>JAKFHU010000353.1:23045000-23645000 GCA_023783475.1 Daubentonia madagascariensis | reverse complement strand
GTTCAGAAAAAAATAGAGAAGAAAGGATAAAGCAAACATAGTCAAATGTTAACATCTGGAGAATCTAGGTTGAAGGGTCTGCATGAATTTTTTTGTATTATTCATGTAACTTTCCCTATAAGTACAAAATTGTGGAAAAAAAATTAAATTCTTTTAACAATTATACACTAAACAACACAAACTGAACTACAGCTTTCTGTAGTGTTCGGCAATTCACAACCACTAATTTTTTTCTTCCTAGTGCTTTGTAGTTAAAGTCTACCTTTGATATTTCCCTCTTCTTACTAGAGGAAAATAAATACCTTCCACAAGTACAGATGAGGTAACAACTATGAGATAGTAATAGTGTAATTCATAGCACTCAAAAACTAAATGTTAGTAGTTTCAACTATAACAGAAGCTCTCTTATACAACCCGACAGACATCCAGCAGGTGACCACTTAATCTACCAACTTGGTAATTTTTCAGTAACTTGCTTTTATTAAATACTTCCACAGCATTCAATTTAGTTCTCAAAAGAAAAACAACAAATCATATTTTGTAAGTTTTTACAAAACATCTAATTAAATTGCATAACCACAATAAAGGTGCAACTGCAATAAAGAGTTTTGGAAACACACCAGCCACAAGCAAAAAATTCAGCTAGTGTGAGCAGAAGCGCACAGAACTACTAGAAAACAGCCTACTAGCCACAAGAATCCAGTGAGCCCTGGGTATTCAATAGATTTTCAGAGGCAATGAAGAGCATCAGTTAACTAGGGGAATCAGTTGAGAGACTTTCTAATGCATTCACAAGACACCCCAAAGTTCTGGGACATAGTAATTTGGAGTTTTATTTCACACAGCAACTCATGTTAAATGATTTTTCTAAAACATTGTTTCTTTGTGAAAAATGGCCTTGTGAGAGACACTGATGATGAAAGTCAGATAACTGCTTTATAAATTACTTTAATCTTAAGCAACAGAATCCCAAAAGAAAGCATTTAAATTTTTCTGGTGTAACTTAATTTCATTTGATGGACAAAAGTATATCTCATTATGATATTTGACAACCTACCCATATACAAAAAAAACAAAAATCCCTGTATCAAAGATTTAATTTACATGTCAAGGCTACACACTTTCACATACCTGAACAATATTAAGTAACCAGGAAATAAGTAAAAGACTCCATCATAGTTGATCTTTTTTAAAACACCCAGGAAAGCATAACAAGTCTACAATACTTTAACGTAACAGTTACATAAAATCCTATATAACTGCAATCTATTTTTTGCAGTTTTAAGTACATACACTTTCAGTAATAATAGCAAATAATAATATACATTGAGTTAAAAGTTGTCAGACTGACTGTTCTAAGCACCTTACAAGTATTAACTTGTTTAAGCTTCCCAATAACTCCATGAAGTGGTGACTATTATTCCCAGTTTAAAGTGAGGATACTAAGGCACAGTTTAAAGTAACTTCATCAGCAAATTATGACAGACCCAGAATTCAAACCCAAACAGTATATGTCTTAAGAAAGTAAGCCAAGAAACCTCTACAAGAAAAAAAAGTCTTTTAGATTACTGCTTTTGTCAGGTGGTACAAATTAGGTGCTCTTTGGCCTCCTGTCTTAGTGTCTCTGGATGAATGATTGGATGGATAGATGGATTATTTTTTATCTGGTTTATGCTATAATGAAAACTTAAACTCTTCTACTAATTCTCTATTAAACAATGGATAATCAGTGCACTAAGATAAAGGAAGCAGATAGTGGACCAGGAAAGGATAGTGCAAAATATCATTTCCTTATTTTTTTAAAGTACTAATAATAATCTGAAATAAAGATCTTGCCTTCTACTTACTTGAAAAATGCTGCAAAAGTACATAACCAACATAAACAATTCAACCTAGCAAAGCATTACAAAAAAATAATACATTTAATTGGGAAAAAGATTCCTCATGAAAAACACTGCAAAAGAAAAAAATGTCTAATACCTAACTGCCAAAAAGGTCTGTAAAACACTCTTCCCAAACAAAACTAGAAATGTTTATGCTCTAAGTAAAAAACACATAAGGCCAAATTTGACATCTGCCAATTATTTTGAGTATTCTGGCCAGTTCTGTTCCCAGGAGTACTCTGTTCTCTGATGCAGAGAGGACCACACCTCTTTAGGAAAGAATTGTTTTCAGTGAAAAATTAGAACATTAGAACATATAACAGCAAATGAGTGTTTTTCTTTACTAAACACTAAACAAATCGAATGTTTTAATAAGAAAGATGTGCTTTTAGAGATATTAACTTTCAACCAAAAAAATCAAAAACCTATCAAACTTTTTTCTTTCATAATCAGTAAAGATTGTAATTAAACAAAAAATTATTTTCCTAGTCTTTAAAAAAAAAAACCTTAACCACTGAGTACCTGGAGAGCTGTGAGGTACAGCTTAATCTATGTAAACACACCCACTTCTCCCAGGACAATTCATATATTATAATGTTAAAGGTGCCCTGTGGGGTTGTGCCATATGACAGTCCTGAGTGTCTAAATATAATTCATTTTCAAATTACAGTTATTTTAAATTTTGCTATAGGATCAAGAGGAAAATATTTTACCTGTGTATTAGGATAGTCAGAGAGCACAGCCCCTTCCTTGTTGTAGGTATAAACTACAAAATCTTTAGGCAAAAGGTCTCTGGAAGAAGAATAAAAAACACCACTTAAATTTATTTTACCTAACTGCAATTAAAGACACAACTCATAAGGCATTATTCCTAGAAGAAATGAGCAGGAATAAATAAAAACTTTTACCTGATAAATTATTATTTAAAGAATGTGCTTCTGTAACACTAAAAGCTCATAAAGACTTGAATGCACAAAATAGTGTGCATTACTTACTCATAAATATTGTTAAGCTACACATTTGTCTAACAGTCATAAAATGCCAGTTGCAAAAAACTTAAGACAAAATAAGTAACATTCCTAAATTTTTTGATACAACTCACAAGAACAGTATAAATTAGATTATTGACAGTATATCATATTTACAGAAGAAAAATAAAATTTTTACATACTTTTCTAAAAGTCCTATATAACTAAGAAGTATTCACTGCCTTAACCTCCTAAGTATGGAGGTAAAATTCTGTGCCAGTTGTTGGAGGAAACAATTATTCCTGATCCCCAAGATTTCATTCCATGTTAAGGAAGCTCAGTAAATATAAACCATGTATGTAAGGATAAGGTTCTCTTATAGTAGGACAAGTCAGGGATGCACTGTGCTAACTAGTAATTTACAAGGTGCCACACTTAAACTTCAAAAGTCCCCTGGAGGCATCCAGGACCAGCCTGTCTCTATTGTTTAGAGATGAATAAATTGACAGTTGTCATCTGGTTTAATCAGTTACACAGTCTGTCTTGAGCTACACAACCAGCATAGCATAAAAGACCCCTCTGGTAAGCCTTGCGCCTGGGATCCCCTGAAAATACAAGGCAGCACACATATCTCAGTGGTTTGTATCTGGAGACAAAGCCCATCTGTATAACTAAGAAAGGACCCTGGGGACCATGCCATGATGACTACCTGCAATTTCTTTGTCCTGATGTTTTGTGTGCTTTACCTTTATTAAAGTCTGTAGGACTAGGCTTGGCCTGTGGAATCTTGAATCCTTCCAGTAATCTGACCCTGCTCAGTCATTGCAGGCGCCCCTTCATCCCCCTCCCTCACAACGGCATACCCTTTGCTCCCTCTGGTGGTGAATTTGAAAAGAATAAACTGGAGATGCTTGGCTTTGCTCTGCCCTCTTTCCCCTTCAGAGGTCACTGACTGCCCAGCCAGAACACAAATTCTGCTATGCTTCTCCAGAAGCACGCTGCCACTGCCACTGTGCAGCACTGACATGAATGGTTAAATCTCCTGATACTGATACTGAGGTTCAGGATCTACTAAACAGTATCTAACTAGAAAAGAAACCAATATATTATTGAAAAAAACTTTACTGAAAAGCCAAAGTAAATTAAATTTCTTACTTGTTTCTTTCCAAGTGAATAATATGCTCTTTTCCTTCAGCCTGAATGACATAAGATACCTAAATGCACAGAGAAGGAGAAAAGAACAATAAAACACCATCTTGTAAATTACTTTTCAGTAACACATCACTTATAAGACACAGGACATTCCATCCTGAATTAAAATAATTTGGTACTGATTGAATTGTTTCATAAAAGAATTTTGTATCTATTCTTAGATAATAAAAAATATATTCTGATTATCCCTTCCTTCCTTTAATATCTGATCATGGGAAATCACCTGCATGTCTACATGTTTAAATTCTTCTTAAATTCATTTATAATTCAGCTATAACTTCAGGGATTATTTTTTCAAGTCCATCCATATATTACCTACAGTATAAAGCAGTTCTTGCTTGTGTTCAAATGAAATGAACATCTTAGTTTCAAGAGATTGTCCCTAGTTCTACTTATCCAAAAGTTGAAAAGAAATTCATACTTTTATGACTTTATATCTTTATATGGCTTACCTCACTTCATCAATTCTAAAACACACTTTTTTCCCCTCACATTAACATCTCTGAAATTGTAACCAGCTCCATAAGCAAGAAAACTTTTTTTTATAGTTGTTTTTTTTTTGTAGTTCTCTTATGTTTCAAGTTCCCAGGCCAGTAAGATTTGCTGACTGGAACTCTGTAACTGTTGCACTGATGCATTCCCTTTTGAGTTTCTTTCCCAGAAACGGTGGAGCCTCCTTGCAGCCACAAGATAACTACAAAGGCTTACACCACCTGTTTGTCCAGAGAAGACAAGTTAAGCAACACCACACCACACCACAGATCATGCCCAAGGACCCGCTGAGCGGCCCATTCCCCACATCCCACCTGTGCACAAGGCTGCAAGAATGACCAATATTAACCCCTAGGCTCATTATACTACTAAAATCCCTGCCCTGGGAGGGACTTATCTGCCATTTTTTGATCATGGAACGTATGTACTAGCATGATTTCCCACTGTGCTTGTGTGCCCCGCACGCCACCCCAAACATGTCATGATGCTCACTCCTCTCGTGCGTTATTCATTTCACCTCCAGAAAAACCCCTGACCCTGTCGGTCAGGGAGGTGGATTTGAGGCAGTCTGCACCTCCCCCTCCTAGCTGACGTGTCTCCTGCAACAAATCCTTTCTTCTCTGACAGTCCTCGTCTCAGGAATTGGCTTTCAGTGTGGCGAGCAACAGTGAACCCCCCTTGTGGGTTCATTAACAATTTGGGGGGCTCATCCAGGATGCGTTACTTGTGGCTTGGTGGCTGTGGAATGGGGGGAGACTTTAAAGCCTCCCTAGCAGCTGCCCAGCTGAGTTTCTGCCAGAGGTTGGTTTTGGTTTCTCCCACCAGCTTCACTGTCACCAGCCGCAAACGTGTCCCTGGTTGTCAGGGAAGAACGGAACTTTAACCTCTGGATTTTGGCATTTGCATCCGGACGGTGAGCACTATTCGAGGGTACCATGCAGCAGAGAGCTTCTCTCTCCATGTGGGGAATTCCAGAGGAATTCCCATTTGGGTTGGAAGCCTCAACCATTTGGGAGAGTAGGACCTCTGACTGTTTGTCTTTGGCACTCCCTAGGCTTGTTTGTTGAAACTGCAGTTCTTTTGGTGTATGTGTGTGTTTGCGTTTATATGGGAAATCAGAATTCGATCCCTGAATATAGCCCTTTCGACTACGTTCTTCAAAACTGGTGTGCACACTGGTAATCCTCTGTCTCTACTGTTTGGGTTTTTATGCCATTTGGACCTAGGACAGGTCATTTGCAGTACCGGTTGGTTTGAGACAAGGTTCTTGAAAACTTCTCTCCAGTCTCCCTCTGTAGAAATTTGTTTGGAAGTACTCTGTTTGTGTTGAGTTTTGTTTTGTCTGTTTTGGTGTTCCCAGGTTTGTGTTTGAAACCTCTTAAATTTCCCTTTGTATTGAGTGTTCATCTATATTAGTATGTGGCATATAAATGTACTATCTATGAGAAAGTTTAAAGAGATGCCAGCTGGACCAGGACTCCAGCTGGTCTCCGCATATTATGTCCTGTTCTTGTGCACATGTTTAAACTGATGGACAAATTACATTAAGAAAATTTCAGAGCTCAAATGGTCGATCTGCCACTATATGGTTAAAATGTAGAGTTTGTTGAGCTCTCTATCTCTCTGTACCTATGAATTACAGTTGCTAAGTTACTGGTATTGAGATAAAACTCACTGTCTCTGATACCACTAATTCAAGCTTATTTGGAGCAGCCAGTTCTAGCAACAATATGAACATTGAAAACTCATTTGAAACTGAAGGGGAAAAAAAGATAAAAGAGGACTTTTTTAAAGAAAAACTCAAACTGCCATGAAAGCTGCTTTACCCAAAACTTTGGTCCATAGTTTTCATTACATTACCTATTGGGGCAACTAAAGTTTGGCCATGTGAACAAGTTCTAACTTTGTCAAAAACAATTTGGATCCAACCATCTTTTACAAACTGGTCTGACTATAGCTATGAGCCTATAAAGAAGTAAAAAAAATGGTATATTTTTGTAATACTGCCTGGCCCCAGCACTCCCTCAGGTCTGGGGAGATATGGCTCCTTGATGGATTATTGAGCTACAATACTATTCTCCAATTAGACTTATTTTGTCATCACGTTGGGAAATGGGATGAAATCCCTTATGTATAGTCTTTTACGCTTCTTTATCAAAACAAGCCAGATCAAATTAAACATAAGATTCTAATGCAGAGGACAGAAGCCTTCAAGAAAGGTGGAGAACAAGAACCCAGACCTAAAAAACCTGTCTTGCCATCAGAAGGAAATTCTTATGCTGAGGAAAACCTTTGGGCAGCTGCTGCTCCAGCTCCAGCTATGGCTCCAGCTCAGGCTGCAGCTCCAGCTCAGGCTGCAGCACCAGCTCTGGCTGTGGCTGTGATGACAGCTCTGTCTGTAGCTCCAATCTCTTTTGGAGATCCCTCTCCTAATTCTCCTACTCCGCCTTATGTGTCTGGACCCCTTGCTTCACCCCCACTGGCTCCTTCAACCATCTATCCTTCGCTTTCTTCCTTCTCTGAGTATAGTCATGGGAGGCATGAGGACGTGTTCTCTTCTTCACGCACCCGGCAGGGTACACAATTTGGTCAGGGTCCTCCCTCCTTCCCAGCAGGGCAATTTCCTTTGAGACAGGTCCCTGTGGGAGGAATAAGTGAAAATGGACAACTGGCTGGATTAATGTGGGTTTATAACCCATTTACCACTTCTGATTTGCACATTGGAAACAGAATAATCCTGCCTATAGGGACAACCCAACGCATACAACTCATCTGTTTGAATCTATTTTCACCATGCATCACTCCACCTGGGAAGATGTTCAGAGTCTGCTCAACATGCTTTTAATCTCTGAGGAGTGTCACATTGTCCTAGAAAAGGCTTGAGAAGAGGCCGACCAATTGCATGTGCAAGACCCAGATCCCACTGCCCACTGTCAAATACTTGGGATTTGAATCATCTCAGGGGACTTGAAACCTCTCCCAGACCAGAGGGAGGCTGTAAACCAGGTAACAGTCCCCGCTACTCTCGAACAGCTGCAAGCATTCCTGGATATGGCAGGGTTTTGTCGGATCTGGATTCCTAGCTTCAGCCTAATAGCCGGTTCGATGAAGCCTTAAAGGGAAAGGAAAAAGAGCCCCTTACTTGGACAGGGGAATGTCAAGGGTTCTTTTGACTACTAAAAAAAACTAATGACTGCCCCTGCGCTGGGCCTCCTGGATTTATGCAAGCCTTTTGATTTGTTCATCCAAGAAAGACAAGGGGTTGGACTTAGGGTATTAACCCAAACTTTGGGGGCTCATAAGTGACCTGTGACAAAAGGATGGCCCACTTATTTGAGAGCAGTTGCTGCTACTTGTGATATTTTACAAGCTGAAAAGCTTGCCCTTGGACAGCCAATAACTGTTGACACTGCACATTATGTGTTACCCCTACTAGAACAAAAGGGGGGCTGTTGGTTAACAGCCGGCCAGTTGGGCAAATATCAGGCTACTCTGTTAGATAATCCTAATGTAACTCTAAAGGCAGTGTCCACCTTGAATCCCACCACCTTGCTGCCTATGGACTCTCAGTGCCAGTCCGTGATTACATTCAAATTATTAACCAAGTATATTCTAGCCACCCAGGTTTGACTGATCAGCCCTTGTCAGACCCAGACAAGGAATTCTTCAAAGACCACAGCAACTTCATACAACACAGACAACACAAAGCTGGGTATGCTGTGGGTACCAGCCAACAGGTAATTGAGGCACACGCCCTACCCTCTGGAACATCTGCCCAAAAAGCGGAATTGATTGCTTTGACCAGAGCTCTATATCATGGGAAAAATAAACATATTCAATATTTATGAAGATTCTAAATATGTCTTTATGGTGGTGCAGGCTCATGGAGCTATTTGGAAGGAGCCAGAATATCTCACTTCCAAAAATAAAGAAATTAAATATGGGCCTCAGATTCTTGAATTATTAAAAAAAGTTTTACTGCCTAAGGAGGTAGCCATCATGCACTGCCGGGGACATCAGAAAACAGACCCTCATATTACAAAACGAAATACTATGGCAGATTTAATGGCAAAAAGGGCAGCCCAACAAATGAATTGTCAATTGACTCTAATTCCCTCTCTTCAATTGGATAAACGTGATCCCCAATATTCTGCAAATGATATAGAAAGAGCTAAAGAATGGGGATTCTCAAAGTATAATGATCAAAACTGGCTGATAAACATAGAAGGGAAGGTCCTCCTTCCTGAAACTCTTGTCAGACCAGTGCTTGAGCAGATTCATCAAAGTACCCACCTTACAATGGATACAGCCTCATATGGCTGGGCCCAACTTACAGAGAACTATTCAAACACTAGTCCAAAGCTGCCCTATACGCTTGAAAAATAACCCAAAGCCTCCCAGAGCCTTGCAGCCACCCCTAAAGGAAGAAACACAATGGAGAGGGAGTTTCCCAGGAGAAGACTGGCAGGTAGACTTTACCACGACACCAAGAGTCCCTGGGAATTTTCAATATTTGCTGGTCTTCGTTAACACGTTTTCAGAATGGGTTGAAGCTTACCCCACCAGGACTGAAAGGGTCTCAGAAGTCACTAAGGTCCTTTTAAAGGAAATTATTCCTAGGTTTGGACTTCCATCAACTCCCCAAAGTGATAACGGGGCTGTCTTTGTTGTCAAAATCACCCAAGAAATGTCAAGAATTTTAGAAATTGACTGGAAACTGTATTCATCATGGAGACCCCAGACTTTGGTGAATACCGAACAAATGAATAAAACTTTAAAGAAGACTCTCTCCAAAATTTGTCAAGAGACCAATTTAATTTGAGACAAAGTGTTATCCCTTGCCCTGTTGAGAATTCGGGTGGCCCCCAGACGTAAGCTGGCATTTAGCCCCTTTGAGATTTTATATGGGAGACCATGCTTAAGAGCTTCCAGCCAGGGCTCACCAAGGACTGTCTACTCCCAGAGATGGAGGCTTGCTCTATGTAAAACAGCTTGGTAATATACTAACTAGTATTTCTGAGTTTGTTTCCAATAGGCTCCAGTTTCCAACCTATATGCCCCTTCATTCCATGAAGCCAGGAGGCATGTGTTACTGAAAACCCGGATGAACCAGCAACCTGAAGATCAACCACAGCCACAGTGAATCGGCCCATTTGAGGTGCTTCTGACAACTCACTCATCAGTTAAACAAACAGAAGTTAAGCTGTGGATTCGTAACACTTGGATAAAAGAGACCCCATGCCTCCAGGATTCACCACCTTCTGAGAGGTGGGAGGAGCAGTAGGCTTGTAAGCCCTTAGAGCAGCAGTCCCCAACCTTTTTGGCACCAGGGACCAGTTTCATGGAAGACAATTTTTCCATGGATGCAGGGGTGGGCGGGTTGGTGCGGAGCTCAGGCAGTGATGCGCAGCCCATTTCCTAACAGGCCATGGACCAGTACCAGGCCATGTCCCAGGGGTTGGGGACCACAGCTTTAGAGGACCTGAAGTTGCTCTTCCACAAAAAGAGAAAGTAACATGAAGTTATATACTCTATTTACCTTACTCATTCCCGGGGATTTTTGTTTGCCTAACAACTCTTTAGTTAGGATTTCTCAAACTATCACCTCTTCCGCTAACCTGTCCCACTGCTGGGTTTGTCATCCTAAACCTCGTTGAGTGCAAGACCACTCTGACCTTACAGTTGTCCCTGTATACAATATGACTAATTCACCCTCCTGTACATTGAATTTACAGAAGCCTGTCTCTTTGATCATCTACAGGGTACAATTAATAACTCTGTACTCAGAGGTCCCATGTTTCTTTTTTACCCATCCCTGTATCAGACATTATGTACAAGGTGACAACAAGGACTCACGATCTTCCAAGAGCACTTCCTACAGGCCATACAGTTTCCCTAAACTGACCACCTATTATAAAAACTCGACTGTTACAGTCTTTTCAGCACCACCCTCTTTAGATTATCTTATTAACAAATGTTTTAACCCCTCAGATAAGGACCAAGGGACCCTATCTATACCATAATACACCAGCAGAAGTTACATCCCCAAGGCTTGGGAAAACTAGCAGCCTGTCAGCTCCCAGAGGGACAGGATCAACTCCCTTATACAGACCTTTGGTTTAAAAATTTAACCCTAATGTTACCTAAAAATGGCTCTATAAACCTTCAAACAGAAGCAGGTACTGTTTCTGTACCCGTTGGATATATTTTTGTCTGTGGAGGCAGGAAAGGAACTCCTTGGGCTTATGATTGCTTAAACAGCTGGACAATGGGGGGCACTTGTTTATTAGGGCTCCTCACCACTCCCTTCTCAGTCCATAACAGACCTGAAGTTGCTCATTGGACCAGTTCCCTGAAATTGTTTTCACAAATAACTACGGGAATTTTAGAGGGAGACTCCATCTGGGGAGCCCCAAAGCAGTATCTCCCAGGGGGAATCCCAGATGGAGATGACTACTTCCTTGGGTACACCCTAGTGGGGAGTGGCAGCTCATCAACACGTGCTCCGCAACCTACCCATAAACTTTGATAATTATCACTAATGAAACTGCATTAGTAATAGCTGCTCAACAAAAATCTTTAGACCCTTTAACTCAAGTGGTTCTTAATAATCGCATTGCTCTTGACTATATTTTAGTAGAAAGGGGTGTTTGTGCTATAGCTAATTCTTCATTCTGCACTTTTATAAATACCTCCACAGAAGTGGAAATGCATGTTGATAAAATAAGGCAACAGCTTCATGGTTGCAACAGGTTAAAAGGGATGATCTACAAATGGGAAATTGGTTCTCAAGACTATTTTCCTGAAGTAACATTCACCAAGTGTCGGGCAGGTGGGAGCGGGGAGTAGGGGATGGGTATATTCACACCTAATGAGTGCGGTGCACACTGTCTGGGGGAGGGGCACACTTGTAGCTCTGACTCAGGTGGTGCAAAGGCAATGTATGTAACCTAAACATTTGTACCCCTGTAATATTTTTAAGAATACATCAATTTTTTTTTAAAACGACTATTTTCTTGGATTCCTCAGAAAAACACTTGACCCTGTTGCTCGGGGAGGCAGATTTGAGGCAGTCCATACCTCCCCCTCCTAGTTGACGTGTCTCCTGCAATAAGTCCTTTCTTCTCTGACAATCCTCATTGTCTCAGGAATTGGCTTTCTGTGCGGTGAGCAACAGTGAACCCCCCCCTTGTGGGTTCATTAACAAAATGAGGATATATCATACAAAGACACAGCAGTCTAATTGGCAGAACTTGTTTCTTTCTTTATTAGTGGTGTAAAAAATAATAGTGTTTCTTACAATTGATGGCATCTTAGAGTCAATGAATTAAGATAAGGAAACTTACATTTACACAACCTCAAGTTCAGGGAATCCTCTTCTCTACCTCAAACAACTCTGAAACAACTTCCCCAGAAACTCACCATTTCATTAGGCAGAAGTGCTAATGTCATCTATAGAATCAGGAGATTCAACTTTGCCTAAACTCTTTAATAAAAAAGAAAGTCATGAAGGGACTCAAACAAATAATATTATCAGAAGTGTCTACTTCATTTTCCCTCCTGTTTCCAGACACTAAGTTAACATTTTGCCAAGAAACAAGATGATCCCCTACACCATGGCCCATCAACCTCTGACTCCTAAGGACTAGCCCAGCTTCTGGATCCTTCTACTTGCACACCTGCATGGGAGCCTGAGAACTCTTTGTTACCTACCTCACACTCCAGTGAGACATCAAAAATACCAAGCTCCTTACATCACCACAGCTTTGGCATGTGCCTTTCTACCCTTTCTGCTCTCGGACAATCCTATGATGTAAAAACATCACTGCCATCTCCACCAAGAAGAAATCTTGAGAGTCTGAGAATTGTTTTGTGATACTTATATTCCTCCCCCAAACATCTGCCCTGATTGCCCACTCCCTTTCTTCTGGTCTTTATTCAAGGTTCACCTTCTCTGTAAGGTCCTCCCTGGCCATCCTACTGAAAGATGCAAACCCCCCACCTATACACACTTCCCGCTCTCCCCATCCCACTTCCCAATTTAATTTTCTCCACAGCACTTACCACCATCATAAGTAATATGTATTGTTTACTTGTTTATTGTCTCTCTCTCCCCTCACTAGAATGGAAGTTCCATAAGGACATGAATTTTTGTCTGTTTTGTTCACTGCCATATCCCCAATGCCTAAACAGTGCCTACCATATAGCGGTCACTCAATACTTTTGAATGTGTAAATTACAGTTATAAGTTGAATAAGCAAAATCCAGTTCAGAATGTGCTGACCATACCACTTCTCCAAATATTTATCAAAGCATATAAGTGACAGTTATTTATTAAATCACAACAAGTATCAATGTGTGTAGTACTGATAAAGATACTTTAAGAGACACAATAAAGTAGAAAACACAGTCCCTGTGCTAAAAAGTCCACCATCTAGTGAAGAAAAGGAGAAAAATAATGAAGCAACAGGGATTAATTCTATTCTAAGGCAAAACATAATCAAACATCCAGTTCAAACACAAGAAAAAAATTATAAATTTTTCTACTAGATGGAGATTTTAAAGGCATTTATTCCTCACTTATAGAAGAGTAAATGGAGTTGAACAACCAACCCAACTAGTGGTAGTACCCAGAGGGAGGACTAAAACTAAAAGCTCCTGATTCTAAACACTCCTAGTGTTGTTTTGACCATGCCCAGTTCCTAAACAACATGCAAGCTGCCTTACATTTCTGAGTATATCAGCAATTCAGAGATAATAAGCTAAATTCCATTCTTCATTATCTGTCACTGTTAAATTATAATAAAATTAAATTGTACTTCTATAAAGTTGAGGGGTTTGCAAAATCAGCTGAAGTCCAAATATATTATTTCTGAACAAACTGTATAATAAGAGAAAATAGTAGAAAATATAATTTTTGTGCATTACTTACCCTGTTAACAGCACAGGTTTCTTCCAATATGGAAATACAACTCATTTTTAAGTAAATATTCCAAAATATGAAATATATGCATTTAACACATTATCATTCTCCAGGGCTGGTGAAGATATACAGTATGAAGTATTGTATCACAAACTGAGTGAGGTTAATTCTTATTATCATAATAAAACCACTGCGATCATCACCAGTAAGTTAAGGGTTAGAAATCTACGTAATCAGCATCCTACCTTAGCTATAGAATTCTATTTAACCATTTCATTCTGTTATGCTTCAAGTTGATCATTTTGTCTTCTAAAAAAATAAAATCTAAGGCTGAATATGTTGCTTTCGCTAGCACAATGTCCAGTGGACATCAGTACCAACGGTGCTACACTAAGTAATGGCCACTAATTACTCCCTGAACCAATCACTGCTGCAAATAACACCTTTGTGTTAAAAAAGAAAAAGAAGAAAAGTTAAATACATTCATATTTCTTAAGAGATAACTTACCTGTTTTGAACTGGGCCTGGGGGCTTCTCTTCGTTCTCTAGTTAACCTCCAAGGAGTTATAATTTCGTAAGAAGAAAGATGCGAGGTCTGTTGAAAGCCTGTGGAAAAGGGAATAGCAAATTGACACAACAAGTGAAACTGAAAAACTATATAGTACCAAAATATAATGAACATCAAAAGCTGAATGTTCAAATCACAGAAAGATCATGACATCCCCATATTAAAACATACATATAAAATAGTGTTATGTAAAATTTTGCATGAAAATAGCAATGTATTAGATATGTACGAGGGGGAAAAAGTATTTCCTAAAAAAAGGGTGCCAGCCTTTATCCAAACAGTATATATGTGGCAATTATTTTCAAACATTTTTTAGCTATGAACCCTAACCCTTCTTCTCAAAAGAAATCTTAAGGTATAAACACAAGGGGGAAAAAAGGACTGATTTGGTGGGAAAATGGGGGGAGGGCATCCTAGAACCTAGCACCCTTCACTCACCCCTCATTTCCCACCCTCACCCAGCATGAATGACATCCCCTGAGATGATATCACTAAATACTTACTGCTACAGTTTGGATGTTTGACCCCTCCAAATCTTACACTGAAATTTAATCCCCAGTGTGGTGGTGTTGGGAGATGGGGCCTAGTGGAAGGTGTTCGGGTCATGGGGGTGGATCCCTCATGAACAGATTAATACCCTTTCCGGGAGTGGTTGGAAGTGTGGTCAGTGAGTTCTCCTCTATTAGTTCCCATGAGAGCTGGTTGTTAAAAAAGAGCTGGCACTTCCTCCCTGCTCTCTTGCTTCCTTTCTCTTGCCATGTGATCTCTACACAGGCCTCCCCTTCACCTTCTGCCATGAGTGGAAGTAGCCAGAAGCCCTGGCCAGAAGCAGATGCTGGCTCCATGCTTCTTGCACAGACTGTAAAACTGTGAGCCAAATAAATATTCTTTATAAATTACCCAGCCTCAGGTATTCCTATATAGCAACACAAATGGACTAAAACTTTACTAAATGGACAATGACAATAAGTGGGGAAAAGTTACTTTTAATATCTGATGGGTTAACTCTAATACATATATATACTCAACAATGTAGCAACTGTCCCAAATGAAATTACTGCCATTAATCCGTCACAAAAACAAAACACTTCATATAAAATTTAACAGTTAAGAACTCAGTCATGCAGACTTACTCCCAATTCCAATCTTATTCAGGTCTATCTTAAGCAGGACTTGGGTTCCCTTTAATTTTTTTTTAATTCCAAATAGTAGCACCTTCTCATGGAAATCAAAATAACATTTTTCCCATGTTACTATAAAGGAAGTACATTAACATTATTTGTATAAAGTTTCAACCTTTTATCACTTGAACAAAAATGAGCATAATCAAAATTGCCAACGCAAATCCCTTAGGAAGACACACCACGTTGCAGTCCAATATACAGTCTCTCAATAAGTCCAACCCAATCTCTTTTTCTTCCAGCATCATTACCAATGGCATAACAATTCTTTCAGTGACCCTGAAGTAGATGATCAGCATCTAAGGATCACAGACGAAAAATCCACATCTCTACATATCCCTATATACTAACACCACATTCAGTATGAAAAGGCTTAAGAACATACACAAACTGATAGGTGACAAAGAACAGAGTCACATCTTCCACTCAGACTTTTCAACAAATAAATGCCAAGAAAAGGGGGAAGGAGGGACTTTCATAAATTAAAAGAGACTTACCACCACTTGCTATGTACGGACCTGTTTGGATCCTAGTTCAAATAAATCAACTGAAAAATAAAATTCTGAAATAATCAGGGAAATTTTGACACTGAGTAGATATTTGATGATCTTGAGGAATTATTATTATTTTAAAAACTTAATTTTTAAGTGTAATAAGCATATTGTGGGTAAGATTTTATATCCTATGTCTTAGAGATTCATTCTGAGTATTCAATGACAGAATGATATGATGTCTAGGGTTTGCATTAAAGTAATTCAGTGTATGTTTCAGGGAGGAGACACACATGAAATAAGATTAAAACTGAATAATGGGTACACACAAGTTCATTACTCTTCTCTCCACTCTTGTGTATGTTTAAAAATTTCTATAATGAAATAATTATTTTTAAGTCATTACCTACAGGGAGTGGATGAGGGAGAGACATACTTTTTACTTTATACAACCCTGTATTATAGTATTTATGAAATACTATGATTATATCATATAACATATATATAAGATTATAAAATATATCATAAATAACATGTAAATATCATAAATAAACACACCAAACTGTTTAAAGTAGTTGCCATGATGGAGTAGAACCAGGAAATAACGAGAAAACCTATTTAAAGAGTTCTCGTCTTTAAACAGGTTAAGTGACTTTATAAGGTCACACACCTAGTTTCAGGGCAGGACTCAAAACCAAGTCTAAAGTCTTCTATGAATCTTTTATCCAGATTGCCAGTGAAGAATAAAAATATAGGAATATAAGATACAACTTTCTTTTCTTCCTTCTGTCCCATTTTAAAACACAATTCTCATTTTGAAAACCAAAATGCCACAATTAATCGTTTATTTTAAAAAGGCTTTCAAAATTATAGCACCCTAAAATAACTTTTGTATGTAAGAGCTGTTATTCTGATACTGACTTCTTCCTTTTAAAATCCAAGAATCTACTTGCTGAATTAAAGCCATGCCATATAGAGTTCCAAAACATCATAATGCATGCACATATTTGGGGAATGCCATTCAAAAACAATACATACTAATTGTATGAATATCCTCCTTCCTATTTTTTTCAAAATTCCTTTTTTTCCTCTAGTTCTGGCTTCTTTTTTCTTTTTCCCTGTTCATATCCTACATGGGTATTTCCCAAATTCCCTTTAATTTTTTTTTAATTACAAATAGTAGCACCTTCTCATGGAAATCAAAATAACATTTTTCCCATATTACTATAAAGGAAGTACATTAACATTATTTGTATAAAGCTTCAACCTTAGCACTACGGACATTTTTAGCCATAAAATTCTTTGTGGTAGGGGGTCGTCCTGTACATCGTAGGATGTTTAGTAGCATCCCTGGCCTCTACCCACTAGATGCCGATAGCATCCCCCTGATGCAACAACTAAAATTATTTCTCCCATTTTGGGGACAAAGTCTCCCCCAGTTAAAACCACTGGTATAAAGATATAGTGCACAATAAAAATTAAAATCTTAATACAATCGACTCTGCGGGGAATACAAACTACTATATTAGAATTTGACAGAAAAAGCATACTGTCAAAAATCACAGTACTAGAAAACACGAGCTGAACATAAAAATAAGAGTTGAAACATGAAAATTAAAGTGTCCTAAATTTAGTAAAAGAAAAAAGAAGGCGTTAGTTGCACTTCTTTCTTCCTCTAACTCCTTAGATCTTTCTATGCACAGTATTTTAGAGGAAGTCTAAGTACGTTTTTCATAACAGTAACCGTAAGTAGAAGGAAATAAGTTAAAAGAATTCTACCTAATTGCAAAGCAAACAAATGTGAACTCCAAACCATGGGCCCTTCTCTTTTCCTTCTTGCCTATTATGTAAACAAATAGCCACCTTCAAGTTACTTTCACTGTAGAACATAAACCTGGGCTCCACATTCAGAAAGAATAAGATAATTCTGTTGTCCGAAGTATTTCTTGAAGAGAAATTGTTGTGATTAGATCTATAAAGCACTGTTATTTTGAGCCACATATTTTCATTCTAGTATTCACAAAGTCAATACCAAATAAACACATATCACATATTAATAACTACCTTTAAACATACTTAATAATAATGTCTACTGCTATGTCTACCCACACTCCATTTGTTGCATGTCATACTTTTTTTCTTATATTTATCCATCTTTACATTTAAGAAGAGCTATTGTTTGTTTTGACATGTCTCTTTGAGAAAAAGACCAACCATTTATAAGATTTAATGCCCTAGAGAATTTAAGTTCCTCCAGCAAAGAATTTAAGTTCCTTGAGACCAAGGAACATATCTTCTTCATCATGTTATTTCCTGCACTGGTACAGTAAATATTCAATAAAATATGTGTTGAGTAAGCAATCTCTTCTGATCTTTACAGCTATACATGCATAGTTTTCATAGTTGTAATTATCAAGTACAAACTAAAGAGAGCCTAACTTGCTATGATTAACATGTATTATATCAACTTTTCTACAAATCCACATGGCCCACATATTTCATCATTATAATAGCAATACCATACTCCATTGTATTGCTATGCCACAGACTGCTTAACCACTTCTCTCAAGCAGCTGGGATGGGAGCTCAGGCCCTACTTAAAAACCTTCACTGCCCAAAGAACTTCCTACAGGGTAGAGTCCAAACCCCTTAGCTTGGCACAGAAGACTCTGCCCAACTGATACCAACCTACCTCAGTTTTATCTTCCATCCCTCCCTTTCATATAGACTGCCTGAAGTCATACTGACATTCTCATCAAATCCAATTTACAACAGGATTTCAAAGTGTCAGTGAGACTAATCAGAAGCAAGCTCACCAGGGGTCTACTTGCATGAAGGGGTGCTAAGGAGCTACTAAAGGGAAGGGGGGAAATCATCCTAAAATGAGTTAAATCATAAAAATCTCATTAAAAGAAAAATGTGTCAAAGGGAAAGGGGCATTTCCCATGTATAGGAATGGGTTTTGCCCTACAATGTATGTTTGGTGGTGATATCATTTTCTTTAGTTTAATAAGCTGCCCTAATTCTTATGTTAACATAAACATATACAAATCCAAGAACAACTATATATTTAAAAGCTGACCAAATGAAGTGAACTTCTCAGGTTCCCTAACTCAATCTTAAAAGATGTGATTCAAGGAGTGTCCCACATATGATCACTTTGGAAAAATGATCTGACCAACAACATTGTGCAATTCAACTTTAGTTGGGTCCACCTTGTATCATTTAAAGGGAATGAGGGATTAGTTACTGAGATACCAAGAAGACTATATTCATTTATGAGGCAGTCTCATAACACTGACTCAAAGGATGGCTTAATTACAAGGATCTGGTATACAGTAGGTATCAAACAGAAAAAACAAACAGCATGAGGCTATCTATGTTATATGTTTGAGCTTGGGCATATTTCGAGAAAAATCTTCCAGTTACTTAGACCTTGCATCTTTTGGGGGATTCTATAATAAAATCTATTATAAACCAGGATTTTTAACAAATAGCAAGTATAAATTTGGTAAGGTAAAATTTAAAGTGCTTTTTGAAAACTGTCTTGGAACCCAGCAACTAGTTTTGTACACATATTTCAATTATAAATGTTTTCTTTTTTCCTTAGTTTGAAAACCAAACCATCTTTAAATTTAAAAGACAACATTCTCCTATACAGCGCAAACACAACCAAATCAAATTCAAATAATTCGGTGGTAACTAAAAATAGATTAGCATGGACCTGAGTTCTTACTGTAATACTTCATTTTACAGTGATTCACCATGAGTAAGCTTTCAAATTCATTTTCTTTAGAATACAGTCTTTGTTTAAAAAAGAATTCTAAGTCTGGGCATCATAATTACTACCTTAGAAAATGAGAAGCGGTTTCAAACCTAATTCCCCTTGTTATTTTTTACAATGATACAAAGTTACCTTTGTCAGCCCCAGTTTAAAAAAAAAAGCTTATTGTAAGTCAGCTATCAGGATATTATACTGCATTTCCTCATTGACACAATGTTATAAATGGTAGTAAAAATCCTACTAAAACCTACTGAACTCCTAATGTAACTGATGTGTGGGTGGTACTTACTGAGTCCTCAAATTCCTCTTTCATTAGCGGAAAAGGCTTCAGTGCATGTTTTAAACATCCTGTATTGCAAAAATTTAGTCAGCTGATTTTGGACGAACATTCCCTTAGGGAAACATGAGTTGACTCACTGCACACTATTACAAAAGCCTCTTAACTGGTCCCCCAGCCTCCAGTCTCTCCCTCCTAGATTCTCGCCTCCATTGTGTAGCCAGTTTTCTTAACAGAAAATGTGATTAAGTCACACTCCTACTTAAAAACCTTCATCGCCCAAAGAACTTCCTACAGGGTTAAAGTCCAAACTCCTTAGCTTGGCATAGAATGGTCTCCCCAGCTGATACCAACCTACCTTAGTTTTATCTTCCATCCTTCCCTTTCATACAGACAGCCTGAAGTCATATGACATTCTCATCATTTCTTAACAAGTTATGTTCTTTCACACTCTTGCAAAAACTGTCTTCTGCTTAGACTGTATTCCTACCCTTTCACTTGAAAAACTCACCAATATAGCCCAGTTCAAATATTATTTTTGGCATTAAAACCTTCCCCAGCATCTCTCATATACACTTAACATATTTGGTCATCCTTTGCCCCTCCACAAGCATTAAGCATGGTGTTTACAGGAGTTCCATAAACGCTGGCTAAATTTTGAAGGATCATATACATGCTCAAGTGAGGGAATGGCCATAACCTGTTGAAGCCACAGTTAAAGACACTAAGGATATTCCATTCATCTATATGCAGGTATGTAACAACCAACACATACATTAACATTAAAAATATAGTCTCATTTATATTTAAATCACAGATTACTAAAACTCCAGATGTATAATCTACTTCACCTTATATATAAGTGAATATTAACCATCTAGAATACCACAGGAAAAGTCATTTTAACAAGATTTGGCAATTTCCCATTCAATTTCCACACTGGGGCAAATATGTTTAATTTAAAAAGATGTAAAGATAAAAAATGTAATTAGCTTCCTGAAGGTCAGCAGTCCTGCATTGAAATTTTCCATCGCCACAATTCTCAAAGCGATGATTTGGTAAAAACCCCCATTCTCCATTATACTCTATCGCTGATAGAGAAAAATACAGCCTACCAACAATAATTAATACAAAAGCCAAAATAAATAAAAGTTGTTTCCAGCAAGGAGCTAGAGTATTGACAATTTGTTTCCACTATGTTTGGGCATCTCCAATATATAAATACCTTACATAGTCAAGGGAAGTTTCACAATTCAAAAACGATCTCACATAAGCGATTTAATTCTTACGATAATCCTATGAGTTAAACAGAGCAGGGATTATTTGTCTGGATTTAAGACAATACGAACTCAGTACAAACACAGATAAAAGACTGTTTGGCTACAGAAATGTAGCACTTAGTTTCCAAAAAAAGTATTCTTAAAACAAAAACGGCCGAAGAAAAATAAGCGTCCCCCCACCCTTTTATTCCGTTCCCCAAATTCAGTTCTGTGGACCTACCGGTGACCCTACTAATAAAATGACCGTCGAAATCTCAAATTAGGATAACCTGAAGCAAAAGTTCCATCTCTTGGTCTCTTTTCAAGTGACATTAACTCCCTAAGCATGAGCAAGCTGCATTTCTCACAGCATTTTTAACATCAACAGCCGCCGGCGCGCACCCAGCCTCCAGGGCTCTCCGCCGACTCCGAGGTCAGCGTCCGACCCGGAGCGGTCCCCAGAGAGTCTGGGGACCCCGCTTTGCGCGAGATGGGGGTGGGGCGCGGCGCGAAAGGCTCTGCCGAGCGGGAGGCGGAGGAAGTGGACGCAGACAGCAGCCCAGTGCCAAGAGGGGCTTGGGGCGCCAGACCCACGAGCACTGTCCCCACGGGTCTGCGGCGGCTTCGCCTCCCGACGCCGGCTGCCGTCCCCGGGCCGGGCGCCCCCACGCCCGGGCACCACAGGGTAACGCGAGCGCCCCAGCCCTAGGAAACAGCAATCCCAAAAGACCCTGGGGGCGGACACCCACCTGGCCGCGCCCCACCGAGGACTGGGCCCACCAGGCCAAACAACAGCAACCACTGGAAACGGCGCGTCCCAAAGGGCGACCCCGCGCCCGACCCCATCTCGGCCGATGCCGCAGGTTCCACTCAACAGTCGGTCGCCTCTGCCTCCGCCTCTTCCATCATTTTCCTACCCCGCTGGGGCCCCAGGACTGGCCGCGAGGCGCGCGCACCCGGGGACGAGCACGCGCGCGGCAGTGACGCAACTTGGCCCTCGGTCCGAGCTCGTTCCCGACATCGCGCTCCCTACGCTGACGTAGGGAAAAATCTAGTCCCAGGCGGGAAAATGGGATCTCTAAACCGGCCGCCGCGACCCGCTCTCGTCCGCCCCGCCCAGTCACTATCCGCCCCGCCCTCTCTGCTCCAAGGCCCGCCCACTTTGGGGGTCGAGGGAACCGACTGGAGGAAGCACTCGGAGCAAAAGGAGGAGGAGCGTGAGACCCAGAAGAGGAATTGGGAAGCAGAAGGGCAGCGCAGCAGAGCCCCGCCTCCCTCTGCTCAGCACTTCCTGGTTGGTTGGTGGAGGTGGGCGGAGCTTAGAGCTGCGCGCCCATTGGCTGTTTGGCAGCTAGGGCTACGCGGAGAGGCTTGACCTGGCAGGGCTGGGGTCGGCGGTGCCGGCCTGGGTTTGTGGTTGAGGCAAGTTGTCCACCGCTGGGTCCGGGAAGATGGTACTGGGAGGTTGCCCGGTGAGTTACTTACTTCTGTGCGGCCAGGCGGCTTTGCTGCTGGGGAACCTACTTCTGCTGCACTGTGTCTCTCGGAGCCACTCGCAAAATGCTACCGCCGAGCCCGAGCTCACATCCGCCGCCCACCCGGAGGGCTCCACCGGTGCTCCGAGCTGGGAATATGGCGACCCCCACTCTCCAGTCATCCTTTGCTCTTACCTGTAAGCTACCCGGTGGTCGAGGCGGGTGAATATGGAGATTGGACCAGGGATATGTGGGTGGTGGGGAGGGGGAGGGGAGGCTGCTTTTTTTCAGACCCGCTCCAGCTGAGGACCTGGTAGTCACCACGCAGGAGGTAAACATCGTGATAGGTTTCTCAGTCCTCTCACCTATGCAGGGAAAAGCCTTGTGTGTTGGTGGCAGATCCTTTGGGATCCCGAAAGAGGAGAACTAGGGAGGAGTGATATCATATAGCCTCTGGAAGAAGGGTACGAGGTTGTGCTTTCTCTGTCCTGCGCCCTTTAGCCGAAGAAGAGTGTTAGTCGATTAATTAGGTGCCAGTACTAAGTGAGGCATAAATGGAGTAAATGATTTTTCTCTGCCTCTTTTTTTAAAAGCAATACTCTTACCGTTGCAGAACCAAGCCATTTTTTCATATCTCGTTTTGATCAAGTAAGAAAACGCGTTTGGGAAATGCAAAGAGAACTGCAAATCTTTTACCTTATATTTTGCACCCCGCCCCCCGCAGCCTCGTGGTTGTTTGCCTATTGAAGAGATGAAGCCATAGCAGAAGTAGAATCCATGTAGAAACAACCAGAAACACCTCCCTTCTCCAATAAAAGGTTAATTTGGATGGCTGTCGGTTTGACCTGCTGTGCTTCAGTCTAATTGACGCCACCTTTTGGCTTGGAAAAGGGTTTGCGGAGTGGAACTGAACCCCAGAAAACTTGGAAAGAAATGTCTCTTGCCTGTTTTGATTATGTGCATGTCAACAGCGCTTTGCAAAGATCATATGATGGTGATGATGATCATGATCTTATTGTTGAATTACAGACCTGATGAATTTATAGAATGTGAAGACCCAGTGGATCATGTTGGAAATGCAACTGCATCCCAGGAACTTGGTTATGGTTGTCTCAAGGTGGGTTTTGTTTTATTGTATAAGCACACTCTTCCACTGAGAAATAGTACTGGCTAAATGCTGTTCCAGAAAAGTATAAGGAGTATGAAGTTACTTTTTTAAAGAATTTTGTCAGAATGACTGTTACTAGAAATTTCCTCCCTGGCCAGCATCAGTGACTGACCAAGACATTCGGTTTCCTCATGAAGGAGCAATCTCTGTGCCAAAACCACCCAGGTACAGTGACCAACCTGTCTTTGGTTCCTTTGGCTATTGAGATTGACAGATGTGAAGCTAAAATTTCACCAAAAATGGCTCTCCTACAAGGCATGCACATTCCTGAAAGCAAAAGAAAGGCTATGCACTTTCTAAAACTGATGATGGATTGGGCAGTGTCTTTGTTACACACACATTTGGGGCAGACCTCCTCTTGCCGATGACGTTTCTTTTCACCAGGCAAGCAGGTTCCACCATGTCCTTAGGAAATAGATGGGGTCCCTCAGTATATGTCTTTGTAGGAGGTTAAAGTATTCCGGGGGAGTCCTTTAGTAACAATGGCTTCTTGGAATGGAAAGAAGCCATTCAGTTCCATTAATAATATTCCTAAAGCTGGTACACACTTCCTGGTCAGTCTCTCAAAGACCAATGAAGTTTATGTATCTCCTCCCCACAATGGACTCACCGTTATAATGTTACATAATGCAAGTCTAGATTCAATCAGGTGTTAAAAGAATTATAGGAAAATGTTTTTTGTACTAATTCAGACACATTGATGAGACTCAGAGGGGTTGGGGTGGGAGGAGGGTGGATGATAGGAGAGTACTTGGTGGGTACAATGTGTGTTGCTTCAGTGATGTATGCACTGAAGGCCCTGACTTCACCACAATGCAATATATATTAATGGAGCAAATCAGACACAGAGGAATAAACCTAACAGTAATAAGATTAAAAAGACAAGTCATACTGAAATCATGTGTAGAAAAATATTTTAAATGTTATGAAATTTTGTTCTGTTGATAATATCTCATAGAGGTTGGGGTTAGCATTGTATAGAGATCACTCACTTTTGCCCATTTTAATTAAAAACTAAATTTATTCTGGCCAGACACGGTGGCTCGTGCCTGTAATCCTAGCACTCTGGGAGGCTAAGGCGAGACAATCGCTTGAGCTCAGGAGTTGGAGACCAGCCTGAGCAAGAGCAAGACCCAGTCTCTACTAAAAATAGAAAAATTAGCCAGGCGTGTCGCACACCTGTAGTCCCAGCTACTTGGGAGGCTGAGGCAGGAGGATCACTTGAGCCCAGGAGTTTAGGTTTCTGTGAGCTACAATGCCACCACTGCACTCCAGCCAAGTGACATATCGAGACTCTGTCTCAAAAAAAACAAAACTAAGTTTATCCTATCAACTAATCAACTACCAAGGCCCTCAAACTGTCACCTCACCCAGAAGTCCTAAAGGACTAACAACACTCAGGCACCTGAGTTCGGGGTGGGGACAGCGTATAAGGATGCTGCGTCCTTATTTCCCAATCCTTTCCCTTTGAGAAACACTCCAACGAAAATGTTAGTAAAGCACTAATACAGTGCCAATAAAAAATGTACAGTTGTGTTTTCTCTGCTAGAATTCAATTAAACAAAGGATAAGAGGCCCAGTTCTGAAATTTTTTGCTGCAATTTAAACTTATACTATAGATGTACTAGAGATGTCTGATAATCGCACATTCATGACCTAAACGAAGTCCCAAGACAAATGATACCCTGATTTCTTACCTAATTATGTTAATTTATAATGGATATAAAACAGATCTCTAATACACGTTGACTTTTTAAAATACCCATTCCCAAATATTCAGTTTTGTGCTCTTTTTTCTGTAAACATGGGATAATTAAAGTATTGTGTCCATCTCTTCTAAATGGCATTTAATGAAATTATGAGGGTTTTTTACTATGTTATTGAAGAAGCTAGTCATGAAGAAAAAAGCAGGAGTTTATTTAAACTATGTACATTTAGGATGAACTAATCTGAAATCACTTGAAATAAGTCACTAAATTCCTTTCTCTTGAACACAGCTTTACCTTAACCTTGTTAGAATAATTATAGTCCTCAGGCAGTATATTTTTGTGTTACTTGCTTTGATGAGTTTGTTTTGGTTTGGTTTTGGTGGTTATTCCACAGTTCGGTGGACAGGCCTACAGTGATGTGGAACACACTTCAGTCCAGTGCCGGGCCTTAGATGGAATTGAGTGTGCCAGTCCTAGGACCTTCCTACGAGAAAATAAACCTTGTATAAAGTAAGTGTTACTTTGAATGGAGTAGTTGGTAATTGGAGGTAGAGCCATTTTCCTTGTCATTTTTTGATGTGACTTTTTAAGTGTTAAGGAAATGTGATTATTACTGTGCATAATCCATTGACAGAGGCAGTGTGTTTATACTAGAGATGACACTAGACTTGCGATCACAAGTCGTAAGTCCTAAATTTCTCTTTCACTAAATGCCTTTGGGCATTCAGAGTCTTTCTCTCATCTGCGAAACGAAGGAGTTGAGCCAGATGATCTAGTTCCAAAATTCCTATTCCAGGCATAAAATCCTGTGAAAATTGCGTTGGTATTTTAGGAATAAAGGTTTTATTATGAAAACTATAGGTGGGCTCCTCACTCTGAAAATCAGTTTATCTTAAAGTTAAAAGATCAGGGTCATTTCTGTAAATTCTGCTTGAAGGCACAAAATTTACTCACACTGTTTGCTAACTAGAAGAGTCAGTGGCTGTGTTTAGTGATATCAGAGTAACTGCAGCTGGGTCATGGTAGTGTGTCGGGACAAAAGCCTTACGGAGAATTCCTTGCTTTTAGCTGCTACAAAACAGCAGCAAAGGTGTATGGAGATCAAGTGTTTATTTAAGGACAGTGCTTCCCTAGAGAACTATACTCAGAGGAATCCACTAAGCTTCAGGAAAGGAGCCTTTGTAGGGGAGGGTGGGAGACCAGACTCCACTCCTACCAAGATGCCTATTGTGCAAATGTGCTTGATAATTTCTTGTCCAATCCAACTCTGCAAAAGTCAATATTTGTTCTTAGACGTCTTCCATATCTTAGCAAGTACTCTATTGAGACCTGAGACCAACTAGAGATTTTGGTGGGGGAGGAAAGGGGGGCTAAGAGGGTATATTGTAAAATTTTTTTTTTAATTTGTTTGTGTATTGTGATGCTTGACATCTTAGGAAACCTTTCTGGCTGGGGAGAAACTACCCCTCCTAAGGCTGAGGTTGTTTCTTAGAGATAGCAAAGGGCCTAGCCAGGAGCGTGTCTTTGACATGCAAACTAACTAGTCCAGAGACATACTTCTGATATCTAGCCTGTACACCCAGGAGACAATATTCCTCTGCCTTAATCATCCCAGGAACAAGTGCCAGGCAACAAGGGACCACACCTGTAGCTTAGACCTTGCTGAAATTATTAAACTAGCCAATCCTAAACTATTTGCTCTGCCCTGCCTTGCCTTTCCTACAGAAACCCAGTAAAGGCAGTGGCCTAAACCTTCCCCTCACTCCTGTCTTACCACAATGGTGTCTTTCCCATGTGGCCCTGCATGGTAGGCCATACCTCCTGTCTCTAGGACCTATGAGTATAATAAACTTTGTTTTTCCTGAGCCTCTCCTGTGTCTCCTCTGTGGCTGCACCTGAGTGACCGTCTCATAAAAGAATACAAAACAGAGGTTAAGAGGCCACAGAGGGACTGCTGCACCATCTTTTCACTTGTGTTAAATTCATTAATATTAAGTGCTTTTGTGTTCATGCAGTAAGACATCTTCCTTTTCATTCCTGTTTAGATATACCGGACACTACTTCATAACCACTTTACTCTACTCCTTCTTCCTGGGATGTTTTGGAGTAGACCGTTTCTGTCTGGGACACACTGGCACAGCAGTAGGGAAGCTGTTGACTCTTGGAGGACTTGGGATTTGGTGGTTTGTTGACCTTATTTTGCTTATTACTGGAGGGTTGATGCCAAGTGATGGCAGCAACTGGTGCACCGTTTACTAAAAAGAGCTGCCATCGGGGCCCAGGGTGGCAGGTGAAAGCACTGTCTTCTGAATTCTTCTCTGCAGGCTCAAAACCCTTCTTTGATATCAGACCCGACCATTACTTTCCCTGTTTGGAGGGAACCAGTTTGGTTAAGAAGGCTTCTTTGGACTTTGGATTTTCAACCCAGATTTCACCTTGCAGACTTGAAATGACAAGTAAATTGCATTGTACCTTTCCTCATGTACAAAACATAAAGGATAGTGACTAACTCATCAGCTATGGAAGGGTTTCCATAGTCTTTATTTGTGTACATTGCTGTGTCTTCAGTCCTTTGAAGCAAGTGGACCTAACAGGATGAGTAAAGTGAATATTTTTATCCACAAGCCTTTCGTGACCCTGAGTCTTCATGCAGAGGAGACCTGAAGCTGAGCCAATGAAAATCTTCAGCAGAAGTAGAAATGGCCGTGGATTTTAATACACACTGAAATCTGACTTTCCAAATTTAAATTGCACAATAAATTTTGCCAACCTGGAGTGCTGTAAGAGTATTTTCAGCAGGGAGAGTGAAACTCAAAATGGTATTTGTTTTGCTGAAAGCTAGGCACTTGCAATGAACCACCCTATTAATAAACCTTGTTGTGTCACTGTCATTATGCTCCAGAAGCAGTATATACAACACAATAATTTCTTCATTCCAGTTATGTTTTAAAAGCCAACACAGTATCAGACATATATGTAAGTTGAGCTATTCCTCTTGGCAGAATTGTCCTTCCTAAAAATTAGTATTTACCAGTTTATGGAGCCCATGTTGTGGGCTGATAAAAAAGATTTCATACAAGTTTCTGTAAAACTATGCCTCATGATTAGGTAAGATAAGGTGAGTGAGGAGCCTCATGCCCTTGGAAAGAAAAACACACTCCTACTCAGAGAGTATCAAATACTAGGGTAGAACTAGGATGTGATTTATGGGGACAAAGAGAAACTGAACACATTCAGAACTCAGAAGAAGCATGGCAGTAAAAGCTCTCACTGTGGGCTACAGCAATCAGAAAGAGATACAGCCAAGCTTTTGCATTCCCAAATCACTGGGAATAAAAGAAATGTGCTGAATTATAAGTAGTTTTAAAAATTGGTTCCCATCCTTTGCAATCTAAGTTGAAAGAACTATTACATATAAAATAAAAGGTGGACTTTGTGGCCAAGTCAAACTAAAAGCCTGCTATTCAAAATAACTTACAAATTCTAGAAACAATCAAAGTAGAACTAATTGAAGTTTACCTCATAATAATTGACTTAAAGACCAAGAATCACAGTTGAAATAACTTCCCTGGATATATTTTATCATTTTGGAGCAGCTTTCCTAAGAACTGCTTTATCATCCCTGATTAATATGATCACTGTTCTTTTATATTATTAAAGATGGCAATGGTGTAAAAAGTTAGAAAGATTATTCTGTTCTGTCTTGAAAGTTCTGTACCACAGTGACCTTAACCTTGCTTATGACAGTAACAATTGGTAGAGTTTTAATTCATAATCTCTATCCCTAAGTATATTTTAAATTGTCATGGGTGAAAAAACTAGACTCTCTCCCCAGAAAAATACACATACACACAAAATTCTGCATAGAACTTAAGGGAGCTCAAGGATGCCATTTTTTTTTTAATTTAAATCTTACCCAAAATAAACCTTTAAACCTTATCAAGTCCTGCCCCATCTCATACCTTTTTAAAATCTCCTAAGAATATTCACAAACCCCATCAAAAGTTGTTTCCTTTAAAGAAAAAAAGAAAAAAACTTCAACAGCTCCAAGACTTGAAATCATTAATGTGGCCAGGAGGAAGAGCTAGGGTAAAAAGCTAAATGTATGTAAATTATTAAAGAAGCTGTTTTATAGAAGAAGCCCTTTTCGTCTATGGCTATATCACCCTGAACGTGCCAGATCTCATCTGATCTTGGAAGCTAAGCAGGGTCAGGCCTGGTTAGTACTTAGGGGAAGGAGCCCTTCTCACAGTCAGAAAAGCTGTTCAAGACAGAAGTTGTTTCCACTGCTAGTGGTAATTTGAAAATCATGAGTAATATTTCTGTGTGACAATCTGCAATTGTCAGTTTCAATTTGACTTCTAAATCATGTCCATCCTCTATATCCACAAACCCCAGCCAAATGTGATACAACCTGAAAAACTCATTGACCAAAAGAGTATTATTAAAAAATTGATTACCTTTACACTCAATTTGGGGTGTTGCTTAATATTTGGTAGATAGATCTGTTTGTGTATGTGTGTGTTATATCTAGTTTGTGGCTATAGAGGTTTAAAATACTAAAGTGTCTCTCTGTCAAGGTTAAACTAGAAACTGTGCCTGTTTCTTGTTTCCTATCTTTAAATAAAATTTTATCAGTTCCCCAGACTTCCTGGCACCACGTCCTTCTTCCAGTTGGCTTAGTAAGGCTTCTTAACAGCAGTGTAGCACTCCCGACGTAATGATCCCTGAATATGCATGAGTGTATGTGTATGTGTGTTTAAAACATCCTTTTTTCTTTATAAGAAAGAGATCGTAAAATCCCTTGCCATCTTTGGCACATCTTCAATACAAACCAGATAATATAACTTTGGTTTTGTTAGATAATCTCTCTTTAAAGCAAGACACTTAATTGATTATTTCAGGCGTGACTGTCAGGAACAAAGTTTGACTTCCCCGAAGAACAGTGATGGAAAGGGAGTCATTGTCCTTAACAGCTTCAATAATATCAGTTGTGGTAGTAACAGGTTGCCCATTTATGCTGACAATAACATCGTGGTCTCTCAACCCAGAGCTAGAAAGGGAAAGAAAAAAAACAAAAAAGGACCATGAAACTGTAAGAAGAGTTTTTCTTATGGCACTACTGTTTTGCTGGCATTAAACATACCAAAAATAGCCTCAATCCTTTCCCAATCTGAGGGCTGTTCTAAGATATGCTACAAAATCACCTGGAGGACAACAGTCCTGTTGACCTTTATAAAATTAATATCCTGTCAGAACCGTGTAAGAAGTTTACTCCTCCCACTTAATTGCATTTGGTTTGGAATGGGAAGTTTAGCTTTTAATTTGTATTAATCTCTGCAATCTGACCTTAAATATTTAAAGCTCTGGCTCTAGGCTCCCTTTGCCCAAAGTTGTGATCATATTCAGTGTCCTACATCATTGCTTCACATTGAATACACATTCTAGAAGAAGATACTTGCTCCAAATACGAAACGCTGCCATAACTACATAGCCGTGCTGATGATTTGTCTTAAAGGTGAAAATAGGCTGGAGGAAGAACATCAAATTAAATGACTCCAGGAGACCCCATTTAAGAGAAATGGAAAGCCCAAGGAAGACTGATAATGTGGTGGGATTATCAAGATATGTGGAGTTTTAAAAGAAGTAGGAAATTTAAAGCAAGAGGAGAGTGAAAAGCAGGAAATGCCTTTAGAACAAGGACAGTTTAGGAGGATGACTTGGAACAAGTATGCACAAAGAATTCATAATTCTAGTTCTGTAAGTAGGAAAAGAGAAAAAGAAAGAAACCTGTGAATTATTACTGAGTGCCTACTACGCACCAAACATGAGGAACTATGGCTCAGACAGGATAAATGACCTTTCCCATGCCACACAACTTGTAAGATGCTAACGTAGGAGTTGATCCTGGGTCTTTCAGACTTGAAAACCCATCTTCCTTGCCAGTAAATCATGCTGCCTCTCACAAACAAAAAAGCAACATGAAAGCAGGACCATAGAAGGGTCAAGCCAGGGTCCACATCCCTGCTGTCTGACTTCCTGTGCAACTTTGCAAGTGAATTAGTCTCTCTGTACCACAGCTGCTTCCTCTATAAAATAATATTAATACCTATATCAAGACTGCTGGGGGCTCAAACAAGTATATCAAACACTTTAAATAGTGCCTCAGATATAGTAAATGTTTCATAAGTGCCAGCTATTATTAGTGTAATTATTATCAGGTATAAGCCGGTGAAGGCCAGAAATAATGGATTTCTGTTTGTCAGTGACTCCCAGCAGTAATTTTCATATTTTAATGTACATACAAATCACCTGGGGAATCTTGTTAAAAATGCAGATTCTGATTCAGTGGGTCGAAGGTGGGGCCTGTGATTCTGCATTCCTAACAAGCTCCAGCTGCTGCTAATGCTACTGGTCTACAGACCAAATTTTGAGTAGCAAGGACTTAGCTGACAGAAAACACTTTGGCCTTGAACCAGAAGTTAAAAATAATGAGGAGGGGGAGGGGGAGCAGGGAAGGAAACAGGAAAGTCTAGAAAAGGCTGTGACAAGCCAAATTTATTAATAGTAACACGAGACGTAACACTTAGCTATGCTGAACAGTGCCCTGTGCTTTCTTTCCCCCTAGTGAAAGTGCTGCCATAATCTAAACAGATTATTGAGCTCTTGAAAAATAAACAGAAACAGTGAGAGAGAGGCAATGAAGAAATACAAGAGAAAAACCCAGGAGAATTATGTTTGTAGGACAAGCTACCTCCTCCCTCAGTAGTTAGCATTAAATGTTTCAAAACAACAGTGAAATCAGCTGGAGAACCTTCTTTTGGGGGCTGTTCTAGCCTTGGTTTGCTTTATTACACAGGTCTTAGTGGTAGCCTCTGATACTGTCATCCAGAGCTCAAAAAAAAAGTACTTTAAAATACCTAAAATATGTATTAAAACTTTTAACACTATGGATTCTTCCCATTCTTAATAACTATTAATTAATAGTTATTAAACTTAGTTATTAAGAACTAAGTATCATAACCAATAATTATAACTAATAATAGTTATTAATGACTTAGTAACTTAATAGTTATTAAGTAATAACTATTAATATTGAAAGGGTAGATTTGGGAATTCCTAGCCAAAAATTAAACTTATGCTCTTAACTCTGAGTTCTTGGACTTAGACTACAGAGAACCATCTCCCTACCTCCAAAAAAAAAAAGCCTTTACAAGTACTCAAGTCTAAATCAGCACTGTCCTATAGAAATAGTGACATGTGTAATTTTAATTTTATAGTAGCCACATTTTTTTTAAAGTTTTAAACAGATGAAAGTAATTTTAGTAATATATCTTATTTAATGCAATATAGCCAAAATATTATCATTTAAACATGCGATAAATATTTTTAAAATTTTAATAGGTATTTTATACTCTGTTACACATAAGTCTGAAATCCACTCAAAACAACACACATCCCCAGTATACTACTATAGAATGATAATATCTCATACAACGCAATGATTAAAGTGAAATGCAGTCCTTCCGAAACAAAAAAAAAGGTACATTTAATGGAAAAATATTTTACACTGCTTCTCAGTTTTTAACTTTAAATTAGTTAAATTTAAATTTCAGTCCCTCAGTTAGAGTGGCCATATTTCATGTGTTCAATACACACTACATGTACATAGTGGCCACCGTATTGGACAGACAAATGTAGATCCTGCATGCATTTACCACGGCACACGTCTAGAAAGAAGAAAGGATGGGTAAAGGCCTGCACGTCTCTTACCTTTCAGCAGCTGTTCCTTGAATCACTTCATATACAAAAACCCCAGAACTTACATCAGGGAAATCTGGATCTTGTCTTTTCATTTCTTGAAGAAGGCTAAGAGAAGTGAAAAGGTTAAGAAACAACGAATTAATCTTCTGAGCCCTGGTAAAAGCCTGGAACTCTTAGTAGGTACTCCATCTGTTCTGCTCAAGGCTCCCAGGGGCCAGTGAGGATGTCATCAAGCTGATCAAAGCCATTCTCGCCTGGGTGCAGTCTGTTCCTCTATGCCAGCACCTAGAACCATCTGACATTATAAAATACAGCCACAATGAAAGATACTATGTATAGTTAATGATGGTGCAGGCAGAGGCAAATAGGACCTACAGTCCCCAGAGTACCTAGCTGTAGTCCAAATGCTTCAGCTTTTCTGTTAAGATTGTCCAGCTACAGCTTTTGCCTCTGAAAAACAACCCAGACATACTCAAACACATGCTTACTTCATAGTGAGGGGCAGCATTCGCAGACCCAGGTATTTCTTCTGTGAAAGAGCCTTTCCTGGAAAGGAAAGTTACGATGTGTTACTAACAACAAAAGCTCTTTCCTTTTGGCAGAGCATAAAAGACACCTGAGTTCCAGAATCTCTTTGCCATTATAGCTGCCCTTTCAGGCTGCCTGCCATGAAATACATGCTTCAGAGAACCTTTGTCATTAGCACATGCACTCCTCCCACGACCTACCCGCCTCCAGCCCGTGGGTTTCATTTCCAGACTAGTTCAATCCAAATACTTCTGGGTACAACTCATGCTTGGTTTTGCGCCTAGTCCTCCAATATTACCACCCAAACCACCATTATGGTAGCTGAGTACCGGTGTCCCAGTAGTTTATAAGATTCCAATGGCTGTCTCCACAAAAGATTGAGTGCTCCTGGAAAATAGAAGAGGGGACGAAAAAATCCCAACTCCCTTTACCTTTCGACTGGCGTTCATGGTATTCTGCCAAGAACTGTCTAATTCGGTCTGAGGGAATCGCAAAGGAGATTCCTGCAGTCACCTTCAATGTGTTTATGCCAATCACGTCTCCATCCTGGCAAGGGAGGAGACATCACTCAGTCATGAAGTTTTACAAACTGAACAGTGCCCAACCAGAACAGCAGAGGAAGGAGTGAAGCTAGTTACTTACAGTCAGAAAACAGAGGAACTAGAGGAAATGTGTGCTTCAATAAAGAGCAGTGGATGTTACTTTATAGGGCAAATAGTGTGGTAGGATGGCAAAGGGGGGATGCATGTGTGCAAGAGGTACTTTCTTTTCAGGGTCAAAGGTTCAAGGCTACTGAGGATATTTTTTTTAATCTTGAGCTCATTTTTTCTTTTAGTGAGTTACATTGATTTTAAAAGTGAGCCACAGTTTGAATTTTGACACTGATAAGAGGACAAGGAGTATTTGCCTTTTTATTACTTAAATGAAACTAAAACATGGAAAAGGCAAAAAGCTACTGGATTGTCAGCAACACTTCAATGAAACTATTCAGAAGAATTAGGGAAATTGTCCTTAGGGGGAAAAAGCTCTGCTAAGCTAAAGATATGAAGCAGCATATATTTTTCTCTTCGTGCATTTCATCATCCTTTAGCCTTTGTTAGGTAATGGAAAGGATATAAAAGAGATTTCTGGTTGTATTAAAATACAGATTGTAATTCAGTAGGTCTGGAATGTGGCCTGAAACTCTGCATTTCATCCTTGCTCTAGTAAATTCATTGTCTATGGGAGAAGGCAGGGACAAAAAATTACAGGCAATGTTATAAGTAAAAAGCAGTCCAGTCCATCATTTCACACACAATTCATTCTCCTAAAAGCAAACATAATATTTAAAGAGGAACCAAATGCAATCAGCTCGAAGGGACTCAGAAAGCATGATCACAGGCTGAGTGTCAAATAGCATTGTACTCTTTTATGTTTTCACATGCATTTGAGCACCTAGAAACCCTGGCATTTCCACTAGAAATGCTGAATAAAATTTAAGAATAAAATACATCACAGAGCAAGAGATGCCGGTTGTGGCTTTTCTCTCATCTATAAGCAGGTCAAGACTAAAAACCTGGATGGACCACATTACATAATTAGCATTTTTAGATGAGGGACAGTTATTCATAGACAGCAGCAGGGGGTCTTCAAGGATCTACATTACATAGCACAGTTGGTCATTTGGCATAAATCTGTGTTTATAATATCCAGAGCTCTTGGTAACTGTCCAGTGAAAACAGAAAGCATGCTGAAGAGAAAAAATCTTCGAAGTAAACCACAGCCAGAACCTTGGTGCTCTCAGTGGGATGAGATCACACACCAGGATGATAAATCCCTCGTAGATCTTGAATTTTTCCTAACTATTTACTAAAGATCCAAGAATAGAAAGCATCATTCCATAACTCTTTACACAAGAGCAGCACCCAACTCTGCATTTCAGAATTTGTAAAGTTTTTGGAAGTTACAGAGAAACATGAAGCAGCAAGGAAAGTGACCACTTACCAAGTTCACCAGAGGCCCCCCAGAATTCCCGTGCTAAAGACAGAATTTGAAAAAGCTGTCAGTAAAACCAGTGAATACATTTCTCCTTGTCATTTATACATAACTCCCAAAGAGATTTACCAAAAGCAGCCTGAGCTAATGAGCTCCTCCTGTTCCTCCAAGGCGGGCAAAATATCATCACCAATACTGAAGTCAGTATAGGTAAACAACAGTAAAAGGATCACCACCTTCTACAGCAGGGGTGACCTCTATAACAAACCCTGAGAGACCATCCCAATATCAAGGATGCCAATGATCATATCAAACAGACTGAACTCTAACAACATGGCATTCCAACCCTCCCACAGGGATCTAACTGAACTCTGGACATCTCCAAAAGGCCAAAGAGAAAAGAGGTCATTCTGTCCTTTTATTCTCACTGTACTGCCAGTATCTTACGGGCTGAGGATAGACCTCCTAAGTGACTTACATTAATTATGGCATCAGTCTGGATATAGTCCATATCTGAATCCTTCAGCCCCAGCTCTTTGCCTCCTCGCTGTGTAGTGCTGACAATTCCTGCCGTCACTGTGTTCTGCAGAGAAAATGGGCTGCCCAGGGCAACCACGAACTCTCCAGCCCGAAGGTCAGATGATCTTCCCAGTAGTAATACAGGAAGATCAGTCTGCAATGGTCAAGGAGGGATGAGGAGGACAGCAAAGGTAAAGAGCAAATCAAGAGCAGAATTGAGCAATATTTGTGCCTAACACAGATATGACACTGGCGACATCATTTTGGCCCTTACCATCTAAGAAGCACCCTCCCACATAGATTCTGTGACTGCCTTCTACTTCTTTCTCAAAGTTCAACTACCACCAAGCTCTCGCTTGTAAAGATGATTAGGATCATCTCTGAGATCTAAAATGATGGCTTTGCAGAATTTACTCTTAGTAAACTGCCAGGAAAGTAACTGATGAACATAAACTAACATTAGCAATTTACTTTGCTCAATGGTTAACAGTCAAGGTGAATAAGACATAATCAGATCACCCAGAGCAGCACTTCTCAAACTGTAATGTGCATGCAAATCACCTGGGGATCTTATCAAAAATGCAGATTCTGAGTCAGTCCATCCAGCTAGGTGGAGTCTGAGATTCTTAATTTCTACAAAGCTCTCAGATGACATGCTGATGGTGCTAGTGTGCAGAACACACTTTGTGTAGCAAAGACTTCAGAGTACTCTTTAGTGGCTTTGAGTCTATTGCAATAATTTCTGGCATCCTAAGCACAGAAATAGTTTTCCAAAGAAGCAGCATCTGTTGAAGAAGGAGGTGCAGGAGAAAAATTAAGACTGCTCAATAGTTAATATAAATTGTTAGGGATGTACAGACAGGCATGGAAGAAAAACAAAAGAGAGTGTGAAGAACAGAAAAGAAAGAAACTAGGGGGGAAAAGCATAAACCAGATGGAAAAGATGTGGGGTGGGAAAGAAAATACCAGCAAATATGCAGACTCTGATTCAGCCCTCAGATACTCACATTTGGCTCAATCTTAATCAGTGCAAGATCCAATTTATGGTCAATGTCCTTGACAGTGGCTTCATACTGGGCCCCACTCTGGAGCTCCACCTGAATCCGCTGCTGGTTAGTGATGACATGAGCATTGGTAATAATGAGCCCATCCTCAGACACTATGAACCCAGAGCCACTGGATGCAGGAATATCCTTGCTGCTGAGAGGCAACCTGTCTCCACAAGACAACAGTAGAGAGCAGGAAAATCAAGGGATCCAGCCACAGTTTGTGAGTCACAGAAACTCACATTTTTTAAACATGTTGTCATCACAGTTTTCTCAGACATTTTACTTTTCCCTGTCTGTGTTTTCATTTTTTCCATGTATAAATGGACTTTGCATGGACAGTGCCCTAGCCATCTCTTGTGAGCACGATTGAGAGCTGGTTCCAACTCTCCTTTTCTGGGGACACTGCTGCTTCTTCAGAGCTGGTCCATGAAGCAGCAGCCTGTGGGTCCTCTGCTGCAAAGAGGCTGAACTTACTCCTACTACTGTGGGCAAAAGTGGGCCTAGTGCCACAGTATCAAGGACCTAGGCAGAAGGGAACCAGTGGGATCTGGCTCTTTCTTAGTTTCCACTACCAACTGGCCTGTGACATAGGACAAATTAATCCTGCTCTCTGGGTCTAGGTTTCCTTACATGCAAACAATGTGGCTGGGCAAGATAACCTCTAAGATGCCTACTAGCTCTCAAATCTGACCTTAAACCCTGTCTGTGAGAGATGAGGAAGAAAGAAATCCCAGCCACCTAAATCGCAGGAGAAGTTCCGACTTGGAAGTCAGAATCCTTGCTCTTTGACTAAATGCTGTTTGACTAAATGACCTTGAACCGATCATTCCACCTCTTTAAGCCTCAGTTTCCTCACAGCGGTTTTTAAGACTAAATGATGCCTGTACAGGGCCTGGAGCAGGCAGGCACTTAGAAACGGTCGGTTGGGGTAGTTAACGTCCTCCTCCTACCTCCTTTACCTGCGGAACAGCTGCAAGTGGACCACAGATGGCGCCACCTTCTCCACCACTGCGGCGATGAAGTTGTACTTGCTCCTGAGCAGGCCTGCGCTTCGGGTCCCTGCCAAGAAATGCTCGTTGCTTGAGGGCAGCAGGAGCCCGGCTCCCTGACCGTATCGGGTGTCGTATCTCAAATCTCTCAGTCTGTCTTCGCCCTCCCGCTCCACTTCCCCTCTCCTTCCTCTCTTTGATCCCCCCTCCGATGTGTTACCTGCGCCCCGTAAGGATATGCCTTGGGGGAACCAAGCCTGTCACCTTGACTGGAAAAAATTTTAAAGGGAAGACTGTTCAAAAGGTGATGGGGAGACACCAGGTGGCAACCGGTAAGAAGCACCCATTAAGGAGGAAAGGAAATCCGGAACACAAAGGGGTTGAGTCCCTGAGGCAAATGAAGCCGGGAGGACCCTGTGCGAACGGTGCGATGGAAATAAGGTCACGTTTATTTGCGCTCCTGAAAAAAGAAGTTCAGAAAGTGTCCCGAGAGCGCGCGCGGTGCTCACGCTCACCTGGATCGCCGCAGTCGCCCTTCTGCACGGGCACGGCCGGGAGCGCGCCACGGAGGCGCGCGGCGCGGTTCTCCGCGCGGAGCGCGCACAGGCTGGGGTAGGTGCGCCCGTCGCTGCCGCACACGGTCGCCCCCACCGCCACCGCCGGGCAGCCGCAGGTGCCGAGCCGGGCGCCGCCCGAGCGCGCGGGGCTGAGCCGCGCACTGCACTGCAGCCCCAGAGCGCACGGCCGGCCGCTGGCCCCGCCGCAGGCTTCGCCCTCGGCCGCGGGGCAGACGCGGCAGCAGCGGCAGCGGTCGAGCACCGGCGTCGTCCCCGCCGAGCAGGTGGGCAGCGGGGGGCAGCGCGTCGGCTCGCAGGCCGCGGGGCAGGGTAGCGAGACCCTGGGCCTCCTAGCCTCGGCGCTGGGTACAGGCACCGGCGGCAGCAGCAGCCACAGCAGGAGAAATCGTCCGAGCCCAGCTGGCCGCAGCTGAGGTCTAGTCATCCTGCTCTGTTCCTTCTTTGCTTCCCCTTTTCCAGTGACTTCACTCTGGACCAAGAAAAAGCTCTAAAATGAGCAACACTTTCTCCTGGCCAGGGTGCCGCCTCCGCCAGGCCCCAGACTTTAAGGGGCAGAGCCTGGCAGATCTCTCCAGACACACACCCATACGTCCCCCACCAGCCGTCCCCGCCCCCGCCCCCGCCCCGGGGTCCCGGGGTCCCTAGCCCGACCCTGAGCGGGGACCTACCTCGTGAACTACAGAAAACCAATGATGGGGGCGCACTGACAAGACAGCTCACCCACCCACAGCCGGAAGGTCAGTGTTAAGAAAACACACAACCATATTTCAGTATTTCACATGGTTTTATTACAAAACAAGCAACAAAACAGTTTTAGAAAATTATTTTTTGCTACATACCAATTAGGAGATCACGTAAAATGGGAAGCATAACAGTTTCCATGCACTCAGCTCAGTGCTTACAGCGAGCACATTTCACAGCTGAAACATTTTGGTTCAAAACACAAAATCATGCCACTTCATAAGCAGAGGGGGAAGAGGTCAAACAGTATGTTTTTGCCAAACATTCGCTTTATTTGATCTCTACCTAGCACAAATGACTGTAATTGACTGCTGCAGGCAATAACACAGAGAGGGACAGGAACTAAGAAATAAAAAGGGATGTTGATAGACAAGATTTAATAAACCTGTCCATTTCTGACATGTTCAAAGCTTATAAACAAAGCTGACTTGGGAAACTCAATTTCCAAAATGGTCTTACCTTCCTATGCCTCTTTATCTGGTGAACACTGAAAACGAACTTATCAAATCTGACTGCTCAACTACTGAATCTGCTTTTTATTTATGGGGTCCTGTTAGCCCATATCAGAGCAGAAAGGGGGAAAAAAAACAACTTTTGCTCCAAGTAGACTAAGAAGCTGGACCTTAAAACTACTTTCTTATTCTTGGGAGCTCAGCATTCTATGCAGAAATAGATATGTAACTCCAATATTTTGACCGGAGGTCAATCTCCACGATGTATGCCTCGGTATCCCTACAATGTCTCACAGAATGCAAAAGGCCAAACTATTTTTACTATCAGCTGACCTTGGTAAGCAAGTCCTTCAAAGCTTTCAAGAATACTGGATGGTAAGTAGCTCAGCTATAGAGGAGACCACCTGAAATACTGTTCCACATAGAGGGTCAAGACCACTTCCAAAGCCTTATGAAAAGGGCATAACTCAGGGAAGGTCTTTATTCCACAGAGAAAATGTAGTACCTTTTTTAGTTCCTTTTTTAAAAACTCAGATTTATTGCAGAGCCTATGTACTTAACCACTAACCTGTATTGCATTCCCACCCTATTTTTTCCATTTGGTTCCATTTTACACATTTAAAAGTAAATGCTTTGGTCAAATATGCACCATCTTTGGTTCACATTAAAAGATTATGGTGTAAAACTGGCCAGAAGGTAAGAAATATGGACAGAAAAGGAATTCTGAAGTAAGATTTGGGAACAAAAATGCCTTTAGGTTTCATTGAAGATATTTATGTTTATCTGATATTGGAACTACATGAACAACGTTCTAACTTGGAATTCCCAAGTATTTGCTAATTAGAGTCCTTGTTTTCCCTTTATCAAGATTATAAGTGTGTTTAATTTAACACATTCTCAAGAGACCTTGCTGAATAACAAACATATCAGCTTATTACAATGGCCAATTAATTAGCACTAGTAACCTAGCAGAGAGTTTATCAAAGAGAGCAAGAAATGGGTAGATTGTCACAATTTAAACACCAAAAGATACTATCTTTTTCATGAGTCAGGAAATGTTTAAAGAGATCTCAGGGTGCAGGCCAGTGGCACAATGGATAGTGCACCTAACTACACATCAGAAGTTCCTAATTTATTTTCATTATTTCCATATCACATATTTTGCCCTTTCTTTGACTACCCAAAGAATTTTCCTGAGGAAAATTTGAAGGTGAAACCAGAGGTTAGGAGCGTTAAGAATTTGGAATGGCCTGTTGAAACCAGGCTACTTAAAGTAAGTTGTAACCTCTATCACTCATAAATAAATAATTCTTAAACACAAGATTTCTGGGGACAAAAGTACACCAGAATTTATAGAAAAGGGGGGGAAGGGAAGAGAGAGAGAAAGAAGGAGAGATCCAGTAGTAGATTTCCTTTTTTATACCAGAACCAATAGGCCAAACTTAATTTAAGAGAAGGATATGCAGTACAGTCAGAAAAAATTCTCAGTGTGACACAGACTTAGGGAAACTGCACTGCCTTAAAGAAACATGATTCCTCTTAAGTCACGAAGGATTTTCTCATCAAGTGTTTTCACCTCTGCATTAGATTTGGACATAAGGGTAGGGTACCTACTTAGGTAAAAATGCTTCTCTTAGTCTCTTCCTCTGGTCACTAATTTTTATTTTAAAAATATAATTAATTGATCTAGCTGATAATAGTTACAGATAGAAATGAGCTAAGTTCTCTCTTCCTTTAAGGAACCCTAATACGTTCTTGGTGGCAATTCACCATATAAATTAGAGGGACAAATTCTCCCAAGGACACTGGAAATATTATCTTCTCGTCAAATGGAAGAAGGTGCGCCCTAAAATGTAGGTGGGAAACTCAATCTTCTATGCTCTTCTACCTGAGAAATCTCTAGCCAGCAACTCGTAACCTCTAAATCAATGTTTCTATGCCCAGTTTCTATTTCGTTATAATATAAATATCTCAAGATTATCTTTATATCTCTTCACTGTAAGTACATGGAACCTCATCATATTATAGGGTTTGATCATGCATGTACACAAAGCTTCATTCAAAGGGCAACACAAAGAATAAAAAGAAAGCAAATCTGCCAGGGCATACAATGGACAGTGCTTAAATTTAGCCTAATGCCAGCCCATTCAAAAAGAGCTATGAGGCAAGGATTCAAGATAATCTGTCTTTGCCAAAACAGAACTTTTCTCCTGTCTGGAAAACATGAATCACAAAAGCTTAGCTGGATGAACTATAATCCATCTTGTCTCAGCATGTACTTTAAAGCTCATCTAAAACTTTGAAATAGAGATTGATCTATCACACATGTGAATTATCATACATTTAATCAACCCTCCACACATTCCAAATAATGCCATATCAAGGGAAATGTCTGTTCTGTACTCAACAGTCATAACATTTAACACTGATAAACCCACCCTTGGGGCCTGACACAGAAACTGGATGAGTAGGTCTGTTACCCACATCTATAGTATTTGGGGTCAAAAGCATCTAGAAGAGAACAAGAGTAATTCCCAAACTCACTGATGCACTGTAGGTATAGTTGGATTATTCCCTATACGTTACAAGAGGTCCCTATACCTTCCCCTATGAAGGCTCCTGCGGGCATCTTTCCTGGCAGACACGCTGAGGGCTGCCCTCCAGGCCCCGGATGTTAACAACACCACTGTATCCCAGTCAAGCCCTCCCACTTTACAAGCCTCAGTGAATAAACAGGAATAGGATAAAACCAGATATCTGGACTAGGATTTGTGCCTGGCTGAAAACAAAATAAAGAAACTAAAACAAGGACAAGGAAATAAATCTTGGTCACAGGTGAAACTGGACTCCCAGCCCCCTCTGGAGAGGAGTTGCTAAAATAACCCCTCACCGGGAAGACCTTGGAATAGTCAAGCAAGAGTTTACTATATACTTTTGTTTATGTAGTAGGGAGTATACTCTCCACTGAGTATGACTAGAGGTCTAACCTAATGATTTCCCCAAATTAAATAAACTGCATCGATATTACAAAAAAAAAAAAAAAAGCCAGCTGGATGGGACCCTGCCTCCCACAGAGCATCCACAGGAATATGAGTGACATAAAGGCCTCTGACTGTGCTCTAACAAGAAGAGAAGCTGAGTCACGGCCTCCTTCTCTCGAGTCCTCTCCCTCCCTCCCATGGCACTATGCTTCATCACACATCAGAGGTCCGTATGTTTTCATCGTCAAGGTTGAACACAAATGGTTTCTCCTTGGGGTGCTGGGGTTCTGATCTGTGCCTTATCCGGGAAGGTGGCAACACCCCAGCAGTATTGCTCTCCCCAAGTCGAGGCATGAACAAAGTGTCCTCTGGAGTCTCTTCAGCTGGAAGCAGCTTTTCCCCGGCCTGGGGAACAGGTGTCCAGGGTTGCCAGGAAGAGGCCACAGAGGGGGCTTTGCAGAGCGCTTTCTTTTCCTCCATAGGTGGCCGCCCCCTGCACAAGAACGAGTTGGGCCCACCTGAGAGGCTGGAGCTTCCAGGTCGAGTCAAAGAAATGGATCTAGAAAAGGACATTTCCTACAAAAATCGAAGGGAAGAAAAAGACAAAGGAAAGTTAGGGCCTCTCCTGACAATGTTTATCCCAAAGTCCCAGGGAGAGTACCCACCCAGGATCACCACCTCATAGGTCCAGAAACACTTGTCTACAAAAATCAAATACAGTCAATGGCATTCACTCCAGATGTGTCAACGTCTGCCTGGCAGGAAGACTTGTAGGATATATCACATATTCCATTTCTGTATCCAACCCTCCCAGACCTCTTCCCAACCTGGAGCTGTTTTCCTCCAGAAACAACTAAAAAAAGAGAAAGAAAAACTTGTACCCAAATTAGTAGAAAGAGAAAAACAAGACAGCCTGGGGCTTCAGCTGCACCTAGGGACCAGGACACTTGCTTACATCACCAAATAAAACATGCCTACTCAAGGAGAAGTCATCTCTAAGTTGACACTGTGCAACAGAAAGGAAATGACTTACTCTGGGGTGGCACTTGAGGGCCTGGACAGCTGCCCCGATCTCCTTAATCCAGCTGTGCATGTCTTCTGGACTGTCCGCCTGCAAAACATCCATGGCACTTTCAGAGACATTTTGGGCACTATGATTTCAGCTTTCAAGTGTCTGGCTCACTTTTAAGTTCATAAAAATCACACCATTAGAGGTGGAAGGGATCTCAGAAATCTAGTCCAGTAGCTTTCAGATCTTTGAGGACATTTTTTTCCTGCAATATTTTATTTGACACCCAATAAATAAAACGGTTCAAAGTGGAGCTGCTCTGAAGGGAGGCACAGGCTGTGGGCGAGGGGAGAGCTTAGAGCCCTGTCCCCCGCTGAAGTCCCTCACCCCCTCCAGAAGACAACTGACATGGTCTAGCCTCCCAGTTTTACAGAAAAGAAAAATGAGGCCCAGAAAGCTGGAGCTCAACGTTCACGGCTGGTCGAGATCCACATTCCCGCACTCCCAATGCGGTCATTTTCCCACTGTAACTAAATCTGTCTGCAAATCCTCCAAGATATGTATTATCATACGTATTAGCTCCAGAAACAGAGCTTTTCTCAAAGCACAAGCTACCTGCGAGTCTCTATCCAGGCCTAAAGAGTTGCTGCGGGGCTTGGAGCACCACGCTTAGCAAGATGCAGGACAAAGCTAAGGAGTTTTAAAAAAAGTATATTTTCCTCCAGAAGCAACCTACCAACCCCAGAAGGGGGCAGCAGCGGCTCTGTGAAGAAAGGGAACAAAATCAAGCGGCCTCGCTGCTGCAGGCTTTAAAGGGGTTGAGTTCACGTGACTGCGTCAGGTGCCAGGCACAGAGACCGGACCAGGACTGAATCCCTGACCTCCAGAAATGTACTTTTGTCACCTCCCTCTGTCTCCCTGCATCGTCTGCTAATAGGCCCACCCAAATACACAAGCATGCGTTTGTGTGCACATGCAGACCTATATGCAAACACCACACCCCCGCCCCCAAAGTTCTCACATCCTCCCCTCACATTCCCCAACCCCAAAATGACTCCTTCTCTATGCACTCTGTCAGGATAAAACATGAGCAGTTAAAAAAAATCTCAAACTTGCATCCATACCCCTTCCTGTCACCCCAAAACAAACCCTCCTTGGTTAGATGTAGGCAGGAGACACTTGCACGGGAATCAGTTTCATAAGCTGAACACCTCTCTAATGTGTGCTACACCTGCAAATTTACTTGCACTCTCTCCCCTTGCGTGTTTCCAGTTATTTAACAATCTGGTGGTTTCCCAAGAAAAAGATAAATCCATCCCTGGTCCAAAAAAGATAACCAGGGTAAGTCTCCAAGGTCCTTCCAGAAAGTTCTTTACTAATGTCAGGGCTGGCCTGTTCTGCAAGTATAACTATTGAGAGAATTAAATGAGCTCAATTAGTTAAAGCTGTTTAAATAGTGCCTGGTACAAAGAAGGGGGTCTGTACATATTAGATATGATTATTGTTGTTTTTATTATGTGACATGAGGGAAACAAATGAAGCCTTAAATCCCACCATTACAGACACGTGCATTGCCCTTTCCCTGAGACCTCTTTACAGTTTCCTCATCTTCAGTCTGCAGATAATTCCCACCTCCAGATCAAAGTGTCAGGATCAAATAAGATCACATATTTGGAGGGGGGAAAAAAGGTTATTTTGAATTTGAATGACATGGAGGTATTGTCCATTAGGAGAAAAACATGTATTAGACGTTGCCCTCCTAGGGAAACAAAAGAGGATTTGGGATGGGCACGGGAGAACAGAGAAGGAAAGACAGAGACTGAGCAGAGGGAGAAACAGTGTCCCAGGTCACGTAGGAGACCTGACGTTTTCCTTCAACAGATTGAAACATCCCATGATGACAATCCAATAACCAGTTTCCAGGGGTGGTGAGCCATTGCCATATTCCTTCCACCGCTCTTGCAAAATGCCTCCCACCATGTCAAATGCTACCCCCACAAGCCACGGGCCACCTGCCTGACTGTGCTTTGAGGTAGTACCTCACCCACAAACGCAAACTTCTCCAGGAACCACCACACAATCAGCCTAGGTGTCTTAGCAAGAAATCGTGGAATCATAGGAAACTAGGAATCACCCAATTTAACATCTAGGGACTCAAGCGCAAGAATCAAAATGTAAACTATTATTCTTGGATGACTACCTAACACAATTTGTTAACTTTTTTCCCCTTTTCCTATTTGCAAGAAATAAGGGCTCATTAAGGACAATATATAAAGTAAATATTGAAAAAAAAAATTAAAATCACCTGAAAAACCTCACAAAATCCTAAAGATAACCACTGATACCAAATCCAGTCTTTTTGCTATTCATTTTTCTTTGTTTTCTTAAATAAAAAGATACATTATGTCTTTATTTGTTCAGTAAATAATATAAGTATTTTTCCATGTTATCATATATCTTTGTAAATATTTTAAGAGGATCCAAGTAGATAAACTATGGTTTATTCACCCAATCCTCTAAAATATGTTTAGATTGTTTCCAATTCTCCTCTTATATAAATAATGCTGCTACTCACATCATTGGGCAAAAGCTTTTTTCATATTTAGGATTTCTCAGCTCCCAGGGAAATTACTAAACTAAAGAGTACACACTCTTTTACCGCTCTTGTTACATCTGGCCAGAGAGATTTCTGGCCAACAATATAGATTTCATTTACCAATAATTTTTTCTTTACATTGCTAGAATTAAATATTATAATTTTAAAACTCTTTGCTAATAAGATAGGCAAAATAATTAAATCTCTTTCTTAAAACATTTACTAATTAATAAAGATTGAAATTGTTTACTAGTTATGTTTCTTCCTTAATTCTCTAATTCCCTCTTAAGGACACTGTTCTGTCACATAACCTAGGTAGTAACTCAGCCATGAAGACAAATGCCACCCTCTGATAAACATTATTTTATTTTTAAATTGTTATTTATTTATTTACTTTTAGAAATAGGGTCTCACTCTGTCGCCCAGGCTGGAGTGCAGTGGCATGACCATAGCTCACTGAAGCCTCCAACTCCCGGGCTCAAGCGATCCTCCTGTCTCAACCTCCAGAGTAGCTGGGATTACAGATGCACCTGGCTAATTTTGAAATTTTTTTGTAGAGATAGGGTCTCGCTGTGTTGCCCAGGCTGGTCTTGAACTCCTGGCCTCAAGCAATCCTCCCGCCTCAACTTCCCAAAGTGCTGGAATTACAGGCGAGAGCCACCACACCAGGCCTATTTTAAACTAAACAGAAAAGCATGTATTGCGATTGATCCCATATGGGAAGAAATAAAATATTATTTTATTGAGATAACAATTATAATTTCTATTAGTAGTTTTAAGAACTGCGATCCATGGGTAACAAAAATGTAATGAAACTCCAAACACTGTATATCAAAATAGTGGTGTATGTATCTTCTATGAAGCCTGTCCTCAGCTTTCATCAAAATCTCAAAAATATCTTAAAATCACATCACAAGGTAGCTTCATGAACCAGAAGTAAAAAACAGAGCCAAAGCCCACCCATCCCATGGTGAATTACTGAGAGACTAAAATGTGCTTAAAATTCACTATAACAAAAAGGGAAGTGCAAGCTCATATCTTCCCAGTATGCTTATGTGTGTGCACTTGTTTCTGGTGTTTGGCTCAAAAAAAAAAAAAAAAAAGGCAGGGTTTCTGTCCTTGAGGGGGGTTTTTGAGGTGAGAGGGACAAAAGGTATTAAAATGAGTCACTGAAGCCCACAGTTTTAGTGCAGTTCATTGAGCTTTTATTGAGTACCTACTATGCGCCCAGCACTGTAATAGATGCAATGGTTTGAAACAATAAATTCTAGAGGCCATCAATAAAAGGCTTCCAATATCTACCTCTGGCTACAGGCATTGCCCCTGTCCAAAATTTTTAGGCAGCTCCTCCTTCATTCTATTCCCAGCCTCTGCAGCCCTTCTTTCCCAACAGAGGATTACCTCTGCCCTCTTCCCAGGAACCAATCTCATCTTCAGACACAGCCCTGCCACATACGATTGTGCAGGTGGTACACTACATAGTTCTAGGTGTTATCTTTAACCTTGTAGTCTAAATTAAATGGCAAGTATCCAAAGAGCTCTAGCCCAATACTCTGCAACTCACTTGTGAGTCCACTTATTGCTACTCTTGTCCTGATACAGCATCCTAGTTCTTACAGTTGGACTTATGCCAAGCTACCAAGACCAGTTTGCACTACGTTTGTCATTTGGAATAACTAATCTTCCTCTTGATAAACTACCTAATACTCCTGACCCTCTGTGACTGGAAAATAGGGAAATGGTGACTACTGCTTGCCTTGCATCTCAAGGATTGAAATCTTATTTTGAACCCATGCCCAGAACAGAACTGTCTACCTGTTGTCAAGCCCACCACCTTTCTGCCTGCTAAGATATGTGATTATTGCCAGACCCTGGATCTTTGGTCACCACGATCCATGTGCCAAGACTCCCAGTTACCCCAAGTTAGTCTTCCCTGATAGAGTCAGACTTTTCAGGCTGTCTGTGGCCACACCCTCTACATCTTGGGTTCTGGACTAAGTTGCTCTTAAATAACACAAGTGAACAAGCCTTGCTCCAGCACCAGGTACCTCCCAGTTGGCTCCATAATTTACTGGGTTTATGATGTCAGACAAATAATTGACCTCCAGAGACTTCATTTCCTTGCATGTAAAGTGGAGATGACTTCAGACTGCTGAGAATTAAGTGATATGCTGCCTACGAGTTGCTTGGCACTATGCCTGGACATCTAAATGTCCATTTTTATTAACAGAAAAAAACTATTACAGTGTAAGCAATCACAGGGTACAAATTATACATAAATGTGGCATATAAGTTAAATGACTAATACCTACGTAGTGAGAATCCAGCTCAAGTCTTTCTCTTCTGTCCAAAGAGTTGTTTTCTCCACCTAGATCTGCCCTGCTCTCTGGTCTAGCTCCTAGATACCGAGGATGAACAGCTCTTTCTGGCAGATTTACTGAGTGTAACCTTAGGAAGCAGGTCAGAATAGCACTTTGGCACGGTGGGTAAAACTGCTGGCACCTTAGCACCAAACTCTCCAAGTAGCCACAGTCTTTCACCTTTTGCATGAAACATGATTTTAACTTGGAACGAACGACTGACACACAAACTGTCAGTCAAACTCACTAAGACTTAGGTATTTGGCAGACTTTATCTCAAAGATGAATGGAATGAGCCTGTAATGTCAAGGATAAATCATCACTTGAGCTTTCAAAGCAAAAATTAGAATTTCACAAAACTTGTATCCACACTCATGAGGCTTGACAGCTTTCCGTACTTAAAGAATTTGCTAATTATATTAGTGGTGATGCTATTAATGAATGTAATTTTTTTTATATTACATAACAAAATGTGTCAACATTTCCAGAGTCTGCATAACTCAGTGAGACCACTATTTTCCACATGACCAATGCCTGCTGTTACAAAATCATGCATGGATGAAAAGTATCTATTTAAAGTGCAAAATTGACCACTGGAGTTTAATGTAAGAGTATGAAAGTTTATTTATATGGCCTCAGATTCTAAATTGCACTGAAACATTAAGAAATTACCACTTGTCAAGTTTTGGTGTAGACTCTAAGAATATCCACAATTATCTAAAAAGGCTATTAAAAATTCTTTTTTTCCAAATACATATCTATGAGAGGCCAGATTTTCTCCATATTCTTTGATCAAAACAACACATGGCCATGGATAGGATGCAGAAGCTGATATGACAATCCTGCTGTCTTCTCTTAAGCCAGCCATTAAAGAGATTTGCAAAAACATGAAAACAATACTACTCTTCTTGCTATTTTTTAGAAACATAGTTATTATTCATAAAATATGGTCTTTTAACTTATAATGAGTTTATCACTACTATTTTTAAATGAATTAATAAATATCCTAAATGATTTTTAATCTATATTCTTCTCTTACTTTTCCATTCTTTGTGAGTTAGCTGCTGTAAGCAGATTTGTCCATTCTCTCACTTATTTATTCGGGGTGATGCTAGTATTCTATTATCCCAGAAATGTGGGGAACAGGAGACAAAGGAGGACTGAAGTGATGAGAATCTTCAGGTCAAAGTGCATATACTTGTGTAGATGATGTAATGTCTTTTGAACATTTTTTTTTGTTGGGTTTTATGTTTCCCAAATCACAATCTTCAGGCCAAAGCTCTCTTTCTTCTGAACCCTTAACCAGCACAATCACTCACTGGACAAATTTTTATTTAGTATCACCAATGTGTCAGGCAGTGTGTATCGAATGGTCTTCATAACATGCCCCTTCGATGTCCCCCAGGCACCGTAAATTCAGAACCACCCATTCTAACCTTGTCTTTCCTCCCAACAGTTCCTCCTCCCGTGCTGCCAACACAGCGACTGGCCCTATCAGCCACGCTGAGGCTCAGGCCAAAACATCTGGACATCGTTTTTGCTTCTCCTCTCTGCCTTCATCCAACCAACTCTCAAGTCCTGCAAAGTTTGACTCTTTAATTTCTCTTAAATTTTCCACTTTTCTCCATCCTCCCCGGCTCAGGCTTCCTTTACCTTACACCTAAATTACTACAACAGCCTTCCAAGGGGTCTCGGTTGTCCTTCGCCTTTTCTCATCTGTCCTGTACACTGCACCGGGCCCGGCAGTCCACAGACAGCTCATCCTTCAGAGGGCTGGGGTAGAGGATAATCCTCTCCACGTTACAGATGAGGAAAGCAAGGCTCTGAAAGTTAAATAGCTTTGCCCAAGTGATATTTTTTAAAGGCAAAGCCTACCAGGTCACTCCCCTGGTTTAACCTCTAAGGCGCTAACTCTCAGGATAAAACAGAAGCTTTTTCACGACGCATATGGGTCTGCACGGGCCCTGCGTGCCTAGCTGTCCAGCTTCCCATATGCTCTCTGCTCCTTTTATCTCTAGCCTTTTTTTTAAAGGTGCTATTCCCTTTGCCTGGACCACTCTTCTCCCAACTAACTCAGCTTAGATGAATCTTTGTTCAGGAAACCTTCCCTGACTCCCTCGGACTGGGTGTGGTGCCCTGCTTATGACAGCAACCAGGACTCTCTCCAACAGGACCAGCGTTTATCAACACCATTTATCACAGCATTGTTTTGTTTTTTGTTTTGTATTCCCCCACCCTCTTATGGGAGGACTTACAATACATTCAGATTCTTTGGTCACATTCTGCATTTCACACTGGAGTCACCTGACCGCCTAAATTTTCTTCTCACTTTTTATAATAGTGCTGACTCTTTGTGCTGTCAAGTTCTATGTCACACATCCACCACCACAGTATCATACACAACATTCTCGCTGCCCTGAAAACACCTGTGGTGCTTCATCTATCCAACCCTCCCTCCTCTGCGCCCTTCCACGGTTTTAATGGCGGATGTTCTTGACAATCTCTCTCTCTTGAGTTCGGGATCTGTCCTCTTTAAAATAGTGTCCCCAGTCCAAGACAAAATGCCCAGCACACTGAGGATACTCTACAAATGTCTGCTGAATGCAAGAACTAGAAATCCTCATCGCACCTACAGGTTAAACCTCATCCCTGAATGGCAATGGTGCCAGTGAGTAAGTAGATCTAACACCTGCCCACAGCAGCCCTTTCCACAGCTCCGGTTTGCTCCGAAGCCTCCCCTCGGCTGTCTCTTCCCAGATAGCATGCACTTGTCCAAATGAGTGACTAAGTTGCTAGCATGCCGGCTGAGTTCAGGTGGAAGGACCCACAACTGGAGCCACTGACCAAGAAATGGGGAAGGGGGCCAGCCCCCTATGGAAGGGAGGGTGTTTAGTTTAGAGCCATAGTTGGGGCGCAGAAGAAAGGGAGGTGGGAAGAGCTTTAGTTTGGAAGCCTCACATTCAAACCAACACATTACATGTCAGTTTTACTGCAGAAAGCCAGCATCACCACCACGCTGTGAATCCAGGCTCTCTCTGTGGATTGCTATGCAGGCTGGGTTAAGGACTTGGCCCTGAAAAGCTAGGCCCTGCTTGGAAATCTGCCTTTCTAGCTCCTATGACTTTAGAAGGAGTTGGGAGAACTCCAAAACCGTGGGTGGAGGGGAGAAGCTTCTGATAAGTGAACCATCAGAGACCAAACAATGGCTTTCTCTGTGCAGCTGGGCTGTGCACCTGGTGCCCACACAGGGCCCTCTGAGCTTTTGTCCTTCTGCACACAGTGATGTCCACACACAGACTTATAAATACCCTCCAAAGGAGAAGTGAAATCACTGACCAGTTCTCCTTTTCTCTGCTTAGTTGAAGCCCAGCGACTGAGAGCAGCTGCTACAAACTCACACTCCCCAGTATAGCGGCTCAACCTGCTCTTACTATTTTATGGTTGGGAAGCTTTGGGCAAACATCCTGTTTAGAATAAAATGGGACTCAGACTGACTATCAGGGCTAAATTTACTGCCTAGAAACTTTAAGCAAAAAAAAAAGAGAAAACAAAGGCAAGGGCAAGACCATTCACAGAAAGGGAGCGCCAGCGTCTTCTCCGAGGGAGCATTTTACCTGTACGTAGAAGGTCCTGGAGCTTGTTATTATTTCAAACAGGTTGTCCCTCATTAAGAGATCACTAGACAGAGAAAGAGAAAGAAAGTTACCGGGCATGCTGGCATACACACCGAAGATCCGATTTGTCCTAAGTCAAAGCACCAGTGCCCTCCACCATAAAAAAAAAAAAACAGGAGGTGGGGGAGTTTCAGGCTATTCTTCCTTCACTCCAGGGGTTTCCTCCAGCCTCATTTCCTAGAGGGTCTCAGCAGGTTTTGCCATCAGATGGACCTGCCCCACCATCACCAGCAGTTCTAACAAGATAAAGCTCCTTTCCCTCCAAAACCTCCTGCCTAATATCCACCACTGCCCACCCTCAGCCCCACCCCCTACCTCCTAAAGTTTTCTTTCCTTCCTTCCTTCCTTCCTTCTTTCCTTCGAGGCTGAGATACATGAAGTGCTTTGTACGAAGCAGTGTTTTGAGTGCTTTTTTGTACATTATTTCACCCAATTTTCACAACCACCCAGTGAGGCACTGAAGACTTCCCCCATTTTATGGACGAGGAAACCCAGGCTCAGAGAGTTTAGATGGCTTGTCCATGGTGCGGGAGATTTGAACCCAGGTCTGACTCCAGAGTCTATGCTTTTAATTACTCCACTGTCACATGCTCCTGGTAACAGAGCCAACTCTCCCCTTCCAAAACCTTCCTCCACCCAGGCAGCAACCGCATGAGCTTCACTCGGTTCCTGCTCTTTCCTTCACTGTACTACACCCGGGAGACAAGGCGCTAAAGAGGGGCAAAGGAAAGTGGGAGCAGGCTGCTTTAAGGTGCTCCCAACTGGGTGTGGGTTGCAGAAGAGAAATCCTGACTTCTTCAAGGAAGAGGGCAAGAAGTAGCTGGTACAGGTGACAAACCTCAAATCAGCCAAAATTATTTTACAGTGTTAAACACCTGCTGTGTGTATCCAGTCACTGTGGGGAATATGGAAGGACTAATAGATCTAATTTCTAGCCAACAAAAAAACATAAGAAAGCAAGACTACAGCATCAGATGTTAGAGTATGTGTTATACGGCAAGTATTAGAATAATTCCAAGAAAGGACTGATCACAGGCAGAATTGGCTTCATGAATGAAAACTTAGAAGGAAATGGCAGGGGCTTGACCAGTGCCACGGGCACCTGGGCTAGAGAAGTGCATGAGACTAATGACCCAAGTGGAAGGGAACAAGACTGGGGCCAGACAGACCTGGGGCCGAATCCTGACTCTACTTAGGGAAAAGGTATTTGGGGAATTTTTTAAAGATTTTATAACCTCAACTGTAGAATGGAGATGATGGGGCCTCCTTTATCAGGATGGGTCGCCGCAAAGATCAATTATAAGGCATCTTGTATAATGCATGTCATGGGATAGTCACTTGAAACACATTTCACCAACTATTGTTATTACTTTCTGAGTTTCTGAATAAAAAAGGCTCTTCCTTCTGGCTAAAATGTTTTAACCTTTCAAACTACTCATGCATATCCAGTAAAACCACATAATCAACTACTGAGGAGGTGAAAGCAAAGCAGGTAGGAAATCCCCACTGCTTTCACATCTCCTTCTCAGGCTGCATGGTGCCTTTTGGTTCAATTCAATTCAATTGAACAAATGTTCACTGATTACCCAGATGTCCTAAACCCTCCCACTGGGTTCCGGAGAGGCCAAACAGGCTAATGGGCCTAGAAGCTGCAGAGGCCTCAGGACTTCCTTCTCTGCTGGTCTTCAACTCCCTGACTTCTTTCACTCAGAATCTGGTGTGGCTCGGGCAGAATTAGAGATTTAGGGAACGTCTGAGGCACTCTTAGGATTGAACCCTACCTTGGTTTTCTAAGCTGCCCCCACGTGCGCAGGTGGTCTCACACACGCATGGGCCCTCCAGGGTCAGAAACAATCAAAGATCTCCAAAGGTCTAGTCATGCCCAATCTTTACTCTGCCCATTGCCTACCTCCGGAGCGACACTTCTAGAACTTCCATATCTGTAGCCACTTTCATGAATTATAAATTGTCACTGGGAACCTCTCCAATCTTCTATGCTTGGCAATTGCCATTTGCAAGACTCAGTAGAGTGCTTCTGTCCCTGTTTCCTTGGGTCACACAGCACGGTGTTTTCATGCAAGACCATGCCATGCCTTCATGAAAGAACAGTTGGTCTGCTGCTAATAGCTTCCCTGATTTTGTATGTGGGCTCTGCACGCACAGTCCACAGGATGGAGAGACACAAACACACAGTCCCTGAAGACTGCAGATTGATGGCTGCAAGAGGATTTCTAGATGCCCAAATACCCTTGGGGTCTCTAAAGGTTAGTTCTAGGGGCATCTGTTTTTGGTGCTGCATCTGGGAGATCCCTTGCCAAGTCCCAAATTCATCCTATGCACCGTGGCACTTGAAAGGTAATTATTTCCTAGTGGAAAGAGGAACACATTACAAATACTTGCTCTTCCTGCCCAATGGGAATAACAGAGATGCTGTGAATCAGCCTCGTGTTAATGGGACATCAGGGTCAAAACGAAGAGATAGGCATAAGCAGTTCCAGGAAGAGGCACTGACATAAGCAGTGATCTGACCGGAAGTACTGAAGTCAGTGACCCAAAGGCACAGTCCGTCCTCTGGGCCCCAGTTCTCCTGGAGACTGGGCACATCATTCTCATACCTGAGAAGCATCTAAGCTCCACTCCCTTCTTTGTTTCTATAATCTTTCTTTTTCTCCACCAGAAATTATTATGTAGGCTCATCTCCCTAGGAGGTAGAGTAAGGCAACATGAAGAGGATAGGTTTGCCCAGTGTGATCTCGTCCCTGGGTCAGCTTGGATGCAGTGAGTCAGCCACAAGATGTTAGGCCCCCATCCCTTGCTCTTGGAAGAAAAAGATTCTTGCATGGTAGTAAATGGAGATTAAGAGGACAAATGGAGGTTTTGATCATAAGAGAAATAGCAGAGACAATTACCCAGATTTGACCAGACATTCGTGGGTCTTGAGAACATCCTTGAGAAATATAGTGCGCAGTGGTTCTCGGTCCTGGTGGAAAAAGTGGAAAAACAGGTAAATGAGGCTGGTCGCATAACACTATGACCCAGACCAGCTGAACAAGGGCCCTGTCTCAGAGATGGTTGGCTAAAACCAGGTTGGCAAACAGCTTGGTGTCAAAATCATCATCAAGAGAAAAAGAAAATCCAAGAAGAAGATGCTCCGTGGCTCTGACCACATGGCAGTTCACTGCAGAGGGGACGCCTTAACATCCCTGTAAAGATGTGCACACAGGATGAATGGACATAAGACAGAGGTGCCTTTGAAGCCTGTGTGTACCTCCACGTCTCTACCCATATATCTCTCCTGTGGGTGTGTATTCATTTGCCTCTTAGCTTCCACAGCCTCTCAGAAGGGCCCCGAAGCTACGACAAACCTGCTCACACTTGAAGTAGCAGATAGTAAAGTCATCGAGTGCAAAGAAGCGACGTTTCCAGCTCTTCCGCTGCAATGATAAATAAAGAGCAGGGCATCAGGGAGAGGTCCCCAGCATTGTGGAGGGTGTTCCAATGCGAAGCTCCCGGGGAACCCAGCCCCACAGAAGTCAGGCACCCATGGGTGGCAGGGTCAAAGGCTTCTTCACATCAGGGCAATGCCTCTGACAAGTAGGGGCGAATGGTTGATCCTCAATCCTCACGGGTGCAGGTGGAGGCTCCTCCTTTCAAGCTCCTCTCCCCTCTGCTCCACCTGCACCCACTGGCTCCCAGGAGCCACCAGAACCCCAAACCTGCCCCATGCTGACACTCACCACGTTCCCTTGCTTCACACAGTAACCACTCTTAATAAGGGGGGGCCCGGTGGAAGCACGGCTGCCTGACGTGGGGATGTAACTCTGAGACCTCCGGAGGATGGCATGGGACCCTGGCTCACTCCCCTCCTGCCCGTCTCCACCGTTCTGCAAGGCAACAGTGTCAGGGTTAGCACCTCCCTCCGCCCCTCCATGCAGCCACAGCCCTGCCACCTCCCTCCACCTCAGTCCTGGCCTCTTTGCCAATATGTCAAAGAAGAAATAAACAGGAAAATCAACCTTTTCTTTGCTCCCGTCAGGCACCCTACTGGGTACTTTCCCAAACGAGGCTTGGGGAGGTTGGGCAGACCCAGGGGAAAGGGAAGGGCAGAGAATGCAAACCAGAAGAGAGGGTAACCACCCAGACTGCAGGAGGGACGCTGGGCTTATTTCCAGTCTTTCTTGCCTTGCTTGGGCCCATTTCCCATGGGCTTTACACCCATCTCCTGCATCTGGTGCAATTTCTGCATTGCCATGACTCAGGCCCACCCCTGCCCTGTGTTCTCCTGATCAGCCCTTCTGCACTAGCTGCCCATTCCCACCCAGCCTTCTCCCTGCGCAGTCCCCTTGTGCATACCACTGGCACACCATGGGCACCTCCACACCCTCACCCCCCGCCCCTCCCCAGCAGCCCCAGCCAGGCCACATACCTGGTTGATGGGCGTGTGGACCACCACCCCTCCAATGATCTCTGTCCTGTAGGCCACCTGTGGCTTCTTCTCCGGGGCCGGAGGAGCTGCTAGGCTTTTGAGAACTTCAGTAGCCAGGGGCAGGCTCCCAACTTTGGGTACCTGGTCAACAGGGAATAGAAAGCTTAGGAAAACCAGACAGCCAAAGGTAAGAGAAAGGCTAACGTACCAATTATAGTCAGACTGCCTTCTCCTGCCCAGCCCTTCCATCCACCCAAATCCAAATATGAGAACTCAGTTGGCAACCCACTCCCCACACACAGATACACACGGACTCCACAAATTTACTGAGTACCCACTATGAGCCAGCCCTTCCCTGTTAGAAACCAAAGACAAAACATCAAACAAAACAGATACGGGTCCTGCCCTCATGGTGCTTACAGGCAAGTAGGGGAGAGTGACCAAAAACAAAAAATAGTTGCGAAACAATCAGATTAATTACAAATGGTGGTGAGTGGCACAAAGAAACTAAACAGGATTTGGAATCAACCTAAGTGTCCATCAGTGAATGAATGGATAAAGAAACTGTGGTACATATACACGATGCAATGTCATATAACCACAAAAAGAATGAAATCCTGCCATTTGTAACAACATGGATGGACCTGAAGAACATTATGTTAAGTGAAATAAACCAAGCACAGAAACAAATCTCACATGTTCTGACTCATATGTGGGAGCTAAATATTAAAAACAAATGATCTCATGAAGACAGAGAGTAGAATGATGGTTACCAGAGGATGGGAAGGGTGGCGGGGAGGGGGGATAAAGTGGGGACGGTTAATGGGTGCAATAATATAGTCAGATAGATAGAATGAACAATGTTTGATAAGACAACAAAGTGACTATAATCAACAACATGTTAGAGTATACTTTAAAATAACTAGAAGAGGCTGGGCATGGTGGCTCACGCCTGTAATCCTAGCACTCTGAGAGGCCAAGGCAGGAGGATCGCTTGAGCTCAGGAGTTCAAGACCGGCCTGAGCAAAGCGCAAGACGTCTTCCCTACAAAACAGAAAAAAGTTAGCTGGGCGTGGTGGTGTGTGCCTGTAGTCCCAGCTACTCGGGAGGCTGAGGCAGGAAGATCAGGAGTTTGAGGTTGCAGCGAGCTGTGATGACGCCACTGCACTCTAGCCAGGACAACAGAGCAAGACTCTGTCTCCAAAAAAAATTTTTTAAAACCTGGAAGAATGGAATTGGAATGTTTCTAACACAAAGAAATGATAAATGCCTAAGGTGATGGATACCCCAATTACCCTGATTTGTTTAATTCACTTTGTATGCCTGTATCAAAATATCACATGTATCCTATAAAGACCTGGGGTATAGCTCTTGACCTCTCGCCAACCATCTGCATGACCTTTGGCAAATCACCGAGGCTCTGTAGGCCTAACCCATCTCACGCATGAAATGAAGACAGAAACAATATTTACATCATAACCATTGTTGTGGTTATCATACGATAGAGTATATAAATTTAAACACTTTAGAAACACAAATAAAATTAAAAATGTATTACAAAATATTTTAATGAACACTCCACAAATGGCACTAATATTTACAAACACAGCCCTTTTGGAAGAATGAGTTATCTTTGTTCCTCCACAGTTAGGGTACCAGCGCGGAGCAAATCATCACAGAATGTTTATAGTTGCTTGGAAACCACAGGCCAAGGGTTGCAAACTGGTGACCCACAGGCAGACTTGGCCCAAACTATGTTTTGCTTATCCTATCAAGTGTGTGTTTTAATCTATATTTAAAATTTGGGATATTTCACATAAAAACCCAGATTTCCAGCTATGCAGCAGTTCCCTTGTTAGACGGGAAACACACTCTTCAGACTGCAGAATGTTCCCACCATTCTCCCCTGTACTGAGGCCACACAGGTCAGATGTCATTTATCCTCATTGCCATTGTCGTTTTTCTTCTTCCTTGCTCACTTCACTCGCTTATACTATAGTCTGCAAACTCTGATGAAATCATTCATTTTGTAAGAAAAAAATGGAGGCCCAGGACAGTCAGGTCGTTTGCCCAAAGCCACGATTAATAACTGAACAGAGACTAAACCCTCACTGCCAGCAGGTGCGCTAGCTACAGCATCACAGTGCCTCGCCTTCGTGAGAACGCAACACCTTGTGTCTGTCTGCCAGGAGAGTTAACTACAGATCTCAGGAGAAAAGCTCGGGTCCTCTTCCACATCTTCTACAGCCTTTGGAGTCAAAAAGACCTGAGGATCCTTTCCAGAGCTCAGAGCTGTATGAGAACTCTTCCGCCAGGACAGGGATTAAAGACCACGCCATTTGGTGTCTGTTCAAGGGAGTAAGACCACTCTGATGATACCGAGTCCTCACAAGGAAGATGAGACCCTCTCTTCCCGGACTGTACACCAGTTTATATACACAAGGATGATCTTTCCAAATCAGGCTAGAAATCTTTCCACCCTCTCTTTCCTTGTGGCTGCCTGAGAGATAACAGCAGTCACCATCTCTTTGGGTCCCATTCATTACCAGACAATGTACTAAGCTCTTTGCTGCATTATCTCTAATCTTCAAGCAAGCGCATCAGGTAGGCACGACTTTCTCCATTTTACCGATGAGGTCAACTCAAGCTCATTAAAATTAAGTCATTTGCCCCTAGGGCTGCCTGACTCCCCACTACTAAATATCACTACCTACCCTAAGCCACCCTTTCTGATTTTCTGTGAGTTTTGCTATTATGTGACCAAATATTTCAGGGATGTTGATTTTTTGCTGGGGTATTTAGTGATATAATCACTATGGAACAGCAGAAATTTTCCCCCAAATGACCCAAATAAATTCCTGAAATCTGGCAAACAAGGAGGGAAGTAACTCTTTGGAATTCCTTGCAGCCAGAAAAAGACTCACAGAAGCTTGGCTTTTGTGTTTCCTCTAAGAATCTTGTCGGCCCACCCAGAGGGCTACTGGGTGTCACCGCTTATGTTCCTGTATCATGCTCTGCTTCTGACCAACCAAGCAGAGCCTGTCCAAAGCTGTTTCTACTTCCCAAGACTTTACATCAGCCTGTGGAGGACAAACTCAACCATAAGTAAGCTACACAGCTTGAAAACAAGGTCGTTCTTTTGGTCAGTCCCTATCCCAGAGGCCCAGTTAAAGGTGTGCCCTCACCTATGCAGTGTTCTTTGATGAAGGAGATGCGCGTGGTTCTCACCTACAATGTGAAATGAAACTTTCAAGGATTTGTCTTTCTTCCCACTGGGCATGGCCAGCCCACTATGAGGAATCATCCAACGCTGTGGGAAAGCTGTGCTTTACTTTTACTGCTCAGTTTTCAACCTTTTTAAGAAATGCAGTGAGTTGAATAATTTCCCCCCAAAACTGTCCACCCATTACCTCAGAATGTGACCTTATTTGGCAATAGGGTCTTTGCAGATGTAATTAGTGAAATTAAGATGAGGTCATCCTGGTTTAGGGTGGGTCCTAAGTCCAATGACCAACGTCCTTGTAAGAAGAAGAAAGGATACACAGCCACACTGGGCAGAAGGCCCTAGGATGACAGGCAGAGATGGCGTGATAGAGCTACAAGCTAAGGAATGGCAAGGAATGCCAGAAGCTAGGGCGGCAAGGAAGGGCTCTCCTCTGGAGCCTTCAGAGGAAGCACAGCCCTGCTGACACCGTGATTTCCGACTTCTGGTCTCCAGAACCATAAGAGAACAAACTTCCATTGTTTTAAGCCTCCCAGTTTGTTACAACAGCCCTAGAAAACTAATACATGAACACTAATATTCTGAGAAAACCCAATTCTTTAAATACTATATGTCTAATATTTGCTTCAAAAATGAGAACTCAGGCCAGGCACGGTGGCTCATGCCTATAATCCTAGCACTCTGGGAGGCAGAGGCAGGAGGACTGCTTGAGGACAGGAGCTCGAGACCAGCCTGAGCAAGAGCGAGATCCTGTCTGTACAAAAACTAGAAAAATCAGCCAGGCGTGGTGGTGCGCGCCTGTAGTCCCAGCTACTCGGGAGGCTGAAGCAGGAGGATCGCTTGAGCCCAGGAGTTTGAGGTTGCAGTGAGCTATGATGACGCCACTGCACTCTACCCGGGGTGACAGAGAGAGACTCTGTCTCAAAAATAAATAAATAAAATAAAAAAGAATCACGTATTAGACACTGAAAGAAACGCCAAATTGTGAAGGATGCTAAAGGGTGAGGACCCCCAACGTAAATGAAGAAAACCTTTACTAAAATCGGCACTGTGGAACACGTACCCAAGCACACAGGTCAGCATGAGTGGATGCACTAGCAACAATCCCTTCCTCCTGCCTGCCATTATGCTCTCTTTTCACGGGTTTGTCAAGGTGTATCAGGATAACAAGCTAACAAGCAAAGCTGCTGAGATGACTCAATTGGTTTCGGTCAAGCAACACAAATGCCGGATAGGTGAACAGATTTCTTCTATTCATTTATTTCCAGGAACTCCGAGGTATCTGGGAGAATGACTTACCCCAGTGCAGAGTTGTTATTATTAGAAGTCCCTCAAATGTAAGCATTTCCGATCGTGTAATACAGAAACACAAACTTTTCAGCATGCGAACCACGGTCGATAAGCCAGGAGTCTGCCTGTCTTACTGTTCAGAGGTCTAGTTTATTCTAAAACATATAGTTTTCCCTCTCCTTCCTTCTTATCCTTTTCTCTTTCTTTTTCTGTATTTCTGCACTTCTAGGCTAAGGAAGAAGAAAGGAATTCTTCATCAGCCTAGTCAAGGGAAACGAGAGTACTCAGAGAACAGCTCCAGGACAGGTTGGTGCATGGCTTGCACTGACCCTCCAAGCAACCTCTGAAAGTAAGAAGAGTATCCAGGAAAAAGTTCTGACTTCCCTCTTCATATGCTTCTCCCCTCACAGTCAGCAATCCATTTTCCAATCCTACCACATCTGAATCAGCATCCCAGAATTACCCAAACCACGACTGACCAGGAGCCCTCCCAGGAAGCACAAAGGGGACACGCCATAAACTTCCCCTTGAACTTGACTCGAACTCAAACTCTCGGTTCAACTCGCCGTCAGCACAGGTTTGGGAAGAGGCAGAGGAGACCTGGGTCTGCACCAGGTCCCTGGGAAGGTCCCCGCTGCCATCGGAGCTTTTCCCCAACTCCAAACAGGCCATATGCTGGGAGGAGGCACTTTTAGTACCCCTGGAAAGGGGAAGAAACATACGTACAGTGATCTTGCTGGCTTGATTCAGGGCTTCGACCCAGTCCTTCAGGTCTTTCTGGTCGTTGGCTTGAAGAAAATATCTCTGAGACAAGGCATTGATGACTGCAAAAGTCACGGAGAAAAAGGGAGACATTCTCAGGTCAGAGTACAAGCAACCCAACAAGAGTCCACAGAGGTAGCAAGGCAGATGAACTCACAAAGCACATCAAGAAAGTTCCCATGATGCTGAGTCACCTGCGTGGATATTTAGGAAGCAGCAGCCTCACCTGCCCACTCTCCCTCCCACCTTTAGAAACAAGGATTATCCTACTGGCCACAAGAACGACACCTGACATTAACAGCAGCCTTAACATGCTGTTCTGTGGTGACAAGGCCGGACTTTATAGCAATGCCAAAAGATTCACAGTCACGATGGTGCACTGTGCTTTGTTTCCACAGACATAACTGGCCTGCATTGGAAGCCTTGTCTGTGGTTGGGAAATAGAACAAAGCTCTCCTGAGATCAAATCTGTGACCTTAGCCTCACTGTCAACTTGTTCTTTCCTCTGAGCATCCCACTGGGTCAACAATGTACTTCTAGGTTTATTATCATAATTTTTTTTTAGACATGATGACCACAAATATCAGAGAGTCATTTTTGAGCTTGAAAGGAATGGAAGACTAAGAGCACCAAAGAAGTCTGAGCCGGTCTGAAGTGCAGAGAGGGAACAGCTCAGGAGACTATTCTATCCTCATATCGGCTGCACTGTAGGAGGTGAGCTTCACGGGGTAGGCACAAAAGCCATCAGTTCCTTCATTCAGTCAACAAATATTTACTGAGCACCCACTATGCACCAGGAACCACTCTAAGTGCTCAGGATACCACCATGACAAAGCAGAGGACTATCCCTGCCTTCGTGAACCTTACGTTCAGAACCACCCTGGTACACAACAGAAACTGTTAGCATTTGCTCATAGCACTTAGCACAGTTCTGAGAATACAGCGGGAGCCAAATAACTATTCAATGACCGATCCATTGAATTCACGACGATTCCCTGACATGGGGCACCCACTGGGTGGCTCTGCTTCCTACATCACCCCTCAACACTGCTGCTCTTTGGGCAACGCCGAGACGCTCAACAGAATGCTCCTTCCTTCCTACTCTTCCCTTCCAGACTTGGCCTCCTCCAAGTCCCACCCTTCCTGGGCACGCCATTACTCAGCTCTAAAACGAGGGTTCCCAGAAACTTCCAGTAGACATTTTGCACCTACCCTGTGGCATCGAGAAAACTGAAATGTATATGTATAATTGTTATTTATCAATTAAAAAAATTAAAACCAAAAAAAGATAAATACTTGGGATCAGGGATATGCTAGTGACACTATACATTATGTACCCCATGAAAATGTACAATTATTGTCAACCAAAAAAACATAAAATTAAAACCAAAAGAAAAAGAAAACTGAAATGTTACTGGTCCCTGTACCTCTGTCCTAATGGTATTAACCATCTTTGCAGCAAGACCAAGGAAAGTGTCGTATCACCTGACACCCAAGAACATCCCTGTGATTGAAGTCACTCATATGCACAGGATACAGTCACATGTGATCACAGGACTGTCTCCACACAAAAGAGGAAGTTGTACGAGTGTTAAGAAAACCCATCCCCTGGCTCAGTACTTACCAAAGCAAAATGGAGTTTTTGGTTTCTGCTTTGGGGTAGCTATGCTCACCTAAATCAAATAAAAAATAAAAGAAACATGAGTAAGTTTCTAACAGTGTTGAAAATTTCTTATTGTGAAAGTTTTCATACATGAAAAATATTATTTCAAACTTATGTGTACGTTTAAAAAAATAATAATAAAGTGAAAACCCTGTATTCATCATCCAGATTAAGAAATAGGCATTATCAGTCCTATTTCTTAGAAGCCCTCTATATGCCCCTCCCTGATAGAATCCCCACCCCCCAGAGATAACCACTATCTTGATGTCTGTGTTAATCTTTGTCTTTGCAAGAAACACTTTTAAAAGTCCTTTTAATTCTTTGAGGTATCTCCATACTGCTCTCCATAGAGGTTGTACTAGTTTGCAGTCCCACCAGCAGTGTGTGAGTCTTCCTATCTCTCCACATCCACGCCAACATTTGTTGTTTTGGGACTTTTTGATAAAAGCCATTCTTACTGGAGTTAAGCAATATCTCATTGTGGTTTTGATTTGCATTTCTCTGATGATTAGTGACGTGAGCATTTTTTCATATGTTTGTTGGCCATTCGTCTATCTTCATTTGAAAAGCTTCTGTTCATGTCTTTTGCCCACTTTTTAATGGGGTTGTTTGATTTTTTTTCATAGCCGATTTGCTTGAGTTCTTTAAGCTGTCCTGGCCTAATTCACACTAGCTGGGTTCTACTCCTCTCTCTCTTCTTTCAACCACTGACCACGTCCCTAAGCAGTTCTCCCAGTTGAAGGTGGTATTGCTCAAATACATCAATTCCAATCAGAGCACGCAGAAAGACGAGGTGGCACGCCACGCGCTGCATTTGGACACACTGACCAATTGCCTTTACATCTACCACAACCACTTAACCATGAACATGAGCACTTTTCACGTGCCCGGAGAGGGGCTAATGGACTCAGAGAGCGTACCTGTGTATCTAAGGGAAGGGCATGAGGAAGTGGAAGTATTTTTATGCCTCCTATTGCTTTATTTCATCTTGTTTTTGCAATCCTACCCCTTGCATGTACATTCCTGACTGTCTGTATATGTGAGCCCACGTCATTCGGGTTCAAATACACTGAAAGAATAGAGACAGCCAGTCATATTCCATCACACGCCCACAAATACTAGGTGACTATCCTTGATGTAGGCCGAACCTCCCCAAAGCGGGCCTCCACCACTATACCTGGGGTCTCTAAGGAGGCAGCCACCTTTCCATAAGACCTAGGCTGGGGACTAGTCACACTGTCATTATCATCCCTTGGACACATCATTCCCTCACTGCCCTTTCTAGCCAAGGGAATTTTCTACTTGTCCTCACTAGGGGCTCCAGAAGTGGTTCCTGCTTTAATGGGAGGCATTTTAGAAGCCAGGAGCTGAAGAAAATCTGGAGTCGAAATTAAAGTCTCCTCATGGCTCACAGTTGCTGGGGGCTAACAATGACTGACCCACCAGGCTGTCTAGGTTCTTGCTCTTGGCTCTAAGTTCTTATAGAACTGCCCAGATTCCTTAACCAAAATTAATATCACCCCAAATACTCAACTGGGAACTGAGCTAGCACCTTATAAAAGATCAAAAGAAGGACAGGCAGTATATAGCCTGGGCTTTGGAGACGGAGAGACTCAAATGACAGGTGTCCCAGCTGTGTGACCTCCATTTCCTGTTCTATCAAATAAGGGATAATAATGTCACTTGGAACTATGGGTAAAATGCTGAGGGGCTATGAGCTGCTCGGGGCCTGCAAAAACATACGAGACCTGGAAAAATTGCCTGGCCTCCAACATACAAAACAAAGATGGCATATCCAATGTTAATAAATATTTAACTCAACGTCTACGTAACAGCATTACACCAACCTCATTGCCAAGTATTTAATAAACGTGTACAAGCCATCACATTAAGTCAATTTCATTAATTTTTCAATGAAGCATTCAAAAAAACTTCATTACATTTGCAAATAATTAGTGGCTTAGATTTTCTTAGTTCACAAGAATCCCAGTGTGTGTGCAAAAAGATTGCCCAGAAATTGGAACCGAGAATAAATTAGATGAATTACTCATCGCCAAATCCTTCCAAAAGTAAAATGATTAAAATCCTTTCAAATATTTTATAGCCAAACAATTATATTTAATGAGGGATATGGATGCATTTTGATATGTTTACCATGATATGTGAGGTAGAGGTCATAGGACCTAAAAAAGTCCTGAAAAAAATGAGGATTTAAGCAAAGAGAAAACCACACATTCTGAGTGCAGACACAGACTCCCCGCATTCAGTCATGTCTCGACTCACAGGCCACAGGCACTGGCGGTCTATAACATAACGGTCCAGGCCCCCTTGCTACCTTGTGTTCCTGACCCCTGAATGCAGCCTGAACCATGGTGTGTGCCTTTGTCATGCTTGCAGCTGATGTGGTCTGTCAGTGACTCATTTTCTTGTTCTGTCCTTCAGCATCCAAATTCCCACAGGTCCTCTTGTCCATAAACTCCTGCTTGTCCTGCCCTGGTCTCTGTATAATCCTAAGCACCGTGGAACAGCCTTGGCTGACCTGGCCCTTAGAACCCACCTACCTCACTGCTCCCCTTCTGTGTGCACCTTTAGAATGATGCTGAGCAGCTGAGTACTCCAAGACCCTCTCTGGCTCATTATTAGAATATTTATTCTATTATTAATAGAATTGTCCTGTCTCCAAAAAACTCATGGTCATCATTGACCAGAGCGAGCACCCCTGGCTGACAGTTTTTACTCTGTTTATATTACAAATGCTCCGCTTTGACCACCACTTATTAGCCAGCCTATCCTGTGAGAATGCTATCCATGCGCTTATGGTGGGAACTGGAACTTTCAAAGAGATTGTCTGGCTTTTTGTTTGTTTTTATGCACTTCTCCGGTGTTCAGTCAGGAGGTATGTGTGAGTGCATGCACGTACACCTAAATTTGCCTCATGCCTCATGGCTCACCACGGAAGGATGATTTGGCAAAGCAACTCCTTGCTAAATTAATAGGATCAGTTCTAGTCCTGCCCTGATGTGCTGCATAGCAAAGGTAGGACCCTCAATGTCTCCTATCAGCTTCCCAATTAGTAAAACCAGAGTAAAAATACTACTCCCCTTCTTATAGTCACAGAATGGTGAAAGAGGAACATGAAATTATACCTACCTCTTGCTGTGCCCTACAGAGAGAAGGGCTGAGGGGAGACTATAACTTATTACAGAGATGTGGCTTTGGCCTCTCCCTGACACCTGGTCACCGTGGAAGAGGAACTCCCACCCGCTGGGAGGAATAATCCCACTCCACCCCCACCCCACTGCATGTTGGTGATCGTGCCGCTTTCGGACATGGTACAGGAACAGAGAAGATCCTCAGGAAGAAGTGTAACTGCACATAGCTAAGGACACCTGACAGCCTGACTCTAGTGAGGGCACCGAAGCTCAGCCACCTACACCCCTGAGGTGGCCACAGCGGAGTAGCTGCACAACAGTGGTTGACTGGTGGGTCCAATGAACACCCCAGCAGTGAACGGAGGTCGGGGATGTGAGAAGGGAGCGGTCACTGTCCCCTTCAGGGTGACGCAGACAGGACTGCCCCCACAGCACAACAGACTCTCAGGAACTTGCTCTTATCAGATCAAACACAGACCACAGGAGCAGCAAGCTCGTCAGTGGCTGGGCACAGCTAGGGCCGGCCCCACCCTGTCTGCCTTTGGCCGGAAGGGGAGCTGGGGCCCCTCTGGCAGAAGGAGCAGCAGCAAAACAAGGTCTTATAGCTCTGGTGCAGCTCTGCCCCAGTGTCTGTGTGACCTTGCCCCATGAGATGGCATCGGGAGCAGGGGAATAGCAGCCACCAACACAGGAGGAGTGAAAGGGTTCTCAAGTGGGGTCTCTGGACCAGCTTCAGGGGGTCTCTGAGCCCCCTGAAATTACAGGCAAAGTCAGGGTGTGTACACACATCTATACATTTACCTGGAAAATGAGTCCATGCTTTTCATCAGACACTCAAAAGGATCCATGACCCCCCCCCAAAAAGTTAAGAACCACCGTTCTAGGAAATCTTTCCCCATAGGTAGCGGAGGGCAAGGTCCTAACAAAATGGGACACAGCTGGGGTGGGACAGTGGGGCTGGCTGTGCAGAGATGGCTGGGACGGAAGAGAAGGGTCATCAGGCAAAGGGGGGTCCAAAGGGCAGCTTCAAAAATTTTCTAGTTTGCCCAAGAACTAGTTCTGCTGCTGTGGACGCCCTCCCTGGATGACTTCAGATCAAGCACGTTCATCTCTGCCTCTCTGAAGGACCACACGCTGGTCCCCATCTTCCCAACGCTAGCTCTCAGGAGAGGGCGGGCTGCACATGCCAGCCGGGCTGTCTGACACGGTGGGCAGGTGCTTTCCTCTGGGAGGGAATACCTAAGGGTTAACAAGAAATAACCTGGAATGCCGGATTGGATACCAGCACCATGGCTAAATGTGCTTCTGGGAAAACCCCTGCTTTCTGGCTGGCATTGAGTCAGGCAGGAGTTAAAGGCTCTCAGCTCTTGTAACCCGACCCAGTGGCAGCTGTGGGTTTTGCACACACAAAAAAAAACACCCATCCAGGCCTGCCTCTCTCAGGAAAGGCTAAAAGGCAGGTCATCCTTTCTAAATGAGGCAGCCTCCAAAGCTGCGGATTCTAAAAACCCTCATCTGAGCTGCATTTGTAAATCATGATTCAGCAGGAGATTGTATTCAATCTTCCCCCACCAAAAAAAAAGTCTTCCCAGACCCTTTCAAATGGGAGAGGGTTTCAATTTTCATTTATTATTACGAGGTTCTCTGCTCCTCTCTCCCCCCCAATTCTCTTTCCCCAAACCTCCTGGAGAAATGACCTAATAAGCTCTCAGCAAGAAGAGGATGGGAGAGAGAGAGAAGGCAGGTCCCAGGCCTCTGGCTGGTCTGGCCCGGGAGGCAGCCACACCACACCGCTCACCACAAGGCATGCACAAATGGCCCACAGCTGTGCTAGCAAAGCTGCACTTTAAAAGGCCCTTCCCCCCTCGCCTGAGGTCATCGTCTGCCCTCTCTAATCCGCCCTGATGCTGCCCTGCCTGGCATCTTCTGCCTTTGTGCGGGGCTGTGTCTGCCAGACCCTGCCTGCAGCTCCCAAGCACAGGGTCAGTCTGCCACTCCTGCTAAAGGTGGGCTCTCCTTCTGAGGCCCCAGGGCTCCCTCCAGGCTCATCTCCTGGCCTGCAGAGGTGGAGGGCTCCCAAAGCTTGTGTGTTACAAGAGGGAGACAGCAGCCACTCAGCCCCCCCCGCCCTGCAGGTCTCAAGCCCCCGAGGGTGGGAGAGGGTGGGCAAGGCACCAGAGGCCCTCAAGAGGCCTGAAGCAAGGGTGTGTGGGGAGAGCAGGACTTCCGAAACCTCAGTGCTGGCTGCCTGCCACCTGGCTCTCCTCACTGTACAAAGAGTTCCTCCTTCTGGGGAGGCTCTAAATCCCCTAGCCTTTTCATCACTGCTGCATCACAGGTCAGCAGTGGTGCCTGCTCCAGGGAGGGGCTGCTGAAAGAAGCTGAATTCAGCAGTTACAGGTGGGCATTGTTCAGCAGCCCCCAACCCCCGGTCTCAGCACAGGAGAGGGGCTGGCTTGCCCCTCTGTGCAAACTGGACTAGGAGGTGGCTTGGCAGCTACCTGCCAGGCTCTCCAACTGTTTGTTATCTGGCAGCTGAATGTCTTCCTGGCACATCTGAGTAGCTTCTCCGGGCATTCTTAGCCTTCCCTCTGTAGTAATCCTGCCAGGTGATTTATAAAAATTCCAGTGAAGCCCCTAACACTTTCTGAGCTGTCTCTGTTTAGCTCTGTTTAGGATTCCCTTTGAGAAAATCCTTTACAGTTACTGGATTTTTGGTTGCTTTTGTATTCCTTTTTGTCCCAATTACAAAAAAGGTCATGTCCCACCCCTACCCCCAGCTCAACCACCACCTACACCTCCTCTGCAGGCGCTGGGAGCATTATGGACTGATCTGTCCAAGGAGTGACAGGCTGCAGGCCCACCCTCTGAGAACTTACATAACCATCCCTAAGGCCACCCAGTCGGCAGCAAAGCTTCCACAGGAGACATGTGGGGAAAAGAGAGCATTTTAAGGCCCATGCACCATCCCCAAATACTAATGCCCAGAGGACTTGACACTCCCTCTTGTTTAGACACTAAACCTACTTAGAGAACATGAATTCCCAGAGTTCCAAGCCACCGTTACCTTCGAGATGTAGGTCAGCTGCAAAGATCCGACAGCTCCTGCCCCAATGGCCAGGTTCTGAAAGATACACGTATTTCATTTTAAGAAGGATGCCATGTGAGGCCGGGGAAACAGCATCAAGAGACAAAAGACCAAGATGCCAGCTCTGTTTATACTATTTTCCAGCCTGGCGACCTTGAGCAAGTCCCTTAACCACTCTTTAGCTCACATTCCTCACCTGTAAAACCGTGATAATAATTCCTGGAAAATAATTCAGGATTCCTGATGGAAACCTGTGACATTAATATTACCTGTAGCCTTATTTGCTATAGAGAGGTATTCTAGTACAGTGGCTCCATTGTGAATAACACTGAGCTCAGTTTTCCCTTCTGTAAAAAGAGGCATAATAATAGTACCTACCTCATAAGACAGTTGTAAAGATGAGCTGATACGTTTAAGAGCACTTGGAATTATCCCTGGTACATAGAAGACTCTCAACCAGTGTTAGCTATTATATTTTTTTCTGCCCTGAGATCTCATTGACTTTGTCCTGTTTTAAGCCACTTCAAAATTCTTTTCGTAATACATAGGGTGCAAACTCACACAGTATAGACATAAAAGAAATATATCTTTTCAGCCTACCTCACAGGACTCTTACGAGTACCAAACGACATGCTGTCTGTACACAATGAAACACTAAGTATGTGGACTATTAAAACAGCAAGAAACTCACAGGCACCAAGCTGGCAATATATTCTACCTTGGCATAACCTCTTTGGCTTTCTAATTTTTCTGTTGTCAGGGATGAAGCAGTGAAGACACAGGGATGGTCACATACCAAAGTAACAGTCAAGATTAGAGAGCACAGCTCTGGAGTTCCTAACGTCTACCTCGGAAAATCCACTCCCTCAAGAACCTGGGACTCTTTTCATAGCTCCTGGTGACCTCTTAAACTGTTGCCAAAAGCCTCAAAGAAAACCCTTTGAAGCTCCCAGTGCCTGGGGTCATCTCAAAGCAATAGGAGAAGGTGAATCTTGGGTAGAGGGAATTTAGTTAATTTACCCAAAGATTAACAGTGAAATGACCCGTTATATTCCAGCAGATGGCCTTAAGAAATGTCTCAGATGACAGGGAAGAGTCTTTCTAGTGCCAGTTATCTAAATGAACATGCATTATTTGAAGCAAATTCAGTCAAGAAAGTGGATCCGGGGATAACACCACAAAAAAGGATTCTCAGCACCCTAGAATTTTAGAGTGGGAGACCTCGAAAGGACTCTGTACTCTCTGCCTCCCTTTGCAAAGGAGGCGGTAAACTGAAAAGTTGCCTTTGAGTAGCCAGATTAGCACTTGAACTATGGATGGTCTGATTTATACTTTTATTTACACAATTTTTTCAACGACACAGTGACTGCTTTTTTTTTTTTTTTTAGGAAACCTCTATCGGTTAGGGAGAGACAGGATTTGTAGCCCCTAAATCAAGAGTCCAAAGAGAAGCCACAGCTCCCCAGAAGGCACATGAGTGACTGATGCTGCCCCAGAGGGGAACACGAGTCACTCTGGGCACAGACTGAGCTCTGCACAGAGTCGGGCTGCCAGGAGACCACCCTCTGCACAGCCTCATTGTAGCCAAGGGCTCCAGGGACACGGAGAGACACACAGGCCGCTGCTGGGGACTGAGCATCTGCCACCACTCCCCGCCCCATTTTGCAGTTGAGGAAAGTGACTTGTGAGTGAGGGGATTTGTCCAAGGTCACATAATTGGTGGCAGAACCTGAACGAAAGCTCAAGTCTCCTGAGTTCCACACCAATGCCCTAGAAGCAGCACGCTATAATTTAAAAGCTTGAGCTGCTGGAATTCTAGCTGTGACATTAACGCTCTGTGACCGCAGGCAAGCTTCTTTACCTATAAAATGGAGATAATAAGCCCTGTTTCGTAGGGCGGTTGGGAGAATTACGTGGAAATACACGGAGAGAGCCTGGCGTATGGTAGCTCCTCGCTCCCTCCTGCAACGCTAATTACAAGATGCAAATGCCAAGTCTCAGAGCTGCCCTTGCACAACTCACTCTCCTCACCCTAAACCACAGCCCAGAGGCCTCCAGAGCCCAATCCTGAATTATGAGTGATTTGGGGAACCATTCGGACACTAACCCACTCCTAATGACAGATACAAGCTGATCAGATTTCAACTACTTCATCCCCCCACCCGCCCCTTGAGGGCCGCTCCACCCTTAGTCCCGACCTCCCTGGCAGCTCTCCCTGTTCAGAGAGGAAGATAGAGCAGCAGCTCTGCAGGCCCAGTTACCCCAGGGGTCTACTCCTGGGCTCAAATGTACCTCCTCTCCACCCCGAGAAGCCAGGAAAATATGACAAATGTCTGAAAAGGCTGCTTTCCCCCCCCCCACCTTCCTCCCCACCCAGGGGGAAATGGATGACACAGGAGAAGACAGCCCTAGGATCTCTGAAGCTTGATTCAAAGTGACGCTCAGTGTCCACCCCAATTACTGGACCTAGAAGATTAATGGGGACAGCTGGCTGCTGGGGTGACACACTAGCAGCCCCAGGCAGACACTTCCTGATTAAGGAAGAATGTGCCACCATGCCTGAGCTGAGGGCCTCGGCAGCGAGGTGTCAGGGCAGGGACACCAAGAAACAGCACCTAGGGAGGGGCGCCCACGCAAGGCCTCCCCGGCCACGGCTCGGACTCCTCTAGGAAAAGGACAAACTCAGATCCCTCCTTCACAAAGCCTCCTCCACCGACTCCAGCCTGTTCTGACTTCCCTTCTCCTGAATTCATCCATGCAGATCCCTCTCCAACTTTGGTGTACACTAGAATTTCCTGGGGAGCTTGTTTTAAAAAGCCCAGCCTCCAGCTTCACCCTCAAAACATTGAATCAGAATTAAGTGGAATGTGGTCAAAACATGTACATTTTTTAAACACTCCCAAGTGATCCCTAAATAGGCCCACGTTTAAGAACAGCTGGTCTAGAGGACAAACTATAGCCCCAGATTCTGTATGGGAGTATATTTTTCTGTGAGTTTAGGTCTCTTCTTACTAGATAGTAAATACAGAGAGGACACGAGCAAATCTTACTGCTTTACACGGTGGACTCCTCAGTTTTTAAATGAAAACAATATTTGCATGGTGGTTAAGTTCCTAAGTCTAAAAAAAGCCTGCTGAGTGCACAAAGTACCGGAAGACTGGTGCCAGTTCGGTCCACCATTGGCAAACAATGTTTCTGCAGGACAACATCTCCTAGGTTCCAACTTGGGTGTCACTTCAGCTTGTAGTTCCCATGACTTGGGCAGGGCCCCTGTGGGACAAGAACCAGCATAGGGTGGAAGAGGCAGAAAAGGACTGAGCCACAGTGAAAAGGGGGACAAAGACTTGGGACAGAGAGCTGAGAAACGGGCTATAGGGAGAGTGATTGAAAGCGCCATGATGAGGACATCTGAGCAGATTTGCAGCAAAGACAGACGTTGGTGGGGAAGTTCTGGAAGGCTGCTTAGGTGAAGCAATCACCTGGGGAGATTTTTAAACAAACTAACACCCGTGCTTCATCCCCAGGGTTTTAACTGATCCGGGAGAGGCACCCCAGGCACCGGTACATTTTCAGAGCTCCCAGGCGATACCAGGTTGGACGACACTGCTGCTGGCACTGGCTGGTCCTGCTGACTGTACTGGAGACACAGCAGCTGGAGGAGAAGAGGCCAAGCCAGCCAGCAGCCCACAGAGTGACCCCAGTTGCGGCACCGGCAGTGAACAGAGAGGAGGAAGGAAGAGCAGAGGGGCGGGGCAGGGGGAGGGAATGGAGATTCCCGTGCCGTGCACGGCTGGCAGCAGCAGTCCCACGTGAGGATGTCTGGAAGTCAGGAGTGGCCTGTGCATTTCTCAGACTTCTAAGTTTTCTGGAACAACGTAGGGCACGGGGCAGATTCCTGTTAAATGACGGATGGGTTTATGAAGACACTGCCAACGCCTTGCTTTTTGCTCAAGAGCTCTTTTGCCACTGAGGACCTCGAAGGTGCTGGCTCCCCAAGAGAGGAAAATAATAGGTGGTTTATTCTCTTCCATCACCAACAGAGGAGCTGAGGTGCCCCTACACAGATGTGACACACCTCCCACGTTAAGCCTTTTTCTAGAAACGGCAGCAGTTCTTGTTAAAGTAGAAAATTTCACCCATGTGACTTCTCCCTTTCCCTCTTCTAGCGAGAGTAACGAAGAGCACAGAAATGACCAGAAGACCCAGCTAGAGAGCCACACGTTCACAGAACGTCAGCACTAAAGGTCCTGTTGATACCTCTTCATTCACCACATGAGGCCTCCAAGGCTTAACTGGGGAAGTGACTTCCCCAAGGAGCCAAATGAAGACAGAGCCCACAACTCCTGACATCAATCTGGTGCTTTGGCAAAGCACAGCCTGAGAAAGAAGGAAGGAAACTGACATATATTTAGAAATTATGGTGTGCCAGGCATGCCGTTAGGTACTTTCACACATTGTGGCTTAGTCCTAACAATCCCATTTTACGGATGAAGAAACTAAGGATCCAGCAGGTGAAGGAACTTGCCCAAGGTCATACAGGTAGCAAGTAGTCCAGCCAGTATTCAAACCCAACCCTTCCTGAATTCCCAAATCCAAGGCACTTTCCTCTAGGCCATGTCACCTCCCATGAGACATTATCTAAGAGTCAATTATCAATGAAAGGTAAATACAAGAGCAGGACCAGCAGGGTTACACCAAAAGAGGTGATATCGTTGCCCAAGCTGGGCAGGGCAGGAACTGGTCCAACTGGCTCTGGGGTGCCAAACTCTAAAAGACCAGGGATTCAGAAAGTGGGAAGGGAGAAGGAAGGAGAGATGCTGGTGCCTTCTTACCTTCTCCACAGCCCCCTGGGGTGCCTGGCAGACAGTTAAAAGCAGCTAGTGGGAGAAGGAGGGAGGTGTACGTGGCAATCCCAGAGCTAGGGCATGAGCCAACATGGCTGCCCATGAGCTCAAACCACCAAAAGCCAAGGCCGTCCGGACTCACAGAAAAGAACTCGCCTAAGGAGAATGGCGCGGCGCGAGAGGATTGGAGCAGAGAAGCGTAACTGCTTCTGCCCCATTCCAGAGCCCTCGCCCCGGCATGAGAGGATAACAAAAAGGAAAGCAACCAAGCTAGTCCCAGGCACCAGGTGACCTGGGCAGTGGCTCTACCTGCTGCTCTGGTGTCAAACACATCTCCTCCCTTCTACCCTGCAGGTCCACTTGCTGATACTAACTTGGGGAATCAGTGCTTTCACTCTGTTATCCAGATGTCTATGTCATGGTGACCTATGCCAGCACCTGCTTTAGACAGAGCGAGCTTCGTGATGTGCAAGTCCCTTGGCCACCACCTCCCCAGTTCCCTTTACTTCCCTTTGCCAACCCTGGTGACAGAGACTCAACAGTCAGGTCAAAGGCCTGGGCTGCAGATAATCTCCTGAATATGTCTGGGTCCCAAGACTCTGACAATTGGCCACCTGAATGGTTCTAAAGCCTTAAACTCGATAAGCCAACTCCTTCGCCCCCCTCTTCAACCTAGCCTCCTCCACACATGCCTCAAACTCCATATGTCATTTCTCCTCCACCCTCTAATCGGTTCCCCTCCCACCTCCCCCATCCCCTCCCCAGTCAGCCAGGTACTGCACTGTCATGATTCTTCCTTCCTGTGGCCTTTAAACCTGCCCCTTCCTCTCCACTCCACCATGCCGCCACCCCAGACATATCAGGACGCTCCGTGACAAATTCCCAGCTGTCATCTCCAGCTCTCCCCACCTCCCCATGCACCCGATGTCACTGCCAGAACAAACTTTTTAAACAAATAACATCTGTAGCACTTTAGAGCTTATCACTTTCACATATATTACTTTATTTAATCACCGATTGCGATACTTGATATCATTGCCATATACTATAGATAAGGTCAGGAGGCTCAAAAAATGGATGTTACTTTAATTAATTAATGTACTTTAATTAATGCATTCATCATGTTTTCAGCTGATATAACTCATAAAAACGGTCTCTGAAGCAAAATCTAATATGCAGCCCTTCTCCTAAACATACAATAGCCTGTTTTGCCTTAGGGACACAATTTTAATAATAATAAAATGGCATTCTTGTATATATAATTAGATATATAAATAGAGAGATGTATATAATAGATACATTAAACAAATATTGAAGGTTAAAATCTAAAGCAAAATATGACAACAACATAACTAGAGACAAGTTTTAAGAAAACTTAGAACAGTCATCGTCATGGTTTTGCAATAGTAAAACCTCTGCTAAGTTTCATGGCTTCTCTCTCTTTAGCTGCTTGAATTTTAATACTGAGTCGTGCTCACTATGTGCTAACACGTTTGTCCCAAAGTGCTTCTTAGTTTTTAATTTTAATTTAGACAAAGTACATCCTGTTATAAAGACAAGAATTGTTTACAAAATAAGATGACTACAGAAAACGCATAAAATAAAATCGCACTTTAATATTTTATGTTAACTCTCAAAAAGTCTCCACACATAATTTTAATTCTAAAACCTTTTGAATAATAATTTGACCCTTCACGGGATTTGCATTTGGTGTAAGTACAGATCTGTGGCTCATAATCTTTTGGGAGATTTTTTTTTTCCCTAAGGAAATATAGACAAAAGCACATCAGCAGTTCTACTTAATGTTTGAAATCATGTGTCTACACGGACAGTCAATATACCAGTTACACAAAATCCATGAATTAAAAGCACTTTGCCCAAACAATTGCTGAAAGTTATCATGATGCTTGTATATACAGAGAACACCTCTGGACAGATACACAAGAAACTGGCAAGACTGGCTGCCCCCGCCGGGGACTATGTGGTGGGGGGCAGGAGAGGGAGGGAGAAACTCATCACTATGTCCACTTTCCTACATTTTGAATTTTGTACCATGTGCATCTGTTGCCCATTTTTTAAAGAAAGACATTTATTGGTTCTTGGCATTTTGACAGGTGGAAGTATATGATGCAAAAATCTTTTAAATATTGCTGGGTTTCAGCCAAACTTCGCTTGGGGAGGTTTCTGACACCAGAAAATGTAAATTTTTTCCCTTATCTCAATGACATTTACATGGCAAGAAAATGTAATTTAAAAAAAAAAACACCACCAATTTTCGCCTAGGCTCTAAGACAACAGTATGGTCCATTATACATTATATAATGGAATGATTATATAATGATTATACGTTAATATAATCTCCTCTCCCATTTTCGTATTCTTTCTACTAAAATGCAACCAAATATCCATCCTATTGCCAACACTGCTGAAGCTCTTTATCCCTGTCAATGGAAAGAACTGCTTTCAGCTTATTAAGAAAAAATAAAAGCAAAGGGCTTGCATTGCAGTCCCAGAGTCACCAGAAGAGATGCCATCTTTTTGGATATCATGATGATTCAGGATTCACATCATGGCCTTTGCAAAGTAAAAGCATCTAAGTATTTTTTGGAAAAAGAGAAAAAGTACATTTTACAGAGTACATTTGACAAGAACAATAATCTAGTGCCATATTGTTCTCATGCTTCTGTTTACCCTGCTTTCAGGGCCATATAATTTAGTCTTGCAATTACTTAGCCACGTGAGCATTAGAGAGGTCGAACGTAAGCATTGCTCTGCAACTAAAACATAGTAACTGTAGGTGGCTGTGATAAGGCAGAGCAGCCCTAATTAAGGAATTCATCTCCTCTATCCTGATAGGGACCAATGTTAAATTAAAATACAAGTGCTAGTGTCATAATATGGTACTAACATTTTAAGGAAAACCCGGCCAATGTTTGTTTCAAGAGTTATTTGTTTGCATGCAAGATCAATAAATTCTAGAGATAGATTTGCTGTACAACATCATGCCTATAGTCAACAATATGGTATTGTGCACTTAAAAATGTGTTAAAAGGGTAGATCTCACGTTAAATGTTCTTACAACAACAAGAAAAGAGAATTATTTGTTTGCTTGATATCGTCGGCATATTGATTTTTAAATGCATTAGCCAAATCAGTGGCCATAATCAATAATACTGAAACTTTCCATTTATAGGGATCCTTTTTAGCTAATGGGGTTTGTCCTATTTCAGTTTAGTGTCACCTCTGCCTGTGTGAGAATCCTGGCGACATCAATTCTAAATTCTGCCAGACAATCAAGGCTGTACCCAGTCCATGCTGTGTTCTGACCCCTGACATTCCCCCACTGTATGCCCCACTCACAGACACTGTCGCTGGCCTCCCCAATGCCCTCAGATCTCTTCTTGCCATTTCACTGTGCTTTCAATGGCTGGCATCTGCAACTCTGCCTCAGAGGACTGTCTTTGGGCTGCTGGAAGCCGTTTTGCCCACATTTGCAGAGCTGGAGATTGTGACTGTCCAGTGAGGACACACGAAAGTCCAGCTCCCTTGGGACAACTCTGGAGCGTGACTCACCCCAGAGCTCCCTGCAGGCCCAGGCTACAACCTACCCTTGTGACTTCTGCACAAGCTCACACCCTTGTCTGGCCTCCTCCTTTCCCTGTCCTTCTTCCCCAGCTCTCTTCACAGTTCCCTCAGGAACATTGCCTTAATAAAGAACCTGCCAACAGATCCTTGTCTCGGTGCCTGACTCCATTCAGGATCTTCTTCCAGGGACCTCAATCTTAAACACCCCTCTCACCAGGTGCGCTCACCTTCCTGCCTCTGCCCCCATAATGACTGTAGTTTCCCTCACTTAGAATGCCCTCCTCTTCCTCTTCATCTCTGCTTAGGACAGGGTGAGTGTAACAATCAAGTGAGGTAAGTGGAAACACTTCAAAACCCACAAAATGCTCTACAAATGTGGATAATTTGTAGTATTAATAATAACTAATCTCCCCCATCCTTCAAGATCTGAATCTGGTGCCACCTTCTCCATGAAGGGGTGCCCCCAGCTCTGCCCACCCCATTTGTCTTTAACCGTCAATTTCCCCAACTACAGCATAAGCTCCATGAAGGCAAAGACTTTGTCTTGTTCACTGTTGTAGCCTCAGCATCTAGAGTAGCATCTGGCACACCAGAAAAATGTAGTAAGTATGTGTTAAATAATATTGCAGAACTCCAGGATTTCTCTTTATTCTCAGGCCTTCAGGAAACGAAGGGCTAAAAGTCACGTTAAGGATCACCCAGAGTGCCCATGCTCCAGAGGATAAGTGACTTCCCTAAGGTGCAAATCAACTCAGCGATACAGCTAAGATTACAACCTTCATCTCTTGTCTCCCAGGCCTGAAGACTTTCTATATAAGACTCCACCTCCAGGCCCTACATCTTTCCCCCACAGGCAGCAGCAAAGGAAAACTGCAAGCCTTTCCCCTTCAACCAAAATACTGGCATCTGGGCATTGGCATTGGCAACTTAATGATATGCTATCTTGTTATCATGATGTACTGGAGGGATTATTAACACCATAGTTTTGTGTATGTTGTTCTCATCTCCCCAATTAACCTGAAGCTTCCTGTTGAAAAGACCTCACTGAATTCACCTTCCACATCGTCTACAGGACCTTTGCCCAGGGCTGCGCACAAGTATCAGTAGGAGAAAGAAGCAGACAAAGGTAAGGAGTGCAGACACCAGACAATCAAGGCTGTGCAGACCTGGCTCCAACTCCAGTTCTGAAAGTACCACCTGTGTGACCTTGAACAAAGAGTGATAATAGTCCCTAGGTCCCAGGATTATTGAGAGGATTTAATGGGATGATATATGTAAAGCACTTCACACAAGGGCTATATGTGGTAACCACTCAATAAGCATAAGCTGTAGTTGGTAACAATTGCAGTAGCAGCAGTGGGAGTAGAGACAGGTTCAATGAACACCCTCTGCCAGGTGGTTTAAACAGGCAGAAGTCAGAGACCTGGGTCCGAAAATCCCTACTTATTAGTGCCTTTTAAATAACTAAGATACCATATCAGGGGTCTCCTTTTCCCTATAAGGGAAGATGTTCAATGACCACACAGTTCCCAATGCCTCTCTTCACAGAGACAGACCAAAACCCCCAGTTTTCTCTTGGGGAAACCAAAATCCCTAGTGTGCCCCATTCAGTAGAGCTCCATTCAGTTCTGGCACTGTCCCCAACCCCAGGAGAGTGGTGTTGGACACGCCACACTTCCTAAAGACCCGCCTCCTGAGAGCCTCTTTAGCTCCATTCATTCATTCAGTGAGCACACATGTAGCAAATGCTGGACACTATACATCAAACACTAAACCAGGAGATCTCCCTTCCCCCTAGGACTTTCCAGCCCCAAGGGTCCTCTGGCTTCTCTTTCTTAATCAGAGACTACCTTTGCAGGTTTTCCTTCCTGCCAAGCAACCCTAAGATGCCTGTCTCATTGTCACCAATAATGGCAGGGGCACTGGAGTCAGACTGCGAGGGTTAGAATCCTGGCTCTGCCACTTGCTTATTATGTAACCATGTGCAAATTTCATCCCCTCTCGGCCTCTCCTCTCATCTTTAGAATAAGGACAATCATACCTACCAATTAGACTTGTCAGAATGAAATGAAAACCCGACAAAGTGTGCTTAGCACATAGTAATACATGTTCACTAACACCATTTGACGACTTACCAAAGCACCCATTCTCAAATCTGGAGTGGATGTTTGGCCAATTATACAATGAAGAACCAACCCAACAACCAAGAACAACCCAACAGTTCAGAAGTAAAATGTTCTGAACTATTGCTATGTCACAACAAGACTCTCCCTTTTCAGGCATACGCCAAACCAGCTGAACTCTACTGCTTCCTGGGAAAATGTAAAGCATCCTTGGCAATGGGCCACAAGTTCTGTTGGGTAATTGAAACTTGAAGAAGGTTCTACCGCAGAGCATCCTGAGAGCCCAGCTGGCTGGGAAAAGCAGGGGCCTGCCATGGCCAGGGTGGGACCTGCTGAAGTGGCTGAACCCAGAGAGCCCAGCAAGGCAGCCCAGGCCACAGCACCCACGGTCAGTACAGGTTCTGGGCCCAAGTGACAATCACATCAGAGGGCAAGTCAAAGTGACACCTGGCAACATTCAAGATTCAAGACGGTGATACTGTGGTCCTGGATGATTTGTCACTGACAGCAAGATTCTCAGTCTATGGCTCAGGGTAGGAAGAAAGCTCCAACTCTCAGGAGAGGCAGCTGGCAAAATGCAGGCAGGATTCCCAGAGTAACTGGATTTGGGTTAAGAACAGGCCTAACTGGGAAGCATGGTGTAAAGCAGGTAAATCAAGACAAAAATCCATGCGAATGACATAAGCTAACATGGCGAGCGAGGGGGGGAAGGTACCACGGGAGGAAAAACGGAAATGAATGACAAGATGCAGAGCCCATAAGCCACGAAGGGCTTACCCCTGGGGTGCCCAAGGCCCAGTCCAGTGGCAACAAGGACTTAATCCCAAGCTCCTCCAGCAGTGGGGAAGGGGTACCTTAGATGCTACTTCCTTTCACAAGGGATCTGTTGAACCAGCTGCGGGCACCTGTGCAGAGCAAAGGCGGGGAAAATGAGACAGCAGGGCCTGAAGGCAAGCCAGGACCAAAACGTGATGAGAGGCAAGCACTCCAGGCCAAGTCGAGGGTGTGATGGTGTCCAAATGCAGGATTCACTCTGAATCCTCAGCGCTTCAAATGAAAGCAAGCAACAGGTTTATCCGGGGTGTCATGTGAGGTGAAACACGGGGCACAGTTCTATTGGGGTTGAGTCTTCCCTGGAGAAGGCGAATAGCAGCAGCTGACTTTCTGAGTGTGTTTTCTGCATCTATTGTGTTTCCTCCCAGCCATCAAATCCAGAAGACAAATGCCAAAGGCCTCTAGAGAGGACTAGTCCCCAGAGAGTGACCTACAGACTCACATGACTCTTTTTGCACATCACATGTTAAAGCATGAATCCATCCCCCAACACTCAGACTTTCTTCTTCCCAGGCCTCTGGACCGAAGCCAAATCCCAGCCGCCATACCCTTCCTTGTCCCAACATGGTCATAGCCCACGCTCTTGCTGTTCAGCTGCCTCATTCTACCGAACTGCTCCAGGGCAGTGGGCAGGGAAGAGTTAACAGCACTCAGGACCAGAATTTAAAAAAAAACAAAACTTGAGACCCCAAAGCAGGGGTAGAGCAACTTTTTCCCAGACCAGTGACGACTCCAGGGACTCCCAGGCGTACCCATAAAACTTAACAAGTTGCCCCCCATCTTTGTGCCTGACCTCCACAAAATGCTAAGCAAGTCACCTAATTCTGACTGTGTCCTTGCTTAAGTCAATTGCAATGACTCAGACTCAGTCTTCTCATCTGTAGCATGAAGAAACAAAACAGGGTGACCTCCAAGGGCACCTCCAACCCAGGATTCTAGGACTTCCTGATTCAGCAGACCAAAGAAGTCCAACATGTGTCCAGCTCAGGGAACCAGGTCACATTCTCTGCTGGGGAGAGGCCCCAGACTAGAAAAGCAGGAGCAGCCAGCAGGCCACGGCCCTAACAGGAGAGGTGACAAGGAACAAGCCATGGAGCCTCTGCCTGACTTTCGCAAGTGTTAAATTCCTGCCTGTAAGAAAAGACACAGATCCCCCCACCCCCAGGGTCAGAAGAGCTTCCTTCTCCCCAAGCTGAGATCTGAGATGGTTGTGTGTGTGTGTATGTGCACACGCACTCATGTTACAGGACGCCCCCTCCTCACTGACCCGCAGGTCTGTGTTGCTCACGAGATGAGCTCTGCAGGTGACCCCATTTGCAGTCCTCCCAGGCAGTGGTGGGCAGCTGGCTGCCCTGCCCCCTTCTCCCCCAGCCTCTCACCTGGGGGTTGTCCATGTACCAGAGAAGGCAGTTGGCCTGGGTGTCCAGAATAAAGTACCTCCGCAGAAACTTGCCGCTGTTCTCATTCTCCTCGATGTCCAGAAACCCACAGATTCGGTTCTGCCGGTCCACATAAGGCATTCCTGGGCTCTGCTCACATCACCCTGCAGCAGGAGGAGGCGCTGGTAAGAAGGAGGGGGAGCAGGCCCTGCTTCACGACTCTCTCCCTGGCTCAACTAGGTGAGAAGCTGGGCCGGGCCTCCCTCTCTTACACTCCACCCCAACCAGACCCTGCAGACCTCCACCAACTCTCCGTAGTCATCAAAATCCACCCACTTGTATTCAGCTAACCTTCCTGAGGCTCCACTACATGCCCAGCAAAGCGCCAGGCACTTTACATATGTAGAGGATACAAGCCTAGACCTCAGATCAGGAGCCTGAGTTCAAATTCCGGTTCTAGACACTTAGGAATTATGTCACCACAAACTATTTAACCTTTCTGCACCTCAGTTTCTGCAACTGTAAAATGGGATAACAATAGTATACCTCATAAGACTTTGGTTGAGAATTAAGTGCTAGGCACACAGGAAGTACTTCATAAACAGTAGCTATTATGACTGCTCTGCACAAAAGCCTTGTGAAATGGGCATGTATAAAATGCAATTTTATACATGAGAAAACTATCCCAGAAAGCACGTAAGCTCCAATTCAAATACCTCAATAAAACTCTGTTAGGAATTCAGGAACACAGGGCAACCACTCTGGACCCCTGAAGGTACCCAGGGATTAGCCTGTGGCAGGGACACAGCCGTCTGCCCTAGCCCAGTGGCACTTACCTCACTTTGCTGTTACTGTCATGGGCTGAACTGTGTTCTCTCAAAATTCATATGTTGAGGTCCTAGCCCCCAGTACCTCAGAATGTGACTGTATTTGGAGATAGGGTCTTTAAAGAGGTGATCATATTACCAAGAAGTCATAAGGGTAGGCGCTAATCCATTATGACTGATTAAGAAGAGGAAATTTGGACAGACACATGCAGAGGGAAGACCACGTGAGGACACAGGGAGAACACAGCCACCTACAAGCCTAGGAGACACAGATCCTTCCCTCACAGCTCTCAGAAGTAATCAACCCTGTACTATCACATTGGGGATTAAGTTAAAAATAAAAAATAAAAAATAAAAAAAATTCAAAAAAGAAGTAATCAACCCTGTCGGTACCTTGACCTCGGACTTCCAGCCTCCAGATCTGTGAAAAAATAAATTTCCGTTGTTTAAGCCCCCCAGTCTGTGGTACTTGGTTATGACAGCCCAAGCAGACTAATACAGTTACCCAGACCCCTTATAATTGACAGAATGGAAAATCAGAAGAAAGTCCCAGCCCCTGAGCACCCTCAGGGACTCCAGAACAGGGTCCCTGGTAATGTGGAACAAGCCACACCTTCAAGCCAGCCTCCCCGCTCTTCGTGACTTCCTCAGGCCTCTCTGAAGAGCCCAAGGAAAGAGCAGGAGCTCTATTCTCCTCACCAAGAGGATGAGTACCCTTCAACAAGCAGACACACCCAACCTGGATGCACACACAGTGCAGAGTGGGACAGGGTTCCACAAGGGTTACAAAGCACCGCATGATACTCAGATTATCAAGGACTGACACCACCCACCAACTGAGCCCTGGGCAAAATTCATCATGGCCCAAGCCACCAAGGCGCCCAGTCTGCAGCCAGGAACCATTATGAGATGGCTGGCCCAGGCCACCCCCCGAGACAGGACACTGCGTCAGCAGGTAAGCCACGGAGATACTACAGCCCCAGTCTGCAGGCCAGAGCAGGGCAAGTCCCGCAGAGCAGGGAGACCATTCCCAGGGATCAGGCTTAGGGTGGTGACCGGGGGTGTGGTCTGTTCTCTCCCACCCCCGGAAGTGGCCTTGCAGAGTTGAGGGACGGCCCCAAGAAAAAGCGCCCCCCCCCTCCCCCGCGCGCGCGGATACCAGTGACCGGCGCATCCCTTGATTCAGGAAAGGTCAGGCCAGAGTCCCCAAGGGGGACGGGGAGACGCACCGGGAGATCCCGCAGCCACACGGGGTGATGATGGGGAACAAAAGAGTAAAGCAAACAGGCCAGAGATGACACAGCACGGCTAAAAAAGTCAGAGGAGCAGCAGTGAAAGAGGAGGTGAGAAAGGATGAAAAGCGAAAGAGGCGGCTTAAGAAAGGCCGCGGAGGAAGAAGAAGGAGCACAGCGGTCGCGGGGACGCCTCTGCCCCAGCAGCATCGGCGGTGTCTGCGGACAGGCCCCCTCCGTCTCGGCGCCTTCCCGAGCGAAGCGTCCATCCCAGCTGCCGTTTCCCAACGGAGCACGCTGGAGTTCAGGAAAAGGAAAGAGAGAGTACAAGCCAAGAGCGAGGAACAGATGCCACAGGAGGAACTTTAAGTCTTCCAGCAGACACTGGCCAAAGACGGCAAGGAGAGGGGCCTGGCGCTGGCGGGGGAGGGGCATAGCCCTGGAAGAGGATGCAGCTTCCCCCCATGGTGATGGGCAGGACAGGGGTCCCACACAGAAAGGCCGCATCAGCCTTGCAGGAAGGGTGCAGGGCTGCCTGGTCAGGATGAGAGGGATCACCAGCCCCCCAAGAAAGCTAAGCAAGCCCCCTTGATGCCAACCCAGTCATAGAGAGTGTTTCCAGCGGTTGCAGGACTATTGCCACTCCTGTGGCATCTCTAAGAGAAAACATACAAACTGCAGTGGGAGAACAAAGCTGACTGTCTCTGGAATCACTTGGTTATAAGCACGGTGTCCAACTTAATGCTGGCTTTCAAAATTCCCCTCAGTAGCCTGCAGGATTAATCAGTGCCTGCCCTTTTCTCAAATCACATGCTAAAGAAATTGCTCTTTCTACAATCCGCCAAAATTCTACCTTTGTTGAAGGGGCTTCCCATTTGCACGGATCCATGAGTGGGAGAGGACCCGCAGGGACCCAAGTGAAAGAGAGAAGAATTCTGGTCACAACATCCCCTGACTGTGGATTTATCCCCGGGGGGAAAATAAAACAGCTGCTCAGATGTCCTGAGAAGCAGCTGAGTCACAGAGCTCATCAGGAATGTGGGAGGTGGGGGGAAGGATGGGCTGCAGGAGAACTGAGCATCACATGGAAATGTGGTTATAGCTGGCAGGCCCACGCAGGAGCGACATGCTCAAAAGATGGTGCACAAAACACAAACCTGAGGTCTTCAGCCCTAATCCTCTGACAGTTCACCCTGATCTCATTTGCATATTCCTTGTCACAACAGTTGCTATGATTTGGGCCACAGAGCCTGCTGCTCCAGGCCCCCAAATCCCTTCTCCTCACCCCTTCAAACATGTCACCATCATCGTCCAAGTCTTCCCCAGCTCTTCCTCCTCTTCACAGGGACCTCTGTGGAAACTAACTCTGCCACTCCATCCCTAGTTTCCACTAACAACTGGGCAGTGAAGGGAGGAAAATCCCCTGCTGGCAATTGGTACTTAAGGAGGGGGACCACTTGATGCACATATATATACTGTCGCCCCAAAAAATCCCCTACCAAGGCCAAGGCAAAGCTTCAAAATGTCCTTTTCAACTCTCATAGTACTCATCCAGTTATACAGTTTTGTATTTTTGTTTGTTTTTTGTTTTTTTAGAGACAGGGTCTTGCTCTGTCGCCCAGGCTGGAGTGCAGTATCATCATCATAGCTCTCTGCAGCCTTGATGGGCTCAAGTGATCCTCCTGCCTCAGTCTCCCTAGTAGCCAGGACTACAAGTGCACACCACCATGCCCGGCTAATTTTTAATTTTTTATACAGACAGGGGTCTCATTATGTTGCCCAGGCTGGTCTCCAACTCCTAGCCTCAAGCAATCCTCCCAAAGTGCTGGGATGACAAGGGAGAGGCACCGCACCTGCCCCAGTTGTATAGTTTTAACCTGTTTTCTAACTCCTCAGAATCACTTATCTTAAATTTCATATCCATCTGAGTTGCCCAGTATAAAAATATTGAGCAGAGGGTGGCATTGGGTAGTTTATCCCAGGAGTTCCCCCAGATAAGCCCTGTGGGCTTCCTGACAATGACTGCTCCACCCCACCCCACCCCAATCTCCAGGGACAACATGGAAAGTGTTCATGCTGGGTTAGTGCACTAGACACCCCTCTCTCTAGCTAGTCCCTTTACCTTTGATCTAATACCATAATGAAATTATCTAGCAAGCAGCTCCATGGCCTTCACAACACATGGCTAACAAGGAGTGCAGACTATTTGTAAGAGAAGGGCCTGTACACCGGGCACCGTATCTTTTCAAAGCATGCCAAACCTCCCTAGTGTTTTCTGGTTTTAGTGCAAAAAATCATAATATAACAATGTTGGAATTTTTTTTAAAAAATCACTCCAGCCAACAATTTTCACTTCTGCATGTTTTTCATGTCCCTGTCCACATAATTGGCCTTTTTTAAACTTAAAATGGTATCATAAACATTTCCCAGGTTGCTACATAGTCTTTATAATCATTGTTTTAATGGTTGTATAACATCAATGAGCTGGTCTTACTATAATTTTCTTAACCATTTCTCTATGATTAAATTGTTAGGCTATATCCAATTTTTCACTATTATAAATAATGCTAAAATTCACATTTTCATGCTTTGTTTCTTCTTTTACACAGAAAGAACATAAGTTCCAAGTAATAATATGAGATCACAGGCTATGACCTTTTATAATTCTTGAGAGCTATTACAAAATTGCTTTCTAAAACTATTTTATTTATTTATGTTGCAACCAGGAATATATTGTTACTGTCACTATACTCTTACATATATTAAATGTTCTCATTATTTCCAATTGTTGCTAGTTTCAAATATATAATGATGATTAGTGAGACTCAACATTTTTTCATGTTTGTTTCCTACTTCATCTACCTTTCTGGACTTTGTTAAAAGCAAACCAAGAGTATGTGTGTACATAATCTCTCTCTCTCTCTCTCTCTCTCTCTCACACACACACACACACACACACACACACACACACACAGAGGAGTGCATGCACCAAACCAAACCAGAACACAGCCCCACATAATTCAAATAACTAAATAATGTATTTTAATGAAAAGTAAAATAAAAAGAGGGAAGTTTTCATATGATCCAGATTTCTTTAGCAGAATGTAAGTTCCTAAGTATGTGCTGCAAATGAAAATAAGTTAAATATTTAATTTATGATAAAAGTGAAACTTTGAGAAAGAAAGTGAGTTTGCATGGAGTTTAATCAGTGGCAGAAAGTGGGTTAAATGGCAATTAAACTGAGAGTCCTGGCCAACATTTGCCATTTGACTAGAAGAAACTCATGAGAAGAGTCAATGGCTGCCTACTTTAGAACGAAAAAAGCAGCACTGGGCAGTATCTCTGTCCCAAATATCTCTTCTGCTGCCCATCTCAATGGCTTAGCTCACACCAGCAGAGATTTAAGCCAAGAATAAAACTGCCCCTAGGAATTGAGGCAATTGATACCTCTGTCAGGCCCATAATATACCAGAGACAGCTGGGACCCAGACCTGAGAAAACAGAACATTCCCAGATGGGAGAAGGAAGCACGAGAAGGGAAGATTACTGCTTAGAACTGTCAGGCGCAGTGACTCACATGTGTAGTCCCAGCTTCGAGGAGGCTGAGACAGGAGGTTCACTTGAGCCCAGGAGTTTGAGGCTGCAGTGAGCTATCATGATGCCACTGCACTTCACCCTGAGCCACAGAGTGAGATAGATGTCCTCCACTTGAAATATTCTCCAGGACTCTTACACACCCGCAAAAGGAGGACGAACCTTTCTGGAAAGCAATGTGGCAACACGTCCATAACAAGAGAGTTAAAAATGTTCAGTGGGTGGGGTGGGAGGGGATGGGTGAAATCACACCTAACAGGTACAGTGTACACTATCTGGGTGATGAGCACACCTATAACTTTGACTCAACAGTACAAAAGCAATTCATGTAACCAAAACATTTGTACCCCCGTAATATTCTGAAATGAAAAAAAAAAAAGTTCATGCCCTTTGACTCAGTAACTCTACTTCTAGGATTCCATCCAAGTAAATAAACAAAAATGCAAATAAAGATTAAAATATAACGATGGCAACTGCAATAGAATTTATAATAACAAACAGTTGGAAATGGCCTGTCACAATGATTAGAAAATAATTAAATAAACGATGAGACATGCACAAAAAGAAATATTACACAATTGTATAAAAACCATGTGTTCAAGTGATTTTTAATGAACTAGGTAAAAACTCACCATATCATGGTAAGTGTTTTTAAAGGTATAAAATGATGTATAACATGATCTCAATCATCTAAATATTATTTTCATATTCCCATACATGGATTTTTTTAAAACTGGATATATAGTCACCAAAATATTAACACCTATTATCTGTGGGTTATAGGTAAATTTCATTTACTTGTATATATTTTTCTAAATCTTCTCCAGGGAGCATGTGTTACTTTATTTAGCAGAAGAGAAGGCTATTTAATTCCATACACCCTCCCACCCTAGCATATATAAGTTCTGAATCTGAGAATAAAGTTCTCAGTTCTCCAGAGTCCACAAACAAACAAACCCTTGCCTAAATTATAGCTCTCTTGGAACTTTTTTGCTGTTTCAAAGACCTAGATCTAATAAATAAATACCTCACACATCACAATTACCCAAGAGCCAGATACCTGCCCAGAGGGCTTTAGCACCCTCCAACCTATTTGGGTTTCTTATTTCCTATTGTGACACGGTCTTACAGTCTCAGCCTTTCCCCTGCTGATTTCGTTCCTTGCTCTCTGGTCTTCATAAGAAGAGCCCATGTCCTCAGGGCCAGCCGAATATCAGGCCCAAGTTGATGCCTATATTGTCCTACTGCTACAACACCTGGGCCGCACCATGGCCAGCACTCTGAGAAAAGGAAATAGAGACCCCAACAAGAACCCCCAGTGGAGGTTTCCTTCTTGAAACTTGGGTTGACTTTTTTTTATAGAGACAGAGTCTTGCTGTGTCGCCCAGGCTGCTGGAGTACAGTGGCCTGATCATAGCTCACTGCAGCCTCAAACTCCTGGGTTCAAGTGATCCTCCCACCTCAGCCTCCCAAAGTGCTGAGATTACAGGTGTGAGCCAGGGTTGACATTTTTAAATAAATGGCTGGATGGATGAATGAAGAGATGGATAGATTTTTGTTAAAAAAGAAAAGCTGTGCAGCTATTAAGTCATGAAAGCTGTGATTTGCTTTATTGGCCCTCTTGATTTTTTTATTTTATTTATTTATTTATTTTTTTTTTGAAACAGGGTCTCACCCTGTTGCCCTGGCCAGAGTACAGTGGCATCATCACAGCTCACTGCAACCTCAAACTCCTGGGTTCAAGTGATCCTCCTGCCTCAGCCTCCCCAGTGGCTGGGATTACAGGTATGTGCCACCACGCCCGGCTAATTTTTCTATTTATAGTAGAGACGGGGTCTTGATCTTGCTCGGCCCTCTTGATTTTTAAGATAGCTAATATAATTTGGAGGCAGATGAAAGAATAGAGGGAAATATGGGAGATTCATCTGCCTATTTTGACACCTTTGTGGTAAATAAAAATAAGAGAAAGTGATAACAGAGATAAAGCCTTAAATGGTATTGGCCCTAATACAGAATAATGTACTATAAAATAATCTACTACAACCTCAGTTCAACAATGAAAAAAAAACTCATTTTTAAAATTTAGAGATTTTTCTTTCACAATATTCTATATTGGCAGGACAAGGAATTTCTCGCATTTTGCTCCAAAAAATAGTCAAGAAGTCACTTCTTGACATGTAGTGGGTCCTGTGATAAGAACATCTCCTGTCTTGTTACCACTACTAGGGCAGAAGCTGGAGACAGCAACATCAGTAGCTAGCGAGAGGGACACCAATAGGAAACAGGAGAAAGTGTACCGGGAAATGACATCAGAGGTCTCAGAGAGGACTGTATGTAATACAGCAGACAGGAACTGAGGCGTAGACATTAAGAGCAGTCACTCACCTATGGCTAGACTATGTAGGGACCATGTCAAACAAGAATTCACGTATGTTTAGATCTGCAGCATACGTAAGTGTACACTGTGAAGCCAACATAGCCTCAACAATGCTCCCGGCCCAGTAAGAACAACCACTACAACAAAACACAAGCATAGCTATTTCAGCACACATCCCTGAGAATAGGTCAAAGATTATAACTTAGGAAGCGTGGGAGTATCCATCTCCTACTGCTGTAATATCGCTGCATTTCAAAAGTGTCATAATAGCAAATTCCAAATAGTCTAAGGCAGGAGAGAAGGGAATGTACTGAGGACATGTTCCCAGCGGAAGTGCAGGGTGAGGAATGCAAACATCTGCAGGAATGGGGAGGTTCAGACAGGGTGCTGCCTTGACCCTGAGATAGCCCAATCCCCACTGGACCCCAGACCTTGGGGTAGAGGGCAAGAGATACTCAAGAAGGAATTTTTAAAGGAAAAAGGGGAAAAGGCAGGAGTAACTGAAAATTGATACCGCTGAAAGAAAGATGCCAAAAACAACAAAATATTTCAGACACTCATGACCTCTCTTAACAGCGGCCTCATCTATGTTCAAAAAAATGTGGTTGTTGGAGCCTGTAGGAAACAAAGTCCTGCCCGGGGCTGAAAGCTGGGTAGACCATCTCCACCAGGGAGATCACCAGAGCAGGCCAGCAACCACATTTGGTTTATAAATAGACAAAAAAAAGCCGAGATCTCCAACTTTCAGAATCGTGAAAGTCCCCTCCCTTAGGAGATACAATGAATTCGGTTTCACTGCAGAGCTGCCTAACAATAACTGTGAGTCCTGGAGCTCTAATCTCCATTTTAAAACTGTGTCAAACAGAGGGCACTAAAACATGGGCAGTGAGAGAATTAAAAAAATTTAAAAAATTTAAAAAATCATATTTCTCCGACCTACTGGCCTCTTGAAAGTGCCAGGGGGAAAGTATAAATGGCCAACGTGGGTCTGTCTAAAAGGCATGTGCTCACGTCTCGTCATTTAGGGAAGGAGGAGGGGCTGGGTGTGGTAAGAAGGATGTGCAGGTGACAATAATCAGTCGGAGTATTTTTGAGGGAACTTTTGCAAGGTGTGTTAAAAGGGTGTGCCGATGTCAGTTTCCCATCTGTGTGGGGGAGTGAAGTGAAAGAGCATTGGTCTTAGAGTCAGACAGACCCGGATTCAAATGCAGACACGTCACTTAACTCTTCTGGGCCTATTTCTTCATTTGCAAAATAGAGATAATCGCTCTACCTCCTTCCAAGGTTGCTGAGAGGATTAAATGAAATAATGTGTGAAAAGTGCTTAACACACAGACACTGGGCAAATACTGTTGATAAACTGTGTGTGTCTGTGTGTGTGTGTGTGTGTGTGTGTGAGAGAGAGAGAGAGAGAAGTGCCTAACCAGGAGCATATGGTTACGGTAGCTGCTACAAAGATGCTTAACACAGAACAGGCAGCTGCACGGGCCATCTCTACCCCTTGAACATCAATGAGCAAATGTCAACGGGAAGGTTGCGACACTGGGATCCCTCTCACAAGGGAAGGCATCAACTTCCCTCACTCTTCCCTCTACTCCAAGAACCATCACATTACACATCTCTAAAACTTCTCCAAAAGGTTAAAAAAAAAAAAATCCAAGAGATCCTTTTGCTCCATCTTGGCCAGGCTACCCAGAACGTTAACAGAACCCAGACATGCTTATCAGTCTCCAGGGAAGGGACCCTGGAACTATCTCTTGCCCCACCCCTGGGGGAATCACAACAGCAGAGAGCTGCTTTGCAAGTGGCTGGCTGGATTTGAGTCCTAGCTGTAGGGACAGTGAGTCCTAGCCTTTGCACTTTAACTGCAGTGCCTCTCAAGAGCAGAGGGGGCTGGGCATGGTGGCTCACCCTGTAGTCCTAGCACTCTGGGAGGCCGGAGAGGGAGGATCACTTGAGCTCAGGAGTTCCAGACCAGCCTGAGCAAGAGTGAAACCCCATCTCTACTAAAAATAGAAAAATTAGCTGGGCGTCATGGCATGCACCTGTAGTCTCAGCTACTTGGGAGGCTGAGGCAGGAGGATCAGGAGGATCGCTTGAGCCCAGGAGTTTGAGGTTGCAGTGAGCTGTGATGAAGCCACTGCACTCTACCGCAGCAATGCAGCAAGACTCTGTCTCAAAAAAAAAAAAGCAAAGGGACACCCTCCTTATCTCAGCTGGCTGGCATCTATGGGCCAAAACACACACCACAGCCCAAAGCTGAAGCCTTTTGTCCACACTGGGCAGTATCAGGAGCTCTGGCCCCTGGGACCTCCACCACGAGAGAACCCAATTCAGCCTTTAATTCGCAGCAAGTCACTTCAATCAGCTTGGGTCAGGGCAGAGCAGGGGCCTTCAGAAGGAAACGTATAGCCCCACTGCACCAACCACAGCCTCCTCCATTGGCAGGATGGGGCTGCACCCCTCCCACCTCTCAGCGGCCCTGTCTCCCTGCCTGTCCAATTCCCTGTCTCAACAACGGGCTTATATTGGGCAGGCTAGGATTCTTCTCTTCCCATAGGCTGTCACGCTATAATATTTGCTCTGCTTCCTTCCTTTCCAAAGCCTACCAGATTAGATTGCTGGAGCCCTATCCAGCTCACCAAGGCAGATGGGAAACTGAAAGTAAAGCAACCCAAACTGTTCATGGTGGGAAGAGAGAGGAGGCAGGCAACCCAACGCCCCAGCACCCAGATCCTCTTTTCCAAGCCCTAGGTCTGTATCGGCCAGAATAAGTAGAGCCACAGTAGTTCCAGTGAACTGGAAGGGATATTTACTGCACTGTGGTCTACAACAAGGTCTAATCAGAGTCACCCAGCCTTTTGACAGGGGCATCACCCACCTGTCCACCTGCCCCATGGAGAGGATAGGAAACCAGTGAAGTGCCAGCAGGATGTATGCACACACTGAAGACCACCCTCCTGCTGCTTGGGTCCTTCTGATGTTCCCACACTTTAAGCAAACACCTGGCAAGCCAGCAGGAAGGCTACTCTGGGGCTTCACTGAGAGGGCTGACGAATCTCCTTTCCCACTTTTGCAGAATCTCTCCATAGGTAGGCACCAGCCAAAACTTGCATGTCTTCAGGACCTACTTTAACCTGTCTAAAATACTGGGCTGAATACAATTCAGCTCACTACGAAGACATGAAGAGATGCGCAGGCCCTACTTCCTTATACAGAAGAGAGAAGAAGAAAATACCAATGACAAGGAAAGAGAAAGGTTTGCAAAAACTCTTCACCAAAGGGTAGGCAGTTTCCAAATCAATACTAAGGTAATTACCCATCTGTGAAGTGAGCAAGGGTCCCATTATCAGCCAGCCAGAACTCCATTAGGAGTGCTACAGACAATTTGTAGAAAGCGGGGTTTACAAATAGGGCCAAAGGATACTTAGGTGTAAAGGTAACATCCAGACGAACACCTTGTGAACCAAATTTCTGCAGGCCTGAGACACTGCCACACTGCTCTTTTCTCTCCCATTGGGACAAGTACAAACAATTCATGTGCTTGCATTCATTCATTCAAGCAACAAACATTTACTTAGCACCTAGTAGATGTCTTACATTGGGCTGGCCACAGAGTCTAGACTACAAGCTAGACCTTCACTGTGTCAAAAGTCATCTGCCTTGAAGCAGCACATGGTGAAGAAGACTAAATCATCATCTGTAATGATGACGATGTTTTTAAAAGCCTCCTCTGGTTTCTCCAAACAAGTGACATCTCCCACTTTTTGTTCTAGGTACTAAGACCAGCTTGTGTCCTCCACCAAGACTGTCAGCTCCCTAAAGACAGAGGTCGCGTTTTCCATTTCATCACTGCCTGGCATGTCCTTATTATCCAATAAACGTCCACTGAATGCAACTAAAATAGAAAACAAAAACTTATATTCTTTCAAGATCTTATGCTTTACTGCAGGCTTTGCCACCAAAGAAAAACAACGAAGAAAAAAGGGGCTTGGTCAGATATATTAAGAACAACATCAGTACAATTTTGGCACTTCGGCCCCATGTGCAACCACCACTCAGTGGTCCGAGGAGCCCCCAGAGCCACAGCTGGCGCCCTGGTGGAATGCTTTTCTCCTCCCTCGACTCTTGAAAACCCCATTCGGAGTCCTAAAGAAAGAAAGGGGGCCGGCAGAAGAAGCAGTAAGAAGGGGAAGATACATCTTGAACCTTTGCTCACCAAGAAGGAAGGAAGCCTAACCTTCAGGCGAAGGCCTGCGGGGCAGGGCTGGCCTGCGGGAGGTGACGTGCCCTGCCGCGCCCCTCTCTGGACGTGCAGGGACACTTTTCCTCCCTACACAGCCTGGTCTCTTTTTCCTGGTTTTCTTTTTTTATTTTTCTTTTTTTTTTTAATTTTGATGAAATAGTCTTCAGGACTGGAGCAGAAAAAAGGAAGCGTATAAGGTGAGGAAGAAGTCGGTGAGAGAGACAGAAAGCGCCCCTCGAGGGGCTTACCCCAACCTGGCACCGAACCTGCATTTTAGGGCAGTTTTCCGCCAAGTCACCCCCACTGCCTGGAGTTCCAGAAGCCCGAAGGCCCAGGCTGGACGCAGAGGGAAGGAGGGGGTCTCCCCTGGGGAGCCTTCTAGGCCTGTCAAGTAATAAGGGAGCGGGGGAAGAGAAAGAGGAGTCTCCAAGGGCCCAATCCGTGCCCACGGGACTTGCCTGGGACGTTCTCGGCTCTCCTCCCCGCCCCGCGCCCGGGCAGTTGTTGCGGGGCCGGTGCCCCAGCGCCAGAACCCGCAGAGAAGTTTCGCCGCTGCAAACGTGAGAAAATGCAGCTCAGCACAACACCCGCCCCCACCCTCCCGCGCGGCCCCACCCCCTCAGCCCGACCCCTGGCGGTGCCGACCTTGGCCACCCGGGCACTCGGAGGAGGGGCTGCCCGCGGGGCTTTCTCGGGGGCCAGGGGAGGCCGCCAGGGGCTGCGGCCACCTCCCCTCGCCTGTCAGCCACCAGGACAGGCGGATCCAGCCCTGCCCGCGCGCCCCTCGGTCGCGCGGCCCCCGCGGGGGCTCCCTCTGCACCCCCAGCCTCGCCTGCCCCCGCGCGCCCCTCTGCGCCTCTGCGCCCCTGCGCGCCAGGGCCCGCGAGCGCCCCGCTTACCCCGCCGTGCAGGGGCCGGCCTCGGGCAGGGCGGGTTACATCGGGGGAGGAATCGCCTCTCCGCCGGCGGGTCCGTCGCTCTCGGGGGTTGCTTATCTCACGGCCAAACTCTCGGAGCCTCTCGCTCCCCTCGCTCTTCTCCCCCCCGCCCCTTTACCCCCTCCTTCTCTCCTGTCTCTCGGCCTTTTTTCCGGGTTAATTACGTTTCGCATTAAAGCAAAACCCAGCCCCGGATGTGAGTACAATGCTCCGCGGAGCCCGCCGGGGGAGGAGAGGGGTGCCGGGGCGCCGCGGGCTGGGAGGGGGCGCGGCCGGGCGCCGCGGGCTGCGCGGAGGAGGCGGGGCGCCCGCGAGGCTGCCCCGGGGACCGCCCGTGGGCCGGCGGCGCAGGTGGGACCCGGCCGCAGGGACTGCGCGCGGGGGAGGCCCTGCCTCGGACGCGGAGCCGAGGCAGCAGGTGTCGGGCCGGGGGCATCCTAGAAGGAGGAAGGCGAGCCCGAGCGCGGGCTCCCTCTTTAACCCCATTTCGTCCTCCCAAAGCCCCACCCAGCGGCTTCAGCCGGGCCTCCCTCGGGTCCTGAGCCCTCAGCCTTTCTGGGGCCCGGGAGTTAGGTTTAGGGTTAGGGTCGAAAGAAGAGCGGATCCTTCCGGGTTGTCATGCGTGTGCCCCAAGAGCCCAGTGGGCCGTAACGCTCTAACCAGGGTTGTAGGGACTTTTTCAGAGTGTGGAGCAAAGACGCCCCTCCTGCCCCCAGAGCAGAAGTGTGCTCTGGAAAAAATGGGAAACAGACAAGCGTGTAGTAAGTAGATATTGCCAAGAGCGACCCAAGAGAGCTACTGTGTGCTGGCGCCGCCCCTGCGTAATCTCATCTAATCCACACAGCAACCTGTGGTTCTCAATCCCGTTCAGGATGAGGAAACCGAGACTCAGAGACGTTAAGTAATTTGCCCTGGGTCCCCAGTTAGTAAATGGCAGGTCTGGCAGGTTCTGACGCCGGCCTCCCACGTGGGGAGATAGACGTTTAAATATGCTTAAAGTCAGGCGCACGGCAACATCCCAAGCATATAAATATAGTGGATTCACCCTGGGATGGAGGACCGTGAGATGCAGTTCCTGGAGATTCTGATGCAAATGTAGTCAATAAGGTGAGAATGCTAGGAGGCTTTGAGGGAGAGGAGGGCGTAATGAGATCGTTGAGGTTCTGCAGGGCAAGTACAGGATTTGCGGGGAGCAAAAGGAAAGGCTGGTCCACATCCCAGTATTGTAGGGGAAGGACAGACCTGTGAAAAGTCTCCTTGGCCTGAGGTAACAAAGCCTGGGGAGAGAGGGGGGTCGAGCCGGGTGAGCCAGGAGGACAACCCGCAGCACACACCCCGAAAGCACCGGTGATGAAACCGCACAAGTTTCCTCTCCCATTTTGATTACTGAAGCAAAAATGAGCCAAGCTGCTCTCTCAAGTGTGAAAAAAGACTGTTTGCTTTAGATCATTTTGCTTTGAACGAGGAAGGAAAGGGAGACACTAGGGGGAAAAAAATTCCCTTGAAATAAATACATCAACGTCAATATTTTTTTTTTTTCTGTTCATGAAGGTTTTTGACACTCATTTAAGTTTCAGGCACCATAGCAAGTTCAAGAGTATCTTCCCTGGAACCAAATAGCCTGGATTTGAATCCCAGCTCTGCCACTGATTAGCTTTGATCTTGAGCGCGTTATTTAATTTCTTAGTGCCTTTTCTTTTAGGAAGAGTCAATTTGTAAAATTACTGTCTGAACATGAAGGAAGTGCTATGTAAATGTTTTTAATTTTAATTTAAAAATTAGACTATCATTTTTTAGTGTGAAAAGGGATACAGCTCCATCCAGTTCCAAGCGAATCCGACTGGAACTGATGGTTTCCAGTATGAGCAATGAGGTAACAGTCTCGGATTTCATGGTATGGTTCATATTAAAACCCATAAAACTCTACTCCCCATGGGGCCTGCCTGAGTCACTCAATTACAGAGCCACAAATATTTTCTGAGCACTACTGTATTGGATACCTCGGAGGCAAAGAGAAGCCAAAGGCCTTGGGTCGCATTGAGAGAAGACAAGTATCACTAGAAGGTTGAGGCAGCCTTGTGCCCTCTTAGAAGTGCCGTAGGAATGGCACAGGGTGTTAAGAGCTGTCAGCTTTTAGAAAAGCAAGATGTCTCTGTGTGAGGTGGGGGTGGGGGATTCTAAAAAAGGGGGTGGGCTTTGAAATGAGCCTTGGAAGATGGGTACAGTTTGACTCCAGTGAGGGGAGCCAGGCAAGAACATGTTGGGCCGAGGGGAGGGTCATCAGTGCACTGTGGGCAATGCTCATACTTCACTGGGATCCCCATTTGCCCCTGGCCAGGACTTACTTGGCCGCAGTTGGATGAAAATTTCTGCACTGATACCACTCCCTTATCCCTGGATTTTCCAGTGCTCCCTCAGAAGACCCCCACCCAACCCCGTCTTCTGATGGATACCACGGAGCAGGTATCAAGTGATCTATGCCCTGCTGTCTTTTGCTGTCTCTTTTTTTTGGTACTTTTTTTTATTGTGATATAATACTCATAACATAAATTTCATCATTTTAATCATTTTAAAGTATATATGCAGTGGCACTTAGTAGGTTCACAGTGTTGTACAACTCTTACCACTATCTAGTTCCAAACCATGTTCATCACTCCTAAGGTGACCCCATACCTATTAAGCAGTCACACCCTGTTCCTCTCTTCTCCCAGCCCCTGGTAACTACTAACTTGCTTCCCAGCTAATCTATGGATTTGCCTATTTTTGATATTTCATGTAAGTAGAATCATACAATATGTTGCTTTTTGTATGTAGCTTCTTACACTTTTGCCATCTCTTCATCAACACATTTTGGTTTTTTCTTTTTTTTTTTTTTTGGTCTTCCTTGGAATGCATCTACATGGACATATTTTGAAAGTACAGAATTCCATTGCCTGATTTTATGCATTAATTTTTTTCAGTGCAATAAACAGCACTGATGTCTGAAAATGTAACTCTGTCTGAGGGGAAAAAAATGTCAAAAAAAGGACCATTCACATCAGCTATGTCAGTCCCCTCACTGTTCCAAGGTAAAACGAGGTTCAACAATTTGCTCAAGGTTTTGCAACTAAGTTAGTGGCAGAGTTGGTTGTAGAGTCCAGGGTTGACTACCCTTAGAACCTTCTAGTATTGGTATAGAAACCGTTCCATGAAGATGGGGACTTCTGGCTCAGAACCTAAGAATCTAAACAGAAAGCCTTATACTCTAGCTGTACATTTATGTACTTTCTATTCATTTTCAATGTTAATAGCTAGTAACTAGATGCCCTAAGAACCCCCAGTGGTGAGCCAGTGTACCCTCTGGGGAACTGTATTGTTCTCTGTCCTCATAGATACCCATTATATAAGGCTGCAGCTGGGGCCAGCTAGTTCCATTAGGGAAAGATTGAGACAGAAGAGGCCAAGGTCATTGGTTTGATCCTGGTTCAGGCCAGTTCATTTTGCATAGAGAAATATTGCTCCAAGGCCACACATTGCACATTGATGTTAGCTGGTCATTTTATAAATAGTTGCTATTGGTTTCAATACCAAAGTATGAATGGTTAGGCACCATCCATTTCTACAAAGATTTTTCAAACTACCACTGTTCTATTCAATCCTATTCATTCAACAAACAATTATCTGAGCCTATGACCATTTTTCCCTCCCAAATATCTTTCTCTTTTTTTTTTTTCCTTCCTTGGAATGCATCTACTTGGACACATTTTGAAAAAAAATTACTTATTTTCCAGGTACTTACCAAATGTTAATTGCTTTACGTGTATTATCTCATTTAAGCCTTACAAGGACACTAGGAAGGAGGTGCTATTATTTTCCCTATTTTATGGTGATGAGGTGGCTAAGCCATAGAGGTGAAGCCTGGATACAAATCTAGGCAGCCTGAGGCCCACTTTATCTGGAATCCCCTGAGCTATGCTGGTAGATGCAATGTTAGGCCTTGTGAAGGATACAGAAAGACATAAAGCAAGACTCTTCCCCTCCACATTTCCAATATTTATCATCATTTAGAATCTCCATTCCATTTCACCTAGCAATTCTATGTCCAAGGATATGTCCTACAGAAAGTTACATGGATATAGAGATATAGATATATATATATACTCACTGCAGTATTGCTCATAATGGTGAAAATTGGAAATCAATCTCATGCTCATGGAGAAGGGAGTGAACAGGTAAATACTGGTACATCCACACAATCTTGAGATGGTTATCTATGTGAAAAATACTAAATATTTTAAGTGCAGAAAGGCACAGAGCTGTACATATAGTATACTCCCATGTCTGTAAATAAATTTTTATTTACTTACATGTTTTTACAGGGAAAAGGTCTAGAAGAATATATTCCAAACTGTTAATCACAGTTCTCTCAGGGCAGGGGAGGAGGGGTTATAATGGTGACTTCACTTTCTAAGAGATGTATTCTGTAACATTTAGTTTTGGGGTTTTTTTTGTTGTTGTTTGTTTTTTTGCAATAAGCGTGTATGCATTTGGTTATCAAAGAAGAATGATTTAATGTTTTAATAAAATTTAAAACGTCTATGAGAAGGAAAATCATATTGCCAGCCCTTGAGGAGCTCATCCTTTACTAAGGAGGGAATATAAGCCTGTGCAGAAATAACTATCATAAAAGCCAGAAACTGATACATGCAGACAGGAGAGTAGAGATAAAATCCTCTGCAAAGATTATCAACCAGCTGCGGTTGAGAGGTGCAGGAGAAAATGTATGAAGGAGATGGCACTTCATTCGGAAGGACCTTGAGGAAAGGTAAAATTTAGGAGGACGTGAGAATAGGTGGATTCCAGATAAAGAAATTATCAAGGGCAAAGCATAGAGGCAGGAATGCATGGATCTAGTCAGGGAAGTGTGGCTGCTACAGTTCAGCTGGAGCACCGGAGGATATATGAAGGATTTTCACGGGGGAACAAAACAGGAAAGAACGATAGCTGGAGGGTCTTTATTAAGCTAAGGAGTCTGTACTTATTACTTTAGGCTTCAAGAGCCACTGAAGGTTTTTGGGCAAGGAAGAGACACAATCAGAAGTGAATAAGCAGCAATTTCATAGCTACAGGCTGCCTAGTAACTGGACGCTAGCACCAAGCTGCCTGGTTTTGACTCCTGACTCCGTCACTAATAAGCACAACAGCCAGGGACCAGTTACTTTACATCTCTGTGTGTCTATAAAATGGGGAAGGCAGTGATAACAGATAACTCTCTCATACCACTGCCGTTGGGATTGAGTGAGTTAATGTTTTTAGGACACATGGTAAATGCTGATGATGTCTGCTAAATTTAAAAAATCAGCATCATACTTTTAGATTAAAATCTTTCTATTTCACTTTGAAACTTTTATTACAAAGAGCTAACATTACATAATAAATTATCGACTCTTTTTTTCCCCACTCTCAAAGGATTATGGATTATTAACCCCATTTTACAGATGAAGGAATTCAGGTTTTAAGGAGAGAAATACCATCTCAGAATCACATAGCCAGTCATGATCTGAATCCATAAGTTCTGAATCGTAGTTCAGTGATCCCTATGTTGGGAGTAGGAAAAATGGGGAATGGAAGAAACTTAGGAAATTTCTGTTTATAAAATAAGGGAAACAGCAGTAAATGACAGTAATAAAGTAAAGTCAAAAAAGATAAAACTTTGGTGGAACACCTGGAAGTTTGTATATAAAATCAAACTTGTGAAATATAAACAGGAGATATATATATAAATATATACTCACACACATACATACATATATACATAGGTACATACACATGCCAAAATTATTTCCTAGTAACGAAGTTTGGAAAACATTGCTATGCTGCTAAATTTGACACTAATATAAACCTCAAAACTGAATGTGCATCCTGTCCCCAGAAATAACGGTCTGCTGGCCAAATGCACCATTCCTATTGATTCATGCTGATGGCATTGTTTTTCCGTCAGTTTGAATAAGTATTGCACACCACTAGGATTCCTGTATCCTCAGCAATGCCCTGTGATTATATGGGAAAAACTGGACTTTCCCAGTTTAGGGCAAGAGAATGAATAGATACCTTAGCTTTGGATCCATGGCCATGTTTTATCACTATACTTGACTTTATTTTTGCTTAGGCTAGTTACATAATTTATTACCTCAGCACTGAGCCCACATTAGTAATGTGGGGCTACTATTAGTAAATACTTGTGGGTAAATATAGTCAAAGTCATTAGGCAGGTACACACTCTATCCAGTTTATTTCAAGAGTGAAGTGGATTGACTTTTACATCAGTGATTCTCAACACAAGCTGACTATTACAAAAGACGGAAAACAAAGAAAAGCAAAAAGGATATTTGGACTTATGTCCTTCCATTATTTTGTTAATTAGGAAATATATGCACACAGTACAAAGTTCAAAAGGTACAAAAGAATACCAGTGAAAAGCAGTATTTCTTCTACCCATGTTCTTGAAACACACTGTTCTCTTCCCTAGAGAGAATCGATGTGTGTGTGTGTGTGTGTGTGTGTGTTTAATAATAAATATTCAGTTTTGCAAGGATATACCTAAAAGTGTTAACAGTAATTATCTGAGTGGTGGGCTTATAGGCAATTTTTTAAAATCTTCTCTATTTCTGGGTCTTCCAAGTTTTCTTTAATAAGCATTTGTATTACTTTATGATTAGAGAAAAAAATGTTAGTTTTAAAAGTAAACAGTTTTTACTATGAAAGTACCTCAGAGATCTCATAGCTGCTTTGTGATTTAAAAACAACAGCAGTGACATAGAACTAATTTCATCCTCAACTTAAAAATACTTGCCAATCTCTGGATACATTTAAAAAAAAATTTGGCCAATTTTGCATCCATTTACATAAAAACTCCTGCCACTGGAAAAGATATACAAAACCTGGTTAGCAGCTTGAACTCTGAGTCCTAGTAAAATTCAGTATGAGTCACTGGAGGCAGATAATTTGTGATGACTCCACATGTCCATCAAACTATGTTAAAATTAAGCATAGTACTAGGCTGGAGAATTAAGCCCAGTCCAGTTTAACTCCTTTGTTTAGCAATTAAACAATAACAAACTAAATTTATGCTTACACCTAATAGTTAATGATGCTGTGTTCTAATTGGATAAATGGTCAAATGCACCCTTCAGCATCTGAATTTGTCACAGTCCTGGCTTGCTGAAAAGACATATAGAGGAAATTGGTGGCCCTTCTGGCAGCTTCCATCTCTGGACCAGAACTCTGAACTCATGAGGTGGGAAGAGACAGGCTTCTGAGTAGCCATCCAAAGTCCTGGCAAGTCTTTCTTAGGCTTGCTTATTGATTCTGATTGAACACCTAATTTCAAAAGGCGCAGTTATATGGTTTCCCAGCCCTCAGCAGAAACCTCAGGAGAATGGTGAAGTCATTGGACATGGGGAGGGGTGGGTGTGGAGGAAGACATGACTTTAGCCAGTTCATTCCTACATCCATAAATGGAATAGCTGACAAGAGCCAGGGAGGAGGAAGAAAAGTTAACCAGCATTCCCACAGGTAACAAGAGCTCAGGACAATCTTCATCATTCCTGCTGATGACCTTGGAATAGGAAGAGATGATTGATCAGTGCCTTTGTTTTAGGTGGAATGTTTCATGTGGTTTCACTGGTAGGAGAGGTGGCCTCAGGGGAGGAGATCATCCCTAAAGTGATAAGAGTAGACTTTATGATTCACTCCTGCCCTTTTATATTTTTAAAATATTTTATCATATGAATTCTGTACCTTTTTCTTAATAAAAATATTTTTAATTAATGTCCATAAGAAAGACTTTACAAATAAAAAGGTTGTGAGGATTGTATAAATTAAAAATATTGTACCACGTTGAGAAAAACCACAATGAGACATCACTACATACCTATCAGAATTGCTAAAATAAAAAAGGGTGACAACACCATATGCTGGTGAGGACGCAGAGAAACCAGATCACAGTACTTTGCTGGTGGGAATGTAAAACGGTACAGCCCCTCTAGAAAACTGTTTGGCAGTTTCTCAAAAAAACTAAACATGCAACTATCATATGACCCAGCAGTTGCACTCTTGGGCACTTATCCCAGAGAAATGAAGACTCATGATGTTTGCACAAAAATCTGTACATGAATGTTTATAGCAGCTTTATTCATAATAGCCCCAAACTGGAAACAACCCAGCTGTCCTTCAACTGGTGATTAGTTAGACAAAATGTGGTACAGCCATACTGTGGAATACTATACAGCAATGAAAAGGAATAAACTATTGATATGCACAACAACCTGCATGAATCTTAAGAGAATTATGCTGAGTGAAAAAGGCCAATCAAAAGGTTACATACTGTATGACTCCATTTATATAATATTTTGAAATGATAAAATTATAGAATTGGAGAACAGATAAGTGGTTGCCGAGGGTTAAGAAGGGAGTGTGGTAGGAGGGAAGTGGGAGCGGCTATGAAAGGGCAACAGGGGGATCTTTGTGCTAATGGAAATGTTCTGTATCTTGGCTGTATCAGTGTCAACTTCCTGGCTCTGATATCTTACTGTGGTTTACAAGATGCTACCATTGGGGGGGAACTGGGTAAAGGGTATATGGGATCTCTCATTTATTTCTTACAATTGCATATGAATCTATACTTGCCTTCAAATAAAAAGTTTAAATAAAGAGAGACTTTTAAAGTTAAAAAAAATACTGTGAGTGTTTTGTGCTTAAATGGGTAAGTTATCTATTTTTAAAAATCACTTATGGTGAAACATACATCCCTCTTGACCCTGGATAACTGAGGCATCACTATTTACAAACTCCAAAGACTGATTAAACACAGTTTCACACATTGTGGCCAGCAATCCTTAAATTGTGGGGAACTAACATTTAGTTTTTAGTTCTAACATAAAGAGCAGTGCTTCATTCCTCTCCCACCTCAACTGCTACGAACCCTGTTGCATAGCTGCCCCCGTTAGCATTTCCCCTGCCATTTGGGCATATGGTTGCTTCCATCCACTTTACTGCCTTACTTAAAAAGAAAGTTTCAATACTTGGAGAAACGCCACCAGAACCTCACCTGGTATTTGAGAAAATCACTCTTCTATGACATGGTGCACATCAGGGTCGGTTAGATCGTTTCAGTTAGTTACCATAAAACTCTGCTGTGGCTGTCCCCTACATTCAGAAGGTGACAAGCAAACATTACAGTAGAAGTCCGTTAGAATGCAGCTTGTAATTTTGTGTCTCTGAGTACACCATGAGTCAAATCAAGGCCACTGAAACGTAACTGCATATTCTTAAAATAGTTCAGCCGTGAGGACTAGAGGCTTATTTATTTCTGCTTTCACCAATTTAAGCCCTGGTACTGTGACCCTGTAGCTACCACCCAGTCCAGAAAAGATGCAACATGATAAGGTACAAAGAACTTTGGACTAGGAATTCTCTGAAATTGTAGGTACAATGTTGCCTACAATTTCTCTTGTTCAAGGTTGTGAAAGATCTGGAAATAGAAGTACTATGTTATGAGCAGGAATGTCAGTAAGAGAATGGGAGAAAGCAGCAGCCTTCAAACTTTTCCTTACCTACATCCCCTAGAAAATGCTGAAAAACAACGAATCCCTTTGCACAATTTTAAGGTGACATCTACAACTTTTAACAGTAGGTTTAAGTGGTCACAAAGAATGTATTCTGCAGATTGTTAGCATGGGATGTTTTAACATAAAACTGTTACATCACCCTTTTAAATATACCCAATAGAATCTAGGTATCTAGTCATTTGACACCATCATTCATTTTTAAAAATGAACAAGCAGTTCTTTGACAGTCATAAATGTTAAATCATTCCTTTCCTCCTTGAACTATATTTTCATCCCATTTCCCCTAAAGAATTGTATCCAAATGTCAGATATTTTTATGTTTGAACATCTTTTATTGATTGCCATATCATATTTTCTGCAACAAAAATGCATATGTAAATTGATTTTATCATTTGAAAAAATTTCCTGTGTCCATAAGGGTCAAAGTATTAAAACATTTTTGAGACTAAGTCATCATTATGATTATTAATATTAATGGTAAAAAGGAATATATATTTTATTGACCCTTAAAACATAAAACAGTAAAATAGCATTGGAAATTATTCTCTTAATGAGATGGATGAGGATGGATTTTTAAATATATGTATTTTTATATATTTACATACATACATATATACATATGAGTTTAAGTATTCATTGATTAATATTACTTATTGCAAGAATGAGCAGGGTTTAGCATCAACGCTATCCCTATTTCTCATTTTTATAGACGTAAGCTCTGAGAAATCTTGTTCACATTAATAAGTGATGAGGCTGGAAGGACTTTTGTTATGACAGTGCCTAGGGCTGGGGAGAGGGAAGGAAAACTAGGACATAACCCAGCCTTACGGCTTCAGAAGGGGACCTAGAACGACTAACTCGCCTGCGAACATCAACCCTATGTGAAGCCCTCCAGCCAGTCCACCTTTGCTGGGGCGCCCGAAATCTGTGTTGCAGCAGGGCCATATTTGGCAATGTCACTCAATTCTTCTACAGATCTTTCAGAAATTATTCTGTCAGGGAGGCTGTGTGTGCGTGAGGGCAGGGGGTATGTAGGAACTCTATTTTCCACTCAATTGTGCTATGAACCCAAAACTGCTCTAAAAACTAAGTTTATTTAAAAAAGAATTATGCTAATGATCGATCTGTTGGTGGGACCACTCAATTGGGTTTTCCTCCAAGTTTTATGGGCTGCCATAAATTGGGAACCGCTTAACTTGTGAGATGATTTGTATCTCAGTTATAAAAGGCTGTTGCTGTCTCAACACAAACATAGATATTTCTTATTGTCCCTTGTCTTGGCCCTTGAGGTTTTTACAACCCAGCGCAATGCCTTTATTCCCTTTTTTAGACGTTAAGAGAGCACTAGTGGGAAGAGAGGTGGGAAGACAGAGGTGCGTGAGGAGGAACCAGCCTCACCCTATCTCAGGCAGATCTGAACACGTTGCCTTAAAACTGTGTGGCCTCTGGGTACCTGCTTATATTCCCACTGGGAGAGGTAACATAGGAACTGCCTCGAATGCACAGAATTGTCATGTCCGATTTTTATTTATTTGCTGTTTGTCTGAAATTCAAATTTAACTGGTGTCCAGTATCTACCTGGCAACCCTATGGAATCCAATCATTCCTTCGAAGAGATGAGAAAGATGGAGACCTAGAAAGCCTAAAGCACTTGACCAAGGTCGTCTTCTCCGTCTACCTCACTCTCAAATGCATTTATTGCTTTCTTGCCTCTCGTGACATGGCCCGTTTCTACCCCACCACCACCACGTTTCCCCCCCACTTCTTACCCAAAGCAAAAATGTAAGCAGAACGATAACAAAAATGACAACAAGCAAGAAAGGAGGGAGGCTCTTGGAGGAAACCAGACAGAGGAGCAGAGAGTGTGGGCAAAACCCCTCTGCCCCGTTGTCGCTTCAGAAATCTCTTAAAGGTTAAAAAATGGGATGGAGAACGGCGCTTCCTTTCAGAGCAGAAACTAAATTTAGATAAAATTTGTAAATATTCTCCTTTACAGTCTAGCCTGTAGACACATAACAAAAAAAAAATCATTCAAATGCAACCACGTTTCTTATCCTATTTGGCGCTCTCCTGAGCTGTTCCTTAGGGGAGATAGCGACCGAGCCTTCCATGTTTTCCTTCCTTTTTTCCTATTCGCCACCACTGCTGCCCTCTCTCACTCCCCTCTCATCTCCCAAGCACCAAAAATAATTTGAATTTCAAGCCTTTTTTTGGCCTTCCTGTGGGTGTGGGAGGGACCTCCTTTGGGAATTGTTCTGGTTCAAGTCGGCTCCATCTGTAATTTGGCAAAATCTCTGTCTGCACCCCGCCCCCACCTCCTTTTCTTAACGCAGAGGGGAGTTCGGATTCCCTCCACCCCAAAGGACCTTGTCTACCTGGTTCTTAGGCGAACCAAAGTGACAAGAGCTCCCCAGGGAGCCCCTGGTTTTGGAAGAACAAGGACTCTCTGCACAGAGGAGGCAGCTCCTCACTAGCCAGGGGAAGCCACCTCCAGCGGGTGACAGCTTTAAAGGACAAGGTGATGGTGAAAAAGAGGAAGGCAAGGTCTGTGCTCTTCAGTTCTGGAGACCCCAGGCAAGTAGTTCCTGTTTCAAAAAGGAGTTTCAAAAACTGACTAAGTTCAGGGAGGGGTTTGTGTGTGTGTGTGTGTGTGTGTGTGTGTGTGTGTGTGTTTCCCGCTCCCCAGCTCACTCTTAGTGGTTCTCTGGGGGAGCAGCTGACCTTCCTTTCTAAAAACTATCTCCAGACCCCACCACACACCATTGTCCCCACGAATTTCCACCCTGTCTTTGCAGCCATTCCTTAGCTAGTGTCTCAAGACTCTGCCACATTTTTTGTTATTGACAAGACAAAGGAAAGGGAAAAAAATGAGAAAGGAAAAAGAGACTGAACACCGAAGGGCTTTCTGTGGTTTGGGACAGTTTTACGTATTTTCTAAAGGTTTTAAAGGTTTCTCTTTGAAAAGATGCTATCTTGCAGTACACACAAAAACGCTCTGAAAATACAAACAGCTTCATTTACAAAACACTGACTCAACATGTTACAAGAAGAATTAGATGGGTATGGATTTTAATCAACTGAGCGGGCCTTCATGAAACTTAAAAAATATTAAGAAATGAAAGGAACAGTGTAAAAAAAAGACAACTCAATTTAAAGAAAAAATACAAAGGTCCTGAGCCAATTAGTGGCTGGTAACAATGACATTCAAAAATGCCTTTGGGTTTCAGTAAAATCCATTGCTTATTTCTGCATGCCTAGTCTGGGAATGCCGGATTAATAATGGTCAGGAATTATCATGCTGAGTTAATTTTACACCTTAAAAAAATACAAGCTTGCCATACTTAAAGGTGTCTTGTTGTTGATGCTAGAAGGAGTTGCTCCTCAGTAAAGTCTACCAGTCAACTAACAAGAATGGCATGAGATAGCATTTGTAACAATTTCACCACTCATATGCTAACTTTCAGTATCCCGGTTGTATTTTGATTTTTAACAAAGATGCATTTCAAAGGCCTCCACGGGAGGCAAAAGGTAGAGAATTTATGGTGCCGCGGGACCCTTTTAGTTCAAAGTTTTCGTGACTTTTTTTCCCCTTTGTCCTTTCCATGCTGAAGACAGTACTCACAAAAATTGTCAATTACTTGATGACAAGCCTTCTTCCCCTGATCCTACATGAAACGTGATCCTTAGATTTTTGAGTTGGGAGGGAGCAGATAAAAAAGGGCGATGTCCAAGGATGAAGAGCCAGTTTCGGGCAAGATCTCCTGTGACAGCCATTCTACAGAGACTGTGGACCCCTGAGCCCAGGGAGGGTGGCCCGACCAAAGATGCACCCCTCTCTGTTTTCATAGCACTTGTATATTCCTCTATTTGGGCAGTTTCATTATATTAAAATGGGTGTAATAATGCGTAGCACACAATGTTATTTTAAGGAATAAATAAAATGAAAGTGCCTAGTATAGTGCCTGACATACAGTAGACACTAAATGACTATTTATTGGGCATGAAGTACAGTTATCACATTGTGTTGTACTTGTTTACCTGTTTGCCTTCCCCACTGGACTCTGAACATCTTACTCATTTTTATATCCCCTCTACCTAGGACAGTACCTGGAAGATAGTAGGCACTCAATACATGTTTATTGAATTAATTCATCAATTGATTAATACTTGGTCCTACCTCACCCTGGCTCCATTTCCCTTGCTGGTCTTTGCCCTCTCTGTGTTCCCTGGACCAAGGTTCTGGAACTCAAACTCTGAACAAAAGTTGCCTGATCTGAATTGAATGAAATGCCAATACTCCACTCCACAGAAATACTGAAAAGTTTTCTCAGCAAGTGCACAGAGGGAGGAGATGAGCAAGTACTGACTCTGAGGGTTGTTGGGGTTTCTGAGTCTATTGCAGAAACATGACACGTTCAAATTAAAGCCAGAGTCCACGGTGCTGATAGGGCTCAGAAAACAGTACCCCCAAATGAAGGCTTCAGAAGCAAAAGTTTTTCTCTGACCTCCTTCTGTCCTTTTGTCTCTCAGTCCTGCTTTTTCCTGAGGCTAGCTACAGAAACTAGAATCCGGCTTCCCCAAGGCCGGTCATAAAAGCCAGAACCTTTCCCCAGCCCCCCACCCCAAAAGCCAGCCATAAAACCTGAAATTATTCTGTGTAAACACTGGCCATAAGGAAATTATGTGACCTACCTTGTTTGACTGCAGGTCACAAGACCCCCCATTCCAGAAAGGGTCCTGCCCCACACCCAGAAGGAAGGAGGCTGCTCAGAGAGGCCAAGAAGAATCTAGACAGACAGGCCTCACTGGGTTTCCCCACTCAGACTATTAGCATCAGATCTTACCCTTTTGTCCAATCATATTCCTACATGGCTGTCCATACTTTGTTGAACCTGAGCTTAAAAATGGACACAATTTCCCCTGTACCTTTGGGTCTTCATTCTGAAGGCTCCCATGTATACATGTTCAATAAATTTGCATGAGTTTTCTCCTATTAATCAATCTGCCTTATGTCAGTGATTTTTCAGGGAACCTTTAAGAGGCCAAGGTGATTGGTCCCTACAGTTCTATTTATGTTCAAACAAAGAATTTATTTGTTTTGTTTTGGTTTTTCTTTTTTTTTCTTGGAGACAGGGCTCACTCTCTCGAGGGCTAGAGGGCTGGGATGCAGTGGCGTCATCATAGCTCACAACCTCCAACTCCTGGGCAAAAGCGATCCTCCTGCCTCAGCCTCCCAGTGGCTGGGACTACAGGCATGCGCCACCCACCAGCAGATATTCAGAGAATTTTAAAGAGTTGGGAACATGAGTTTTCCCTATGCCCTCCAAAGAGGGAAGAAGAAATGGCATTCTGAAAGAAAGGGGGGTGTGACTGGGGCTGGGGGGGTGTTGGGGGGAGATAAAGAGGGAGGGAAAAGGGAAGAAAAGGAAAAGCAAGGAGTTGGGAGAGAGGGAAAAGAAGGAAAAGACAGAGCTGAAAGAGTGGACTTAAAAGCAGGCACGTGGAAATCCCAGTCAAGTAGAGTTGACTGAACACATCATTGCATCCCTGCTCCCTCCTAAACCTCCACTAAAATGACAATAAGTGGCAGACAAAGAGGATGTGAGACCATCCACTGCTAACAAAAATTTTAAAATTCTGAGAAACAGAAAAGCTATGATAAATAAGTGGAAACTGACCTACCCTATCAGAAAAAACTAGACCTGCAAGGATTGGAGGCCAGTAAGAAACCAGCTGTTTTTGCATCTCCAAGCTCTAGACGTGCTCGGGGATTAGACCCCCAGGAACCCCTGAAAGGGGCAGGAGGAGGTGGTGACTTGAGTGAGGCTGAACACAGGAAGACTGATCGAAAGCTCGCATAAGGCAGAAAAAGAACGTGAGAGTGAACAAGACAGGCTCACAGCTCAGGATCTAATATCCACCGAGGACAGGAAGACGACAACTTACTGACAACGAAGTGGGTGGATCCACTGAAAGCCTGTGTACTAAACAGGAATGTCACCACCCTCCCCCATCTCCCTTACCCAACGTGGCCAGAAGGATGCAGAAATAGGCTGATGAGTCCCAAATTCCCACCCCCAGGCAGGAGTGTGGAGGAGTAATCTCATGGGAAATGGCCCAGATCGAGAGAAAAACTCTACAGAATCGTATTTGTCTCCTTTGGTGCATCCCACCTGTCTTCAAACCCCTCACATGTGCTCAATGCTTCCAAACAAGTTTTTAGCACCTCACCGTAAAGGTGAACCAACTGACCAGTGAACATTTGAGAGAATCCTCCAGCATAAAAGATAGACTGAGACAAACAAATGGGGGAAAAACAGGAAATTGGGAGAAACAGAGATAATACAGGCAGAGAGGAAAAAAACTATCATACTGAGGGGAAAAAGATGCTGTGTTCACTTTAAAATAATGATAATTTAAAAAAATATATATATATATGTCAGGATGTTCTTTAAGAAGAGAGAACATTCAGAGAACAAGAAATAACTCATGAAGAGTAGACATATGATGATAGAAAAAAATTCAATGGAAGGGTTAAGAGATAAAGTTGAGAAAGTAAAACAGAAAGAAAAAATTAGAAAGTAAGGAAGATGAAAAAAATTAGATGCAAAATTAGATACAAATCTAAGAGGTTTAGGCCAAGCATGGTGGCCTGTAGTCCCAGCACTTTGGGAAGCTTAGGTGGGAGGATCACTTGAGGCCAGGAGTTTGAGATCAGCCTAGGCAGCATAGCAAGACCCCATCTCTACCAAAAACAAGGAAAAAACAAATCCAAAAGGTTCAGCTAAATAAGATAAATAATAAATAAGATGCCTAATGTCTGCTAAATAAGAGTTCCAAAAAGAGAAAACAGAGAAATGAATTTAAGATAGAACCCCAGAACTGAAGTATATCGGTTTCCAAATTAAAAGGGCCCAGTGAATGCCTAACACAGTGAATGAAAACAGACCCACACAAAGACACAGCATTGCGAAATTTCAGAACTTCAGGGAAGAAGAGAGGATTCCAAAAGCCCCAGAGAGAAAGAAATAGTCAGAGAAATCAAGGAACAGACTGGCATCCGACTTCTGAATATCAGTACTGGAATCTAAAGGACCAAGAGATCAAGGCCTTCAAAAGGAAAAATGATTTATAACCTAGGCTTTTCTACCCAACCCAAGTATAAACCAATCATAAAGATAGAATAAAGGTATTTTTCAGACATATATTAATATCATCTCAAAAATTCACTTCCTATTCATCCATTCTCAAGAAGCTACTGGAGGATGTATACCTATAAAACAAGGGGGGAAACAAACTAAGAAGATTCCTGGAAGATGAAGGGCTAACACAGGAGAGGTGAATGGAAGTTTCAGAATAATAGCTGTACGTCAAGCCTAGGGAAACAGCAGTCCATGCCACAGCTGGAAGACGGAGGAATTCAGGATTGCTGGGTCTTGGAGACATCAAAAGAAAAAATAAGAAACTGGGACATCACCTGATGTGTTTGAAAGTATTAAGAAGAATTTGATAGATCTGTCAGAAAGTTGGAAGATGAACTAATGACAGATACAGAGAAAGCCAATTGAACAACAATAACAAAAACAAGGCAATTATTAATTCCAGGAAATACAAAAAGCTATACAGGAAAGAAGAAATAATCATATTGTACTACATGGCTCTTCTCTAAACAATGTTTGCATAAATAATAATGTAAATATTGGACATTGATTTAATAAAAATTGTTACATAACTGGAAAGTAGTAAGAAAGCTAAAATCTCATATTTCATAGTAAGATATCCATAGAAGGAAAAATCAGGAACTAGCAACATAAGCACGAGACCTGAAACTAAAACGTAAAAAGCATAAGAAACAACTAAAAGAGTTTAAAGTGATTACATCTCGGGTCAGGGTGGCGACTTGAAGCAAAGACTGAAGATATTTTTTGTTACAAGGCTTATAGTACTATTTGATTTTTTAACTGTGTGCATCTGTTGTTTCCATAACAATAATTTTAAAGTCAACAAAACAGGTATTCTGAGTTCTGGTCCCAGCTGCTTCTCTCTCATGCTGTAGGATCTCAGGTCCATGTGTGTCAAATGAGGGCCCTCCTTTCCCAAAGTGGGGTGGTGACCAGAGCCCAGTCTCTGGAGTCTCCCCAGACTCTACCTCTCGGTCTTCTCAACTCCTGGCCCTTGATAACTCTCTCTTTTCCACAATAATGATTGGATGTTTTCAACCATTAGTGTAAACCAGAGGTGATTTAGGGGCATCTTTAAGGAGCTTGGGGAAAATTTTTATTATATTTTCTTTTTAAAATTTCATTTATTTATTAAAAAAAATTTTTTTTTAGAGACAGGGTCTCACTCTGTCACCCAGCCTGGAGTGCAGTGGTACAATCATAGCTCACTGCAACCTCGAATGCCTTGGCCTCCCAGAGTGCTGGGATCATAGGCGTGCGCCACTGTGCCTGGCCCACCTTTGCTTTTATGTATGATGATAATAAGATGCAAAGAGCAAGGACAGTATTGGGAAGCTCTGGTCCCTATTATCTGTTTGATAGCTCATCACACCTTGCTCTCTGACAGCCTTTGTATCCTAAACAGCCTTTGTATCCTGATTGGATATTTTTTGCCTTTTTTCCCAAATGAGCTCAAAATTTTCTGATGCTATGGTCTCAATGTTGGTGCTCCCCCTACCTCCACAATCCATATGTTGAAACTTAATCCCCGAGTGATAGTATTAAAGGCGAGGCTTTGGGGAAGTGATTAAGTCATGAAAGTTCTGTCCTCATTGATGGGATCAGTGCCCTTATAAAAGGGGTTGAAGGAAGCTGCCTTGCCCCTTCGCCATGTGAGGAAGCAGCAAGAAGACACCATCTAGGAAGCAAAACGAGCCCTCACCAGACACCAAATCTGCTGGTGCCTTGATCTTAGACGTCCCAGCCTCCACAACTGTGAGCAATAAATTTCTGTTGTTTATAAATTACCCAGTCTAAGGTATTTTGTTACAGCAGCAGAAAAGGACTAAGACAGGACCACAAGGAAGGTGTTTGTTGGTTTGTTGTGTTCCCCACTGAGCATGATAGTGGCTCAATAACTATCTGCTGAACAAGCAGAGCGAAGCTTGTCTTGATGAGGGGTCCTGCAGTGCACACACGTAGAGGAGATGAGTTTATTTTAAAAGAGAATCCAAGGGGTGGCGGGCTTTCATCAAAGAGGCTGAAGAAATGCTTGAGTGGGTCTTTGTGCCACCACTATTTCTATTTTTTACTGGTGGCTTTGTATAGTTCTTGGAGACACCATTGGGGTAGGAACCAGAAAACACCAAGATTTTAGCCATCCTCTGCCACTAATATACAGTCTGACTTTCAGCAAGTTGGATATGATTGTTTGGCCTCATTTTCTCCCCCTGTAAAATAAAAGGGTTGAACTAGCTGCTTGCTACAGGCCCTTCTGGAGTAACATTGTAGGAGTTGTGACTGTTTACAAATAGGTAGACACATCGACAGGACCGTGGGAGGGACTGTGCTGCCCTGAATGGTGGTGGCATTGTTAAATATCAGAGGAGGAATAATAGCACCAGGTGGCAGAGGGCCCAGCCAGGTAACAGATGTGAAAAGGGAAGTAAAATACTGTGCAAGTGAACTGCAGGTGGAATAATTCATGAAGAAAGGAAGCCCACGCCTATTTCACTTCAGGTGACTTTGGTAAGAAGGTTGCATTTGCCTGCACAGTTCGTGCCCACTGCAAAGCTCAGGAATTCCAGAAAATAGTTATTGTCATTATTTCCATCAGAGTCACTGAATTTGAAGAGGATCCCTGGTAACTATGTGGGGAACAAAGCCAATGAGCATTTGGTGTGAGGGTTAGGAGGGGATGAGGTGGGAGGAAGCAAAATCTGGAAAGAAGTTGTATAATTACCAGTTATGGTGAACTGGTTACAGTGTTTAGTCTGCCTGGTATACTTGCACACACCCCATGGTTGAAGAAGGCCCCCTCCCCTCACCATAACTGTCCTGGGAAATGCTCCTTCTCCCTCCCCAGCTATGGTTCCAGAGCAGGGTGTCTTTATGTTCTTCTGTCGCCTGGCCTCCAAGTGGATACCTGTTCTAATTTAGACCAGTCACAGTGCCCCACCGCATGGCTCAGTTGATTAGTCCACACTTGAGTCTGGGACCCAAGCCCGGCCAATTAGTTGACTTTTCTGGAGTATTTCCAATTAGAACTGGATTTTAAAAATCTAGATCCTCTTGTTTGTGTTGAAGATGGTGGAGAAATTTTCTCTGAGAGAATGAAGCCCCCAGGCTGGGGGAAAAAAAAACGCAGAATATTAAGAGTTCTAGGGCCTACTGAGCCCTGGCTCCCTGCAGCCCTGCACAACTAATAACCGAACAAGCAAAAACCCTGTGTAAGGTTCCAGGAGCTTTTCATAATATCCTATCTTTTCTTTAGGCTAAGTTGAATTGTTTCTGTCATTTGTAACCAAGACGCCTACCTAGTGCTCCAAATCTAATTGGATGTTTTTAAATCCACATTTTCTCACTTATTGGACTACTTAGTGAAAATCCATGATTGAAATACAATTTCGACCAGTTTTTGATCCAACCAAATAATTCTCCTTAAAAAATAAATTTATCATGTTTAAGATTTTCTGAACATTGGGTCCAGACTGTCGAAGAATGAATCTCTAGTAGTGAAATAACACAGGCAGGCAAATGTTTGAAATGTGAAGCAAGGTTATTATCTTGCTGTTAGTCTGATACAGTCATGTTTTTCAAGTTCATTATTCAAAATGAACCCTAATGCTTCTGATCTGACTGCTTCTGCTTTAGCCACATGTGCCAGAAAATCTGGAGGTGCAGAATTGTATAAGTGGGCCTCTGTACTCTCACAGAATGTACTCTTGCAGAGAGTAGACTTCAGGAAGGAAACTGCGTTGTTTGGACTGAGCATTTGCTTCTTGGTCTCAAGCGCACATGCTGTACTGATAAAATTCCTGCCCAGGTGTTCAGTGCAGCAGGTTAAAAGCTATTCTGCGCTCCATCCCTTCATTGGCCCCAGGGAAAGGACAAATCTTTTGTCCTTTTCTCAGAGAGGCCAGGCAAGGGAAGGTGTTTCTCATTTGGCCCTCTGCAAGCTCTGCCTTGAGCTCCAGAGTCGTGGCTACCTGTCTGGCCAGCAGCAGCAACAAAGCACGCCCAGGAGTCTCAGGGAAGGCCTGCAGGTCCCGGCAGCTGGACGTCCCTTCTATCCATACGAGACACGTGTCCTCGAAAGAACCAGTGCCTGTCTCCTGTTTCTCGCCCTTGCAACTGTACCTCTTCTCTTCATTAACTGACGTCTTTCCTTTTACTTCAGTTATCCTATGTGTTGACAGCTTCTAAATATGTATCTTTAGCTCAGACCTTTCTCCTAAACTCTAGATTCCCATATCAGATTGCTTCCTGGTCTTCTACCCCTAAATGTCCTAAGTTTAAAGTACCTGAAACTGACCTCATTGACTTTGTCTCATGAGCCTTTCTCTCCCCGTATTCCCTGTCAACATAAAGACACAACCGTCCACCCCGTCACCTGAGCAGACACCTGTCATTCTTCCTCCCCCTTCTCTCTCACCACCCACAGCCAATTAGTCATCAAGCCATATCGATTCTCGCTGCGTCACGTCTCCTCCCTACGTCCCCCTGCTCCCTACGTCCCGTCTCCTTGCCTTAGTTCAGGCCCTCATTTTCCCTTGTTTGGATCATTCATTCATTCAGGGGCAAGGGACATGTTGGGGAATAAGACAGGGATGACTCCTTCCCTCATGAAGTCTATTGGAGGGGACAAAAGACAATAATGAAACAAATGAAAGAACCGCATGTTTACAATGTATCAGAGCTGTATGAAGGACATACCTGTCCACTTGAAGACGGTGAGATTAAAACCAAGACTGAGAAAGCTGGTTGAGAAGGAAGAGTCATGATGAAGGACAAACACTCCAAGCAGGAGAACAGCAAATATATGCAAGGGTCCAGAGGTGGGACGAGCGCGCCACATTTGAGAGGCTGACAAAGGGCCGTGACTGTCGCGTTGCTCTGGGAGAGAAGAGGTCTAGGATGGCTTGAAGAAGTAGGCAGGGCTCTTTCGGGCAAGGATGAGAAGTCTGGATTTTATTTTAAGCTCTTGGAAAGTTTTAAGTGGGAGGATGACATGTCTCCCTGGGTCCTCTCCCACCCTCAAATCCTTCACCATGGCTTCAAAATTGACCTTTCTAGGGCAAATGCCTCTCTGGGGTTTAAAAACTTCCAGTGGCCCCCATTTGCCTACAGATAACACCTAAACTGCTTAGCCTGTCTTACAAGGCCCTTCAATCTTGCCCCATGCTTCTCTCCATCCTTATTTCTCCCTGGGCCTCCTAATCCCCTTTGTCTGGCCATGCCAAGAAACTTCCAGATCACTGCATGGGTTCTGCCATGACTTTACTCATGATACATGTCTCTGGGCACAGCATTCCCTACCCCATCATCAAACAAAAATCTAACACATCTTTCAGGACAAAGGTCGAATACCACCACTTCAGTATAATCTTTCCTAATCAGTGTCGAATGGACCATTCCCTCCTCCGGGTCCTCAGTGTACACTGAACCAACCTCTAGCAAAACCCTCGACAGCACTTCTCTGTTTACATGCACCCTTCCCTGTTCACACATGACCCTTTCCTACTCATATTTATTCCCTACTGCTTAGCATTAGAGCTTAGAGTACTTGATTGTGTAAAGAGAGCGCATTTCCCCCGTTTTGCATATTTATATTACACATGATAGCTGGGCCAAAGAAGCAGGAGCCCAGATGCCTGAAGCTTAGTGAGAATTTGAATGAAATTGTCAGATGAGACTTATAGCAGATCTACCTGTCTCTGAGAGACTAGTATTCCCACCACTAGCTACATCAGCATGTTGATCCTCATTACTAAGGATGGAACTGGGAAAAAGTTTGAGCAAGTCAAAATATCTATGGGACGTGAGCTGTTTCCAAGCCCATTTACATGGCAGCCACCTCTCATTATTCTATAGTGTCATACCAGCTCTACAGTCCTCATCCAGTGGCAGGTGGTATAAGGGGACCCACCAGTGGCTTGGTGCAGGACTGTCAGAAACTTAACTTGTCACTTCATAATTTCCTACTAAGTGCTCAGCACTGTGGAATGTGGGTTGGGGGGGAAGCAAAGAAGTAGATAATTTGTTCTCTGTATTTGGGGGAGGGAGATCATGACTATGGCCATAGAACACACTAATTGATATTTGTCAATTGACAAATTGATATGCACAACATAATTAGAAGATAATCTAGGGCTATATAATCAAATGCTAGATGGTGTGTTACAGGAAGCAAAGGCTGTAGACTTTTTTCAAGGTCTCTTGACCTTGATGTTGAAGGTCAACACCTGGCTCCCACCAGCTTGTGTCTGCTTCTCATGGGCTGGGCTGCAAATGAGGGCAAACCAAAAGAGAATCAGAAAATGACTCTGCCAAGTGCTTAGGGCAATTTCCCTGCTGCATGTCAAAGGGCTTGCCACATACTGAGAAGTGCCTTCAGAATGTGCGCCCATCCTGCATTTTCTGCAGCTGCAGCTCAGAAGAAAGTGGGGGCAAAAGTGACCTGGAGGAGCAAAGAGGTGGCCAGGTTTCCCGAACCATGCAACATACCCGTGGGACCAGTGCTGTCTGTGCACTCCTGCTGTCCGGGTTCTAGAACTGCTGGCACTGAATTCTTTTTTTATGAGTCCTCACTGAAAAAAGTCATAATGGGAAACCAAAGGCAAATGCACTCCTCAGGCTGAAGACCAATGGCAGTCGATTCTCTTGCTCACGCAGAGGCTCTGCCAGACAGACATCGTCGCCTGTGCCAGCATCACCAGCAGCAGTACTAGGGAGAGGGCAGCTGGCTGCGGCTCCCATGAGATGTGACCATTACCAATTTCTGAAGCAAGATTTGAAAACTTTAAATCAAGCTACAAATGACGATGGCCCACACTTCCATAAATCCTAATCAGGGAGATTTCATTTGGTCTCAAGCAGCAAGCCAAAGGCAGCTTCTTGGTGCAGTTTAAGTCAATGTATCTCCTCCCTTAATGGTACAAAATTTCAGTTGACTTTTTTTTTCCTTTTTAGCTTTCTGTACCTTTATTTCGTGACTCACCAATCTAATTTGACACATAAGACGTGTTGTCTTCAGAGCAGGGGTCCATGTGGCTCACCATACATAACAAACTCGTGCGAGATATCTGTGGTTTGACTGACATTCGAGTTTTAGCCTTTTAGATCACAGCAGGACAATTAATACTGATGAAATATCACCTCGTGTAGAGCCCATATTCACACAGCTCCAGTTGCACACAAAAAAATCCTCTTGACCTGCCTCCATCACGGGTCCAAGTGAGGAGCGGGGAGGGGCAGGCAGTGTTCCACACCTTTGCTCTGAGTACCGATGGTAAACACAAATTCACTCTGGAGCTGAAAACCTAGACCTTAGTTTTAGAAAGTGAGACAAAGGTGTTAACAATGCCTGATGTTAATAACATTTGCGACCATGTCCAATTAGCTAATCTGTTTTCTGGTTAGTTGCCCACATTAGCCACATCGCCCTAAATAACTTCAGTTTTTACCTCCTTCTAACATAAGCTTAGAGGTAGCCTATCTTCAGGTAAGTCACTTAAAGTTTCACTGAAAAGGGATCAAAAGAATCAATAATTGAAGACAAAATTAGACACACTGGGTCCAAAAAATTATGTTCCCAACATTCAGCTTTTGTTAGTTGGCATCTCCCCAGCCCCATCATCCATATTTAAAAATTTCGAGTGTGCGTGTGCGCCAGATGATTCATCCAAGCTGCTCTGGAAGTTGTCTCTGCTGGTGACAGTAAAACTGATCCACCCCCTGTCCTCCCCTCTGTCTGGTGAAAATGCAGAATATCGGCTCTGTGGCACTGTCACCAGCACTTCGTGGCCTTCTTTATTTAGGCACAGTGCTGGTAGGCAGCGTGCTCCCACACGGAGACTTCATCTCTGATCACATTTCACTTTGCTTTCATCTGCCTGCAGCACCCATCTGCCTGCCTGAAAAGAGGGTGAGGACTTGAAGATCCCCGGGGTCCTCCAAACCCACACAACAGACCCCTCCAATAAATTATCTCTTTGCTTTACTGGTCCACGTACCCAAAAAGATTACATACTAAACTATTTGCCAGCTTCATCCATGCAGGCGCGCTGCTCTCTCTTCCTGCTTATCTGAGATACAAAATATAATATTCTGACTATAATGACAGAGATTCTGAAATTTCTGGTGATACCAGCTCTTGGGTTTCTTTGAACAAAGAATTTGGGGACAGAGCCGTGTTCTGAGGATGAGGCTAACCACCGTAACAAGAGTGCTTCTGCGGGAATCGCCCCCTGCCCCTCCCTTCATAGATTTACACATTCTGAAGGAAAGTCGGGCTTTTTTAAAGCAAACAAATGAACAACTGTGCATGTTTCAAGTTAGCCCTAGCAGGCTCCCAGCTCTGTCTCCACCTCCTCCTTTCTTCCCCCCTTCTTGGCTCCTGGTCCACGACTAAAGCTCTCCAGGAGTATTTATGGACGAGGTATCTATTGTTGACCTTGTGATTGCACTAATCCCTTGGCTTGGGGCTGCTTGCTCTGACGAGCAAGGGTAATTGGGGTGGGAGCTAGAGGAATGGTATGTTTATTTATAGATCAGGCCTTTTCCTTTCCTTCCTAGACTCATCTGTTAATACAGCAGTTGCCATATCCTCAAAAACCCCCTTTGGGAGATAGGTGATGGGGGCCCAGTGCTCCAGAATTAAAGGTCAGAGTTCTTCCAGACAGGGACCAAAGGACTTCTCTTCCCACCTCCCTGGGCCAAGCCCAGGGAAGCCCATGGGCATTACAACTTCCTCCGTAGCCGCAGAGGTGCAGCCAGATGCTCCTGCCTGGAGACGCCTGACTCAACAGCTGGGGGCGAGGGGAGTGCCATTCCAATTCCTGGGAAATTCTGGCCTCCTTCTGGCAGTGTCTGGGAGTCTGACAGGCCTGACAGTCTCTTGGGGGGGGGGGTCTCTGAAAAACAGGCTGGGAAATTGCTGTCAGGTTAAGAGAGTAGGGAGATGCAAGGGGCACACCTCTGTATGTCTTGCAGCATGTGATTGCCACTATCTGGATTAAGGAAAAAGAAAGGATAGATCCAGGGTTTTGGACAAGCCCATTGGAATAAAGCTGGAGGACCCCTGAACCCACGGGGCCTGCTTAACCCCGGCATAATTTGGCCCATGGTCACGTGCTGCCTCGGGTGACTATGATTGCTTTTTGTCGTCCAGCTCTGACTCAACTAGACAGTAAATCATTTGTGGGCAGGAGCTTTAGGGCACAGAGCTGGGTGCAAGATTAGTCCTCAGTAAGCCCTTGTGGATTCTCAGATGTGGGTTCTTACAAGTGACTATCATGAGTATTAAAAGATGTTTTTTGACAATAATAATGCCGAGGAGGACAGCAGAACCCTGCTTAGGCAGGAACCTTCACTTCTCTCCTCCCTCTGCCCAGGGAGCACGGTGCACATGGTAGGTTTTATACATCACTTTTTCAGATTTGCATTACATAAATGATCATTATAGTGGCTCCATGTCTGTCACACGAAACGTCTGAATTGCGTGGGGGTGACTTTGACTAGGCTTGAAGCTTTTCTCACTCTCAAAAAAACAAAAACAGGCCGGGGTGCAGTGGCTCATACCTGTAATCCCAGCACTCTGGGAGGCCGAGGCGGGAGGATCGCTTGAGACCAGCAGTTCGACACCAGCCTGAACAAGAGCAAGACCCTGTCTCTACAAAAAACACAAACATTAGCTGGGTGTGGTGGCACATGCCTGTAGTCTCAGCTTCTTGGGAGGCTGAGGCAGGAGGATCGCTTGAGTCCAGGAGTTGGAGGTTGCAGTGAGCTATGATGACACCAGTGCACTCCAGCCTGGGCGACAGGGAGACCCTGTCTCTTTAAAAAAAAAGCCTTCCATGACTCACTGTTTCCTTCATGATTTGACTCCTGCCTGGCTCTGCTACTGCTCCTGCTACTTCCCAACTTCCCAGGGGTGGCCTCTCTCACCTTGTTCCTCTGCACATGCTTCCACCTGGATTTAGGGTGCCTTTCCCTGTCCCCTCTCACCTGCATCCTACCCACAGGGCTACCCCCTACCAGACTTACAAGGAGAGCACACCTCCCTCCTTGTCCCCTCCCCTGGACTGCGCAGCCTCACTCCCAACCTCTAACAAAGCCCTTGTTAGCAGAGTTGTCGCATTAGTGGTCTATTCTCCGGCTCCCCCCACCAGGCTGCAGATGGCCCAGGACCAGGCCTTCTGAATTCCTAATATTCAGCTTGCAGCCTGGATTGCAGAAGGAGCTTGGTGAAGATTTGTTGAATAAATGGGAACTGCTGAAGACTGGGTGGTAGCTGACTACACACCACACACATGATCAGTAACTACTTTGGAGACTTTTTGATACAAAACAACAGGAGGAAAAATTGGGTAGGAGTGTGTTGCCCGTAAGATGAGGGGAGGGGACAGAGAGGGGGTGAGTGGAATGCCCAGTGTCCCCTTTAAGTCACCTGCAATCAAATTTACTCCTCTGGCCTTTGTTGTCCTAAAGCACAGTGACAGAGGTGTGTCCAGAAGCAAACAAAGTTTCAGAGCTAGAACTCCAGGCACTGGCCTGGGGGGCGGGGTGGGGGAAGTTGGAGGTTTTGCAGAAAGGGAAGCGAGAGTCTCCTGAAGTTACAGGACGTTTAAGAGCTGCCCACCTGCCAGCTCCTTAGTGTTCAGGCTCCAAGTTCCCCCTTCCCTCCTGGCTGGGTGGCAGCGTCTTTCTTATTCCCTTTTGATTTGATGGCCTTAGACGGTGACCAGTTGCTTAGAGGTCTAGCTTTGTGCGACGCCTGGGGAGAAGAGGCTTCTCATTCTGCACTCAGTATGTAAGTCACCTTCATTTTTGAAGCTATTTTTTTCCTTATAAGGTTGACTTATATACCGTAGGATCCAGTTGATCGTAAAAGAACTGGGCTGGAAGTCGAGAAACCGGGTTCCCCTTTCTCCTGCAGTCACCAGCTGGCTGCTTGCAGCGGGGCTTGCATTTTCAACTTCCTGCACGGCAGCTCGGGCAGCGCACTTATTAAGACTGCCCGCTCAGGGTTTCTTTATGATTCTTTCAAGCTGTTTTGCATCCCGAAGATTGCACCTTAGGAAATTTGGACCTGCTTTCTAAGTTCTTCCCTTGACATCCATCTCCTCAAACTCCAATGGCCAGGAAAGTAGGGTTAAACAAAAGCAACCCCAGTGGGAGTCTCTCAAGTTCCAAATGTTTGATCTCAAAATCCGGCCAAATTTATCGGCTGAAACCACCATTGACAGAATATTTCTGGTTGACCTCCCCTGCCCTCTGCTCCCGCCCCCCACCCCACCCCTTCTGAACAGCCCTTCTATTAGCATCTGCAAAGATACGTCCCCTGGGATAAGGGCTTGTTTTCTTCCTGGAACCAATTTGAACCCAAAAGGGCCTTTAAAACTACATTTAATAGTTGGAGAAGATCCCTCTCCTTTTAACTTCTGAGCTCATTCCCTCTGGGAATCAAGTGACATTTAGATTCCGGTGTGTAAGTTGTTTTTTCTTTAGATTAGCTTTTGTGTAAACATTCCTCTGCAAAAATTATTTTCACATTTTAAGGAAACTTCTGTCAAGTGTCCAGTCAAACTGATTCTTACTCCGTTCCCTTCGCTACCCCCCAGCATGAGGGACCCACCAACTTCTCCATTTCTCAACAACTCGTATTCAAACTGATTCTACCCTTTGTTAAAATATTTCCTCAACTTTCTGAAATTTCCACCTCTCAAGGTTATCTCCCCTGGGCTGCAGCCCACACCAGCCCTGCTAAGGTGAATGAAGCCAGCGTGGGGGGAAGGGTGAGCTCATCCGGGTACCGCGTTGTTCTGCCCAGGTGCCACCAGCAGGGAGGCCAGAGACACCTTGACAAGGGGACTCCAGACCAACAAGACAAGTGTAGTGTGAGGCAAAGGACTCACACCAAGGCTAAGCCAAGGGCAGTCACGGCACAACTCCAGGGTTGCCATTCACATAACTACAACATATTCACCAAGATAACAAGCTGCCTCTCCTCTTTAAAACTTATAGACATCTTTCCTTTTTCTTCCATGTATTAAGAAAGGCAAAATGGTTGAGTGGAAAGAATACCTAAGTAATAGTCCTGTCACTGCCACAAAGTTACTGCGTAGACTTGGCCAGGTCACTTTGCTGTTTGGATCTTTCACGCATAAAATAACAGAGAGGGACTAGATAATCCCTAAGGGTCTTGCCCTCTGGCAACAAAACTTTCTGATCAGCAGAAAGTAGACTTTTTTTGACCAATAAGTTCCATGATGGAGAGCTTTGGATTGGTCATTTCCTTCCATCCATACTGTAGGGGAGGTAAAAATTTCCTCCACCCTTCTAGAATCTGGGACCGACATAAAACAGATTAGCAGGAGAAAGCACGTAGAATGTATTTACATGTACACTGGAAGCCCTCCCAAGAAAATGAAGACACAAAGAAAAAGGTAGAGCTGAAAGCTTATATACCAATTTGGACAAAGTAGTAAATTGTGGGAAAGTAACTAGAAAGGTAAGGGTTTGTTTAACACGGTTTGTTTGTACAAAGTTCTCTAGGCCTCAAATCCCTGTTTCTGGTGATAAGAATGTTTCTTTCATCCTGGTATAGGCAGGGCATCTTTCACCTGGGAGTTTCATCTCCTGCTTTCAGACAGAAAAGGAAAGGTCAGAGAGCCCTTTTTGCATCTGCTGTTTTTGGAGTACCGTTAGCCCAAAATAATCAATATGCCAAAGCAGCACATTTTGGGGTGGTGTGTCCTGAACTCCTTCACTACTCTGGCATTTCAAGTTGCTCAGCCCAGTTCTGACTTTAGCTCTCTCCTTGCAACACTGTGGATTTTGAAGTCCAGTGAATGTGGACTCCCTGTGCCAGTTCTCTGCCTTGATTTTCTGAGCTTGGATCTTTCTGCACCATTAAAAACAGAGGCACTAATTTGAGGAATTAACTGAGATGGTCGCTTGAGGTCATGCAGCAGCTGTGGCCCTTTAGGATCTCACTTTTGCAAAGAAAACAAAACAGGCAAGAAGGTTGACCAGATAACTTTGGGAATTTAGGAAACAAAGCATTCCATTTTAGGTATTTAGCTGTGGGGTCGAATCATGGCTCCTTCTGGGTTTTGTTCCCTATCAAATCACAACGTGGCAGATACTTTCTGGCAAAGGCTGTAACCAGTGCTGTAAAGGACAGCGGAGAAACACTTACTTGACCAATCCCAGAGCAGTTCTGCAATACCAAGTCCCAGAAAGGAGGTTCAGGAGATGGTTTCTTTTAGTCTACTACATGCAACAAGCCCTTGTCAGATGCTCCAGTTGTGAGGAGACAAGTACAGAAACAGTACTCCTGACCCCTGAAATCAATTTGTAATCTAATATGTGTGCAAAATTAAAAAATTAGAGCAGTGCTTCTCAATCACTTGGGGGTATGTTCACGTAATTTATTACTAATTAATACTTGGGACACCAAAATTTGAAAGTGGTTGTTTTGAAAGTATAAATTAGAGTGGATTCAAGGTCACCTTTCAGTATTAAAAAAATTTTTTTAGGTCCTCTGCAGGAACTTCTCTGAAGGAGGGAATTATTTTTGTTTAGGAAAATGCCTTGAAGGGGCATTTAGATCCTAAAAGATGGGATTGAAGGCAGTGCCTGAACAAGACAGATCAAATGGAGGAATCACTGAATCGCTCTGCATGGGACAGAGGAAGAAATGTGTTTTGTGTTTGTTGTTGTTGCTTGAAATAGGTAAACCTAGAGGTGGAATAGTGGTGTAGTCTAGACAATGTGACTGAAAATGGGGACCCCAGAGTTAGGTCACCTAGGTTCACATCTATAAAACCTGCCATAATGCACTTTGCGATAAAGTAAATTTGGATATAAGAGAATTAGTAATCGGTTCCCTTCCTTTGTCCAAATCTCGTTCTCAACCAGGGGCTAAAGTGTGTTTTTCCTTTTTTAGTTGTGGTTAAAATATGCATAACATTAAATTTACCATTTTAACCATTTTTAAGTGTACAGTTCAGTAGCACTGAGCACATTCACATTGTTGTTCTGGGCTAAGGTTAAGGCTCTTATTTTCTCTGGGGGAAGGGGAGAATGTGGCGGGAAAGGCAAAACAGCCTCAGAAGACAGAAAGGGCAGCTTTTCAGCCCCAGAGTTCTCCCAGCCCATCTCCCTGGCGCCTCTAACTAGGAGATTCCTGAAATTGCTGCCATCACCCTGGAAGTGCAGCTAACCACAGGACCAGACATTGACCCTATCAATACTTAAGCCGGAGTGGTCAGTCACCACAAGGTGGGTGCTGCCAAACCCTAGGATGGGATCAGATAGCAGGGCTGGCTCTCTGGAATGCCTGGCCAGCCAACTGTGTGAGTTCACCGCAGTCCTTCCCATACCCTCCTTGGGCAGGTTAACTTGCTCTAGTTCCCTTACCTATAAAATAGGGATAATAATACAAGGTGTCCATAAAGTCTAGAATTGTAAGTAGATATACATACAGACATATCTTAGAGATAGTGCGGGTTTGGTTCAGCACTTCCACAGTAAAGTGAATGTTGCAATAAAGCCAGGCACATGGATTTTTTGGTTTCCAGTGCATATAAAAGTTACGTTGACACTATACTGTACTAAGTGTGCAATAGCATTATGTCTAGGAAACAATATACGTACCTTAATTTAAAAACACTTTATTGCTAAAAAGTGCTAACGGTCGTCTGAGCCTTCAGCAAGTCATAACCTTTTTGCTGATAGGGGGTCTTGCCTCGATGCTGATGACTGCTGACTGATCAGGGTGGTGGTTGCTGAAGTTTGGGGTGGTTGTGGCAATTTCTTAAAATAAGACAGCAGTGAAATTTGCTGTATTGATTGGCTCTTTCTTTAATGAAAGATTTCTCTGTAGCATATGATGCTATTTGCTAGCATTTTGCCCACAGTAGGAATTCTTTCAAATTGGAGTCAAACGTCTGAAACCTTGCTTTATCAACTAAGTTTATGGAATATTCTAAATCCTTTGTTGTCATTTCAACAATGTTCACAGCATCATCACCAGGAGTAGATTCTATCTCAAGAAACCACTTTCTTTGCTCATCCATAAAAAGCAACTCCTCATCCACTCAAGTTTCATCTTGAGATTACAGCAATTCAGTCACTTCTTCAGGCTCCACTTCTAATCCTAGTTCTCTTGCTATTTCCACCACATCTGCAGTGACTTCCTCCACTGAAGTCTTGACCCCTTCAAAGTCATCCGTGAGGGTTGGTTGGAATCAACTTCTTCCAAACTCCTGTTAACGTTGATGTTTTTACTTCCTCCCACGAATTATGAACGTTCTTCATGGCAGCTAGAATAGTGAATCCTTTCCAGAAGGTCTTCAATTGACTTTTCCCAGCTCCATCAGAGGAATCACTGTCCCCGGCAGCTATAGCTTTATGAAATGTATTTCTTAAATAATAAGACTGGAAAGATGAAATTACTCCCTCATCCATGGGCTGCAGAATGGATGTTGTGATAGCAGGCTGAAAACATTCATCTCCTTGTACATCTCCATCAGAACTCTTGGGTGACCAGGTGCACTGGCAATGAGTAGTAATATTTTAAAAGGAATCTTTTTTTCTGAGCAGTAGGTCTGAACAGTGAGCTTAAAATATTCAGTAAATCATGCTATAAACAGATGTGCTGCCATCCAGGCTTTGTTGTTCCATTGATAGAGCACAGGCAGAGTAGATTTAGCATAATTCTTAAGGGTCCTAGGATTTCTGGAATCGTTAATGAGCCTTGGCTTCAACTTAAAGTCATCAGCTGCATTAGCCCCTAACGAGAGAGTCAGCCTGTCCTTTGAAGCTTTGAGGCCAGGCATTGACATTTCCTCTCTAGCTGTGAAAGTCCTAGATGACATCTTCTTCCAATAAAAGGCTGCTTCATCCATAATACATTGAAAATCTGTTGTTTAGCATAGCCACCTTCATTTATGATCTTAACTACATCTTCTGGATCACTTGCTGCAGCTTCTGTATCAGCTTTTGCTGCTTCTCCTTGCACTTTTACGTTATGGAGGTGGCTTCTTTCATTAAACCTTGTGAACCAACCTCTGCTGGCTTCCAACTTTTTCTTCTGCAGCCTCCTCACTTCTCTCAGCCTTCATAGAATGGAAGTGAGTTAGGTCCTTGCTCTGGATTAGGCTTTGGCTTAAGGGAATGTTGTGGCTGCTCTGATCTTCAATCCAGACTGCTCAAGCTTTCTCCATCAGCAGTAAGGCTGTTTTGCTTTCTTATCATTCACGTGTTCACTAGAGTAACACTTTTAATTTCCTTCAGCAACTTTTTTTGTTCGGGTACAACTTGGCTCTTTGGCGCAAGAGGCCTAGCTTTTGGTCTATCTTGATTTTCAACATGCCTTCCTCACGAAGCTCGATCGTCTCTAGCTTTGGCTTTAAAGTGAGAGATGTTCCATACTTCCTTTCACTTCAACACTGAGGGGTCAGTGTAGGGTTATTAATTTCAATACCATTGTGTCTCAGGGATTAGGGAAACCGCAGGACAGGGTGAGAGACGGGGGAATGGCCATCAGTGGAGCAGTCAGAACACAGACAGCATTTATTGATTGTTTGCTATCTTGCGTGGGTGTGGTTCGTGGGGCCCCAAAACAATTACAATAGTTACATCAGAGATCACTGATCACAGATCACCACAACAGATACAACAATAATGAAAAAGTTTGAAATATTGTGAGAATTACCAAAATGTGACACAGAGACACAAAGTGAGCTCATGTTGTTGAACAAATAGTGCTGACAGACTCGCTCAACGCAGGGTTGCCGCAAACCTTCAATTTGTAAAAGATGCAGTATCTGCAAAGTGCAGTAGAGGAAGGGGCAGGCAATAAAATGGGGTGTGCTAGCAGTGTCATCCAGGACATCTTCAATCTAAAAAAAATATATTTTATGGACATACTGTAGTACTGACTTCTGTCAGAAAAAAAATTGTGAAAGACTTTGAAACAGGTAAGAAAAGCTTAGTGGTTGCTCAGATTAGTTCAATGATCTGTGTTATCTCCAACTTTGTCCTCCTTCAGCTCTAACTCAACTCTGTCAGTTGCAGAAAACTGATACTAATGAAGATGACTTGTCCATAGAAATGCAAATAAACTCTGTCAGACAGAATGCAATTGATGGTTGCTTTGAGGATAGACCCATTTTTCTCCTGTTCATACATTTTTTTCAGAATTTCTTATTCTCTATAGATGTGTAGGCTTTTTGACTTCTTTGATCTAGTTATAACATTTTCTGTTTCCCCGATTCATTGAGGAGTTTAATAAAATCTTTGACATGTTCATTTTGTGTATCTGTATGAATCTCATGGTTCTACCCTTTTCTAAAAATTCCTATAACACTTCATAGGGTTATTGTGAGGATGAAGTGGGTTAATGCACATAAAATCCTTAGAGTAGTGCTTGGCACTTAGAAAGCACTTGATTGTTAGTGATTACTGTTATTATCTATGTTATAGCACTCAGTACACTGTGGTATATTTGTTAATGTCTTGTTAATGTCTCTCTTCCTCACTAGACACCTTCTCCCCCTACAGTGTAAGGTCCATTAAGACAGGAACTTTGTAACTCCAGTACTAAGAACAGTAGAACTAAGCACCAAGAACCCAAGCACAAAGAACATAGCAGAAAATCAATAAATTAGTTGAATAATGAATGAATTAGAACAGGGACTAGCAAAAAAAAATTTTTTTAAAGGACCAGACAGTATATACTGTAGACTGGCAGGTCACATGGTCTCTGTTGCAACTACCTGACTCTGCTATTGTGGTGCGAAAGCAGCCATAGGCTTAAACAAATGAGTTCAGCTGCGTTACAATAAAACTTTATCAATAGACAATGAAATTTGAAGGTAATACAATTTTCACATGACATAAACTATTATTCTTCTTTTGATTTTTTCTCCCAACCATTTAAAAATGTAACAGCCATTTTTGGCAGGAAGGCCATATATAAACAGGCCTGGATTTGGCCCCAGATCATAGTTTGGCAACCCCTGAATTAGGTAATGGGGACATCAAATTGCCTAATTCATTTAACCGTAAATCTGGCCCTTCTCACGGTCACAGGTATTCAAATAATGTTTGTAGAATTAAGTAACAAATGGATAAAGGCAAAAGAGAGCCATTTTAGGAATGTGACTTGCTAAATCATTTCAGAAACATTCCATTGGCAGTGGTGACAAGATGATGGCTGCCTTGGCCAAGACTGTCATGGGGGTGGGGTGGCAGTAACTGGTCCCAACTTCATCAACTTCATAATCACTCTTAACTGGCAACCTTAAGTGACACTGATGGTTTTATACTTTCCCTGCGAACGCCTTAAATCCTTTTTAGAACACAATGAGATTATAAATAAATCTAGATAATATCTGCTGATCAAAAAATGTGATTGGAATCACATTACAAGATGCCTTTTCTAGGTGAGCTAAGAAAATGTCGGACTATATTATATTGGCATTGGTCAATTTTATAGAGCAGATTTAGGAATTTTCCAGAATTAGAAAGATGGCAGATCAACGTCCAAAAGCACAAACAGGCCCAGAATTTGATCCACCTACAGAATTGAAATGGACCCAACTGGAATCTACAGATGCTGCCTACTTTGCCTCCTGGTACACACACCTCCCTCCCCCACACTCCTATTAGCTCCCAAACAGAACGAAAATGTTTGTCTCCAGCCCAGTGAACCCTCCCGTCTCTAACAATCATGTGTCCATGAACACCGAGTACTAAAGTTATACACACAAAAGTACAGTTATATTTTTGCTTGGGGGTTCATAATTCCATTTCTTTTTTTGTGCCTATGATCTGATTTCATTTAGGGCTTCAGGCCAATGTTAATTTGGATGGTGGACTTCCAAACAGGAATTCCATAAAAAGTAGCATTTCTCAATGCAGGACGATGACCAAACGAATTAGGAGAACAGCTGTGTCAGGAGAATATATCTAGAATAAGAAGAAAACCTGAGAAAAAATTGGAAAAGAGCTCCAGTTTTATAGACAAATTTAAAGTGTTAGAATACCTAAACACATATGTAGTTTTAAAAAGAACATAGAGTCATAGGGCTGGTCCAAATTTCTGGTAATTTGTAGGTGTATAGGTAAGGAAAGACGTCCACAGTATTGAAGCGAAAGTCCCAGAGCCCCAGGGCGTGGGCCAGGTCTCAAACCCAGCTCCCTTCTCTTCTCACCTTGGCTCAGGCTCTTTGCACAGAAGATGCAGGAGGAAAAGGGAAGAAACCTTTCTTTCATCTAAGGCAAATCATCACATGTTGATTTGTGCTTTCATGGCTTTTTAAAGTATTATTAAATATACCTTATTGGAAAAGAGACTGCTCATGATACCACCGCTTTGCTATAACCTCAGTAATGCTCGTTGCTAAATTAGGGATGAGTTCTTAGTCCTTCCTTGTGTGCTTGCGCAACATAGCACATGAGCACAATAATGCTCGTACAAAGAAGAGGGCACAGGGGGAAAGACCTGGACAAATATAACTTTGTCCCATCAACGCCTGCCCAGGAGCTCAGCACATGGTAAATGCTCAATAAACGGTCAAATGCTCTGGGGAACTCCACACCTGCAGGATAAGGACAAGGATAGGATTGCGGAGAAAAGGGAACCCTTGCACACTGTTGGTGGGAATGTAAATTTGTACAGCCATTATGGAATACAGTATGGAGATTTCTCAAAAAAACTCAAAATGGAACTACCATATGATCAAGCAATTCCACTACTGGGTATCTACCCAAAGGAAAAGAAATCAGTGTATCAAAGGGATACCTACACCCCCTGGTTCATTGCGGTGCTGTTCACAACGAAGATACAGAATCAACCTGTGTCCATCGGCGGATGAATGGATGAAGAAAATGTGGTGTATACACACAATATATTAACACTATTGTATACTGAACATACTATTCGGTCATTTAAAAAAATGAAATCCTGTCATTTGCAGCAACATGGGTGGAACTGGAGGTCATTATGTTAAGTGAAATAAACCAGGCACAGAAAGACAAATATCACATGTTCTCACTCACATGTAGGAGCTAAAAAAGTGGATCTCATGGAGGTAGAGAGTAGACTAATAGTTACCAGAGGCTGGGAAGGGGAGACGGAGGGGAAGGTGAAAAGAGAGGTTGGTTAATGGGGACAAAAATACAATTAGACAGAAGGAATAAGTCCAACGTTTGACAGCAGAGTAGGGGGAATATGGTTAACAACAATGTATTGTATATTTCAAAGAGAGGACTTGAAATGTTCCCAACACATGGAAATGATAAATACTTGAGGTGATGGATACTCCAAATACCCTGACTTGATCGTTACACATTCTATGCATGTAACAAAGTCTCACATGTACCCCATAAATATGTGCAAATATAATGTATAAAAAAAATTTTTAAAAAGGATGAAAGTTGAAAGCTAACCACAAAAGAAGAAAAGTTTTGAGAATCTTTGCAACTTTTCTGTAAATCTAAAATTATTCCAAAATAATTTAAAAATGTTTACAGAAACTGGTGGTTATTTCCACCAATATATCCCAATTGACCAATTATTTTACCAGACCCCTGGAGTACCCTTGATTTCTGCCTGCGTGACATTGTGCTGAGTGATCTTATCTCCTTATTTCTTTAACTCAAACCCTGGGATTCAACCTCAAATTTGATCACACTTCTGAACCTCCGTGGAACCTGGTGACTAAGTCACTTATTCACTCCACACGCATGTATTAATTGCTCGTGGTTACTCAATGGAAGGGTGACATTGGTGGATAAAAGAAAATCACCCAAATCTAGTTAAGACTTAAATAAAAGATCTTGTTTACGGCAGATACGAACATTTATAATTTAGAATCGAAATGTGCAAAGAGAGTTAAGTCTAAGAACTTGCAGTCAGGGAGAATTCTTGCTTCTAACAGAGGAGGTTTCAGTTTTTCAGCGGTGAGTCAGGTTAGTTTTTGGCAGCGGTCACGAAACAGAAATGGGACTCTGACCCTAAGCAGTCCGCCCTCTGCTGCCTGGAGGAGGAAGTTTGGTATGTTGAAGATGGCGGAAGGAAGCAAGGATTTTGCTTTTGCCTTTATTTTTATTTTTTTAAATAGACTTTATTTTTTAGAGCGCTTTCAGGTCCACAGGATTTTCTTCTTTATATGCTGCCCGTCTAACTTCCTCTTTTCTTTGTTCTATCTCAATTGAGGATCAGAAAAGAATTTTTACGTCCTGCTTTCTGAATGCAGCTTCATATTCCTGTTGTAAAGTTCTGATTTCTTCTTCACGTTACCGTAAACTGTGGTTGTCAGTTGCCAAGTGTTCTCACTCTGTAGCTTACTTTTCAAAAATGGATATTGCAATCATTACTTACTTTTTACTCCCATAAAATCCTTGACGCATCCAACAATCCCCTCGCCTCCACGGCCTTGAGTTGGTAGCTCTTAAGCTTTTTAAAAACTTTAAGTTTTCAGCCTCCAACCCAAGACATTTACAATTTGCAACACATATATACACGTACGTGTAATAAGTTTCCTGAAACAGCACATAGACCGTCACTATTTGCTTGTACAAGCACTCACTCTTTTGTTTTGTTTTGTTCTCTTCTAATTCATATCCTCTAAAATAGGTTTTTACCCTGAAGTTTGAAAAATAGGGCCGTATAGACAAGCCTTTGGGAGTGGAGACCCCTAGCGACCATTCATGCACATTTGCACTGGAAGCTGATGGAGGAAGTCAGTCTTACTTTAGACTTCTTTTTGCTGAAAATTTGTGTTATAATAATCAACGGAAATGGAGAAAGAAAAAAATGTGTCTGGAAAAGTCAGGACAACAAAACAGACAAATTACAGTAAGAGCCGGTCTTTCAGTGAAATAAAAGACACATCTGTTATTGCATATCACCAAGAGAGGCTGTCTTGGACTCTTTTAATATTTTAGTAAAATATTGTGATTATGCCTGAATGCACGAAATTAGCTAATTGTGTTGTCACTTTTGATGTCTGGAACAAAAATGTCTTTCTAAAACAGACATTTTCAACATCTTACCATTGAATGTTTGTGAGTATGAGTTTGCACATCGTAAGAACTCAGCACATTTTGTCAGTTTATTCTCAGAAATACAGAAAATACAGGGTGGCCATCTTCACAGGGTGTGCAACTGAACTTCTGAGTCTCTGGGCATATTATGGGGGAAATGTTCAGAGTGTGTCTGCTTGAATCATAGGAATGTTAGAGCAGTGGCTGTAATGATACTCTCACCCTCGGAGGAGGCCTTAGAGAATACGGCCCAACTCCTTCCTCTTGCAGACACAGCTGAGGTCTAAAGAGAAGCAGCCCACCAGAGAAAATGAGAGCATGGACTTGGACGTTGGTTTGGGGTTTGAGTCCAGACCTTTTCCCTTGTGGGATGTGGGCTGGCTACTTCACCTCTGAATGCTGTAGCCAAAGTGGACATGGGAAAACGTTTTGTAGACTCACCGACTTGTGGCAAATCCACTATTGTCAACATATTTCAAGCAGGTATTTTGATTTTTAAAGGGAAACTGGGGGACCTTTTGTCTCATAGCTAGCATTTTAGAGAAACTTATAAAATCACAAAATCACATGAGGTGACCTTCTACCATTTTCAGCCCAAATGAGAGCATTAGGAGACTGCCCACTGCAGTGACCAAAACTAGGACTAGAACCTAGTTTATCTCAAGCTCTCATGCCAACGCTCTTTCCACAAAACAAGGGTGCCCGAAAGGAAGGACAATTGGAGTTTTGTTTTCCCTTAACAATGCCTTTCCAATATTGTAACTAATCATGCATCTTTGACTAGGTTTCATATTCTTACAGTATTGAACTTTGGTGACATGATTATTCAAAGGCTTCTCTGATATCCATTGAAATATTCTCACTTGAGATGAAGAAATAGCAAGAAAATTCACTTGGTGAATAAAAGGTCCTCCTTTGCATTATTGAAGAATATATTCCAAAGTAGGCCACATGTAGGGAATGGCATTTGAGATCAAAGAAACCTAGGTTCAAATGTCAGCTCCACCTCCCTAGCTAGCCGATGCAAAGTGTTTTTTAGCCTCATTTTCCCGCATCAGTTAAAAAAAAACCTCACCAACATGGAATCATTGATGTGCCATATTTGTAAAGGAATCTGGCACACAGGATACTCAGATGTCATGACACTTTCCTTTATACTGGCTAAAAAATGAATTTCTGTTAACTGAGGTATATCTTCAGTATGTTCTTGAATATATATTCCCATGGGAACCACACTTCGAAGGAATTTGTTTTTTTCATTTTGGCAAAGAAAAAATAGAGATCATTGAAACACCTAGTATTTTGTGGCTGGTATAGGTCTGGGGGGTCTTGGTATGGTCTGTAACACACAAACAGGGACATCCCTTCCCCATTTAAAAGCTCAATCACCCCAACTTCGAGGTCTCTTGTCTTCAGCTAATTTTCTATTCCTCCACTTCCTACCATTCTCAAATAAAAAGAACAAAGTTAGCTAACTTTTTTTAACTTTCAAAGCTTTGTTATTTTGAGATACCTAACAAAACTAACAAAATCATTTGGTTCTAAGGGGAAGTCACCATTTGAAAATTTCTTAACCCTGAGGTTTAGGTGATAATCATCATTTCTTTAAGGAGCTAAGAGCCAGGTACTAGGCAAACATTACTGCTGCAGTCATCACAACCACCGCATCAAGTAGGAATTATTACCCCACGATTTGGTAGTCCAGGGAGGTGACATAACTGAGAAGCTGGGATCTGAACCTAGGCTGAGCCCAGAGTCTGTATTATTTAATACAGGTATTGCTCTACCCAGTTTGTATATCCTTGCTTTTAAGTTTTCCCTTCTCCTAGACTTGTTCAGCACTTAATCTGTACCACACAATTTAACAATTCCACGCCACCCTGTCCTTGGGGTTAGATTTCTCTGATAGATCATAAGCAGCACTGTATCCCCATCCTCTGGCACATAAACTTAGATAAAAGAACCTGCAACTCACAAGCGGGCTAAGAAAGGTAGACAGAGAATGGCTTTCTTCTGGGCAAGAACAGTTTTAACCAGTACATCATTTATATTTAAACGCAGTTTCAATCAAACGCGAAAACAGTTTATCTCTAGCTAAGTATCCCTCAGAGACTTTTCCAGTTTCACTTTAAACTCTGCAAATGTACCACATTTGGTAAATGAACCAATGGAAGAATGTAGAAAACAGGCATTTGGTTTTGATTGGCCCTTAAATACCTGTGAACTTAGAAACTTACACAAATACCACCCAAATCTGCAAGGACTTGAATTTCAAGAGCTTGAAAAGGACTACATGGCAATTTTTTGCCTCCTTTGAGTGAGGGCAACAATGTCCACGAACACACAAGCCATATAATCTTGGCTAGGTGACTTCTCTGTTTCACTTGTACTAGGACTTAAGTTGGCTAGATGAGGTTTTTTTCACACTCTTGACTCCCAACCACAGCAAGAAATTTATTTTTTGTCATGACCTGATAGCACACATATGTTTATTTATATCCAAAACAAATTTCATGAAGAAATACTTATGCTTAACTTGTGCAATGCCCTCTGATACTTGCTGTCGTAGTTTATCTTATTAAAATATTGATTGCTGCTAACTAAAATGACCCCATGATCCCCTATTTGTATAAGTCTGAAAAATACTGGTGGTCTTAAGTTATCTAAGAATAAAATTCTGTAAGAGAGTAGCAAGGTAAATTTCCATCTTATTCTTCCCAATAATTCTCTGAAAGAGATTTCTACTATCTTTAGCATTTTGCAAATGGCAGTGCCACCTCCTTCAGTGATTTTATAAGATTCTCTCCTGGCAGTTCAGGAGCATATGGGTGAGAAATATTCCTTTTAGGAACTTTATAGGCTGCAATGTCTTATGATGCAGCAAATAGTGATCGTGCTCTTATTTTCTTTAGTGGATGACCACCTAAGTTGTAAAATGGAAACTTAACTATCCTCTTATCTTTTCCTGTAATATAACCCATGAAATTTCCTGCCCGATTCCCTACCCCTTTAAGTGGAGAGTTGGCCTGGCCAGTATGGAAAATTTTCGGACCATATAACCGGAAGCAAACATAAACGTCAACTATTTTCTGTGGGCTGTTCTGCAATGTTTATACAGTTCTGGCTTATCCTGTGTCCTTCAATGAGTCAGAAAGCTTGGGGTGACTTTTATTCTCATGACTTGAAATACGCCAGGGCAGACAACCAGTCTCTAAGCAAAACCAAGAAGCACCCAACTAAAAACTTGTTTGCACAGATGCAAAGGCATGGAAATTTGGATGGCTAGGTCTGAATTCCAAAGTTAGTTTGTTTTAACTACAAACCCAACCACATGCATAAAACCCCACAAAATGTGTGTAAAGAAAATGTCATCTTTTCTATTTTTAGGCTGAAATAGGGAGCTCATGAAAGCAAAAAATTTTCACACTCGGGGATAAAACGACTTATAACCAGGAAAAATACTGACATCACACACACCCCCAAATCTAACAGTGATAAACAGTTTTTATTCAGGCAATGAAACATGGAAAAAATATATTAGTAATCATTATAATAATTTGTGTGAGTATAACTTTTACAAATATTTACTTGACATATAAAAAGGGAAATTACTGTGCATAAAAAATTTATGTAGATGATTATTCCACACGACACACTCCTGATCGCAGTAGTCAGTGCAGTGCTCATCTCTCCGGACGAGAGGCTCCTCACACGCTTCATGGCACCCGCGGGGACACAGTGGAAGCAGATGTGCAATGGACAGTGACTTGCTGGCACATTAGTACAATGGGTATCTATTGGCAAACACACACTTGCTAACAGCAACACTGAACAGTTCACTGCTACCTCTGAGTTGTAAAAGAAATGCCTGGATCCTATCCCGACGCCCAAGAAGAGCTCAGACTGAGGCTTCGGTGTGGTAACCTACACACTGCCCTGTATCTGGACTGGGGGAGGTTTCAAAGTTCAAAATTTTTATATGTCCATTTGAAAATCCTTCATAAATATAGAATATCGGTTAATGATGTGATTAGGAAATACTTTTTTGGAGTACATTTCAGACACCACTGAAAGGCAGAGGGGGAGAAAGAGGCATCTTGACGGTTCTAACGTGAAGGACTGATACAGGGAAGGTTCAGGCCACACCTCACCTCTGAGCCGGCCTCCTCCGCACGCGTTAAAGCATTACACACACTGCCACAGGCCAGCATTGCACGCGATATCTCCATATTAGAACTATAACCAGAATATATATTTATATAATAGCTGTAACCATATTATAGTTAATAAAGTCATTCCTTAGGAATCTTGTTTGTCCAAATCTAACTGCATGCTAAGAGGCACAGAAATGGGATTGCATTTGGACGAAAAACTATGAAAAGTGCAATCTTTAGTCTCCAGAATGCAAGCTCTGGCACTAGGAAGTGGGTCTTCACTGGAGAATGCTGCCATTATATTATTTTCCAGAGGAGATCCTTAGAGAGGAAAGTCTACTACATCAATTTCTTTACCTTTACTATATGGGAGACTCAAGGATTTAGTGGTAAGTTGCTTTTTAAAAATAACTGGATCTGGAGGCCGGTCAAACCTTTTTGGATAGATGTCTCCTCAAAATACTTCATTATTAAAATATTTGAAGATGACTTCTTAGACCTTTGGCTTGACATTCTGGGATTCCCAGACTATATTTGTTCTTTAATAAGCAAATAATAATGTTATCTTTTCAATTCTTCAGAATATATACATCTTTAAAATCCCTTTCGTGAATCATTTAATCTTTTCACACCTCATTTCTCTCTTCCCAAGGGAATAAAGTCGGAAACGCAGGTCTGAGGGCAAGCTCACGCGGTCCCACGACCACAAAGAGACAACAGGCATGCACAATTCATGAGATGGCCACCAATTATAATGAAAAACCAAAAGGAAATAAAAGGGGGGCTTTAGAACTTTTAGTCCACTAAAAATGGATGTGTTGAGTCACTTTCAACTCAGTGCACACAAGACTTACCAATGCTTGCTCTTAAAAAACCCCTTTTTGAGCTTTAGAGCCACCAATGAGCCCTTTGTTACCTTTACTAAAAGTGAGTGCTTCAATCTGGCTGCTTCGTCAGCCCAGGCACATTTGGGGCCACTATTCTCCCTGTTTATACTTAGAACTAATTCAAGCTGTCTAATAAGTATCTAAGTATTTGTGTAGAGTTGTACAAAAGTATGGGATAGGCAGGAAGGGTAACTGACTGGAAAGAAAATTCAACGTGAGCTTTCCTTCAACACGAAACACAAATTTCCCTTAGATTCCATACCATTCTGGAAGGCGGCCAAATCCTCAGTTTTTCACCATCATGTGCTTCTGTACTTCCTAATTTGGGCTGAGTCTGAAGGAGCTAGAAACCACGTGAGAAAACTGGGCTTCTCAATATTTCCAGAACAGTTTTACAGAACAAAAGGTTTGGGTAGGTCACCGGCTTCAAGGAGCTTCTCCAAATAAAGTAAATCTTGGAGCTCTGACTGTCACTGACAATCCAGCCAAGCAAATGGTAAATTGTTCAGTCTGTCTGACATCAAATTCTCCAACTGAAATACTGTTAGATAAAGGCTATCTACGCTTTGGCAAAGTCAAAAGCTAAAGAGATGGCTCTGAATCCAGACCAGAGTCTCAAAAAAACCCACCTAATATTCCCAAACCACCACCTAAGACAGCAGCTTCCCTCCATCCCCTTTTTCACATTTGTAACAGGGTTGATTATTGCCTTACAAGTTATTTGGCCATCACATGTGTTGAAGTAAACTCTGTATTATATTCTTACTTTCCAGAGTTCTAAAAAGTTTGTAATTTTTAAAGAAAAACTAACACATTTCATTCTGCCCTGTATATTCTCTTGATTTGCCAACTGTAAAAGCTACATTTTTATCCCTATTGGAGAGTATCCATTTATTAAATTAGAATGGTGGACATGTCCTTATGGTCATGGCTGAGAAGCTAGTGGCAAATACAACTTAACAAGGGCCCTTTGGTATTCCTTGTGCATCAGGTTTATTCAGGAAGGTCTAGTTTTTAAGGGGTCTCTTCTACCAGTATGATGGGGAAGGACTGTACTTCTGTTTTAACACATAAGCTACTTTCTTTATACACAGTAAGCTTAAAAAGATGAATAAGGATTTATAGTGGAGACCACTGTATGCCTTTCATACTTAAAACAGATCAATATAAAATAAGTAAACATGGATATGTCACCAAAACACAGCAGCAAAAACATTTAGCAATCAAGGTTTTTTTCTGCAAAACGCGAGATAAATTTCCTTAGTAGTAGAGGACTTAGAAAAGAAATCAGTTATACCAGCAGGAGACACTTGTACTTGATACTATGACTATTAGTACAGCATTCATATTAAACCACAGTGACTACTTTCAAAGTCCAAATGATTGTCAAGCCACTTCTCAAACCACAGATAATTTCTGTTGTTCTTTTTTGTACAAAATGTTAAGACAATAGGCTTTAAAATACAGCCTAAGCACCAATTATGATAAATGCATATTGGTAAAACGTGACTTCTGGCTTTAAAAGACATTATTGACCTCCCTGGGGCTAAAGATTGCACCCATGTGAATAATACACTGCTAAAGAAAAATTCATTTTTTAAGATCTATAGAGGTTCTCCACTAGGCACAATTCATTGCTGAAGTTGGATCATGCAATAGTTTTACAAGAAAAGTAGGAAAACATACATGTACTGAGTATAGTGCATATCACCATGAAGACTTTCAGGGTGTAAGATTAAGACAAAAGAGTGCTTTCGAACACTTGCATGGATTTGGTTTTGCCTATTAAATGGAAGGGAATTCACCAGCATTACATGGAAAATTTTCATTTGGGGGTTAACGTCCCACCACTCTGAACCGAGTCCAGTAAGAGCTTGAGGAATTCAGTTTTGTTAGTAAAGGCCTTCTCCCTACACTCCCCTCCCCAGTATTCAAATTGTTTTTCGTTTAAAAATACTCAAAATGCGCTGATTTTTGGAATGGTTCACATGATTTTTTTACTGCCTTTTTTGATTTTTTGTTTTTAAACATCTGAAGAATAAGGAATGCATCACACTTATTAAAAAAACAACTGTTTCTTCACCTTATAATTGGTGATGGGGTTACAGTTACCTTTTAAGTAAGATCATCTAAACCTTTCACAAGTAGATTTTCTGTGCCTATTGAAAACAGAAAGATAACAAAGATTAAATGTTGATTTTGTATTCACAAATGGAAGCAGAGGAGACTAAACGACTCTAGGGCAGATTCAACAAACCCCGCCAGCTTGGAGGGGGTCCCACGTTGCTGTTCATGCAGAAAGGAGACACCACGACTCTCAGGCTGAGGACTAACCCCAAACGGGCCACACCTATCAAAGCTGAGGAGTGTCCCAATGCCAGAGCAACAAAACGTCACGGCAAAAAGTCTTCCCCAGATGTGTGAGCCTGAGTCTGTGGTCTGCACATCCTCCAATTCTTAAGGTGGCATTCTGAGCCAGGACTCAGAATGGAATTCAAGGAAAGACGGTCTTCTGTAGAGAAGCTCTTATTTGACGATGCTTTGGGGGAAAAAAGCAGCAGTATATGTAAATATACACGTCTGTGTGTGAAAGAGTGTATATAAAAGGGTAACCAGAGCCCCTTCTTGTTTATAAACTGGAAGCAACAATAGGCCAAATTATCTCCTTAAATAAAACCACTGACATTGAAAATTAAAACACTAAATAAATACGTCACAAAATAATCAGACAGGTGGTAGAAAGGAGATGATCCCAAATAGTAGCCACAAAATCATAAATTTAACGTACGTGGAAAAGTAAAGATGACTTTAAAACAAACTGAAGGTAGAGAAATCACAAACCCAAACTCAACAGCCTGTCTAACTGGACCTGCAGACAGGGAGCTAGAGACTCTAGCACCGTCAGAGCACACTCCTCTTGAGACTGTGCAATACTCTAGGGGTTTCTTCCAGGGCTGTTGCATCGGCAGCAAAGCGGGACAGGCAGCAGTAGGCATGTGCTTTTTTTAGGTTTTTTTTTTTCTCTGCAAAGGGACAATTATTCCTGGATAAGGCAAGATAACTGTGGTCACGAGAGAAGCAGCCAAATGCCGATCTGTTGAGCTAACGGGGGAATCTCAGTCAGTCTTTCCCAGCTTTGCAATCAGCTCATCACAGATTTTTGTCAGTTCTTCTATTTCTTGGTTCTGAAAGACAAATGATATGATTATGCAGGCCACTTTGTATTCTGAGATAAAGGCAATTGTAGCTAAATAGTCCCAAGACTGGCTATTCCCTACCTAGACATTCTAATTCAGTGATTTTTAACTTTTCTCTATCAGGGATCCTTTATAGAAAGGAAGGCTATCTTCTCCCCTGGAAAATATTCTCATACTCACAAAATTATACTTAAATTGAGTACAGGGTAAGCACAGTCACCGATCCTCAGGAGCTTGTCCATGAACCTCTTAGTTCCCAAATTTTCTTGTTATCATAGGAATTACCTGGGGTACTTGTTAAAAACATCAGTATCTGGGTCTCCCTCAAACCATCAGCATCTCCAGGGACCCGGGATTCTGGAGTCTGAATATCCCAGGGAACACTGTTTTAGGGACTATCAGACCCCATGATAAAAATTCCTGCTCTCGCTGAATGGATGTCACAGGCACGAATACATAATTGGAAACGTTAGTAAGAAAAACACCAGAGACATATAAAAAAAGAAAGCTACAAATCCTGAGTAGTGAGAAATAGGGATTATTGCTACCACTGATTTTCATTTATCTACAGCAGTTTCACAACTGCAGCCCTACTGACGTTTTGGGATGGGTATGTCTTTGTTGGGAAGTAGGTGTCCCGTACATTGCAGGATGTTTAACAACACCCCTGGCCTCTCCCCACTATGTGCTAGTAGCATCTCCCAGTTGTGACAACCAAAGAAATAGATCTTCAGGTATTGCCTAATGTCCCCCGGAGGGCAAAACTGCCCCCAACTGAGAACCACTGGCCTAAACCAATGAAGGAGGAAGATGGCTTCATATACTCATAAAAAACAAAAAAAGAAAGGCAGCCTTGTGACCCCAACCAAGAAGTGTGTGATCCCCTGAACTTCAGTTAGAAACACAACTTCCTCTCTGCACCCTGCCTGGGGATGATCCCCACATAGTATAACTGGAAGTTTAATGGTTTAACCTGTCTTCACCAGCATCAGTTCACAAAGGAGCTGGATTGAACTGTCTGAGTAAAAAGGCAAGGCCCCTTTCATCCAGATCACAAGCTAACTACACCAAGGACCGAAGCTTCTCCCTGCTGAGGGGAAAACCAAGCGTCTCTGTGGCCGTCCAGGACAAACCCTTTCTGTACCTTCTGCTGAAGGGCCCTTTCCAGGGACTCCACCTTCATCTGCTCTTTCCGGAGTCCAGCGTGGAGAGCTGCGCTCTCCGCCTTTGCTTTTGTTCGAACCTGAGCAATCTCTTCATTGGCTCTGTGTGTGGTGTTTTGTTGGTGGAATAAAGAGACAAAAAGCACGTGGTTAGCCACCACCACAGCTCAAATCAGGACACCACCCACCAACATCTGTGAGATACAGACCCAAAACAGCTGACGGTGCGATAAGAGAAGAAACAAGAATCGGTGACCTAATATTAAAAATTAAATTTTAACTTATAAAAATTCAGTTTGCAGACAACTGCCAAGGAAAGATCCATGGCACAAAACAATGGTAGAATCAATCTCAAGGGCTATAATGGCTTTTAAAATTCACATTTTACTAGAAAATGGAATTATATAACAGCTTCTAAAACAATCAGATTTTTTTTTAACCCAGTACAATAGGGGGTGGGATCTTTTTGGAGATTATCAGTTAAAGCATCAGGATACTAACCACTGACTTCCATGAGACAGACTTAAAAGAAGTGACTTTATTAAGGAAATGAAAAGGAAATCTTAAAAACCATAAATATCAGCTGATAAACAGCCAGTTAACTGATGAAAGGACGCTAAAACCTCACTAGTAATCAGTGGCATGTGAACTAAAATGATAAACTTTTAAAATTTATCTAACTGGCAAAAATTAACAAGGGGCGTCTTGTCCTGTGTTGGCCAAAATACAAGAAAACAGGCTCATGTGCCAACGGGAGGGATGAAGACTGGCACTGCCTTTGTGGAGGGCGATGTGATAGTGACTAGGACAATCTGAAATGTACACACTCTCTCTCTAACCTAGCAATTCCACTGTTAGTTATCTATTCACAGAAATATTCCCACTTGGCGCAATGGTGAGTGCACAGGAATGTTTGCTGCAGTGTCGTTTGAGATGGAAAAACTATTAAAACTATCTAACTGCCCATCAGTAAAGAAATGCTACAGTCCTACGACCTAATAAACAGATTTAGATTGAGTTATGTGTTCTGACGTGAAAAAATGGCCATGTTATACTATTAAGGGGAATTTGTATAATATGGCCCCAATATAATTTTTTTTAAAGTTAGAAAGGTTCAAAACCATTTTGGAGTATTGTAAAGACACAAAGAAAAGACTAGAGGGATGTACAATATAATCTATGTAGAGACACACAGTCAACCTAATTACTGGGAGTGGGAAGGTGAAAGGGAACTTAAGAGTTTTTACAAATAGAAATATAAGGAGCAGAACATACAAATTATGTATTACTTTTTAGTTAAAAAATAAAGTTGGACACCATTCCCTAGGAGAAATTCCAAATGTATTAGAATTAAAGATTTAAAAAAATTAAGCCACGAAGCAGAAAGGAAAAGATGGGAGAACATTTTCTATCTAGGACAGGGAAGATCTTTGTTACTGTGACAGAGAATCTAGAAGCTGTACAAGAAATGACTAATAAATCTCATTGCATAAAAATAAATTTCTGCATACCCAAACACACCACGGGCAGAGCCAAAAGACAAATGATAAAACTAGAAAAATTATTCAAAATTCATATCACAAAAAGGGCAGGTGTCCCCAATATATAAAGTATATAAACTGACAATAGAAAAATGGGCAAAGAATAGTGTCATTCACAGTAAAGCAAATATATGAATAACTAAACGCTCAAATATATTCAATTTCACTCATAAGATAAATGCGAATCAAAATTACATCAAATAAAATAATGCTCTGTTGCTTGCCAAAAAAACAAACAAAAGCCTACACACACTGAAATACCATTTTTATCTATATGATTTGCAGAAAACCAAAAAGTTGATCTGTTGGCAAAGCTGTTGGGAAAAGAGATGCTTTCACACGTTGTATAGGGATCTATATTCATGTAAGTCTAATGAGGCCAATTTGACAATATTTATCATAATTATAAATTCATATATTCTTTGGTCAAGCAATTACTTTTCTATCACACAGATCATAAAGACAAAAATCACATGCATGCAAAATGATAATCATTATTTATTGCAGCATTGTTTGTAGCAGCAAAAGATTTTAATTAACCTTAATAACAGGAGGGGACTGGTTAAATAAATGATAAATTCCAACACTGGAATACCATGTGGCTATTAAAAAAAAAATGAGGAAGCTCTTCATAGATTGACATGGAAAGATTTTCAAAATTATATTGTTAAGCAAAAGAAGTGAGGCATGCTATCAACTGTATAAAAAAGAAAAGGAAAAAAGTATATGTGAAAGGAAAAACAGAAAGCAACAACAGTGATTACTTGAGGTGGGGAGAGAGATGGGAACCCAGTGAAGGGGCCCAGGGGTGGGAGAGAGATACTGTATACGTTTTCATACTTTTTAATGTTTTAACCATGTAAAGATGGTTCAAAAAGTGAAATAAAACATACACACACAAATACAAGCTGGAGTTGTAAAACAATGAATTTGTTTTTTCTTCTGTCAATCTACCTACAATGCCATGAAAAGTGAAATTCCAATTTATAAGCTCGTACTTGTCTAGTTTTTCTTCTGCGTGGATTTTGAGGGCCTGGTATCGCTGTTCCTCTTGTTTAACTCTGGCTAAGTAATCCTGAGCACATTTTTTCAAGGCTTCTTCATTCTGTTCCAAAGTGAAAATTTAAAATAAACAGGTCATTTTGTTTCTTCTACTAGCAATCTACCATACATCAGAGTTTTCATTTTTTAAAAACTGGGTAAACCAAATTAATTCAGATGCCATTAATTTACACTATGTGGTAATCTGAAACAAGCACATGCGATTCCCACTGCAGAAATTCCACATAATTTCTTCACATATTAATTGTCTTGTCAGTATCATACAGTAAGGTTTAGTCACACCAACATGCCTCCTTTAGGAAAGCAGTTATTCAAAAGTAAATGACATTTTGATGCCCATATTAGATAAACTGGCAAGTCTCATTTTAATTTTAATATGAAAATAAAGAAATTTCACTGCTATAAATGTGCCACATTGATAGTGTGCAACTCAACTAAATCAATATGCTTATTTGTAAGTTTGAAATATTACACTTAATTTCTTCTAGAATATGCACTTTGAATTTTTCAGTGATATGGAATCCCTTCTACTTCTACTAATATTGAAAAGGTGAATTATCAGAAAGAATATTTCTAGAATTCTACTAAGTTCTGGGGGTTCCAGCTCTTGCGCTCCACGCCACACTCTGGTTGTGTCTGGGGTTTACTTCCTTGACCCACTAGAGGAACGACCAAGACACACCACCCAGTGGGTCAGATGCCTGAAAGTGGAAAAAATCCAGCTTCCCTGGAATAGAAGATGCAAGGCCAATAGGCCCTGAGCCCCTACTTAAAAGGCTACCCACACCTCTGGCACCTATGTTTGATGACCCATCACCAGGAGAATGCACTACTAGCCAGGAGATAGAAGGAAAGGCACACACTACCTTCTTGAACCCTTCCAGAACGCCTTTCAGGTTCTCATATCTCCTGAAGAGATCAGAAAGGGACCTTTCCACAGAGTTAAGGTCGGCCAGGGCCTGTTCCTTCTCCATGGTCAGTTGCTGGAAGCTCTTCTGAGAGGTCATATTTGTCCTTTGTTCATCTTCTGGGAATCACAATTCAAAAATAAACGGCATGTTTATTCAACAAATAGTTAACAGCTACTCTCCACGAGCCATGCAGTGTTGTCGAAGTGGGGACACAGCTGTGGATGTAACAAAGTTCCCACTCTCAAGGACTTACATTCTAGTGGGGGAGAAGCATGGTGGCAAATCATGGGAAAAAACAAACCAGGGCAAGAAGGGGCTGCTATTTTATAGAGTGGCCACTTTCAGGGGAGAGATTTGGGCAGAGACCCGAAAGAACTGAGGGCAGGATCCATGCAACTACCTGGGAGGAGAATATTACATAGACAGGGAACAGCTGTGGCAAAGGTCTTGTGCTGGGAAGGCATCAGGTGATGGGGATGGTAGAAAATATTATTTCAGGACTTAAGTGCAGAAAGACCAGACTTTATTCAGGGAGGCAATCCTTACAATATGGACTAGAAGAGGCTCTAAATTCAACGCAGGATGATTAATCACCATTGATTTGTGAAGATACCTCTGGGTCTGATGCAGGGAAACTACAGCTCGCAGTAGGGTAAGGGCTGTGCACCAAAACAAAGGATTCCCTAAGCTGGCATGAGTGATGTGGCAAGGCTATCAACATTCGGTATTGCACAGAGGGCTTTTCACAGAATTCAGGTGTTTGCTATCCTCTAAAATGAACCTAACTACAGTTGGTCATCATTATTCGTAGAGTCTGTATTTGTGAATTTGCCTACTCGCTAAAATTTATTTGTAACCCCAGAACCAATACTCATGGGCTCATGCACTCGTTTGTGGACTGATGCAGAGTAGAGAAAATTTTTAGTCACTGGAAGTGCACATTCTTAGTTGAGTTGGAACAAGGTGATGCTCTGCCTTCTTGTTCCACGCTATAAACAAGTATCCTTTTTGTGGTCTATTTAGTGCCACGTTTTTTGCATTTTTGTTCTTTTGGTTGGTAATCTAACCGTTTATGCCCCTAAGAGTAGTGCTGAAGTGCTGTCTAGTGTTCCTAAGCACAAGAAGGCTGTAATGTGTCTTAAAATAAGTGTGTTAGAAAGCTTTGTTCAGACATGAGTTATAGTGCCAATGTTAATGAATCAAAAATATGTATTAAATAAGGTGTCTCTAAACAGAAACACACATAAGACAAGGTTATGTATTGATCAACTGATGAAAATGTTGTGACCAGAGGCTCACAAGAACCTAACCCTGTATTTCCCCTAGGAGAAATGGTTCAGTATTCGCTAATTCAGTGTTTGTAGCAACTTTATAGAACATACCATGGAAAATGAGACTTGACTGTATCTAAGTGACAGACAAACTGAATTTTGTGTTATAATTTGAAAATCATCCATGGATCTTGCTATGGTCTGAATGTTTATGTTCCTCCCCCAAAATGTGTATGTTGAAACCTAATCCCCAATGTGCTAGTGTTAAAAGAGGGGGTACTTTTGGGAGTTGATTAAGTCATGAGGGTTCTGCTATCTTTTATAAGGATTAGTGCCCTTTTAAAAGGGACCCCAAGGAGCTAGCTACCCCCTTCTAAGAGGAATGGACCCTCACCAGACACCGAATCTGCTGGCGCCTTGATCTTGAACTTCCCAGCCTCCAGAACTGCGAGAAATAAATGTTTATTGTTTATAAGCCACCCAGTTTATGGCACTTTGTTATAGCAGCCTGAATAGACTAAGACAGATCCTATGGTTCATATCCTAGAAAAGAAATTTTCTCCTTACCAATCATTTGAGCAATAGTCTTTTCATATTCCGCCACAATTTTCCTAAATAAGAAAAAGAATTTATTATCAGAAGAGAATTTTTAGACAACTGAAGTTAGAGAAATGCTGCCCTAAACAATTAAACACATTAACACAGACTGACAAATTTACATAACCCATTTATCTGCTTTGGAGGAGCTCTCTCTCCTTTTTTAAACATCATATAAGGTTTATTAAAGTTCAAAAGGTTTTTCTTAAGATTTTATGTTTAACAAGCCTTTTACTCTATTTATAGAAAGAACTGCTTCCACTTTCCCTTTGCACCTATTTGAATATCTCAAAGCAACAGCTTTATTCCACTTAGACAAATCAATTGTTAGCAAATTAAATTAAAGACATTCTTCCAGGCTCTTCCTAAGAGATCTGATCTGACTTCAGGCTTTCCTGGCCCCAATCCACCCTTTTCAGGTACTCTGTCCCCTCTGATTCAGTTATAAGTTGTATGCTGTGTCCTAATTCCAAAAGTCTTTCACTTATTCAAAGACTTTAAAGATCACCCTCCATGTTAACCTTTCTTCTAGTGAAGCACAACAATGTCCTTCTGATCCTGTCCAGTGCTGGGCACACTTCTCTGTGGCCCCTCAGTGAGATGCATCACTCTCTCCTCTACCCCTCACTGGTGGTGCCCACCCCTGCCAATGCCGTATCCAGTCACTTATGATGGTGGCTACTGTAAGCCTTCTAAGGCTGGGGATGTCCCTTCCTCCCCACCAAGCCCAGCACAGTACCTTACACCCAGGAAATGTGCAAAAAACAAATAATACAAGAGCCAAAAATTAAAGTAGACATATTTAAAAAGTTTCTTAATCATTCAAGTGCTGGCTGTAAAGTGTGTGAATTATCTAAGCTTTTTTTTTCTCTTCTTTGATGCCATCTTTTGTCATTTCACAGCTTATAACTCCCCTTTCTAGGGATTGAGCAGGAAAAATAAAAAGACTTCAATTTAAAGACAATTAGTTTTGTGTCTGGTTAACGAGCTTTTTATAATCTATTTGGTGGTTATGTAATTTGAGGCTACCATGCATAATTAATTTTTTAAAAGTATAAATTTCAATGCCTCCATCATTGAATATATCAATAAATCTTATTACTCTGTATTCCAAATGGGTATTTTTGTACGAATTTCTGTCAGTTCTTTTAAGAAGACCAGAATTATGTGGGTTCTGCTTATATGTAATGTCCTGAACAACCCAAGCTACAGTATTTTACTACAATAACAGGCCAGTAATAACTCATAAAATGACATTCTCAGTCATAAAGTAAGATCAAGTTTACAGCAAAGCGCTCAAGTTCTCAACAGTTGGTTCTGCGGTAAGCAAACACTTTCATCACCTCCTCTGTATTAAATCTAACAATGCACGAAAGTGGCCGACCCTCCCCCAGGCTTCCAGTCTAACCTCATCTCCAAGACTTCTCGTCGGGTCTCTTCGTATTTTGTCTTCCATTCATTTGCTTCAATCTCTTTAGTGATGATCTAGGGTATAATACAGCTTGGTTTTACCTAATCAATCTATTATAGTTTGAATTTAAGATTGGAGGCAGAAAACAGCACACAACCAGGTCTAACCCAAGACAATCTACATTAGGAATCCAAAACCTCAACACTTACATATCATGTTCATAAACATTTGGAAAAGTACACTCAGAGCCACACAGGATGCTGGGATGTAGCCACCAGGGTAAAGGGGAGCAGAACCTCTCCCAAGAATTCCAAGTGGAATTTACAGCCTCTGCGGATTCTACCTCCGTCCAGGGTCTGGCTCTCAGCTCTGCAGGCCCAGGTCCTGGCTGCGACAGGACACCCAGGGCAAAGCCATCTGACTGGCAGGGATTCTCCTTAAACAATGTCACACAATTCCAGTCAATGCCAGACCACCAATTTTACTTAGAATGAGAAATAAAACTGCCACAAAATCAGAGCATCAGGAGCTGGCATGAGCGGCACATTCTCTTTCTCTAGACATTTTTGACTGCTTGATAAGAACGAAGTCAGAACGCGGGGGCTCAGAAGCATAACGCCCCAAGCTGGACGCACTCAACTATAGGATCTGCAACAGGCAGAATCTTGCTAGTCAGACCAGAATCATATCCATATTTGGGATGCTCTTGCTAACTGAAGAGAAATACTCTAAATTCATTACCTCAAACTCCACCTGCCCTGGACAGGGTATGGATGGGCACACACCCCTCTCCTTTCACTGTACTTCCTAATTGGTACATTCTTTATTTTGGTGCCTTTAACCAGGATCTCAAGAACCCTAGACACCATCCTGTCTGCTTTAGGTAACCAGGCACATCTTTACTTTGATCCATTTTACCTCAGTTTAACCCTCAGGAGGAAGATGAAGACATTGTTCTCATTTACAAGATTTTGGTGGACCTCCTCACCACTGCTCCAAGTTTTGACAACAGGACTAGCTAACATCCAACCAACCTGATGCTATTTTATAAAACTTTGAAAGACCTAGAGCCGAGGTGCTTAACCACTATCATATTGTAAAAATAAAATTGCCACACCGTCTAAAAAAAAAAGGTGGAATCATTACAAAACACACAAACCAAACACATTAAATACAGCACAGTAATGTAACAGAAAAGGGTGGTAACATAACAGTACATAGTTATGCTAGTATATAACATCTTTCATAGTTTTCAAATCACCCGAGAAAGGCCTAGCAGTGAGTGATCTATTTTGAACAGAGGCTGTTTATGAAACACAATGCAGGAATTTGAGAGTTGAACTGTTTAGTTAAAGAATGGATAAAAGGAGGAAATAACTGTATATTACTGCAAAAAATTTGGGCTGGGCGTGGTGGCTCACGCCTGTAATCCTAGCACTCTGGGAGGCCGAGGCGGGAGGATTGCTTGAGCTCAAGAGTTCGAGACCAGCCTGAGCAAGAGCAAGACCCCGTCTCTAAAAAAAAAAAAAAAAAAAAAAAAAAATTTAAGGAATTTTTGGGCATGAGCATATATCCTCTGTAAAAGAAAAGCACTGACTTAGTTATACACGTGAACAGAGTTGGCAAAATTAGATATTTGAAACTTCAAGATTGAAAGATAAAGAAGGTACAAAAATTCTTAAGAATATTTTAGATTGTCAACTCTTTCCCCCTGGACATGAGAATGTCAGGGCTCCAGCACCAATGCTGAGCTTTACAGGGAGCCCTTTACACGAGCTGAACAAGGGGCAGGAAATAAGAACTTCCAGCCGGCGATAACTCGAGCCCGCAGAGATGTGATCTACCTGCTGGCACACGGACCTTACAAAGAAACGAACTGATAAGCAGACTGAACAAGGGAGCCTTTACCTCCTCTCTGATCAAGGTGAGCACGGCTGTCTTATCTGATTCACTGAGGCAGATCCCATCCAGGGGCCTCTCCCCACCACAGGACACCGACACGGAGGCCTTCTCTGTAGAGGACTCCAACAGTCCCTGTGCAGGAAGGGGTTACACTTAGTACGTCAATCTTCAGCGTTTTAACCCCAAATACCTTTCAATAACTTCCTCAGTACTAAATTGATCACACCCTTTAAAAATATGTTTGAAGAAAAAAATAGCAGGGGGGAAGCTTAAAAAGAAACACATCTAATTACAGTGCTGTTATAATAAAGAAAACATATATATAAAGAAAAACTGTTATAATGAGTATCAGGGTGGTCTTAGCTTCTACTGAGCAGATAACCTGGAGAAATTTTCTTCTTATCCAAAAAGGAGACAGTTCCCTTATCATAGTGGTGAGTCACCAATGTGGTTAGAATCACATGCATAAAAAAGAAAAACATCCACGATTAATGTCTCATTTTTCTCGGAGTTTCTGGAGATGATGTGTTCCATGTAAATGGAATTTTATTTAAAAAAAAAAGTGACAGCTGTTCCTTTTACACATGGATGCTTTGTACATATCTTTACTTAGTCACTTTGGAAGGGAATGTTTCTAAAATGTATCACTAACTTTCAGGCCTAAGGAGGCAGAAATTGTAAATATATCCGAACTCAGACCTCTACCTTCCACCGGATGATTCCGGATCATCGTGAACGTAACTGCTCTGCACGATGTCCTGCTGTTCTCAGGTGTACACCAGGGTTTGCCCACACACAAAATGGCCACATATGGCACAAGACCTGAGCCTGGATTCTAGGTTCTTCCTTGCTATTAAGTTTTCCGCTCCCTCTGGCAGTACTTCATCTTCTGATGTGCCGGCTCACTTCTATCATAAACTCAGCTTTCAGAGGGCCGCGTTTGGCAAGCATTTTGTTTTGCATGAGAATGTGGACTTCTGTACTATTTTCCTTTCTAAAAGGCATTTTTGGTGGCTATTTCCTCCCATGTATGGGAAGTAAAATTTTTTGTATAGATGAATGATCTAATAGTTTGGGAACATTCAAAATGCCAGTGGAAGTGACCTGGGAATAATCTTAATAATCTTAAATGTGAGTATAACTGATCAATTAGTTACTGATTATAATCAATCAGTTCTCTGGTATCTTGTTTGAACCAAGACTGAACAGAAAGTCCAAGGTCAACCTAGAACAATGGCTTTTAAACTTTTCAGGGTCATTACAACCTCCCCCTCTCTCTAGAAAATGCTCAGAAACACACATATAATTTTAGCATACAGCTTCACAGACATCAGCCATGGGCCCAATACAGAAACCCATCTTAGGCCACACAAAAGGGACATACAAAAGCCACAAGCTGGCAGCGCCCACGTTCCAGCATTTGGGAGAAGGCAGCCCACCACACTGACAGAAGTCCAAGGTCCCCCCAGAACCTCTCTCTTGGGATAGATCACTAGAACCAGAAGGCTCTCATGGTGGGCAGCCTCTAAAACAGCCCCCAGTATCCCCTACATCCCTGTACTAATCCTCTCGTGTAACCTCCTCCCTTTGAGTGTAGGCTGGACCTACACTAGTGACTCACTAAAATATGGCACAAGTCACGGGATGTAACTTCTGAGGTTAGGTTATGAAAAGACTCTGGCTTCCATGTTCTGAGAAGCTGTATGGAAGGCCCATGTGGCAAGGAACTGATGTCTCCGCCAGCAGCCAGTGAGGACCCAAGGCCCACAACAACCTTTTGAGTTTGGAAGTGGATCCACCCCAAGTCAAACCTGGAGATGACTGTAGCCCAGGGTCAACACCTTGACCACAGCCTGTGAGAGACCCTGAGTCAGAGCACCCAGCAAAGCCACCCCAGCATTCCCAACCCTCAGAAACAATGACATTTGTTGTTTGGGTTTTAGAACAATTTGTTACATAGTAGTAGGCAGTTGATAAATGCCTGGACATTTGAATCATCTCATTAACTTCCTGTGCCTTGTTTCTTATCAAGAAACTGCAACTTGCCTAAAAGGAATTAATGCACTAGGTCAAGACAACACATTTGATTCACCTCGTTACGTTTTGGATTCTAAATTAATACATTTCATAGTCTTTTGTGAGTTATTTTAAGCCAGAGTCCCTGAGTTGAGTCAACTCTAGGAAACGGCCTCTCAGTGCTTCCCATGGCCATCATGTGAGTGAGAATTTGGGAAACAAGCCCCCCAAAAATCTTCATAGTAAGAAAAACATCAATGTCCATTATAAAGTCTAGCATTCATTCATTTGTTGAGGGGATAAATGAATTCAGTCTGCTTGCTTGTTTAACAACTTAACACTAAGAGATGTGGTATCCAGAAGAGGCAGCACTCTGAGCTGGAGGTGGGAGACCAGGCCTTGGACGGTGTTGGATGTATCCAGACAAGTGGGCTCTTCAGCCTGCTGGCTCCTGGCTGGCCACATGCCACAAGCCTCATCACTCATAACGCAACAGCTCTCATGAGGTGTAAGGGCAGGAATTTGTGCCATGGCCTATTTTAGCCACCTTTTCCTGTCTCTTAGGACTTAAGTTTTTTACATTCCTTAGTCCTCTATACTGCTTATCAAACAGTGTAGAAAGTCTCCAGAATCTACCATCACAAAGAATTGGCCAGGTGATCTCTTTCAGGGCTGGGCAATCTAGAACATCTTTAATAAAGATGCTAAATCAATCAATAATGTCCTTCCAAATGGGTCCTATTTCATGTCCCCTGGTCCTTCTCTCAGCTCCTCAAAACATTCACAATTAAGGACCAACACAGACTGTCTGTAGACAACAGAACTCAATGGAATTCCTCGTTGCAAATTTACAGTGAGCACAGATACTACAAAGTAATTCCCTTTGCTCGTGTCCTTGCAGTGGGAGAATTAGCATCACTAATCTATCTGTGCTGAGTGTGCTCGTCCTGTCATTTGTCCTTGAACCCACTGGAGCAGCACCAGGCCCCGCCACTCTAACAGAGGCTCACTTGGAAAGCCAAATGAACTCAAATTTCATGAAGTGTAAGACGTCTTAAAAAAATAATAAATTGACTCCTAAGTGAAAAATGCTGTAGAGCAACAGCTGAAAAGCAAGATGAGATTTAATCCCCACCCCTGACTACTCTGGCTTTAGTTCTTTTGTCCCAGCCCCACCTACCGCTGGGCGTGAGGCTACAGCAGGAATGTACTTCAAAGCACACACAGAGAGGCTTAAAGTAAATGCTGGATTAAACAGATTTCTTTATTCAACATTTTGCATATTGAAATCTCTTTATACAACATTTATTCAGTGTTCTAAGGAAGCAGGAATTAATCTATGTCAGGAAGTTCAAATGGGGTTACTTTTAAAAGGTCAGAGCATATGACACATTCTTCACCAGCTGGCTCTAGGGACAAGGATTCTGCATCTTTTTCACTTTCCTTCCCACCCATTTCCTATCAACACCACCTTATAGCAGCCTAGCACTTTACAGCATGAATCTTTCATGTTATCGTTTCATTTTATCCTTACAACCGCTCTGACGAGGCAGATGGGTACTGCTCATTTTAAGGATGAATAAGTCGGGAATCAGGAAGTTTAAACAGTTTGTTTTAAGAATCAAATAAACCATCTGAATCTGCAGCCATGTAGATCAATGCTCTGTCCACTCAAAACACCCTTCTTCGATCATCCCTGTGCTATTTTTACACACTGAAAATACTAGGAAGTGCTTCTATGGTACTTAGAAAACCTCAAAGGGAACTGGTTTCCCAAAGCGCACAACCAGCCTGTCTTGGTGTGGAGTGTGGAGTTTCATCCTCTCGTAAGTACAGATAGCAGACGAGGAAAACCAAGGCTTAAGCCCTGGGAGCGGCTGCACTGGGATTAGATGATCTGACTCCCAAGAAGCTGAGATCAAATGAGTTTCTAGGCAAAAGTGATTCTGCCTGGAAACAAGCGTCACTACTGTGTGAGGCCCTTGCGAGGGGCAGTGCTCCTGGTTCCCTACGTGTACGGGTGTGTTCTTCCTTCTGATGCCTTGTCCAAGTTACCACAGGCTCCTCCTCAACCCAGCCCCTAAGAGGTTAGACATTGACCTTCACGTTTTGCCCATTCTCTATTCTCTAGAGAAATACTGTGGGTCATGGCCCAACAGGGAATCATGAAAACAATTTGGTTGCATAAGCAACCTGCATTTAAAAAATGAAGCAGAATAGGAAATATGAAGATGAATCACATGAAGAAAGTTAGATACTTGTTTTGTGCAATTTGTTCTATAAATATACAAGTGCATATGTTGTGATGTGTCATAGTGTGAGCTCAAGAAAAGTCTGCGTTGGCTTTAATAGATTTGAGGGCCCTTAGGACACAGGTCATAATGGATGCTGTGGGGGCAGGTTGTGACTGAAACATTTTACCTTGACCCACAGTAAAAAATACATTTCACATCTTGACCAATATATACAGGGCACCAGAAGAAGGACATCGGTGGGATAATTGATAAAATTTCAACAAGGTTAGTATATTAGATAATAATACTGTATCAGTGTTAAGTGTATTAGAGATTTTGATAACTGTCCTGAGATTATGTAAAATGTTAATATTTGAGGAACATGGGTCAAAGATATATAGGAATTCTTTGTCCTATTTTTTGCAAATCTAAAACTAGTTGAAAATGAAAAGTCAAAAAAAAAAATAAACTGTTTTGAATTAGCTCAGATTTGGCCTTTCCTGGCTCCACAGCCCCTGGAACACATTCTGTTACAACATTCACCACGTGGTATTGTTGGTTTGCATTTTATATTTACTACCAGTAGTTATTCAACAGAAATATACTGGAAGCCGTACATAATTGTAGATATTTTAGTAGCCATAATAAAAAAGTAAAATGAAACAGGTAAAATTAATTTTAATAATATAGTTTAGTTAACTCAATATATCCAAAATATTTCCATATCAACAAGTAGTCAATATAAAAAGTTAATGAGACATTTTATAGTCCTTTGTTATTTTTGTACTAAGTCTTCAAAAACTAGTTGTATGTTACATGTAAAGGACATCTCAGTTCAGACCAGCCACAGTTCAAGTGCTCAACAGCCACACGGCTAGTGTCTCCTGTACAGAACATTGCACAGAGTTCCTCAAGTAAAGAAATTGTGTTTTATCCCTATCACCTAACACTGACTAGAATTTATTTAACGCATTAATGTGGGCTTCAAAACAAACACTTAAAGGAATCTGAGCTCCACCCCATCCCTCCACATTCACACTTACAAGCATGGCAGACCCGTTGTCCTCCATCATCTGGCTTGTCTCTTTCTCTATGCCTAAAACACAGAAAGTCATTTTTATAGTTATCCCAAGAAGTTGGTTCCTTTCCTCCCTAGGGAAAGACTCTTGGAAACGCCGGTGCAGGCTCAGAATGACTATGAACATACGAACAGCATTTCGAGATCTTAAAAGGAGTGTGGGCATTCTGCTGAGCGCTGTGCAGTTCCGTGCTAAGTCTGTAATATTCAGGAGAGAGTAGCGCATGGTTAGTCAGCCATGGACACAGTCAGTCTTCGGGCGGAAGGAACAGCAAGGCTGCCCCTGTCTGTCCACGAAAAGTTTGGCAAATGAGTTGTACTAACCGTGGGATTTTATCAGGAAGAGGAAACCATAACACTGAATGCTATTTTATTACCAAGTCTGAGTGAATATTAATTCCAGCACCGAAGGGGACCCTCAATCTAATTACTATAGAAGATAGGATGATAGGCTTTAAATTTCAAGCCTACAAAACTAAATGTATTATCCTCTGTACACTCTTCAAACCGATTTCCGTGTCTCAGGTCTATCTTCCACTCTACTAGAGTGGAAGGTAACACTTAAAATAACCAGAATATGCACTCATTGAAGAAAAATTTTAAAATATAGAAAAGCATATAAAACTTTAAAAGCTACAATCCTCCCTGTAGCAATAACTAATTACTATTTTGGTCAATAGCTAATTATTTAAAACACAAATGAGACCATCACTCCCTTATTCAAAAACTTTCAAAACCTTCCCCTTCCACTATACCTATAGGATCAAGCCCAAATTCCTCCATACGACCTTGTTTCCCACTTGCCCAGTACTCACAGGAAGCTACTGGGCATGTTGCCAATACGGCAGGTTCCTTCCCATTGCTGTGTGAGATTCCCCGTTCCTGGAGAACATCGACGTATGTATCCATCAAGACCCAGCTCCAAGGTGAGTCTCCCCAGGAAACAGTCTCTGATTCACCACACAGAGCCAGTAGCCACCCAAACACCCTCAGGATCACAGCCTCTGCTGGCTCCTGCGATACAGCTAGTACGTTACAGTGTAACAGCTTGCTTAAATCTGTTCCGCTTTCCCAAAGCAAACGAGCCATTTACTAACTTTGAGGATAGCACTGCATCTAATCAAGCCCCCACTCTCTGTATAAATTTCCTCCAGGGAGGAAGAATATTAATTCAACAAATATTTACCATGTACTTGTATCAGGGGCAATTCAAAGATGAACCTCTCATAATCCCCAACCTGGAGAAGCTTATCATCATTACTTTTCTATAATCAATACACCGCACTAGGTGCTGCACGACAGGAAGGCTAAGATGAAATGTGGTGGGAGCATAAAGCATGCTGGACAGACCTGAGAGGATGGGCAGGATTTGCATAGAAGGTGGCAAAGAAAGATATTTCAAAGGGAAGAAATGAGTGCAGGTGTGAGTGCTCAGGATTAACCCCGAGTAACTGGGTAACACGGCATCAAGTGGAATAGTGAACAAGGCCTGTGGAAAAGATTTCAGTGCCAAAGGCAGACTTGGAAGAAATCAGGAACAATTCCTGGCACATTTATTTTACAGATGGGAGACTGAGACCTAGGGTCGGGGAGGAGGTGGGGGGAGAAATAACTTGCTCAAAGTCCTGACTTTCTACCTCCTTCCCTGGTTTGATAGCAGATCATGACTTTTAAAATTCAAAACATTAAATCCCACAAACTAAATTATGTGGCTTAAGAAGATTAAGTTTTTTAATAATGTTTAATGTAGTTAGGAACACGGTTCTGAACTTATTCATAAGTAAAGTTGAAGGCCACAGGTGTAACTTGGGCCCTAGAAGAGGGCCTTAGCTGTAGAATGATCTGCGGAGTCCAAAAGTAAGAGGCTTCAGCCCAGGTTAGTCTAGGTTCTTCATGAGAATGTTAAGAAGGATTTTACAGTGCATTGGTTAACTTCAACCTACCACATCTGTGACAGGAAAATCCGTAGTAGCCTAGAATAATGAAAATAATCTCTTCACACTTTGGTACTGTGGTTAAGACCATGGAACCAGACCCGCTTAGATTCAAATCTAGTTCTACCATTTACTAGTGATGGGGTTCAGCATACACTACCCCAAAATATGGCACTTTGACATTTGAGGAAACAACAGAATCAGGAAGGTCTCTTTGCCGGTCTCCTGGCCTCCCTGCTAGAGCAGGCCAAAAAGGAATCCTCTGACCTTCCTCTAAAAATAGGTCATAAGACCTTCATTCCAGAGGGCTCCTTCTTCCCTATACCGGAGGAAAAGAATGTCCTTATCTTGGAAGACACAGAGACACCAAGAGGAACCTGAACAAACAGGGCTTGCCAAGCTCCCCCCATTTGTTACCATTAGATCATACCTTTTTGTCCTCCAACCATACTTCTACACAACTGCCCACAAAAATATAGTTTTCCCTGTTTCTTTGGGTCTTCATTTCTGAAGGCTCTTGTGTCACATAAAACATATTAAATAAATCCGTATACTTTTCTCTTGTTGATCTGTCTTTGGTTACAGAGGTCTCAGCCACAAATCTTTCCATGGGTGAGGAAAAAGATATACCTTGTCTCTCCTATACTAGCCAAGTGACCTTGATTATGTTACTTAACTTCTGGGCCTCACTTTGTTTCTCTGAAGAAGGCAGAAAAGAAGACCCAGCAAGGAGCAGTGAGTTAATGTATGTAAAGCACTTAGAACAATGGCCTGCACATAGTAAGGCATGATACGTGTTAGTCATTATTATTTCTGTAAGTTAAATGAGTGTAATAATCACAAAAAAGTCAAATGTATGACATATTTATAGGCCACTATACTTTAAGATATGGCCATATTAATATAAATTTATAAAGAAACTCAAGCAGTCTCTCACATCAGTGTCTCCTGTACATCCTGCCAACTTATCCCAATGTCCCTAGTACTTTTTTCATCTCTTTTCTAGGTAAAGAAGCAAAGCGTAGATCAGCACCCTAAATGTATCCTTTGAGTGACCCAATTCTTTAATCTCTCTAAGGCGTCTCCTGCTTTGTTAGGCTTTCAGGCATTTCTATGCTTATGTACATTAGAAAGATGAAGATATGCTTCCATACCTGCTTCTGAGGATGAAAACGCATGATTTATGGTAGACACAGGAACATTGGAACATTCAAAGTACTCCAGGTCTTCCTCTGGCTCACCTTTCACCTCGGCCCCAGCTGATTTCTGACCACATGACGTGGACGCCAGTTTCTCCTCATCAGTAGCATGGCCATCCCTATTAGAAATGTCTGAAATCTGGGAGATCACTGCTCCTTCATCCTGGGAAATGCAACAAAGATGCTACCCTTTAGGAAGGCAAATCACAGGGAAAAGTGACATCTCAAGAAAGGAGCAAAATGGCCACAATTCCATACAGAACTCGACAGAGTTAACCACAGATCTGGTTACAAAGCAAGGAGGAAGCTAGAGTCTTTCAATCACGAGATGCTGTGTTTTCTAGAATGTAACTTTTGTAATTTGGGTCTGAGGTTTTAAAAAAATGAGTTTTCCTAGCCTAAATTTGTTAGCAAGCAGTTTAAGGGGTCCAAGACCATGGTTTTCAAATTTGTTTGCTCATACAACTCCCAATTTTTTTTTTGAAAATCCACGTACCCCATTGTATTTTCAAGTGACATCTAAAAACTTTTCGGTGTAAGTTTAAATAATCTCAAAGGATATAATATCTGGCATATCCTAAATATTGAACTTGCTTCATGCAATCTAGTTACTCTAGTGATTTAATATCCTATGATCCATTTTAAAACTACATGGGCTGGGCACAGTGGCTCATGCCTATAATCCCAGCACTAAAAAAAAAAAAATTAGCCAGGAGGATCACTTGAGCCCAGGAGTTGGAGGTTGCAGTGAGCTATGATCATGCCATTGTACTTCAGCCTGGGAGACAGAATGAGACACTGTCAAAAAATAAACAAATAAAATAAAACTACACAAACAAGTTCCTTAATAGTCAGAAATTTACATTATTCCTTTTTCTCTCTGAATTTGTATTTCCACCCCACTTCCATCAAGAAATCATTCCAATGAAATAAATTTGTATGGCTGAGAGTCTTTTTTTTTTTTTTCCTGAGACACGGTCTCACTCTGTCACCTGGGCCAGAGTATAGTGGCATCATCACAGCTCACTGCAACCTCAAATTCCCGGGCTCAAGCCATCCTCCTGCCTCAGTCTCCTGAGTAGCTTCGACTACAAGTGTGTGCCACTGCATCCGGCTAATTTTTCTATTTTTTTTGTAGAGATGCGGGTCTCACTATGTTGCCCAGGCTGGCCTCGAACTCCTGGCCTCAAGTGATCCTCTTACCTCAGCCTCCCAAAGTGCTGGGATTACAAGTGTGAGCCACCGTGCCTGGCCTGAAAGTCTTTTGAAGATCTCTCTATCCTATTTCTCTGAAAAAAAATTTTTTTCTTTGATCATAAGTCTCAAAGTGTTAGAATTTTTTCTTCTGGAGAGTTATCATTACACTTACTAATACACAATTTATTTTCAAAATATTTCAAGTTTTTAGCAGGGCATGGTGGCGCGAGCCTGTAGTCCCAGCTACTTGGGAGGCTGAGGCAGGAGATCACCTGAGCCCAGGGGTTTGAGGATGCAGTGAGCTATGATGACGCCACTGTTCTCTAGCCTAGGCAACAGAGATTCTGTGTCAAATAAATTTTTTAAATTAAATTATTTTTAAAATTGCAAGTTTTGATAAGTATTATCAAATAAAAGTAAATTTTTATATCAATTACAACAATGTTTTGTTGTACTAATTTTTAAAACTTTTACAGTGCAACACATGGGTTTTGTTTTTTTTTTAAAGAAAATTTTAAAAAGAATTTTAAAAGAAAAATTTCCCATAGTCCTTGCTGCCTGCTTTAGCAAAATTTGAGGGAGGGTCTTTTATACAATTGTAATAGATGAATAACTCAGATTTCAAATCCTACCCCCTACCCCTTTCTTTTACAGCTTAAACCAGTATCAAGTTTCTGGTCCAAGTTGTAGAGGATGAGATAACCTTAACTTGCATTCTATTAACCAATATGAGTGTATTTCTGTACTCACGGTTATACTGAAATGAAGTTTGAAAAAGAAAAAAAGATCTCATTGCAATCAGATGCGCCTGGGTTTTTGGTTTTTTATTTGAGTTTCCCAATTAATTCACATGGTCATGAATGAATATTACTTATTGCTAGAATGTAACAAAAGTCAGCACCAATTTTATTCCTGGTTTCCATTTTTATAATCATTAAGAAACCTTATTTATATAAATAGATGACATAAAGTCCTATAAAAAATGTCTCTCAATTTTTTGAACCCCTTTCAAGTAATGCGCCAAAAAGTTCAATCATCAAAAATTATTTTTAATGAGCTATCAGCCGATGACTCAGGTCCTCCTATTTTGTTGAAAGCAATAAAAACCATCTGGACTTTAAAAAAATGCTTTCTCTAGTTATTAGAGTCAATTACCTTCTTAGAACTGACACTGATATTTCAAATCTTCCTTTGTTTGGTGCCCCAGAGGTTTTCACACCTTGTAGTGATGCATCTTTGTAAGATGTGGAGTGGAAATTTTACAAAAAGAAAAGTGGAAAAAAGCATCACTGTGAAAGGGCTCCCTTGTCTTCAGGGGCCTTCTTAGATGGTTTTAAGACATTAAGATACAAACATCCACTGGGAAGTCTTCGTGAACCACCCCCCAGAGGGATGCAAACTCCGATTGGGAGACCGCTGGTCTAAGCGACATTCCGGTGATAGGCACAGACTTACCTGAGAACATGTATCCAAAGCAAGAGACTGAGTTTCATATTTCTTCACCTTACAGCCACTCCTGGAAAGAGAAAAAGCACAAACAAGCCAGTTTGGAATCACATTGACAACTTTCAAGGTATGAGATGGAGCAGAGAGCAGTATGTGCAGATAGAAGCCAAAGCATACAGCACCACACAAATCGTACATCTACACGTTAGGGAGCTAGAGACACCTCTTATGCCTCTGAATTCTCTCTCAAGAGATGGGGTAAGCAAAGAACTACTGCTGGGCTCATTCTCTGAAAAGACCACCTTGCTTGCTTCTGTGGGTTGTCCAACACCAGTACTCTGATGTCTATGGTTTTTAATTACACACCATCAAAACAGCATAGACTTAGCAGCTACAGACATTTGGTTCTTCTGATCCTCACTCAATTGGTTTTGATGTTCATTAGAAAAATCATCACGCTGGACCAGATTCTTTAAAAATTCTTTATTGCACTAAAAGCCACAGAAGTCTCATAAGACAGTTCCAGTCCAGACCTGTGTGCTAACAGAGAAGAACTGTGGTCAACAGAAAGTGTAAAAATACAAATATGTGAGTAAATTATTACCATTCCTATTAGATAGTAGATAGAAGATGAACACCATGTACTGCGCAAAACCTAAAACTGGGGAAAGCTTGGACCACCTGTTATTTTTACACTAGCACATAATTTGTGATCACAGGACTAATTCAGATTCTGTTCTGTCTTAATAAACTTGAAGTTTCCAGTAAAAATGCCACTCTGACCAAAAGAGGGGAAAAAAATTATTTGCAACCTTTTCTTTTGTGAAAAAATAAAATAAAATAAAAAGGCAAGCACATAAGTCACCAGAATGTGCATATGATCACTAGTTCATGGCTCTCTTTCTCTAATGCTATTACATAATGCCATCCTCCGCCACCAAGCTCGAGTTGACTCAGTAAAATTTATTACCTGCTCCAAGTCACCAGCGTTATCCCATCAAAAAAGTCAATGATTTCCAATATCAAATAGCAGAGCAATCCCTCAAACCACTGCTGTGTGATGACGTTGGGGCCAAGCCAGCTCTTGGTATTGTCAAAGCGCCACGTGACATCTGCCAAGCCAGGGAGCGCAAGCTCTCGCACCTAAGGTGGGAAGGCCAATCCTCACTCCTTTAGGTGCAGACAACTGCAAGGCTAAGCTGACTCATGAAGTGGCAGATGAAATGCAAAAAATCATCAGAAGATCAAACTCAGAAATAGAAGCCAACATGCTATGGAGAGATGGGCGGGGGAGGATGGGAGAGGAAACTGCCAACAGTCCCAGGGACAAACAGAAACAGCAGGAGTACTTACAACAGAAAACAGAGAAATTTCACTTGTTCAGTAGTCCTGATGCACCAACAAAATTAGAGACAGGAAAGAGACAGACAGATGGAGAAAAAAATCATGTAAAGACTGGATTATTTATCTCTAGTCTGGTAGATGTAAAAGCTGCACAGTTCTTTCTATGAGGTGAGATACAAACTAAAAATGTCATATTCATGAATGTTATCATTGGTGAGTGAATGATTAATAGGACCTGAACTATAATGGAGTAAGAAAGTGGTACAAACACTCAGAAATGCCACCAATGCAAATTTGTAGATGAAAAGTATACTTCCAAATATTTGTGACTGTATAAAAACAGTATTTCACTGCTGAGCATGCTTACTTTAAAATTTCTAGTCATCCTTATCAAAGGCAATGTATGAATAAAAATATAGTTGAAAATATATTTGGAACTCTCTACAACAGGTACGTATCACTGAGAAGCTTAAAACGATTTCACATAATTTATCTTATTTGGTATGCAAAATCTCAATCATATTATAGTGTCTCCATTTTACAGAAGAATCTGAGAAGCCAATCATACGCATCTTTTTTGAATGTCATGAAAAACTCCTAACTCTTCACTACATTCTGCCACCACATATGTGCTTTCAGTCTTTCCTATGAATGATGGGATTTGCTAATCAAAATCCCAACATTACACAAGAAGTCTAGAACTCCTTTCTTGTAGAAAGAACAAGATGACAAGAATTTTCATTGTGTGCTTTAAAAAAAAAACCCTATAAGATATATTCAATCAAGAAGTTCACTTGACAACAACAGAATAGGAGGCAAATGCTACCAGGTGAAGGTGGCAGGACTCAAGGGAGGGTACTTCTTGCTGCTGAACATAAAGCGTAGAATAAACTTCCCTCTTTGGCCCAGATTTAATCTTACCTAACATGAATGCACTGCCGCATGCAGTGGAAAAGAAGGCTCCCAAATGACTCATCATTTTAGCAGGCAGAAGCACCCTATATTTAGAGGGGGAAGGACCAAGGCAGTGACGTGCCCAGTACGCACCCCAAGTGCTATCTAGACATCATAGGTGGGGGGTTGGGGGAAAAAAAAATAAAAAATAGACATCATAGGTAACTAACTTTAAAAGCCACAAAATAGGACACCCAATCAATAATATTTTTCAACAAACATTTAACTATTCGTATATAATCAAAGAACAGATCAAGAGCTACTAATGACACTTCATTCCCCTTACACATTTTGGGGGAATGTTCTGGGGCTGAAGAACTGATTAGTATATTGTTCAACTTTCCTGGTCCTGAAATCCATAATTCTGCTCTTTAAAACTCTAGATGTTTTCCATTCCACTGTAACTCACCATGCCACGGAGTTTTTCTTTAAGCTATTGTAAAGCTGAAAGGTATTTCCCTGACTGATCTATAGCGACAACTACAAATATGATAGTTCTCATACTCCCTTTTCATATTTCATCCTCCATGTCACTGGTCCTTCTCTATATCTAATTTTTAGTAAAATGACACAGGGTTGCAAAGGGATATACAGTGCCACATAACAATGTTTCAGTCAATGACAGTCCACATATACGTTTGGGGCCCAATAAGATTATAATGGAGCCAAAAAATTCCTATCACCTAGTGATATCTTGATGATCCGGACTCTATGTAGGCCTAAGCTAATGTATGCGTGTCTTAGGTTTTAACAAAAAAGTTTAAAAAGTAAAAAAAGAAGTAAAAAAATTTTTAAATAGAAAAAAGCTTATAGAATAAGGATATAAAGAAAATATTTTTGTACAGCTGTACAATGTGTTTGTGTTTTAAGCTAAGTGTTATCACAGAAGTCAGAAAGTTTTTAAAAAAGCTTCTATAGTAAAAAAGTTACAATAAGGGCCAGGCACAGTGGCTCATGCCTGTAATCCCAGCACTTCAGGAGGCCGAGGCAGGAGGTTCACTTGAGGCCAGGAGTTTGAGACCAGCCTGGGCAACATAGCCAGACTCTGTCTCTAAAAAAGAAAAAAAAGTTACAGTAAGTTAAAGTTAATTTATTATTGGAGAGAAAATTTTAAAAATAAACTTAGTCTAGACTAAGTATCCAGACTTTATAAAGTCTACGTAGTACACAGTAACATCCTAGGCTTTCATATTCACTCACTACTCACTGACTCACCCAGAGCAACTTCTAGTCCTGCAAGCTCCATTCACGGTAAATGCCTTATACAGGTGTACCATTTTTTATCTTTCTTACCATATTTTTACTGTACCTTTTCTATGTTTAGATGTGTTTAGATGCACAAATACCACTGTGTTACAATGCCTACAGAATTCAGTACAGTCACATGCTGTACAGGTTTGCCGTCTAGGAGCAATAGGCTGTATCATATAGCCTAGGTGAGCAGTAGGCTGTACTATCTAGGGTTGTATAAGTACACCCTAAGATGTTTGCACAAGCACAAAATCACCTAGCAATGCATTTCTCAGAACTACCCTCATTGCTAAGCGACGCATGACTGTATTGCAACCTACTCAACTTAAATTTGGTGATAAAGTAATCTTGTAACAAAGTTAAACTTACACTTAACCTCAGGTGGCCTGAGGTGATCACTCCGAGAACTTCAAAGACCTTGCAAAAGTCTACCCAGGTTTCCCAAGAGAAATGGCGGACAGAGAGGGGAAGGCACACAACAAAAGACTAACCAACTAATTTAATCAGATTTAATTGATTGTTTAAATTATTCTTGATTCTTATCGGAAACTCACCTCCTTGCTGATAAGCCAGAAACTACACATGGAGACAAGAATTCTCACCAACTTTTAGTTGTGGGTTTGTTTCCAACAAAAATCACAGCTTTCTGTTTAAGTAAAAAGACTTCTCCAAGACCTTTTTGGGACATTTTCCACACATTATTGACACTAGACAGGTAATTTTTAGTCCTGGAATTTTTGTTTTCTTTTATAGAGAATCTGAAGATGGTGGTTAGCACTGACACTTGAATTCTATATATGAAGTGATTCTTGACAGCCCAGCTAGGGTTTCTGAAAACTATCAAATCTCTACCTGCCTATCTTATGCTACTCTTTAAAAAAAAAAAAAAACTCAAAAAAAAATCCAAGCTAAACTGAATAAGCCAAAGATTCACAAATAAGGCAGAAATCTAAAAAGGAAATTTCTGGTATTTCTGATTGTACACAAGAGTTAAGCAAAATACTGAATACTGCAGTACAAAGTCATAAGCTTTGCATCTAACCCGCTGCACTTCAAAGATAAATTCAGTTCACCAAAACCAAGGCAGCAGGCTGCCAAACTCACAGAGAACACACAGGGCACAATTCCCAGCACCCATCATCACTCACGTTATTAAACGAGACTTTGCCTTCTTGGGTGATTCTAAGATTTCGTTAACATGATTACCAGTGGTAGAACAAAAGTCACTGCTTGTTAAAGTTGTAGTTGGTTTAAAGGGATCCATGGATTCGTCAAAGTTATTTGGGTCAAAGTGGTAGGAGCCCTTAGAGGAGAGGGGAGGGGAGTTCTGCAGAACGGAGTGGCTCCCAAAGGGATTAAAGCTGGGATTATCCCACTGACTAGGATCTAGTTTAGAAGATGCTTGAGAGAGAGGCGCATCTCTTGTTGGGTCTGCAGGCTGCTCTATACCTACTGGCTTACTGATGCCATCTTTTGGTATCTTGGGAGTCAGTTTGTTACCAAGTTTCCTGCCAAGTTTCCTTGGAAGGGCTTTCCTGGCCTCTACATTTTCCACATCTTCTGTGAAATCAAACTCAAGTTTGAGAGGTGAGCTCCTTGCCTCCTCCCGCAGCTCAACCCCCAAATCACTGGTGTCACTACTAAGAGTGACTGAGATTTCTCCTAGCAAAGAAGGATTTGTGTTCTCATCCAACTCTCCGGGATTGAGCTGGTAGGGTGCCTTGGAGAGAGGGATGCCCTCCAAAGCGGTTTCAGCGTCTGAGAACTCTCCTCCAATTGTTTTCTTCCTCAGAGAGACGGGTTTGGGTTTTCTTAGTTTGCTTCTGCAGGGCACAGGCTCTGGACAGGAGTTTCCGGCCTTTAGATCAGCTTCTGCAGGTGCCTCAAGCGTAACCCCCATGCTGCCTTCTGTCATTGCCTTGTCCTGGGTGGTGTCTGGTGCACGGGGGGGCAAAGCCTCGCCTGAGACTGCAGTTATACAGCCATAAGACGCTTTTGTTCCGAGAGCTGCAGGAACATCCGTGGAATTCTTGGTTTCTATTGAAAATGGCCTCACAACTGAAATTTTGCTAATCTCGTGTTCAGGTTCTTCTTTGAAATCCTTGACTAAGTGAGAATCAACAGCTTGCTGAGATACCTCATTTTCTGAAGGTCTAGAACAAGTCTCAGATGAACATTTTTCAACCACTTCGGCTACCAGCCTTTCATCATCAGCTTCTTGTGATTCTAAAACAGAACACAAAAGCCATCTGTTAAAGAATTATCTTTCTGGCATTGGTAAATATTCTGTACTATCTGAATTCACATAAACAAACAGCAAATTCTTCCCTTTTTGCTTTTACTAAGCATCTCTAAACTTTGGCAAGGAAGGAAGCAGAGCCTGAAAGAGAACAGCTGGCATACACCCTAAAATGAATTTTCGTATCCCAAATCATGTATTTGCATTATCGAAGTGATATGAATAACAAGTATGCCACCAGAGCTATTTAGAAAAAGGCTAAATAGATCAAGAGTCTACTGCAAGGTATATAACATAGGTTAAAACTGGTCTGGAGGAATCTTTACACACCAACAGCTTAGGTGCGGGGATGCAGATTGGCGCTGAAACAGTTCCCGGGCATAGTCCCACAACTTCAGGGTCAGAATTTTATGCAGTGAGCAGATTTGAGTCTTTGGATGTTAAAAACACAACTTGAAGATGGGGTTATGGGAACCCCCAAATTTATAGCCAGTTGGTAAGAAGTACTGAGACTTGTGACTGACGTCTGAAGTGGGGGCAGTCTTGTTACAGAGCCCTTAAATTGTGGGGTCTGTGCTAAATCCAGATAGTGTCAGAACTGAATTGAACTGCTGGACACCCAGTTGGTGTCTGAGAATCTGAGAACACATAAAATGTGAAATCTGCCTTGAAACAATCACTACTTAATTGAGTCACTAAAGTATCTGAGATTTTCTTTTTAAAATGATACTTGTAAACATTTCAGTGTTGTATTTTCTACCAAAAAGATTTAAACTAATGAGAAACCATTTTGTGTACTTTTTCTAAATTTCACATCTACAAAATTAATAAATTAAATGAATTGTTAGATATTGTTAGTAACAATTTTGAAATACAAATTCCCCTTCTGCTCCTCTTTCAGACTTCTGGAACAGTTTAATTAAAGCATATGCTCAGGTACTAAGATAAGTTGTTTAAAAACTTATCATTTGTAACGAATGACTTGCATAAATCAAGGTTCTTTCAATAACATGTAACCCAAACACTATTAAAAAAAACCCAGATTTTAAGTAGACTCTGATTTAGTTATTTTGTATGTTTTAATTTCATAAATCCCATTGTTTTAAAAACTAATATTTTGAATCTTTACAACTATATCACCTTAATCTGTTATATATTAGAGTCCACACAATATTTTCTTTGAAGAACAGGTTCCACTGCCTAAAGATTTTGAAAACTATAGTTAAAGGGGAACGTGCATCTCTAAAAATGGTGATTATGGAATTAGAAATGAATTGGCCTTCTAGAAACCTATACATGTGACTTTTTAAAGAGAACTTCAGCGTCTCTCAGATATACTACAGATGATCCCACTGCAGGCAACAGATCTTAAAAAACTTAGGTGAGAGGTTGTATTTTAAAGTCTTTAACCTGGTGCCCAGCAAGAGCAAGCGGGTTACACAGTGGGAGAACCACCCTTTCCACATTCTGACAAGAAATGGCCCTGAGCCACTGTTTCTACACCTGGAAAACTATTTTACATTAACGGATTAAGTGATGTACAACATAACATATGGTAGATATTCAGTAAAGGTATTTGTTCCCCATCCTTTCAGTTACCCATTCAAATTTTTCTTTAAATCATTTCACTATAAATCAAACTGATGTATTGGAAGAACTTGTTACCCAAATAAATCATGATGGATTTGGTAAAATAAATATTCCACTTCTAAAATATTGGTAATGTATATGTGTAAGATTTACTCAAAGTGATATTTACTCACAAGTTAATTAGCCTATATTAAATATTATGACAGGACTACCTCCTTTCATTTGCTGGGATATACTTTCCAATTCATTATTTTTATTTGGTTCTTTTAGTTCTGGGGTCTACAGAGAGGTGATTCTGAGCTGGCAATGGTAGCTTTTCCATTTATGTTTGAAATGGTCTGATTATAATATTTGAATTTCATTCTGTGGAACAGAGAATACAGTTGTGTTGCTTAACAACACGGATACATTCTGAGAAATGTGTTGTTAGATGATTTTGTTGTGTGGGAACACCATAGAGTGTGCTTGCACAAACCTAGATGGTGCAGCCTACTACATACCTCGGCTACGGGGTACAGCCTATTGCTCCAGGGCTACAGACCTGTACAGCACGTTACTGCACTGAATACTGTAGGCAACTACAACACAACGGTATTTGTGTATCTAAACACATCTAAGCACAGAAAAGGTGCAGTAAAGATACAGTGTTACGATCTTACAGGATCACCATCATATATGCTGTCAGCTGTTGATGGAAACATCATTATACGGCACATGACTATACTTGCATTTTTTAACATCCAAAGGTTCAATCTGCTTACTGCATAAAAGTCTGACCCTGGAGCTGTCAGGCTGTGCCGGAAAACTGTCTCAGCACCAGTCTGCATCCTTACATCTAAGCTGTTGGTGTCTAAAGATTGCTTTGGACCTACAGAATGTTAACATCACGTAATATACATTGCAGCAGACCTTTGTTTTACTTAGTTTTTTCCTAAAAAAGTTCTGTTTGCATTATTCAAGTGATACGAAAAATAATCAGATTCTCTCTCAAGAATCTGAGTTAGGACAGTAAGTGGCTCTGTATGTGACTGAGGGCAGGGTAACACGGAGACAGAAGACCATGCTACCCCGGAAGAAAAGTGACACAGACTGGAGGTACCTGAGGACTTTTCGATACCCACAAAGGCCCACCTGTACTGCTCCAGCTTAAGGGCCATGAAATTCCCCCCTCTTCATGATGTCTGAGCTAGTCTGAGCGGGTTTCTGCCCCTTGAAACCGAATGTATCCAAACTAAAGTTCACGGAGAACTCAAGTCAAGCCCAAAGTCTCTGAGATCAATTGATGCCAACTGATGAGAGTCAAATACACAAACCATTCTGATATAACAGATGGGCATTACAACCAAGTTCTATGCAATGTCCTCAAGGAGTCCAGAGAAGAAAAACAAACTTGCACAAAAGTACAGGATGAGAGATCTTGCTAAGCAACAGTTCAACATTTTCTCACATGTGATTTCAGTTGACATTAACAGATAAACAAAAACATCAATGACAACAATATTAAAATGCCCTGAGGGTTTGTACGGACCAGGCAATGGGCTACCAAGAGCTCACCTGGATTATTTTATTGAATCCAGATAACAGTCTTAACCAGTTTGCAAACCCACATCTGTCCAACACTAGGGCCCAGCTGCTGAACCATATGTTAGATCCATCTCTTGATAGCCAGAATAGTTTCCTGAAGTCTCCCTGATCACATAACATCTGGGATTGTAAATTCAATTAGATTCTGAATTCCTCATCCTAAAAAAATCATGGGCAAAAATGAATGTCCTTAAATGTGGGTCAAAACGGCATGTTTGTAAGATACACAGCCTAGAAAACTAAGAAACATTATAGGGTCTTTGAATATTTTAAGGGCTGCTTGAGGTAAAGAGATTAGAATTATTGTAGCTTCAGAGGCTAATACTGGGATCATGTGGACGATTGTTAAGAGAGAAGCAGATTCCAACTCAATATAAGCAAGAGAAACTAGCATAACCCACCAAAAATGCAATGGGTGCAAAGAGAAGCCAGCTCCCTATCCATCAAGAATAGTTCACCCACCCATTTCACTCACTGATTCACTTAGTCATTCAACAAACAGTTGAGCACTTTTTATGCACTAGGCTCTGTGCACTGGGGAAATAATAGCAAGCAAAAAATATGAAGTCTCAGTTCTTATGCACTTTAGAGTCTAGCAGGGAAGACAGACATTGATTAAATAATTACTGAATGAAGGAGGGGAGAAAGGAGGCTGGGAAAACAGAAAGGCATCATGCTTGCAGAGCCTTGAAGGCCTTGTTAAGAATCTGGCTTTGTCCTAAGAGCAACAGGAAGCCACAAAGAGTTTTTGCATAGCAGGGAATATAGTCAGATTTACGTTTTGAATAGCTCACTCTAGTTGCAGTGTGGAAAAGGATTGAAAGGAGCTCAAAACGGAGTAAGTAAAACTGTTCGTATGTCATTCTGGGGCTTCGAGGAAGGTGATGAATAGGAAGAGAAGTTATCTGATGTTTGAGAGAGTAAGGAGGTGAGACTGGTAAGCCTTGGTGATAGACTGGGTACGGGACTTTAGTAGAAGGAGGTACTGCAGATGATTTGTAAGTTTTTAGCCTTTGAAACTAGAAGATGGTAGAACTACTCAGTGACATTCACACAGTACTAGCAAAAGAGCTCAGGGCCTGTTGGAATGGGGGTATGAGTTGGGCCTCGATAGGTCTGCGAGCCGTTTGGGATTGTGAAGTGGAGATGCTGCACAGGCAGTAAGCTCAGATAGGAGAGCTGGGCTGGGAGTAACACCCAGCAGTGGAAGCCACGGCTGTGGGCGCGGTCACCGCAGGGTCACGCTGATCACTGCACGATCATGACTGATCACCATTCCATTTCCATCTTTGAGCTCTAACATATTTTAATTCCTGATTTTTTAAATAGAAGTCGATTTTTTTCAAAAAGGCATTTACCTAAAAAAGATTAACCCAACATAAAACAAAACCTGAACTTTAACCATCTTTTTAAACTACAAGAGTAATATTATTGATAATAGCATCAAACTTATACATAAAAATGTGCAAACATTTTAAAGATGCACATTAAAATATGACAGGATATCTGGAATTGGCTTTAAAAATACTTAAGCAACAAAAGCAAAAGAAAAAAAGGGGACGGTGGAAGCAAATATGGCAAAATCTTGACAGTCCTTTGCCTGAGCGTCGGGAATAGATAAGTTCTACTTTTGTGTGTGATGTTGGAAGCTGATCCTAATTCTCAAAAGTTTTTTAAAGTTACATAATTTCTTTCCCATTCTCCTCTCTCTGTCATTGACTCCTTAACACTTACTACCCTTCTCCTTCATAAGATCTGAGGGCCCTAACACCCCCAGGTTAGGGTGTTCTGTGTTCTGTGTTCTTTCTCTACAGGCTGGAGAAAACTTAAGGGCAAAGGGCCAGGCCAGAGATGAGCAGAGAGTTACCAACACGCAGCTGTCAGCAACCGAGCAGTCCTTCCCTTCCTCCTGCTGTCCTCACACTCACCCACTTCCTGGGGTTCCTCTTCTCTGCTACCCAGTCTCCTTTGCCATCGATTCCACACCTCCCAGAGAAAGGTGGCTGTGACAGCTATGTGTCACTCACCTCTCTCCAGACTTTCTATTTCTGCCCTAGTCTTCCCCACGAGAAAAGGGCAGAGCCTTCCCGCTTCCTCCCCATCTGTCCACTCCTTTTACATCCTTCACTCTCTCTTCCCCGTCTCCACCAGCTCCTTTCACCAAGCTGAGAACCCGAAACTCTGGAAAGGGAGTGTGTACCTCCCAGTGCTGGGGGCAGGGCCCGAGAGCTGGGGAGGAAAGAGGAGCACACATCTCAGACTAAAACAAAAGCTCCAGCCCCAGTCCTGCCCCAGCCACTGTCCCTGGACCCCGACAGCTTCTGCAGATCAAGGAGGGTCAGTGGCCATGTCATCCCCTCACTCTCACACCTAAGAGGGGTAGTATCAGATACGGAAACCGAACAAAGGGCTTTGCGTGAAATAGCTTCAGCCCCACAGGTTCCTCTTACTGGTGTTTGTGTTCCTACATCCAGTCAAGTGGCTGGGAATCCAGATTTAAGCAGTGTTTGGGTGGGTGTTACAGGAGCCTTATCTGCTACATCATAAAACACGTGGCTCTGCCCTGGGGGAATGGGGGAGGAAGACAAACACCCCTCATCTGGCTGCAGTCCCCAGGCTGAGCAGACAGCTGAGGGACATCCACTGAAAAGACACCCTGCCTGGTCATTTCTTGGCCAGCTCAGGGCAGGTGCCAGGTAAATAAGCTTGCCCAGTCCTATACTTCGTCACTGCAGACCTGACCTTGGTCTCTTCAGTCACCAACAGAAAGTCCTAACAGGGTGGAGGAAGAGGATTGCTCATTTACTTATTAAACCAGTTTGGGAAGCTGTGAGAACACAAAACAAGAAAAAAACACAAACTAACCACATACCTCAAAAAGATGTTTGGGTGGGATTTTATTTGGCATTTATGCTATCAATCAGCAAGTATCCTGCTACCATCTGAACCCACATACCTAGTGCTGCCCTAAAACAGAACCTAGCATTCAAGTACCATGCCACAAGTAACTTTTAGTAAGAAGTAAAATACCCAGATTCTCCGTAGGCCCCAGGTCCCAATCTTCCACCAATGAAGAGGTCCAGCGACGGCCGTGAGTCCTTGCTTTCCATATGTTATACAACTAACCTACCTTCGTACGCCTTTCCATTTTCACAAAAATTCTGTATTTCCTAAAAATCTTCCAGAGCACTGAAAAGCTCTCTCCCTAGAATGAAGAGTTTGATTCTGACAAACATAGCACTGCCTGGCGGCTTGGTGAACACAGACCGTTGGAGATTAGATCTGTAGATAAATTCAAAGCAAACACAGAAGAAATCCAAAAATAGACCAACATTTCCATCTCTGCCACATTTGTTGCTGTTAATGAAACTCTTCCTTTCAATAATCAGCCTTCCCTAAACCTAAAAGGTTGTGTGAATCACCCACAGGTGCTCTTAAAACAGTAGATGCTTTTTATGCTTATTTGGGATAAAGACTATTCTCACATAAAAAGAGTTCTTCCCTTCCTCTCTATAATATTTTTAAAAGAAAAGCCATGGAATGCCAAAATTTTAAGTATTGAGGTAAACAACTTAACATTCTAGTTTGTACTCCGGTATGCTGAAAATATAGTGGGTTAAAACACAAGTTTATGAAAAACCTTGAAAGCCTTAGAAGAGGGGAAACGTCATTATCACAAAATATTTTTGAAACTTCAACTAACATATGTTGGAAGTCTACTCAGCCGCTTTTACATGTAGAATCCCATTTAAGAGGAGATAAAACAGCAACCACTTGGAAAACAATGTATATTAACACTTCAGATTGGGCATTATTCTCAAATATGCTTGGCTTTTCCCTCCCAGATTTTAACTTTATGGGGAAATACTGCCTGTGAGCTCCTTTGAGACCTGTCCATCTTCTCCTTTAGCTAGATGACCCTTTTTATGGGTTTCTAAATATCTGATATGACAATTGGGAAAGCTGCCAAAATTTGGGTAAGCCTCCTGTATCTCACAGACACACACACTGGCTTTCTTTCTGACCTCAAACCCCACAAACAATATCTCACATCCCAGTGGCTTCAGGGTTGGGTCTCGGCACCAGAAGGACCAAACACGTGATCAGAAGGTAGAACCTTCAGCCCTCCCGACACCCATTCCTGGAGATAGGGTTATAAAAACTCTAGATCAAGGAGATTCAGAGGACTTCTAGGTTGGTGGACACTTAGAGGAGCTGGGAGGGTGGCACCTGGTGAGGCACGGAAGCTCTGCACCCCTCCCCGACCCGGTCCTGTGCACCTCTTTCATTTGGCTGTTCCTGAGCTATATCCTTTATAGTAAACCAGTAAACATAAGCAAAGGATTTTCCTGAGTTCTGGGAGTCATTCTAGCAAATTATCAAATGGGGGGGGGGAAGCTGTACTGGTATTGGAACCCCCAAATTTGTAGCCAAGTTGGACAGAAGTGCAGAGACCTGAGGACCTGGGACTTTGCTGTCTGAAGTGAAGGCAGTCTTGCAAGACTGAGCCTTGAAACCTCTGGAGTCTCATGCTAACTCTAGTTAGTAGCAGAAACTAATTTGATCGATTTGTCAAACACCCAGTTGGTATTGGAGAATCAGAGAACTGGTATAGAAAAGACACCACACATCCTACAAGCTACAGGTTAGCCACCAATAAGTAGAGAAACACAGTCTATCTAATAGCAAGAACAGAGGCCTAGAACCCTTCTTATCAAGCACAAAAATCTTGTTTGACCCCAAACCTAATCCCCTTCTACTCATTTCTCCTTTGTCTCCGTTTCACCACAGGACTCCCACCCCAACTCCAGTCAGCCCACCTCACCCTCTCCTCCCAAGACAGAGGGGCAGGATTTACACACACACACACACACACACACACCCCTGCATAGGCAGTGGACCGCATGCAGGTGCACATGCTCAACCAGGCTAGAGAGCCCCCAGTTAATTCTAGAGCTATCTTCATTAATCTAATTTCTCTCAATTCATAGGATGAACCTGAGAGAACCCAATGGCTCTGGGGTTTAACATTGATGGTATGACAGAGTCAAGAATATTGCTCTATGCAGTCACACCCACTGAGGGGCAGGCAGCAGAGAGTCAGGACAGAAGCAGAGGGGCAGTCTCTAGGAACAAGCTCCCCCACCCCCATACCACGCTTCTGAGCACTCAGGAGTCATATAAGGAATCTGCACGCCCAAGCTGGGCCAGGTATCTCAAACAGATGGAACTACTCCCCCATCACTGCTCTATTCTGTCCTCATTAGTGGGGGTGACCCCACAGCTTTACACAACCCCCTGGGTTGTACTATGGCTCATGTTAAGCAAGCCTCTGACAACCAGAGAATAGGACCCCTAGTTACCAAGGCACTGGCCTAGATTTCTGAACTCAAGACCAAGTGTGGGTCTCGCTATTGAGGGCCACATAAAAGATATGCAGAGGAGGCGTCAAACTTGGAGGGCCCAGCACCAAGGGTGAAATTTTACAAATGTATAAAAGCAATTGACTGTAAGCCACAGTACTAAGAAATTCTACATAAAGATCTAAACCAGATGTTCAATGTCAGCATTCCGTAATTAGTTTAAGCTGGTAGCTTCACCAGGCTCTGAACCCCTAGAATCAAAACACAGAATATTTTCTAAAGATAATCATCCAAGCAACCAACCTCAAGTCCGTGTAACTGGCAGCATACACTTCTCTAAGGACAGGCACAAAGAATCACAAAGTGTGTGTCCAGGGCCTACAGTCCAGTTAAGGAGACAAACGCCACACTCAGAGCCCCTCTGGAGAACAGTCAAGTTCTGAATCGGGAGGGAATAACTACCACCTTCTCATTTCTCTCACAGTCCACAACATGTTTTTACACAGAAAACACTACCACTGCTGGATTTCTGATTATAAGGGAGTCAGTTTCTTATGTCACCAACTTCCCTTTCTAAATGGGTTACTTCCTTTTTGGATGTGCCTTTGTATTCAGCAGCAGAAATCTCTACAAGCATTATATAAAATAATTCTTTATTTTTGAAAGCCAGCTAGATTGTATTTTAAAATGACCTTTATTATTGACTTAGAAGCAAACTGGGAGGAGGTGGGATGAATGGGTGCGCATCTAAGGCACGGGCTACAGGACAGGTTTAGGAAACCAGTGAATGGACCACACTCAGGATTTCTTCAGAGAGGAAAGGAAACAGCTGCTGTCAGCGCTGGCTAGGACTGAACTGAAACGGCCACACACTGCTGGCAGCATGTAAAACGGGGCGGCCATTTTGGCAGTTCTCCAGGATGTCACACACAGAGTCACCCTAGGACCCAGGAATTCCACTCCTAGGCAAATACTCAATAGAAATGAAAACATGTATCCATGAACGCAAATATTCTTAGTAGCATTATTCATAATAGCCCAAAAGTGGAAATAACCCAAATGTCATCAAATGACGAATGCGTAAATAAAATATTGTATATGCATACAATGGAGTATTATTCAGCAATCAAAAAGGAATGAAGTACTAATACTCACTGCAACACAGCTGAAACTTGAAAACGTTACGGTAAATGAACAGATAAAAGACTACATGTTATATGATTCCACTTACATGAACTGCCCAGAAAAAGCAAGTCTACTAAAACACAAAGCAGATTATCAGTTGCCCAGGACTGTGAGGTGGGACAGAAGAGGAGTACAGTGTGACTGCTAACAGGCACAGAGTTTCTAATGAGGGTGATAAAATGTTCTAAAAATTAAATTGGGGTAATAGCTGCACAACTCTTGATATACTAAAAACCACTGAATTATACACCTTTTAAGTGGGTGAACTGTATGGCATGTAAACTACATCTCGATAAAACTGTTTTTGTTTTTTTAAAGAACACAGAGGCTCAGATCCCAGGGTGATGGAGCAGGAGCAGTGTCTTGTGATTCCTAATAAAACACTCCACTACACCACACAGACTTACCTTTCAGAGAGTAATTAATCTCTTACATTGTGTCACCCGGAGAAACACACACTTGAGAGAGGTGGTAGGTCTCACCATCACATCAATTTTGGATTTTACATTTCTCTTGAGGAAGCCCATACCGTGCTAAATTCTATTTACAGAAAGAGGTGAAAAAATGACATCACCCCTCCCTCCTACAACAGATACAGCCAAGTACAGTATATGAAACATCCTGGAGACATGACAATTGTCACGTCCAAGAGGGCTCATTTTCTGTTTTACTTTGGGGGAGGGGGGAAGTTTTTTATTTCATTCTAATTTTTAACACTTCACTTCTTCCTTTTAACATCTGACTTCTGGATTCATGAGGGAATTTTCTCCTTCACAAATTCCCAGTCTTTTGCTGCTAAAACTTCTTGGGAAGCCAAGGTGGCCAAGAGATTTGGGACACAGAACCTGGCTGGCTCCCCCAGACCCTGAGTGACCAGGGACCTTATTCTCTGTTCCCCTTTGTGTTCCTGAAGCAGAAACCAAGTGCCCAAAACAGCACTGATGCTCAGATACATAAAGGACTTCCTTCTCGCCTGTCTTTTTCATACAGAAAAAAGATATATAAGTAGTAAGTGATGAGGCTGTCCAGCTCTACGCTAACTGCTGTGGAAAGGATCAACATGTTCTCCCTCGGCCCCTCCCTGTGAAGTCCCCACTCCTCCTCCACGTGTGCCCTGGTCCTGCCCTCCCCCCCCCGTCCTCTCCCACAGTGAATCGCCGGCTTTAGAGGGGACACAAGTGTGATTCTTGCACCACCCCTCTCTGCTCAAGCAGTCTGACCTGAGGAAACTGCTCATCGGGTACATATTAGCATGCAGGCAACTATCCAGGAGTTGAGAGTTGTTTTTTTCCAGTTTCACGTCTGAGTCCCCAGTCCCTCCGACTCTCCCAAGGCTGAAATGTATTTTATACATGTACATTCTCAGCCACTCAGTCAAGGGCATCAGCCTTAAAATGGAGAAGAAGACACAATTTACTGTCCAGGGATGGAATAATTGTACAAGAAGGCCTTTTCCAGGAATGCAGGGTGGAACCTAAGGATGTGGGCTGCATAGCTCACATTTCCCGACAACCACTGGGCACAAGCTACCCAGAAGCATGGAGGCGGGGTGCAGGGGGGCGCAGTTTCCATGTGAGTGAATCAAGGCAGAACATCCTCTTAGGCACATCATCATTTTAAGATATCTCACCAACCAGAGTAGAAAAACAACACCAACCACCCCCCCAACAGAAACAACAAACTAACTGTTCAAACCCTTCCTTCCCACCCTCCAAAAAACACCAAACAAAAACATTTTACAGGAGGCTAAGGGACAGCACGTTTAGCCGCTTTTTGTAAGAGACAGGGTAGGGTACCAGCCACCCTACTGTTCTCCTGAGATAAGCTTCTAACTCCTGAGAGAGGCCCCCTCTACAACCTGAGACTCTAGGCGTAAAGAACAATCTGGAAAACTACTTGATAAACTGAAAAAAGCTTGTACTAAGGATGAAGAAAGCACTTCAAATTTCCAAAACAGCACTTTATGCTATTTCATTTAAAAAGAGACCCAAACTCTATCCTTTGAAAGCCATGATTATAAGGTAAGAGGGTGGGGGCCCACTTACCAGGAAGTGTCCACCTACCAGGAAGCCAAAGCCTTCTCTTCTCCAGAGAAGCCAAGCCCAACAATGAGTACGTCTTCTCATGCATGAGATGCCCATGGGTTCTGGAACCGTCTGGGTTTGTCTGAGGCTACGTTTCACACAGCAGAAATCCTCTACCACCGACAGAAACCATGGAGGGTCCTCCCCACAGTATTTCTCTTCCATCCCAAAACTATTCCAGCAGGAAGAGCAAGGGGAGAAAGCACGTGCTAACAGATGGGACTCCTCTGCAGAGATCCGACATCGTGTAACTTCAACCTGTGGCTGCCAAACAACCATAATGTGCATCTCTTCAGAAATAATTACTGGAGAATTCAAAATACCAACTGCCTCTCTCACAAAGTAGCAACCACCCACACAGAGCTGAGAAGCTGATGCTGGATAAAGAAAGAGGGAGGAGTGTTCAGCAAGAGAGGGGCCTCCAGACAGAGCGACAGCAGCCAGCACATGGGGCACGTGAGACATGTCTGCAGTAGGATCATGAACCCAGTCAGGGACCATGTCATTTGTCTGGCCACTTCAGCTCCTGTGCTGGCAGGAAGGGGTTGGGTAGGCAGTGAAGAGCCCTCAAAGGAAGAAAACAATGGGAAAAGCTTTGCAGTCAATGAAACTATACCCTTTGGTACAAGTTTTTTAAAAAGTAGAAAAGGACCTTGTGGTAGCCAGCCTCCAAGATGGCCCCAGTGAGTGTCATCTTTTGGTTTTCATGCCCTTGAACTGACACGTGTAACCAAAAGGATACTGTGGAAAAAACTGCGACTTCTGAGGCTAAGTCATAAAAGACATCACAGCTTCCATCCTGCTTGCTCTTGGATCACTCTGGAGGCAGCCAGCTGCCATGCTCTGAGGACACTCAAACAACCCTGCAGAGTGTTCCACATGGTGAAGAACTGAATCTCCCACCAACAGCCAGCTCTGACTGGCCAGGAAAATGAGTGAGTCAGCTTAGGAGGGGATCTTCTAGCCTCAGTCAAGTCTCCAAGCGACTGCAGTCCCAGCCAACACTGAGACTGCATCCCCACAAGTGACCTGAGCCAGACCACCCAGCTAGGCTGCTCCCAAATTCCCCACCTACAAAGACTGTGTGAAATAAATGTTTATTGTTTTAAGTTTTGGAGGAATTTGTTATGCAGCAATAGATCACCAATACAGGCACCTTAAACACTCCTCTATCCGGTACAAAATAGGTGCACAGCCCTAGGAGGCTGCACACATCTCCATGCACCTGCCTCTTCTTACCCATGCATGACTCAGGAGGAGAAGGAAAGCAAAAGCTAGCACTGAATTTGTCCATTCCTTCTTTATTTTTCACTGACGAGCTGAAGCTAAGCATTGAGGAAGCAAAATGCTTTCAATTCCACGGCACACTGCTTACCCAGTGATAATTTTTGCTCCTATTAATCTGTATCTAAATTGTACTGCAAGCTTCCAAACATCTGACGTTCAAAATTCCTAAAATACATTTTATACTTCAGACATTATATGTGCCAAGTTAACACATGCAGAAGATGTATTCCGATATTTTTTTAACTACTGTGACTTAACAGAATACTTACTTAAGAGGATGCTTTCCCCCGGCACACACCATGTTCTGGCAACAATTTAAGAACCTTTATTTCCTCTGATAAGTCTTCTCTTCAGACAGTGAAGAGAGAGAGAGAGATTCACAAATTCCCTGGAGAGAAAAGCTGTATAATATGTTCCAAAAGGCTTGGATCTGGATCTGAAATCTTGAAAGCTGAATTCAAGACCAAGGTCCACTACTAGCAGTAAAGGCTCTGGCCTCAATTTCCCAATCTGAGAAATGGAAACCCCATGTGTCCTATCTCACAGCATCACTGTTATAAAAATCAAATAAGATGCTGTAAACAAAAATTACTTGCTTCCAATATATCTAATAAATAAATACAGCTGAAACAGAAAGGGGGTGATCTGATAGGTCGGATTCTTATAATGGGAAAGCTGGAGACCAATCATTTATTATTACATTTTCCAGCAATGACATAAGAAAGTGGGTACCTGGACTGGCTAGGAGAGTATTCGCATCTGCCAAACAGAACTGTCAAGGTACATTTTTCATTTGCGAATTAATAAAATACTCTATACCATTACTATTCCCTTGTGAGTCTTGGGCTGTAATCACATTTGTGTGAACTCGTGAAACTAAGATCATGTACACTGAAAGGTGAAGGTGAGATCTTGAACTAACAAGCGGCAAAGTCTCTCTAGGCCCAACTTTAAACAGTCACCAGGCAATTTAGCAACCCTTGGTTATCAAATCCCCACTAAGACGGCTGTTTGCGGTGGATAAACCACGATCTCCCATCTCTGGGTTTAGGAGATTGTGCCAAAATGGTTTATACCCCCCGGGCTTTCCTATGGGCAGAATTACTGGTCACCTGAAAAACATACAATGACTACTCTTTAAATGTTTGAATGGCTTTAGACTACAGCCATTTTTTAAGTGGGACATTAACTGGCAGCAATAGAATTTTAGAAGGACTGCCCACCCCCACCATGCATGTGTGTGCGTGCGCGTACGCGCACACACACACAAGTGGAAAATGCCTCTGCCACAAGAAACAATCAAAGTGAGTTATATTGCTTTATGTGATGCTCAGGTATGCAATTCTGAAATGAGTTTAATCACCATAATATTTCTTAAGAAAGTCTTGATTTTATCATTTATCTTAAAAGAAAAATCCCAACGTGACAGTTACTAAAACCTTTTACTTTCTTCAGGTAGACTTTGCTCCCCTGTCTTGGAGTTTTTTATTCAAACATTATTGCTCCCCTGTGGTTCTGTACTCTCTCGAGTCTCTGCTGGAAAAACTATACTTTTTTTCCCCCAAAAGACATTCTTTTGGGTGAAGCACCACACAGAAGTAGAGGTGCTTCCCATGTGGCTTATTTATTGTGATAAATAAAATGACAAAGAAAACATGGCTGTGATCCCATTTATTTAGTAGTTGGAATCTCCAACTTGAGAGCTAAAAACATGGAAAAAAAATGGAACTGTATCATGCTGCTAAGGTTTTCAGGCCTTAAATATCTTAAAACAGAATCATATAATATAAAAAAATTAAACTGTGAGAGCCAATCACAACAAAAAATAAAAATTAATTTAAAAACATTAGCCTGGGATGCTGTCAAAGGAGCCACATGGGTTGGACTGTTGGACTAGGTAACATTAAGGGTCCTTATTAGTCCCATTATTTCTAGGGAACTAATAAAGCAATATCTAGTCAGGGGCAGGGAGAGGATATCAAACTAAAATCCTAGGAGAACATACTTGTAGATTTAAATGGAACACTTCAATATGCATCTAATGAAAAATGTTCACATAGTATTTGCTTAAATACATAACTCAAAACCTTAGAATTAAAAATCAAAGGCTCAGATTTTAACAAGATCTCCGTTCCAGGTCTTTTATACACACACACACACACACACACACACACACACATATATATAGTCTACCAGGTCTTTTTTTATATATATATGTATGGTCTAAAACATTCCAATAAATATACTATATCAACCTCTTAAGAGATCTGCATGGACAAATTACAAATTCTCCAACACCCAAAGTTACATTAAAAACACTGAATGGGCAAAAGTTAAAAGTCTGTTTGTACTTGTATTAAATGATTCTAAAATTTTCCCCATTCTTCCCTTATTTCCTTAAGTAATTTTTATTAGTTCTTAGATCCTTAGTTAATTGAAAATCAGGTCTCTTGACAGACCAATTACATCATCTCCACTCTGCAAGGCAAAGAGTCAGCCCGCATCAGTGTCTCCCTTCACCTCCCCTGACCACGCAGGAATGGCACCCAGTGCCCACAGTTCATTTGTTCATCAGATATAACCTCGCCATCTTTTTTATTTATTCCTAAACTCATCAACCCAAATTACTTAAACTTTATAGTTTTACTGAAATTGTCATAAGTATGGATATAGTTTGGCAAACTTTTTCTGTAAAGGACCAGATAGTAAATATTTTAGGCTTTTGCCAGACATTTGGTCTCTGTTCCAAGTACTCAACCCTGTTACTGCGTGTGAAAACAGCCACAGACAACACCTAAACAAATGAGTGTGGCTGTATTCCAATGAACTTTATTTATAGGCTCTGAAATTTGAATTTCATATAATTTTCATATATCACAAACATTTTTTCCAACCATTTAAAAATGTAAAACACGTACAAAAACAGGTGGCAAGCCAGATTTGGCCTCTGAGCTGCAGTTTGCTGATTCTGAGCTAGACTACCAAAATTGGGTCAACAAACAACTTTGCATTCCCCACAAGGCCTGCAGCAGTAAATATCTGTGGATCGACCCCATTTATCTCTTTCCTTCCATTCTGGAGAACTACAGTATGTTTTTTAAATACTGAGGCATCTAATTAACACATCAAACTGGGGAGGTTTAACTAGTTGTTCCACAGTGATGTGAGAACTTCTGTATTAATTAAGATTCTCTTCCTCAAAGAAAGATAATCTGTAAATAAAGGTCTGTGAGCTTGGGGGGGAAGAGGAACTCAAGTGGCAGGTACATCCACTGCAGTTTTTGTGGCTAAAATAGCTGGACAAAACCACAGCCCGTAAGTCCTCCATAAGCACCAAAAGGAAAAAAAAAGGGATGTTTCTGCACCAACATATTTCCCAGCAAAGAGAAAGAACAACATAACAGCGGCAGTTTTAAACATCTTTTGTGGGAGAAGGCAGACAGATAGCAAATACAGAACTACCAGCCCAACATTTACAGCCATCAGTCTGATATTTTCAAGAAATCTCTTTGGCTAGAGTTTTATTTTACCAGGTAGTCTGAAGCCAGCTTCTATCTGTGTCTTAAAAAAAAAAACCAAAAAACAAATTACAATCTTATCCACTGTTTAATTCCTGGCATACATCTCCTAGGAAGAGTCACTATAGAGTTTACATACTGTAAGTTCCTAAAATAGGTCCAATAAAAAGAAATGTCATTTCAAAATAGACTTAGATGTTTCCCTGAGTTCAAAGAATTATATGGAAGTCAGCACGGGAGTCATGGGTATGGTATACGGGACGTAGCCCACATGTTTGAGGGCCATTGTATACCAGGAAGCCAGAATCTTTATAAATGTTAACTCCAACTCCTGACTGGCTAACAACTCATAAATCATTCCTCCAGAATGATTTATTCTTATATAATCTATAACTGCTGTCCAATCATGTCCTGGAACCACAGAACTATGAAAGACTAACTTTATCAGGGAAAAAAACAATGAACAATTTGAGAAGAAAGGGAACTATGCAGTTCCAGAAATTAAACTTCAACATGAAATGATTCTTAAGGAACGTTTGCCCACTGAAATCTTCCCTGGTCAGACTTATGTTTTGGTTGTATGCATGACAAGGCCATCAACAAGACTCTGGACTGGCTCCAGACACTGCGTGGAAAGAGCCCTAGAAGGCAGGATACTGCAGGCTGATGAGCAATCATCCTATTGTTTAAAGACCCTAAATTCAAAGACTTCAAAATATGCAGGGTTGTTTCCTAGACTGTACACCGTCTCCTCCGCTACCCCCCACAATTAAAGTCTGCAATCATGAACTATATTACAGTGCTTTCCTCATCTACAACTCTCTAAAAGAAAAACATTTAAAAGTTTTCCTTTTAGAGAGAATGAAAAAGAGTGTGAGAGTCACTGGCACAGGAAGGACCAAACAATTGGGTCTCTGTGGCTTTGGGGGCCTAGGCCATCCAGGCCTCTATTCAATTGGCAAAGAATCTGGCAGTGTGAATCCGTCTGGCAGCTGACAAAACGATGAGGAAGGGCCGCCCAAGCTGAGGGCAATTCAAAGAGGCTTTCAAACAGCTATTTAACATGTGTCTTATGAGCTTTATTTAAATTTGATGGGAAAGCCACCAAATAGTTCTTTTGAGCTTTGAAATCTCCCTTCTGATCTGCCAATCTTTAGAGAAGAAAAGGGAAGCTATGAGGAACAAGTGGCATCTTCGTCACTGGGAGTCTACACAGCTATGTGCCACGCACAAGTTCCCCACTATATAAACTTCTCTGTTCCCATGTCATCCTTGCCTAGAACAATGATAAAATGCAGCCCAGGGCAAGTTGAGGCTATTGCTGAATTCTCAGCAGGATAAGCACAGCATGGAGCTCTCAATTTAAAGCAAAAACAAATCACAAAAGCTGATGTCACTTTATCAATAATTCCAGCTCCATCACAAACTTCAACCCAGAGTGACTTGACTTCCCTAGGCAACCTGTGAAGAAATTACTAAGCAATAAAATACAATAACTGGGGAGAGGAGAAAGTCATAGTCAGTTAAAAAATTAGGTAACTAGATAACGGAGAGCTGGCTCCATCCACCACTGTAGGGTGACAGTGTCAGACACAGGAACAGAGAAGCCACATAAAAAGGACATAAAAGGACATCTATCCTAGAGTTCCTTCTCCATACAGCAGCCAGTGAGCCTTTTAAAAAGGAAGTCAAAGCACAATCCCTCTGCTCAAAGCCCTCTGTTGTGGGTTAAACTGTGTCTCTTAAAAAGATATGTTAAAGCCCTAACTCCTGGTACCTGTGAATGTGACCTTATATAGAAATATTATCTTTGGAGATGTCATCAAGGTAAGATGAGGTCATACTGGATTAGGGTGGGCCCTAAATTTAATGATTGGTGTCCTTACAAGAAGGCCATGTAAAGACACAGACACACAGGGAAAAGACCACCATGTGATAGAGCAAAGACTGGAGTTATGCTGCCTGCCACAAGCCAAAGAGCACCAAGGATTGCAGACAACCACCAGAAGCTAGAAGAGGCAAGGAAGGATTCTTCCTAGAGCCTTCAGAGGGAGCAAGGCCCTGCCAACACCCTGATTTCAGACTTCTAGGTCTGAATTCAGTTCTCCAGAACTGTGAGAGGGTAAGTTTCTGTTGCTTTAAGCCATTCAATTTGTGGTCCTTAGTTATGGCTGCCCTAGGAAGGTAATACACCCTCCAGTGGCTTTCCACCTCACTCAGAAAGAAAATCATAAATCATCGTTGCAATATAATCTGGGTCTTCTCCTGCTCCCTGCCTGGTCACTCCACTCGGGCACCACTGGCCTCCTGGTTGGTCCTCAAATATGCCATGAGCCCTCCCACCAGAGGGCCTCACCCATGGCAGGCTGGTCCTGTCTCAGACCTCTGCAGATGCCATTCCCTCTGCTGGAAGGGTTCTTTCCCCAGGAATCTACAAGGATTGCTCCCTCAATACACCTTCAGGTCTCTGCTCAAGTCACCTTATCACTAATGCTTCCCCTAACTCCCTTCAGCATTCCCTATGCCGACTCCATGTTCCCTACTCCCCCTTTTCCTGCTTTATTTTTCTCCATAATACTCAACACAAGGTGACATAAATATTTTGCTTAACCCTTAAAAAGGTCCATCTCCTTCCATGTTAGCTCAGTGAGCACAGGATTTCACTGCTGAATCACAGTGCACTCTATTTACTGAATAAACAAATGAATTCTATTGGGACAGGTGAAATTCTACTCAGAACTGGCTATGTGACAAAAAAGGTTTCTGCTAATTAAGTGAGACAGCAGAAGCTTCTGTAGATAAAGGGCAGGCTCAAGGCTGGGCCCTGAGGGGCTGGGAGAGAATCTGTGTACCAGGTTTTCTTAGGCAGACTGAAGGGCTTCCCATCGCCCCTTCGTGGAAGCAGGAGAGGTAAGCAATTTGAAACAGCCTCTTAAGATTACTCCCTATCCAAAAAAAAGCCCATTCTTACCTATAATTTTTGTCTCCAGCCACACCCTGGTGGAAAGCAACTTAGCCCGAGGAATTTGTGAAGCTAAATGTAAACAGAACCCCACCAGTGTATTATCATACACATCTTTATTTTCTAGGGGGCTGAGGAATGTCTGATAATGATAATCTCATACTGCAAATGTACAAACTCTACTCAGGGAAGACAGCATCTAATCACCACACTCCTTTAAAAAAAAAAAAAAAAAAAAAAAAAACAAAAACACCTTTCAAATAAGCCAGGAGCTTTAAAACAGCTCTTTCTCAGTAAGGAGACAATCTGAACCCTTTTAAATGGTCCTAAACTAACACTTTTCCCCCCTTCCTTTATTTACATTTTTAAAAACCTTAGAATAAAATAAGCAGAAAATGAAGAGTTTTTCTTTACCTTGGGTTTTGGTCCCAGGTCCTGCCAATCCTAGTGATGAATCACAGGATTCCTTGAGAGGTGATCTGATCGGGGTGTCAGCTTCAGGGGTCTCAAAATTACCTTCAGAATCCGAGCTGCCAAAGGGGAAAAATGAGGAATTACCACTTTCAACGGTATTTCTGACACCCTTTAACATCTATATATCCACAAAGTCTGGCATGTTTGTCTAACTTTACAAAATCCACTGATCCTCAGCACAGACTGGCCTGCAGGAGGCTGCAGTGGTTTTTTAGCAGTGCCCTCCTTAGGTTTCTCAGTCTAGCATCCTGTCTCTGAAATCTCCTCCATTCTTTGGAGCTTTTCTCCAGCACCATTTATTTTTGAGGTCATCCTTCCCTCTGACACCGGAAAAATGCACTTTCCCAACAGCCTGCCTTTCTCACAAGAAGAGCCGCTTCCCAGAGGCTTAAAAATTAATATTGGTCCCACCCCAAAATTAAGCCAATTCTAGCCATTCCTTTTTCCTCGGCAGGCCTCTACCTGTTTGGAACTCACTGGGCCAGAGACTAGGAATGCTGTCACCTGCCTTCCACAATCACAAGGGTGACAGCTCGGCAGAGACCACCATTTCTCACCAGCTGCCGGGGCCTGTCATCACGCGACTTTCTTTACCGCGGCTGCATTTTTGGGACACAGTGGGGCCCCGGGAGGGCTCTAAGACCCACCGGGTGTGATCAGTGGCACTACCCTTATGTGTGTGTGTGTGTGTGTATCGCGGCAGGGGCTGGGAGATCGAAGCTTAGAGAAAGTGACCAAGGCAAACAGGGATGCGGAGAGACTGCAGATTCCGGATCGGGTTCAGAAAGCCCCCAAGCAAAACGGGGGACAGAAAATACAAGGAGGACAGAACATCCTGAACTTTCGAATGCACAGCGGGAACCTGGTCACGGGCAGGGACGCAGCCATCGCCACGAACATGGTTACGCGGGCGGCCGACCACACACACGCACACAGAATGAGCCGCAGATGGATGGATGGATGGGCGGATGGCAGCGCGTCTGCGTCTTGGCAGGGATGCTGTGTACTTGCCTGAAACTCAAGGATTTGGTCTCGGCTTGCGAGTCCTCCTCCTCGGGGTCGCCCTCGGGCCCACCGGCCTCGTCCTCCCCGGCGCCCCCGCCGCGCACCGCAGACCACGTCCATTTCGCCCACTGCACGGGGGACAGGATCTGCCAAGGGCTGAACGCCATGAGCGCGGCTCCTCCGGCTCCAGCTCCTAGGGGTAGGGGAAGGGGGAAGAGCCTTTTTTCCCTTTCAAAATGGAGGGAACCGGTGACAGGCGCCAGTAAGCGTTTCCAGCCGAGGCGCGGATGTGGTTAAACGAGCGCCGTCGGGGGCGCGGGTGGAGCGCTTCCTCTCGCCGGCGGGCAGCGCCGCTTCCCCTTCGTCCTCCTTCCCAAACGGTGCGGCCGCGGCGCCTCCCGCGCCGGGCTTCCCTCGCCGCGAAGATGCCTCTCCCGGGGCCTCCTCAGGGCCCCGGCCCGCGGCACCCGGCGGCTCGGCCTCGGCGGCTCGCGCTCCGGGCTCTCGGCCTCCCGCCTCCCAGCCGGCGGGGCGCGCATCAGCTGCCGCCGGGGCCGCGCCCCAGGAGCCGCCCCCTCGGACCGTACTACTCGCGCGCGCCGGCGGGGGCGGCGGCGGCGCCTGGCCTTTGAAGTTTGCGGCGCGCCCGCCGGATCCCCCCCGCCGCGGCGCCACGCTGGTCGCGCCCCGGCTGCGGGAAGGGGCTGCCGGGCTGCGCCTCTGGCCTCGAGCGGAGGACCCAGGCGCCCGCCGCAGCTCTGCGGGCGTGGGGGGGCCGAGAACATCCATTTTCTGAGTCCGTGCACGCTGCGCTTTTCCTCCTGCATTTTTTTTTAATGTTTTCATCTTGCCACTGGGACTTGATGGCGTTGATGATATTGGACTGCACAGAAGTTAAGCCCCTTATTTAAAAAAAAAAAACCCAACTTCGAGGCTGTTGTGGACTGGTGTTTTTTCCCCCTCCCTGATACCGGCAGCGTGGAACATTTCAGCCTGTTCATCTTCATCCCTATCACTCCCAGGTTTTGGGAATCCCTCAGCAACGCTGCAAAGGGTGGCCAAGGACTGGAATTTAAGATGCCTTTCCCCTCCCCAAACGGCACTCGGGGACTCCGAAGTGGCCAGGTCTTGGGGTACAGAGTGCTGAAATTGCCCTGTGAAATTACAGCCTGATCAGTTTCCCATTCTCCTTTTTGAGGCTTTCTTTTCATGACTTTGAGTCTTTGATTTCTGACTTCGTTTGCTACTTCAGTAGTAAGCCAAGAGGCCTGGTGACATCTTTATGTTTGAAGGCCAAGGGAAATAGCAGATTTTCTTCATTTCTCATTGAAGGATTTCATTTAGGGATTGCTCCTCTCAAAACCACCAATTCACCCTCTTCCAAGAGAATCGGCCGCCTCAAACACCAGACTTAACGATCTCCTTGCCTGGATGGGCTGTTTCTTGTACTATTGTAATTTTCCAGAGTTGCGGTAAATCTGTGAGGTGCTGCAAGTTTCCACAGAGAGCAGCTCCAAAATTTGCATGCTGAGACTTGCAAGAGACTGACCATCTCCTCTGAAAGGGCTTGGCAAATACATTGTTGATGAATCATGACTGTCTTACACATTCGATAACAAAAACAGAAGTAAAAATAACACCAGATAAGGCTTGGCTGGTAGTCTCACCAAAAGGAAAGGGCAAGAGTTTCTTTAGAAAAAAGAAAGGTTTGGGATGTTGGGATGCTTTAGAATTCATTCCCACTTCTTCCCAGAGATAAACACAACTGTCATGAGTGTTCTAGGAACTACAAAATGAACCAGGCAGGAGGGCCACGTGAAATATACCACAACACTATCCAACTGTTTGTATTTTTAGGTTTAAACTCACCAAGTAAATCTTCAGGTTATATGGTCCCCCATGCTCCTGGATTTGACACAAGTGTTCTGTTGCCGGGAAATAATATTACTGCAATAAATCAGTAACTGGCATACACTAGGTCCTGTTCGTTCTTCCTCCTGAATAGTTCTCTAATCTTTTCATTCCTCTGCATCCCTGTTGTGACTGACTTAGTTCCCACACTCTCCCTTTTTCATAGATACACTGTAAACGACTCCCACCTTGTTCTGCCTCTGAGAGCTTTCTCACCTGGGGTCACCCCTGCCTGGCTGATCTGTGACTTGTGCTCTAATCTTGCTGTTCCTGCTCCCCGCTATTCCCTCCCCTTTGAATTCCTAGCCACAATCAGTAGAGAATTGGTTGTGAACCTTTAATATGTCCAAGAATGATCTGGGAGAGCTTCTTTAAAAAAAAAAAAACACTAATGCAAACTGCCAGCAGAATATGGAAGTCTGTATGTTTACCTATTGTCTGGAGGAATTGTTATCACAGGATAAATTTGGGACACAATGTCTAGTTTGAACCAACCAATTGCTGCTTCAGGAACAATCTCCCTTTGCCTGCAGAACTTAGCACATTCCCCAAGGAACCTCTACCCCACCCCCACCCCACCCCATCCTACACTCCCAGTCCTTGGCTGCCCATATGTCCTTCATTGCCCAGCTCACGTGTCTACTCTGGGGAAGTAGGCTGAAGGTCCCTGCTTTCTATCATGTCCCTCCTGAACATTCAGAGACTGTTACTGTGCCTTAGATAGTTTTGAAAGTGAAAGTGAGCCTTCTTAATAGTCATAAGGGACAACAGGCATAAACTAGAAAAGTCTCAGGAAGACCAGGATGTAAGGTCACTCTACACTTAGCACACTATGTATAACATATTTATTTACATATCTGTCCCACAGGCTTCTAAAGGGCAGGGACCATGTTGTCCCTGCCATTTAGGGACTTTCCCCAGAGATTAGGACAAGGCCACACACTCAATAAGTGTGTAAACAATGAATATTCTAGTTTACAAATAGTCCTTGTGAGTTTGGCTAGGGTGACATAAATTCCTAAAGCTCCTCCTGGAAAAATACAAATTTCTGAACCAGCAAAGAACAGAACACAGGACCAGTGATGGCCCCAGTAAGATAAAGCCTGACCTATGTACCAACTTCTTGAAACTCAAAAAGCAAATGCCCAGGTTTCTGAAAATCACTCCTCTGCAAGTTCTTGAACTTAGTGTGAGCAGCAACAAAGTAATTAACTACTCCATAGCTTGAACTGATTTTATTTTCCAGAAGTGCAGTGATGAGGCTGATATTACAATTTTCTTGTAATTCTGGGAAAGAATGGGCAGTGTTTGACAACAGATATCCTAACCAAGGTAAACCATAATTTTGCTGCTATGACCTCAGCCTCACCAAGCAGAATGTCTGCAAATACATAAGCAAGTAACCAAATGAAACGTATTTGTTTTGGAAATGACCTTAAGCACAGAAAGGTCCCCACCTGCTCTCTTCCTTCCTCTGCCTCTTGCCCTTCCCAGAAGCTTTGGATCAATACACCATAAAAATGGAAAATTTGCTACTACAGTTGACCCTTGAACAACTCAGAGGTTAGGGGCACTGACCCTGGTGCAGTCAAAAACTGAGTATAACTTTTGACTCCGCCAAAACTCAATATCCTACTATTGACCAGAAGCCTTACCAATAACATAAACAGTAGATTAACACATATTTTGTATATTATGTGTATTATATACTATATTCTTACAATAAAGTAAGCTAGAGAAAATATTAAGAAAATCATAAGGAAGAGAAATCTATTTACTGTTCATTAAGTGGAAGTGGATCATCATAAAGGTCTTCATCCTCATCATCTTCACGTTGAGCAGGCTGAGGAGGAGGAGGAAGAGGAGGGTTTGGTCTTGTCTCAGGGGTGGCAGAGGCAGAAGAGGTGGAGGAGGCGGAAGGGGAGGCAGGAGAGGCAGGCACACTCACTATAACTTTTCTTGAAAAAAAATCCACATATAAGTGGACCCACACAGTTCAAACCCATGTTGTTCAAGAGTCAACGGTACCTTGAAACACTCCACAAATGGTGGCCAGACCAGGCACACACCTTACAGCTGATCAGTGCTCCAGAGGGGTCTGCAAAATGAGTCTCTCTGATAGAAATTAAATAAACTATATGAGTAAGCAAACTCGAACAGGCTGACAAAGACTCCTTCACCTGATTCCAGTCAGGCTCCACTAAGCCCTCTAAGCCTTGACCTTGGGCTTCAGTGTCTGCCATTGTAGAGTCCAGTTTTATCAAGGATCCTGCTGCATCAGTTTAGTGAGAATCCCCAACCCTCCATATCTTATCACCCTGGCCTGACTTCAGCAGGAATCCTGTCAAGTCCCTTCCCCCTGAGGCTTCTGCTCAGTAATTTTCCATCCAGAGACCCCCACCCAGATCCTTGGCTATAAATCCCTACTTGTCCCTGTATTTAGAGTTGAGCCAGATCTCTCTCTGCTACTGCAAAACCCCATTTCAGTGGTCCCTTCTTAAATGATGTCTTCCTTATTTAACAAGTCTCATGAAAAATTTTTCCTTAACAAGGCAGACAACTCTCCATTTAGTAGCACAGCTACTGTGAGAATGCCTGTGGGGGTGTGGCAGGAAGAGAGGGGCAGAGGCAGGCAGGGGCCACGTTGTGAAGGAGTTAGACTCTGCTCCTGGCTAGGGGCGCAAACACAAATGCCCACCTAAGTAATGGCAGGGAGTGAAAAGCCCTGGGTGGTAGCTGTGTTACCCGGAGGATCCTGCCATGGCTAAGGGACAGTCTTACCCAGTTCCTACTGCCCAGCGTTGCCATCTAACAACCTTCCAAGCAAAATCGAAATCCTGGATGTTATAAGAAATCCTCCAATATTATAAATATTCTTACTAATTTACATTGTTTAAACCTTGTGTTACTGCTGGGCAAACAAAAGCCATCTATGTGCCTTCTTACACTGTGGAGCCCAGGATGGGCAAAAGGGAGTCATCAATTAGTGTTCTCTCTCACTCACTTGTTCAACAGGCATCCGAACTGTAAGCAATCCAAGCACAACGCGAACACTTTACAATGGAAGGAAGAGAAAATCGCTCTGCTTCTGCTAAGGAAACTGACTTTCTGGCAGCCACTGAAAACACAAGGCATTTGTGTATGACGCCGTGCTGGGGTGGGGGCGGGGAGGGAAGGAAGGAGGTGAGAGCAGCGAGGCCCTAGGGAATCATAGAGACAAGTAACCACTGAGAAAACAGGAAGGCCGGTAGAAAAACCCATGCAATGTACCTATATTTTCTAACCTAAGAATTTGATGAGCAAAATATACATCTACTTTATGTAAGACAAAATGCCAGATTGATGATGTAACCAAAATTGCTGGGCAGCTCTAAGGCACTTGGGAAAAGTACAGGCCCATATGAAATTGAAACAGCACATGGCAACTAGGTTTAGGTGCCTCATGGAACTTCAACAGAACATCTCCTGCTCCCCTACCCTGCTTTTTGAGAGCCATCCAGAGCACTGGATGAGTTTTCTAAGACATAGTGGGGAATTCCCTGAGTGTGGTTAAACACCTTCAACCCTTAGCTTTTTTCCCCTTAAATATTTAAATGTAGAAGGACTCTAAGATGTCATAATACAGGGTGTCCCAAAAGTCGCCATACATAGGGAAAATGGGAAATTGTAGCTAAATGTACCTTTATTTACAAAATATTCATTACGAAGTTTTACAAAATTTTTCCTTCATATGGAGACTTTTGGGACACCCTGTAGTATCCTAAGTCAGTAAAGCCCATCTAACATTTTCAAGTGGTTTCATCTGATCCTTATAACTATTCTTTCAGGTAGGCAGGGCAGGTTTATCACTCTCATCTGGTAGCAGAACAAGCTACCTGCCTGAAGTCACGCAGCTAATTAGTGCCACAATAGAATCAAGAACCCTAGTCCCCTAACTTTCAGTCCTCTATGCCCTCCCAGCCCCTCTGGAGCTTAGGATCCCATCAGCTAGATCACTCCTCTTGGTGTGCTGCCGACCAGTCCTGGCTTCCTTCTTACCTGGCACAGGTTGCAAAGTCACAGCTAGGAATACCTAGCTCCGTCAGTGAAGGGCTGCCATTGCCAACAGGAGGCTGTGGCCACCCTACCAGCTCTTCTGCCCTACCTCGGTCTAATCAGGCAAGGGTGTACTGAGGTCTGTACAAGACAACACTGCCAATAATAGCATCTGACTGCATTCAAATATGCTAATATTACAGTCTTAACCTTCTAAGATCAGATGTTATCCTAGTTATCCTTTACCTGTAGGCCATAATCAACTATAGAATTATGATCTTTCTTCCACTTTGGTGACCTAAACACACTAAAGTCAGGGAATGTGTACTATGCATTTACCTGAAAATTATATCATAAAGAGAAGCTCCTGATTTTTTAAAAGAGAAAAAAGTTAGAGTTACGTCCACAGTTAATACTCTTTCAGAGCTCCAGGAAGATTAACAGGGAACCAGACTACATCCATTAAAGGCTTGGCAAAGCCCCCTCCTGGGGCCTGCTCAAAGACCCTTGTCCAGGCTTTGCTCTGGGGAACAACTCTTGTCACATCCACCCTCTGATCTATTTCATTCTGTATCACAAAAAAAAGTTTGATTTCCCCAAGAAGTATGCCATTCAACCTAGGTAACACATCAGACCTACAGAACTGCCACACAGCAGAGCTATACTGTGTCAGCTTTCAGAGAAGCTGGGGAAAAAAATAAACAAATTATATGATGTTGACATTAAACTGTCTATTAAAGAGCCAGTTCTATAAGGTTCTCTTTCATCCCCATGAAATATCATGACTATATGTTTATCAACTTTATAAGAAAGTTCACTTTAGTTCTCTAAGTGTAAGAGTATTAAAGAAGCAGTTGGTGAGTGCAGAAGATATCAACAGAGTTAGGTCAGTCTGTTTATTCTAAGTGAGGAAAATAACCTCTACATCATCCCTAATTCTTCCCACCAACGACCACAAACCCAAAGTTGAAAACAAGCAAACCAAAAACAAATAGAAAAGGTCTACTTAAAGCACGAACTATCTTTAAATTTAGAATTATCTTCTATTCTAGGAGGTATGTTTGGTCTTTCCTGCTAAACAACACCATTGTATATACAGAGCCTGTTAAACAGGAATGTCATCTTGGAAGATTAACTCTTACTGATTTTGCACATTTTGTTTCTTTCTATTGAACTCAGATTCCTTTTGAGCAGCTTAGGCATTAAAAAAGAGTCCAAGTCCAAGAGCTTTATACTTAGGACCTCAGACAAGAAAGCCATCTGAAACCTCCTCCACCTTGTTTACAAATTTAAGTTTCTGATCAGGAACATTACTCCAAATTTGAGATACCTGCTTTACTTGAGTCACCTGGGTTGGAGGGAGGGTGGACTCTAAGGCTTGAGTTAAAGAGGCTGAAGGAATTTAGGAAATTGAAATAGAATAATATTCCTTCTTCTGTAGCCATTTTATTCCCTCTCCTCTACCTGACCTCCAAAATGAAATAAATTTCCCAAACAATGCATCCTCAAAGATTAGAAGAACATTGGTCATACGGCCCAGATTTTCAGAGATCATCCTGATATCAAAAATTCTACTCACTATCCTCACAAATACATATATGAGCCTTCATGAGACCACATGTCCCCATTTTTGATTTATGAGACACTGTCACTGAGAGGTTAGAAGGGAACATATTGGGACCGCAGATGGAAAGGGAGGCAGAGATCCACTGGTAGGAGGGTGTGGGGAGAAAGGTCCACCCAGAAGAAAGAATAAAACCACAAAAAGCTTCCCAAAATAACTGTGACACCCATTCCACCTTGATGCTTACTCTGATTTGGAGGGATTTCATTACAATAACTCACGTGTTTGTGACCAATAACCCTACATTTCTAACAGATAAAAAGATGAGAAACTAAGATGCAAATCCCATGACATGATATGCATCCTCCTGTAAATTCCAGCTTTTATCTCTTTGGAGTAAATGTTTAACTATCATATTTTGGTCCTAAAATTACATGGATGTGAAAATTGAAGGAAAATACGTCCTTTTATTTCTCTGTTATAGTACAAAGCAGAGAGGGGAAACGTATCCTTTTTATGTGTGCTAAAAATTTTTTAAAATCCAAATATTAACAAATCATTCATTTTCCTCACTGATAAATATAAGCTAAAAAACTAGCTGAATACATGGAAAGACATAACAATGTTCCAGGATGGTAAAACAATATTGTAAAGATGGCAATGCTACCCAATTAACTTAGAAGGGTTAATTTGATTTCAATCAAAATTCCCAGGGGATTTTTCTTAGACTTTGTCAATATTTTCCAAAAGTTTATCTGGAAAAATAAACTGGCGAGCATATTTCAAATTAGAAAAAAAACAGGGCCGGGTGCGGTGGCTCACGCCTGTAATCCTAGCACTCTGGGAGGCCGAGGCAGGAGGATCACTTGAGCTCAGGAGTTCGAGACCAGCCTGAGCAAGAGTGAGACCCTGTCTCTAAAAAAAAAAAAAAGAGAAAAAAAAAGAAAAAAAACAAGAACTACCAAGAGTTAAGAAGGGGATTAGTCCTACAAGATATTAAGACATGTTTATGTAAAAATAGGCAGATCCTTATTCTGTAAAACAGAGTAAGAAGCCCAGAAAAAGATCATACAAGATACAGGAATTTATTATATGATAAAGAAGATGTCACACTATAGAGAGAAAAGGAAGATTATTTATAATAAGAAACGGTTGAAGAATAATTGGTTGGCAAAGGGGAAAAAAAGATCAAGTCAAACCCTTACCTCAGAGCACATACCAAGATAAATTCCAGATGGATTAGATGGCTAAATAATAAAAATCAAACCATGGGGGAGAAAACAATCTAGAAGCAACAGAATCTGTCAAAGCTCTGTAGGAAGGATGACGGTCCAATTTGGAAGTAATTAATGAAATCACACACAAAATAAAGAATGCAGATTTGGCTACATTAAAAAAGTAAAGCTTCTAACTGTGAGCCTTCAAATTAAAAGGCAAACAACAGGCTGGGGAAAAACAAAGGTTGTTAGTGTTGTTACTATCCAAAGAACTCGTGAAAACCAGTAAGATCACTCAAACCCCAGCAGAAAAGTGCACAATTGTACCTGCTTACTATGTGTCAGATACTGTGCTAAGCACTTCACATGAATTATCTCATTTAATGCCCACTCCTCCATATTCTCATGAGGAAAGTATTATTATGCCCTTTTTTTTTTTTTAAAAACAGGTTAAATTGGCTACATTTTCAACCTCTAGAGCAGAGGCTATTGATCTGGGCTTAGCAAGCCAGGGTTTCAGAAGATCCTGACCTCCCTGAAATTACAGGCAAAAGCACGTGTTTGTGCATGTTTGCACCAATCTCTCCTCCTCCTCTTCCCCATATACAGTCAAGCTCCCCACCAGGAACAATGTTTTAGATGGATTAAAGATTAATTTTTCAAATCTGAAAGTGGAACGAAGAGAAGATTCTTCTGTGACAAGAAAGTTCTGGCCAAAGGGGCCCTTACGCGGAAAACCCAGACCTGCCAGAAATTAACATAAGCAAGCAGCAAGCAGCAAGCTTTGATGACACACAGACAGTGGAACAGGGAGGACAGGAGGCATGACGTTGCTCACTACTGCAGGCAGGTGTGCTCTTCCCCGAATGCCAGGGAGAACCAGTGGCATTGGGCAGCCTGTGGGTTTCTTTTGAGTGATTGCCTGGTGACCACAGCATGAAACCCTCATTGCAGGGAGGCATTTGCCTGTTGAGTCAAGGTACCATCAGAAAAGAGATTTTTCCTGGGGACTCCTACTGATAAAAACGAGAGTCCTCAAAGGCACACAAAATTGGGTAGAGCATAAAAGGTGCACTTTACATGGGAGACGTAAAAGGATTAATTTCAACATCTCTCTCTCTTTGGGGTGCTCTCTCTTTTGGTATACTCCCCTTTGGGATGGTTTCTTCCAAGAAACTATGTTGTTAAGGCAAAACGGACCACTAGGGAATCTCTCCACATCTAGGAAAAAGTAGGACTCTGGTGGGGTTTAGTGGGGAAAAGGAGGCATGGAATAGGTTGCCAAGGCCTGATTTTGTGAAGCAGGAAGCTTAAGAATTTTGGGAGCTCTAAGAGAAATGCAAAAGGATCCCACGAACACAGTGCTAAAGCCACACCAGAGACGTAGGAAAGGGCCCTAGCACGTGGAGGGCCTGAAGTTTAAGCTTTAGCTTCACAGTAAATTCGATTTGGGACTCCGGGGTGGTCCAGCTGGTTTCAACCTGGTAAGGGAAAATGCTGATTTATTGGGGGGGAGGGGTGGTCACCCTGACCTCTATCTGCTTAGAGGAAACAAAAAAAATTGACTGTTGGAAATTTGATAAAACTGTCAAAAGATATCTCCTACACAGATTGCGAAACAGAACTCATGGCTCTGTTCCTTCTACACCAGTTGTAAACACACACGGGCAACTTTAATTAAGATAAAAAAGAAAAACTGTAATGTTTTTTCAGCATTGTGTGCCTTAAGCCTTTACCGTTTGAATTGCCACGAGACCACTACAGTAGATTCTAATACCCCCACCCCTCTCCACCCCAGCATCCATTATTTCCTTATTTCTTCTGGAAAAGAACCCTCTGAGTTTTCGATGGGCACGTGGCCACCCAGCTACAGGACACATTTCCTGGCTTCCTTAGCAGCTGGTGTGGCCTTGGGACTCAGTTCTGACCTGTGGAATATAAGTGCAAGGGGTAAGTGCAAATTTGGGGCAATGTCTTTAAAAAGAAAACTGCAAGTCCTGCATCTCCTGGCTGAAGGCAAGCCAGCTTCTGTTGTGTGGAGGACAGGGACATTCAGGACAGCGTGGAGCAATAAGACAGAGAGAACCCAAGCCAGGCTGACCCGTGGAATAGAGCAGCCTGCTGCCCTAGACTAATAGCTGCCTGAGGACTGTTCTATATGAGGGAAATAAAAGTCTACCTACTTTTATTATTTTTCATTTTTTATTTCATAATATTATGGGGGTAAAAACATTTTGGTTATATGAATTGCTTTTGTATAGTTTGAGTCAAAGTTATAAGTGTGTCCATTACCCATATAGTATGCATTGTACCTGAAGTCTATCTTCTCTGCACTACTGTCATGAGATCTTTTTGTCATAGCAGCCTTGTCTCCTCACTAACATTACAACTTCCTTTGGGGCATTTCAGCATCTTGGCTCCCTTAGATAAAGGTACAGGAAGAACCTGCCTTAAATTTCAGTCCACATGATTGCGAAGAGGATTATATTAGGTCCCTTCAAAAATTCATTTTATACAGGTTGAGCATCCCTAATCTGAAAATCTGAAATCTGAAATGCTCCAAAATCTGAAACTTTTTGAGCACCAACCTGCCATCACGGTGGAAAATTCCACACCTGACCTCATGTGACCAGTCACAGTCAAAACGTAGTCAAAACTGTGTTTCATCCACCAAAATTATAAAAAATAATTGTATAAAATTACCTTCAGGCTATGTGTATAAGGTGTATATGAAACATAATGAATTTCATGTTTAGACTTGGATCCCATCTCCAAGATATCTTATTATGTATATGCAAGTAGGCCAAAATCCGAAAAAATCTAAAATCTGAAACACTTCTGTTCCCAAGCATTTTGGATAAGGGATAATCAATCTGTATCTCAATGGTGTCTTTTTCCTCAGGACGGATAATTCCCCAATCATGAGACTTAAGCCTGCCATGTGGATGATGTTCTAATTATCCTTAAAACAGGACCACCCTTCCCTCTGCTGTAATGACTTGAGTTATAATACTGCCTCTCTGGAAATTAGACAATTGCTTCTTTGTTTTGTTGTTTTGTTTTGTTTTGTTTTTTAGAGACAGGGCCTTGCTCTGTCACTCAGGCTGGAGTGCAGTGGTGCGTTCATAGCTCACTGCAGCCTCGAACTCTGGGCTCAAGCAATCCTCCCACCTCAGCCTCCCAAAGTGCTGGGATTACAGGTGTGAACCATCACACCTGGCCACAATTGCATATTTAAAGATCACTGGTGTGGATAGAAAGGCTGCAGGGGATAGGGAGCCAATATTTAGGTTCCTACAAAGGCCAAGTCTTCCAGATAGAATGGATTTAGATATACTATGAAGAATATTATCTTCTTTGGGGAGATTTCCTTGAAATAATATAATTTTATAAATCCAGAAATACTCTATAATACATGTGAGTTTTTGCTCAATTCTAAGGATAAAATAATAACTGACCCAAATTCTATAAATGAGTTAACATTCTTGTTCTTTGGCTTTAACACTAACTGGTATTAGTAATAATTTCTAGCACTCACCCACAAAATATTTTTTTAGAAACTGTTTTCTTATGGACTCATAATTAGTCAAGTTATTTTGTTGTATTATCTTACAGAACCATTGTAAGCAAGAACAAAGTTAGCCTTACTGGTCTTCCATGTACCTCATTATGTATGATATAGTCATATCACATGTATTTCCTATTTCCCTTGGCCAGGGCACAGATAGCTACTGAGTAGAATATATTTGTTTTAAATTATTTTCTGAACATATGATAAATCACTGCTACAGACTGAATGTTTATATCCCCCCAAAATTCATAGGTTGAAATCTAATCTCCAATGTGAGAGTATTAGGAGGTGGGGCCTTTGGGAGGTGATTAGGTCATGAGGGCTCTGCATGGGACTAGTGCCCTTACAAAAGGAACCCTAGAGAGCTCCCTCCTCCTCCTTCCACCATGTGAGGACACGAGGAGAAGATGGCTGAAAGTCAGCCCTCACCAGACATCAAATCTGCTGGTGCCTTAATCTTGGACCCTGCATCCTCCAGAACTGCAAGAAATAAATTCCTGTTGTTTATAAGCCACCCATCTATGGTATTCTGTTATAGCAGCCCAAACAGACTAAGACAATCGCTGACTCCTAACCTAAGCATCCATCTCAGATCTCGTAGAACCACAGGAATTTTTAGCTGGAAAGGACCTTTTCCAAAGATGACTGGGTCCAATATCCTCATTTTCAGATAAGCAGATGAGTCCCAGAAATAATACGGATTGCCCAAATGTTACTCAGCAGCAAAGTTGGCAGTAGTAGGATTCATACCTCTTGGGAGAAAGGAACAAATGCTGGACTTTCTCCCCTACCCTAAAGGATAAGCACACTTGGTATTTGTAATAGAGATACGACTTCCCCCCAAAATTCATCTCATTTTAAAAGGCAACATGAATAATTTTATAAATCAAATAATTCTTTTGTATACAAATAATATCCTGCATTGTTTCAAAAGTGTTTTTAAATACCTTTATTGTTTAAGGCAAAATAATACATCCGTACATTCATTCATTCTACAAATTTTACAAACGACCAAGCTTGGCCAGCTTCTGCTAAACACTGTGTTGAACAAAACAGACCCCTGTTCCTGCCCTCATGGAGGCTGCAGGAGAACAGTCTGCCTGGAGACCCAAGGAGGGAAGGAGCCTCTGCTTTCAACAACCGCAGCTAAAGCAAAGCTGGTGACAGGAGGAGTGAGGTGCCGACGCTGATGAGGTAGGAGAGTCACCAGGGCCTAGTGGACCAGGTTAAGGACGACTGTCTTAGAAAAAGTGAAATTTTGACAACACAGCAAAGTTCAAAGAAGAAGGGAAAACTTACCCACAGTCTTGCCTGTGATAAATAGCCACTGTTAAAATGTTGGTGAGCAATGTACCCTATTTTTATCTTTTTCAAAGCACTTTTTACATCTAGAATCAAATTACCTATATTTGTCTACTTATAATCTGTCTTTCCCTAGTAGAACAAAAAGCACCTTATCTACCTTGTCTGTCTGCTCAATAATATCTGATGACAATGATTAAACAAAATATTGCAAATCAGTCTCTTACATACACACAAGCACGTACTTATGTGGATGGATGGAAGAATAGGTAGATAGATGGGTATATAGATACTTTTACACAAATAGGATTTAAATATACATATCATCCTCTGCTAGAGGTGAGTACTTATTTACTACCCCTCCTGTTTTCATTATAACATTCTCTTCCCCAGAGGAGGAAGAGGGAACCAGGATGCTTAGCCAAGACCCTCCCTGGGCCCACATTGGGATCTGCCCCCCTGCAGAGACCAAGCGTTCTGATCTCCTCCTTTTAGCTGCATAACATGCCTTTGTGTGTCTGTACATAAATTGCCTAACTTGCTCCCCACGAGGAATATTTAATGGGTTCACCACCATTTCTCATTATAAATGCAATCGTGATGAATAACCCTATGCATATGCAACTTTTCACACATATGATTTCTTAGAGTAAAATCCTAGAAGTGGGATTTTAGTGTCAAAAACACATTTTATATTTTGATACACACAGCCAAACTGCCCTCCAGAAAGGTTGTACTAATTCACATTTTTAAGCAACAGTGTATGAGAGCGCCTTTTCCCTAAACCTTAATCAATACCAAGTTCAATCAATCTTTTAAAACTTTGCCTAATGGGGGGAAAGGATAAGCCACCACCAATGATTTTTGGTTTAATTTGAACACATGGATTATTTATGAAGTCTGAACATCTTTTAATGTATTTATTGAACCCTTGCCTGACTTCCTTCCTTCTTTCCTTCCTTTCCTTCTTTCTTTATTTGTAAATGGAATATTTAAGTCCTTTACCTTAAATCAGTAGTACCAAATGTGTGGTCCCTGCAACAGCAGCACCAGTGTCATCTAGGAACACATTAGAAATGCAAATTCTTTTTTTGTGTGTGTAGAGACAGAGTCTCGCCATGTTGCCCAGGTTGTTCCCAAACACCTGGCCTCAAGTGATCCTCCCATCTCAGTCTCTCAAAGTGCTAGGACGACAGTTGTGAGCCACTATACCCGGTAGAAGTGCAAATTCTTGAACTTCACCTCTATTAAATCAGAAACTTGGGGTGGGCCCAGCCCTCTGTGTTACAACAAGCCCTCCAGGTGGTGCCCGCACACACGGAAGTACCTTAAATCATTGGTTTTTTTAAGTCACATTGGAGACCCTCACTTCCCATACAGGAAAAGTATCTACAACATCTAGATTGGAGACAAAAAGCTTTTTGATGAGCAGCAAGTTCAATATTTCCTCCTCAGAATGGCCTTTATGGACTGAGTGTCATTTACTCTTTCCTTTCGTCCACAATACTCTGAATCACCTCAACAAAATTCACGAGTCCAGAGTGTCACCAGCACCAAACTCCTAACAGCCAAATCACAGTTGTAAGTGGGATTTCCTACTTGTGTCTGCCTAACACCATTCCCCCATGTTGGGTCCACAATCCATATTTTCTTTGGAATTCTAGGGACATGTGGTTTGGATATCCTGGTGCCATCCCCCACTCCCAATGCAGGGGTGGGAAAGTGACTCAGGCCTGACTAATCAGCATCTCCCCCACTCTCCTTCCCAATATAACACTCAGTTCAGCAAAGGGCACAAGTCCCAAGCCCATCCAATTTATGTGTCCTGACAACCTTGCCAAGTGTTTCCACCACTACCCCTCCTATTTCTTATACCAAATCTGGGGCCCTAGGGCAGGATTCCAAAGAAAACTTAGCATCCTCAGCGTGCGAGCCCTGTGAAAAGCTGCCCACCCCAGCCAGTGGTAGGAGAAACGGCCTCTACCGTGGTAACCACAGTGGGTCCAGCAGGAATCCCAGGGGATGGGGCTGAGTCCGTTTTAATGTTATCAGTGGCCAGTATATGTAGAAATGTGACTCTGCACTGGGATTAGCCAACATCATGGGCACTTTCATTAGTCACTGGCCTTTTGGCTCAATAATCTCTTTATTTAAAATGCTCTATAAGCCCCAAGTGGACAACTGGTAGAGACATTTCCCAGGCTGGTGGGTGCCAGGAAGGGATACACCCGGAGATCGCGTGGCAACATTCTTCAGCCTGGTTCCTCAGCTCTTGCTACATCTGCTTGGCAAAAAGCTGCCTCAGAGAGTGCCAGAATTCAGTCTCCCTGCCAACACCATCAAGGGCCAAACCTAAAGAATTTCCCTCACTCTCAGAGACACTAAAGTGACTCCTTGTGCTGGAGTCTTTCTTTTCTCCCTTTAGATGATTTTTTTCCCTCCCAAATAAGATATGCAGAATCATTTTATCTTCAGCCATGCACACTTGAATTCAAGTCAGTCATTCAAAAACGTCTGCGGAGTGGCTGTCGGGCCAGGACAGGCACACCGAGGGACTGCTTTTTCTCTGGATCTGACATACCCAACACGCACGTTACAGACAGCATCACGCAAAGAACTGATTTGTTTCACGTATCTCGAGCCTCTGCAAGTGGAAGAAAGCTCAACTATGACCAAAAAAGGAAACGACACGATTCGGCTTCCACGGAGGGTTTTGGAATGTGTGAGGGGGAAAGCAGGGCGGGCGGCAGGCAGGACCCCAGCCCGCAGGCGCTGCACGCTGCGCAGGAGAAACCGGGCGGAACCCGCACTCGCCTCCAGATCACTCGGAAGGCAGGAAAGGACAGTGCAGCATCAAAAAGCCCTTTCTGCTCTGTAAGGAGCGTGAGAAACCCTGGATTCGACGCTGTCAGCAGAGTGTTCGCACAGCAAGAGACAGCCCTGCACGGGGCTCTCCAGCTCCGCAGCGGAAGCCATGGTGTGACGGCTCTGCGTGCTACAGGCTGGCAGCACAGGCTGCGTGCATGCTCCCTCTCTCTCACACACACACACACACACACACACACACACAGTCTCACGTACACAGTCCACAACACACACTCACACCACACCTCCCCCCACAGTCTCACACACACACACACCACACACCCCACTCACACAGTCTTACATACACATACACAACACACAGTCACGCACACAAAGTCTCACCTGCACATACACACACCACACACAGTCACTCACACCACACCTCCTCCCTGCAAAATCTCTCATGCAAATCACACACATACACACACACAGTCTCATGTACAGAGTCACACAACACAGTCCCAGGCACACACACACACCACACACCCCACTCACAGTCTTACATACACATACACAGTCATGCACACAAAGTCTCACCTGCACATACACACACCACACACACTCACACCACACCTCCTCCCTGCAAAATCTCTCATGCACAATCACACAGTCTCATGTACAGAGTCACACAACACAGTCCCAGTCACACACACACACCACACACCCCACTCACACAGTCTTACATACACATACACACACATAGTCACGCACACAAAGTCTCATCTGCACATGCACACACCACACACAGTCACTCACACCACACCTCCTCCCTGCAAAATCTCTCATGCACAATCACACACATACACACACACACAGTCTCATGTACAGAGTCACACAACACAGTCCCAGTCTCACACACACCACACACCCCACTCACACACAGTCTTACATACACATACACAACACACAGTCACACAGTCTCACCTACACATATACACGCCACATACACAGTCACTCACAGCACACCTCCTCCCCGCAAAGTCTCTCATACACACAGTCACAGAAACACACACACACCACATACCCTACCCACAGTCTCACATACACATATACATACCACAGTCACACACCACACACACCACACAGTCACACACACACCTCCCCCCAGAGTCTCACAAACACAATCACACACACCACCTCCCCACATACACAGTCTCACATACACATGGTCACACACACATCACATATACCTCCCACAGAGTCTCCCTCTCTCACACACACACACCACACACAAATGCACGCATACCACTGCCCCCCACACCACACACACACACACACACACACACACACACACAGCCTCCCCACCCCACACACTCCTCAAGCACTTCTTCCCCAGCCCCAGTGACCATTCCTACAGGGGTGTGGAATAGACAAATAATTACTATTCAGGGTATAAAAACAACTCTTACTTAAAAGGAAAAAGATCGTCAACTGGGAAGGGACTGCCAAATAAAAACACAAAGAGAAATTTAAACGTGTCGCCTAGGGCAGCACAGACTGAGAGAAAAGAGCTGTTGGAAGGGCCAGTCCGGGAGCAGGGGGATCGTTTGGGGTTTGGTCTCTGCATCATACTCCCGGGGACCTGGGACAGCCCATTCTTCTTAGCCAGCACTGGCCTCCTGCTGGGCTGGGGAGGCAGTAGCCTCCCCCCTCTGTGAATAAATCCTTCTCATGCTGTACAATTCGCCAGCCAGGCGCTTTGGGAGGGTACCAGAAGGTTCTGTCACACATTCAATCAACAAATTTTTTGTGAAACATTCTTCAAAATTTGTATTTTCTATAAATACAAACAGTCACAATGAGCCCCCTCTGCCTCCAACACAGGGTGTTTATCTTGCAATTCAACCAGTGAATGCCAACGAACAAGCAAGGAACACCACGAAGGAGAAGGAAGACTTCCATCTTCTCAGAAGCCACAAAAAGTATTCTCTGAATCATGCGATTTGGAGTGAAAAGAAACACACCCCCGAGAGGCAGGCTCCTGGCCAGCAGAAGGAAATGGAAGTGTCAAAAAATTCAACTCGGCCCACCTGTGCCCCAAACTAAGGCGATGGCGGCTGGCGCCCCCTGGTGTAGGACGCGAGGACAGGGCCTTGTCCCTGGCAGGAAGCAGGAAGGCGATGGAAAACGGGTGAAAGAGCCCCACCCCAGACTACACCATCTCTTCTCTCTTCCCCCCCATTGTTGCCAGCTATTCCTGAAATGTGGGCACATCTCTTAGTTCTAATCTTGTTCTCAAGAGAACCTGCCAACCTCCACTTTGGGTGTCAACTGTAAGGGTGGCGGTGTTATTCAGGACTTGATTTGTGTTCCCAAATGTCATCGCTACGGCCCTCTGGACGTGTATGAGGAACCACGGCTTCACACACATCTGTCCAGAAGTACCACAGCCTGAATGTCATTTAGTCCACAAAGGGTTCAAGAGCCTTCTGAGGCCAATGGATAAGCAGGTTTGAAAAGGCAAAGGAAATGTCGGTCATCTTCCCACCTTCGTATCTTGCCCGAGTCTTCCTGGTTTTGTTTTCTCAAACCTCTATTTAAGAGCAATTTTGATGTAGCCATAGAAACATAACATTTTGCAGTTGTTAGGAAAGCAAGACTCACAGACAAAAATACTGCAGCAAAGAAACCCGGGAGGGGCATTCTATCTGCTCTGTGTAAATGCAATACCGTATGTGGGTATTTGTCTATAGAATGGGCTGGACAATTTCTCAAACATTTCTCAAACATTTACTTCCCTGAACTATGTTATCAATAGGGAACAAGCCATAAAAACTCACTTTCTAGCAGATAAACAGAAACCTCACTGGCTAATGAGTTGCCTGGGTGGCATACCCACTCTGGAAATGACTAGAAATGTTGTCTCCTCTGCTTCAGCTAGGTTCATCAGAACTGAACCCCAGCTCCACCATTTCCTAGCTCTGTGGCTTTAGTTTTTCAACTTCTCCAGGCCTCAGTTTCTTCATCTGTAAAATGGAGATAATAATATCTACTCCACAGGGCTCATGAAAGGATTAAATTAGATAATACATAGATTTCAGGGTCGCTGACACTCCTAATTTTCACATATTGTGTATATGTGCATTTTTTAAAAAATTTTTTTATTTTAAGAAACAGGGTCTAACTCTGTTGTCCAGGCTGGAGTGCTGTGGCCCGATCATAGCTCACTGTAACACTGAATTCCTGGGCTAAGTGATCCGCCTGCCTCAAATTCCCAAGTAGCTAGGACTATAGGTGCACACCACCATGCCTGGCTAATTTTTTTCATGTTTTTCTACAGATGAGAGTCTTGCTGCGTTGCCCAGGCTGGTCTCAAACTCTTGGCCTCAAGCAATCCTCCTGCCTTGGCCTCCCAGAGTGCTGGGATTACAGGCATAAGCCACCACGCCTGGCTATGTGTGTATTTTTATGTGGTCCAAAAAGATTTTATCATATTATCAAGTGATCTGTGACCCAAAGAAGTTTTCAGAGCTATTGCTCTAAAGCAAAGCATCTTTGCAAGATTCCTGGGAGTTGTCACCCTTACCAGTGACATATCATCCTTACCTGCTGTCAGGCTTTTATGAGGACATGCAATATGAGACAGATATATAGGTTTTCTCAGAAACAGAACTATCCTGCTTTCAGAAAATAGATATGACTCTAAGGTTTCTATGTATAATAACACTCCCAAATTTAAGAAAGCTAAATATAATTTCCTTTGCCTAGAATTCTTACTAATAACATTTGCAGCAGACATACCATAAGATTGATGAAGGTGAACCCGTACTATGTACAAGCAAAAAAAAAAAAAATTACATCCAAAGTATACCTAACAGTAAGACTTCTGAGAATACAGAAACATCAAGGTGAGCTATTCCTGTGGTTAGTAACTCTCCAAGGTTACCAAGCCTCCACAGGTAAAAGATGTGGAAGGTAAAGGGTACAGAACGGTAGTTTATCTTTTGCCATTCCTTATATTAAATCTGCTAGTACTTTATATCGTATTATTACAAAAAATAAAAGTCTGTCCCTGAAAAATGTAACCCTGACAGAGCAGGCAGATGACCCAAGAGCATTTGAAGGTGCCACCATTTTGGCAGAGGAAGCAAAACGGCTTAAAATGTAACCTTAAGATGGAGTGGAAATTGATTAGGACAGCAAAAAATCTATGAGAAAAGTTCAGTTATGAATGTCCTTTTTTTCCAAGCTCCACACATCCCCTCCATTTGCGAGGTCACCTCCGCTTGTCTGACTCTCTGGCATATATATGTCCTGCCCCAATATTACAAACAAATATTCAGATTTTTATACATTTATAAATGTTTTCCCTTGCTCACGTAAATTCTCACATACATAATGACTAACACTCACAGTGCCTGATCAGAAGGAGGCAGTCAATTGATATGTGTTGAATAAACGAGAAGGAAAAGAAAAAGGTTAACTTTTGTTCAATGAATAAGAATAAAAAGAGCAAAAGTCAACGGTTAAACAGAAGGAAAGAGAGGTTATAATACTGAATTTTTAAATGGTATTATACAATTGTGGGAAGAGAAAGGATTTTCTAACACTTAATCCTAGTCCTGGAGTAACTGGTTAGCCATTTTGAAGAAAAAAAAATGTTAGAGCCTCACTAGTGATTCTAAAAATTTCAGATAGAGTAAATGGATTATTATCAAGAAAAGGAAGTCAAAACAACTAGAAGAAAAAAGTTCTCTCATCTTGGGTTAGGAAAGAGCATAAAAGCCAAAGAAGAAATCCTAAAGTAAAACATGACAGGTTTATTTATGTTAAAAATAAACATGACTACTGATTTTTTTTTTTTTTTTTTTTTTGAGATAGAATCTCACTCTGTTGCCCAGGCTAGAGTGCAGTGGTGTCGTCGTAGCTCACTGCAACCTCGAACTCCTGGGCTCAAGCGATCCTCCTGCCTCAGCCTCCCGAGTAGCTGGGACTACAGGCGTGCGCCACCACGCTCGGCTAATTTTTCTACTTTTAGTAGAGACAGGAGTCTCGCTCTTGCTCAGGCTGGTCTCGAACTCATGACCTTAAACAGTCCTCCCACCTCGGCCTCCCAGAGTGCTAGGATTACGCTTGTGAGCCTCTGCGCCCGGCCTATGACTACTAAATTTTTAATGTGGTATTCTGGATGGGAATCCTGGAACAGAAAAAGCACATCAAGCAAAAACTAAGGAAACCTTAATAAACTATCAACTTTAGTTAATAATAATATATTAATATTGATTGTTAAGTCAGAGAATAGAAAAAACAGTTTATGTTTTTTACACAGAATAGTATTCTGGATTTCCTAAATTTTCAGATACTCTTTTTAAAAATGTGCTTTCTGATTATAAAAGGAATACGTCCTAGAAAATCTGGAAAATCAGAAAAATAAAATGTTTATATATGCTACTGAATTACTAATAAACAAACATTAAGTTGAGGTGTTAAAAATGGAAAATTGAGCCCCCTCTCCCCCGTTAAGCAGCCCAGAGTGAGCAGTGAGGTGCTAGAGAAAATCACAGAGAGCCTGTCATTAGGTTGAGCCTGTCTTGAGAAAACCTCTCCCCAGTACAGTCCAGGGCTGCCACCATGGCTTGGCCAAGCCCTCAGCTGAAGAGCTCCATCTGCGGCTCCTGAAATTATGTCTGCACCTGCCAGCCCTTACCCACCTCTCCAGACTCACTCTTCCCAGCTCTCAGGCCCACTCCACCTCCACCCTCCCCACACACACCACAAGCCCCAGACAGGCCCCACACACGAGCAGGCCAGCACGAGCTTCCCTTTCACTTGGAAAGCCTTTCCATGACTTCCCTCAACGGGCAACTCACTCACTCTCCAAGTCTGCAAGGGCCAGTTTCTTTCTGGGAACTGCGAGATCAACTCATCTCTCAACCTCTGACCCCCACAGTGATTCACAGCCTCCTGCCTGCCTCTCAGGGGCATCTTGGGCCTCTTTGGATACTCAGTGCCCAAATGTCTGACTCACAGCAGGTTCTCAGCAAATATCTTAGGGTGAGAAGTCTGGCTGGAGGCGGGAAGAGGGGAGGGCAGGGAGTGGGAATTTCTGGGGCAGCACACCACCACCTGAAGGCCGGCCAGCACTCTCCCACGCAAAGCCGGCTGACTGTTACCAGCCAAGGAGAAAATGCCCAAGAGAGAGAGATCAAAAAGAGAAAAAAAGAAAAATCCTCAAGAGACCCCAAACAGCCAAACGATCTTGAAAAAGAACAAAGTTGAAAGACTCATCCTTCCTGATCTCAAAACTTACTACAAAACTACAGTCATCAACAGTGTGGTACTGGCATAAGGATAGAAATATAAACCAATGCAATAGAATAGACAGCCCAGAAATAAACCCTCAGGTATACAGTCAGTCGATTTTCAACAAGCATGCCAAGACCATTCAATGGGGAAAGCATAATCTTTTCAACAAATGGTGGTGGGAAAACTAAATCCACACACGAAAGAATTAAGTTGGACCCTTATCTTACGCCATATACAAAACTCAAAATGGATCAGATCTAAACTTAGGAGCTAAAACTATAAAACTTGTAGAATAAGACATAGGGGAAAATCTTCATGACATTGGATTTGGAAATGATTTCTTAGATATCATACTAAAAGCACAGGCAACAAAAGTAAAAATAGATAAATTGGATTTCATCAAAATTCAAAACTTTTGTGCATCAAAGGACACTATCAAAAGTACATAGGTAACCCACAGAATGGAAGAAAAATATTTGCAAATCACATATTTGATAAGGGATTAGTATACACAGTAGATAAGGAACCACAACTCAACAATGACAACAAAAAAACAACCTAATTCAACACCAGGCAAAGCACTTGAATAGACATCCAAAGAAGGTATACAAATTGCCAATAAGCACAAGCAGTAATCATTAGGAAAATAAGCACAGCACTAATCATTAGGAAAATGCACATCAAAACCAAGGGAGATACCACTTCACACCCATTGGGATGGCTATTTAAAAACAACAACAAAACACAACAAATGTGGGTGAGGATGTGGAGAAATTGGAACCCTCATGCATTGTTTGTGAGAATGGAAAATGGTACAGCCACTGTGAAAAACAGGTGTTTTTGTTTCTTTTTTTTTTAAAGACAGGGACTTGCTCTGTCACTCAGGCTGGAGTGCAGTGGCACGATCTTTGCTTACTGTAATCTTCAATTCCTGGGCTCAAGCGATCCTCCTGCCTCGGCCTCCTGAGTGGCTGGAACTACAGGCCTGTGCCACCACCCCCAGCTAATTTTTTCTATTTTTTTGTAGAGACAGGGGTCTTGATCTTGCTCAGGCTGGTCTCAAACTCCCGACCTCAAGTGATCCTCCCCACTCAGCCTCCCAAAGTGCCAGCATGGATTACAGGCATGAGCCACCATGTCCTGACAAAAAACAGTTTTGTGATTCTTCAAAAGTTAAACATAAAGTTATCATAAAGGATCCAGCAATTCCACTCCTAGGTATATACTCACAAGAACTGAAAGCAGGGACTCATAGATAGATTCAAAGCAGAATTATTCACAATAGCCAAAAGATGGAGGCAACTCAGGTGTCCTTTCACTTGAGTTGATAAACAGAATGTGGATAAATGGATAAACAGAATGTGGTATATACACAATGGAATATTATTCAGCCATGAAGAGGAAGGAAATTCTGATACATGCTACAACATGGATGAACCTTGAAAACAATATACTAAGCAAACTAAGCCAGATGCAAAAGGACAAATATTGTATGATTACACTTATACAAGGGACCTTGAATAGATACACAGAGACAGAAAGTAGAATAAAGGTTAGGGAAGAGGGGAATGGGGAATTGTTGTTTAGCAAGTACAGAATTTCTGTTTGGGATGATGAACAAGTTCTGGAAATGGATAGCGGTGATGGTCGTACAATGTACTTAATGCCACTGAATTGCACACTTTAAAATGGCTAAAGTGGTAAATTTTATGTTATGTGTTTTTCACTACAAGGAAAAAATTATCCCCCCAAAAAACCCAAAAAAGTACCTCACAAGCCAGAGCAAGCTTCCTCAGAAGGTGGACCTCCTTGTTCCACAGCCTTGCAGATGGCACCAGTTCATGCCCTCGCCTTAGATTAACAAATTTATGCACCCTGTAGCCCACTCTGGCTACTAACCAACTTAGACTTCCAATAATCCACTTCCTTAACTCAGAACACCAGCAGCTGTGCCCTTGTTTCCTTTCTTTTCTCTTCCTAATTTTTAACCCTTGAACCATGTACCAGCTGGGAGAAGCTGTGGCTGGGGTGTAGTTGGCCATTACAGCTAAAATAGGGAAGAAATTGTGAAGCAAAACTATACCTGAACTCCCGCAGATAGCATTCTTAATACAGCATCCATCTCACTTTTTAATGATTTGCAGAGAGGGATTTTTCTTCCCTTATTAACTCTTTTTACTATTTCAACTAACTTCACAGTCTAGAAGTTGTGATATCTAAAGTCAACATATACATACAAATAATTCCATTGTCATGCGATTCAAACCATTTCCTTTTGGGTTGGCTTCCACTGGAGATGGAGCCAGCCAACCTTTCCTAAAAATTATATATTGCCACATATCTTGGGCCCCTTTTCCAAGTTAAATACTATAATTCTTTTAACTTTTCGTCATATAGCTGGCTTTTCTGGGTCTTTTCCACAAACCTTCTCTAAATCTCTCTCTTAATTGTACACTAAAACATTTTACATTGACATTTAAAAAACTTCCATAGCAAATGGGAACCAACATGTTTTAATGACAATAAAAATGGTGTGGTAAGAAGGTAGTGAACCATATGAATTTAAAAGCAATGGATTTCAGAAATGTTGCTCCTTAAGTGTACTTATTTTGAGCCATATTTTCTTGTATCTAAAACCTCAAAGCCAGCACCTCCCTCTTCATGTCAGGGACATATGTCCCACGATGACTCGCTCATCAAGGGGCACTCTAGCTTAGCTGTTGCTGACTCTGCGGTTCACTAGAACACTGCATAGCGTGCATCTAATTTATACCACCAGAAAGATGCACGGCAAAACCACTTCAGAAACTCCTCCTAACTTTGCTGCTGACCTATTCCATTATGCTATATTCCAAATGCAAACAAAGATCGGTCTAGAAATTTAACTAGTAAGAACGGACAACAGGTGCATATCTTGCATTCCAGGCAGACAAGCCAAACAAGCACCAGATGAATCAACCACACACCATATTCCCTAATGAATCACAGGCTTTACTTTATGTCATTATTCAGATCTCTCCACAAATTATTTACCACTCTTAGAAAACTTACCTTGGCCACACTGCTGAAAATAAACAACTAAGGAATCAGTGATTTCAAACATTTCATCAAACTACTATATACCCAAATACATTTCCATCCTCTTGGTAATACAACTTTCTGGAAAATAGAAATTAACTGAGGAAAAAATTAACTCAAAAAGTTATTGCCTTGCTTCTTCACTAAGAGGCCTTGTAGAATTAGCATACAAATCAACCTTCCCTTCAGAAGAAACCCTGCCTTACTCGTGAATATATCTCCCAAAGAGCCCGGAATAGCATCTGGTTCATAGATGCATGTACATAGAACTATATTAATAATAATTCATGTATTTAGCACTAAGTGCCAGGCACTGTGCTAATAATATATACCACTTCAAAAATTAGGTATGATTATTATTGCCATTTTAAACATGTAGAAATTTGCCAAACTGAAGAGTTAAATAACTATATTTCCAATGCTTCCTAAACTAAGCTCGGAAGCAATCTAGCTGAAATTCCAACCCACAGCCTGGTCTTAATCACCATAGTGTGCAGCCTCCTTGAATAAATGAAGTGAAATTTGTCCTATCTTTTAGCAAAGCCAGCTCATTTGTTTCCCTGGGTTTAGAGAAGATTGGCTGGCACAATCTTCAATAATACTGAGTTTTATCTTAAAATCGGACATTTCTTTTCATGTACATCTATACTTTATATTTCACAACAGAGCTATTGTAAGAGAGATTTATCTGGTTACTTTTAGTACCTCATTAAGTTATTCTGAAATACAAATTGTGAACATTCTGAAACATAATTTCTCCTTCAAAAGACAAATGCCAGTATTAATGCATTATTTCTGTAATTTTCATGTTTTTTTTTTTAAAGGAACAATAGATCTTGAAAATGCCACAGCCTGAGTAAGAGAACTTCCTTGAGGTCAGTGTTATCCATGACAGCCATATGTCCGGCAGGAAATCTGCAGCTGGTGACATTAACAATGAAATCCCCCACTTTCTTGTACCGTGGAGAGACTTGTGGCCCGTATATCTGAACAAGGCAGGACTTGGATTAAATGCCTACTTTTTGCTCTCCATGTACATTACGGGTGTGGAATCTCATATTTCTGGTCTTTCACCTGAGCGTGCCAGGTGGTTTGTAAGGCTGACTCATTAAGCAGAACCTGACACTCTGCTGAGATCAATAATGTTAACACGGACTACATGTGTTATGTGCTTCTTAATATGTCCACTTGAGTAGGGAAGGGCTGTATTTCTAGACAAAGACCTTGCGTTTAATCATTTTTAGGCAAGCTTTGAAAAATATACAAGGGACACGCAGGACCTCATTGAAGAGAGTGAGACCCTCTATCTATTGCCAAGCCATTGGATAATTTAACAACTGATCACTTAACACCCTAACCACTGAACCCTACATTGCATGCTGAGTTCATTTCTTCAGCATGCTATATCAGTGAATAACTCCATTATTTACTTTCAAGTTACACAGTAAAGCTGGCCACACAGTCACAAAAACTAAACAGTCAACTTTCATCCTTGGCTAAAACAATATATTGCTCAGAGATAAAACTATAACTCGTGATTCATATATACATGATCTTATAACATAGGCTTCAGAACAGCCTATGAAGTAAGGATTGTTATCATTCGCGGTTCACAAATGAGGAAGCTGAGACACAGAGAGGTTAAGGAACAGAGAAAAGATCTCCAGCTATTAAGGAAAGGAGCCTAGAACTAAAACCACTGCTATCTGCCTCCAAAACTCTTACCTTCACCTGAATGTTATACTGCCTCTTTTGTTTGTTTTTTAAAAGTTACATCAACTTTGGCAATTTCATCTTATTAGGTATAAATGCAGGTCTAATGCAGAGTTCCCCCTTATTCAGAGAAAATTACAGAAAAAACGAGGGGTGTGTTCTGCCAATTGAGACAAATGTTTGACTGTTTCCTGGGACAGTCCCAGCTCTCAAGGGGAAGGCAGCTACAGCATGAACTCTGGAGTCAGACAGCCTGGGGTCCACCACTTCCTAGCTGTGTGAGCTTGGACAAGTTACTTGATCTCTCTGTGCTTTCCTCACCAGTAAAATGAAGACAATAATAGAAACTAACTCAGTGTTCTTGGGGATTAAATAACACAAGGCATTTAGAAGCATTTTGCACATCTTATGTGGTCAATAAATCTCAGCTATTCTTATCCTTAATAAGCTGCCTGAACTAAGTTTAGATTTGTGATCTAAACATTAGGAGGTACAACTAACACATCTACCATTTGGATGTGCTGGATGCTTTGAATAGATGATCAAAAAGCCCTCCCACGGTTCAGGCTGCCGGTATGATGGATAAATGTATCTATCTCAAACTAAATAGCTTTAACATTTACTGAATTAAAATAAAGAGTATGGATTCCTTAGCATTGCCTCACCACCAAGACACACATACACTCTAAAAAGTTTTACATTAAACATTCCAAGACTAGTTGGGTTCTAAAATCGTTATCAACGCACCCTCTCTGTCAAGAAGCATGGCCATCTTTCAAACCGTGAGACTTACTCTAAATCACAGTCTCTAAAAATTTCCCTTCACAGCATGCATTACAGTACTTGGTGTCCCCAATTGTTGCTGTCCCAGAACAAAAGCCTAATTGCTGCTGCTACAATACTGCCCTTTTTCTGAGATCATCATGAAGCCCTTGGAGCAAACAAGAGAGGGAGTTCTTGTAAGCAGCAAGCACTGAGTCAAAATTCCTGGAGCCTGAAGGCCAACACGAGCTGAGTTTTTTATCTTTAAGACTCGAGTCCCTTTCTAATGTCTACACCTCCCTGCAAATATTAATAACTCTATCTTGTGAAGCTTCACAGCCCTTTAGGACACGTGCGTTTTCCTGCTTGGACGAGTAAGGAAAAACTCGGGGTCCCCTTCTTGCCGGTGCAGCGTGAGCAGGAGCAGGACAGCAGACCCGCCTGGACGATATTTGGCGGCGGTGGGGTCCTGCCGCGGCGCCCCCAGCGCCCCGCAGGGCGAAGCGCGGAGCAGGATGTGCCAGCAGGCCAAACCCTAAGCGCTCGTGCCCCGCCGCCGCGAGCGGAACCCCACTTTCCCAGCCTCCGGGCCAAGCGCCGTGCGCCTCCATCCCGTGCTGGCACGCAAACCCCCAAAGGGCGGCCCCCGGAGAGGGCTCTGGGACTCACGCGGTCTCTTTGGGTCTCGGGGGCCTCTCCCCGGCGGGTTCCCGGGCCCTCGGGGTCTGCGAGTGGGACGCTCCCATCGCTCTGAACTTGGTGCCCCGGCTGCGCCCGCCGGTGCTCTACAAACCGGGCGGCTCTCCGCGGACCTCGGGCGCGGAGACGGCGGGGCGGAGGAGGAAGGGTGGGGCGGCGGGGGGCGGGCTGGGGGGAGCCCAGCCTTAGGGTCCTGGCCGCCGGGAAAGCCGGGGATAAGAGCTTGCTAAAGAAGCTGCCAACTTCTCCGCCAGATGCAGGGCCCGGCCCGCGCTGCCACCCGCGCGCCCAGCGGGGACAGCGCGGGGAGATGCCGAGTGTCCTGGCCACGCCCCGGGTGCGTGGGGCTGCGGGAGGGCGCCGGGCAGCGCCCGCCTCATCCCCCAGCCGGGGAGCCCCTCCGCAGCGCACGAGAGCAGGTGGGGTGGGCGCGAGCCCGCGTGCGCCCCCGGGTCCCCGCCGACCGCGGGACGTTGCGCTCTCCGCGCGCGGGGTCCGAGGCTAGCGGGGAAGCCGCGGGAAGAGGCTCCGGGGACAGCTATGCAGAGAAGCACCGGTAGGGGGCGGTGTGCGCGGTGTCAGGAGACCCAGGCGGCCCCTCAGCGGGCGTGGCCTCCCCCCCCAAACCGCTTCTGCCGGCAGGGGCGGGAGTGAGGCCTGGACTGAGTTGCACAGGCAACTGGGTTAGTCCTGCTCCTGCCCCAACTAGCTGGGTGGCTTGGGACAAGTTATTTCACCCTCTCTGAGTCTTGTTTCTTTGTCTGTAAAATGATGGAGTATGTTCTTTACTTCTTTTAACACACTGACTGCCACACTAGGAAAAAAAAATTTTTTTCCCTGGGGCCACGGTGTTTTATTACGAAAATAGAATAAAAACTTCGAAAACAAAACGATCCTTTCTAATTTAATGAAAAATTGGTTATTTTTTATTGTTTTCTGTGCGTGAATTTTATGCACCCTGAAAAATAGTTCACGCGGCTCAAGGTAAAGAGACGTGTGAGTTACATACGTTTCACGAGGCCCCGGGCTCAAAACTAGCGTGAGTTAAATACAACTCACACGGCAATTAACGTGTTAATGTCCCTTTAGTCTCTAACAATCAAGGAATGAATTCTCTTCCAAACTCTTAGGAAAAAAAAATGCACCTATCCCTCCCATGTCATCTGTGATCCAGCTACATCTAGCAACTCCCTTTTTGGAATATTTCATGCTCTTCCTCACCCAGTCCCGCCTCCCTCCTCTCCAGCCATTTGTCCTCATTCCAGCATTTCCGCCCCCCCCAGCAGATTGGAATGCCCTTTCCGCTAACACCTATTCATGCTTCCAGACCCAACTCAAACCTCCCTTCTGTGACACCGTCCTGCATCCTGATATTACTAATACATCTTCCTTGTTACTGCCTGTGTCCCTCACTAGAATGTAAGCTCCATGAAGACAGGGGATTTGTTTAGTTTTCTCCAGTCCTCCAACATGCCTGGCACATAGTGGACACTCATAATTGTTGATAGATGCATTTATCCTACACGCATGTTATCACTTTTCTTCCCAGTGCCCCCATAGCATTTGTCAATCTTATTTTGTAATTATGTCTTCACTTGTCTGTCTTTCCACTAGAATATGAGTTCTTTAATGGCAGGAACGCTTCTTATCTCTGTGTCTTAGCTTAGCACCTGGCACAGTGCCTGGCTCATGGTTTACGTACAATAAATATTTGCTAAATGAATGAATGAGTCAGTGGCTAGGCACACAGAATTGTCTTCAACATTAACCTCATTCTTAACTGGAAGCTATATATGATACAGATGTATGTGGCTACATTTTCATTTTTCCAGAAAGGATCAGAAAACTCATAAAAGAGACATATTTGCAATAGATCTTTTGTGTATCAAATTTTGACATATTTTTACACATTATCTTCACTCTCCTTAGCCAGAGGGGTCCTAAGGTCCAGGATGCCACCACATGGTAGACATATGCAAGCAAAGTATTTGCGGGGTGGGAAAACAAACATTAATTAGTAAACGTGTAGTGACACAGGAATTGAGATTTTTGTGGGAAGCATTTCAAACAGCTAAAGACAAGTTGATTCTTGGTAGATAATTTTTTTCTTTAAGTTCAAATTCTTCACACATTCTGTCTGTAATACTTTGGTGATGGGATGGAAGTGCCATTGATAATGCAAACATAACCCTGTTAGAGCTGTGGTTCCCTCCAGAGGAACACTCAGCCTGTCCTTGTGAGAAAGGTCTTTATATTCTGAGAAGGTCATTCTAAGGGAAGGTGAGGGACGGGCGGGAGGAGAGGAAAGTGGGAACGGGAAAGTTTTCTTTCTCTGTGTAGACAAGATGGGCTGCTGGGAAGAGTTTTACTGTTATTAGTGCAGAAGGGTACAGGGTAGTGCCACTGAAATGATTTCAAAAGAGTGAAGCCCACTGTCTTGCGTTGCAGAGGAAACTGAGACAAGAGGGAATAAAGGACCCTGCAATATAATGGGAAAGACTGTCTGCATGGGGCCCAAAGGGCATCTCTGCAAAGATGCTTGTGTGTTGACTGGTTTGCTTTATGTTGTTTATTGGGTTTGCTGCCCTGGCTGGTACAGAGACATGGGCAGCTGGGGCTTCAGACCACGGGAAGCAAAGACGGTGAAGGGAAGTCGTGACTTTGGGAAGTACACTTATAAGGGCTTTTCAGTAAAAATGCCCAAAACAAACCTGAGATCCCCAGACACCCCTCTACCCCCAACATACAATAATTTGTCCTTCTCCTGCAAGCAAAACCAAGATCTATTTCTCTATCCCGGAGACTGGCTGCAGATCGCCAACAAAGGTATAGATTATGGGGTATCTACATTTCCTCTGCTTAATGTCCCTTGGTTTAAAATCCTTCTTGCTTTATATATTTCAATTAAAAAAAATTCCTAATGATAATTCCTAATGATAATACAGTATTGTTATTATGCAATCACAATTTCTTTTTTATTATTATTATATTTTTCTTTTTTTTTTCCTTTTAAGATGGGGTCTCGCTATGTTGCCCAGGCTGGCCTCAAAGTCCTGGGCTCAAGAGATCCTCCTGCCTCAGCTTCCCAAGTAACTGGGACTACAGGTGTGCACCACCATGCCTGGAAATCACAATTTCTGCTCTGAGGAAAGTTATTAAAGAAATGGAAACCTCTCCTCTCCCTTGGTGTGATCTTGAAGTGGCACACTCAGAGATCAGCTGTAAGTTGTGGGCAACCCTGCTACTGTCTGTCCGCAGTGACTGATAATGTAATGCCAGTTCTGGGGCTCAGGACCATTCTCACAGCTGAAGAGTTCTCCTTCAAGAAGAGGGCAGGAAGATAATAGCTGGACACTGCTTGGTATCACAGTTGATATGGAATAAAGACAGAATAAAGCCTTCTGACTACTTTTTGGTGTCCTGTAATTTCTTCCTAATTGTGACAGAAGGCGGAGGAGAAAGAAAGGAAGAGAGGAGGGAGGCAGCCCTCATTTTGCAGTCTCTGGGTCAGTGGGCTGCTGGACATGATGGCTGGCTGGGGCCAAAGGGGACACATGGCCTGTGATGGAGTCTAGGAGATGTAGAATTTGATACCCAGCACTAGGTTTCCATTTGCACATAATAATTCCATCAGTAAGGTATTTTTTAAACATTGAAAAAATAGTAAGAAAAGAGAATTTAAGAAGTTGACACTCAAGATTCCCCCTAAGATAGCAAAATACATCTTTCAGTGTCAACCCCTACCCCCAGAATGCTACTTAAGCTCTGCAGAGGGGTAGGAACTAACATTTATTGGACACCAGGGACTGTGCTTGATGGTTAACAAAAGTAGCCACATTCAGGTCTCTGGGAAAAAAAATAATAGTGGGTAATACTTAATGAGCACTTTTTACGGGCCACACTCTCTTCTACGTGCTTTAGATTTATTAACTCATTTACTGTTCACCACAACCCCCTGAGTAGGCACTTGTAGTATTCTCAATTAGCAGGCACACTTTGAAGATATTGCAGGTTCTGTTCTACACCACCACAGTAAAGTGAATATCACAATAAAGCAAGTCACACAAATTTTATGGTTTCCCAGTGCATGTAAGAGTTATGTTTACACTATACTATAGTCTATTAAGTGTGCAATAGCACTATATCTACAAAATAGGATTCCTTAATTTAAAAAATACTTTATTGCTAAAAAAATGCTGACCCAGAGACATGAAGCGAGCACATGTTGTAGGAAAAGTGGCACCCACAGACCTATTCAACATAGGGTTGCCACAAACTTTCAATTAGTTTTTTTTTTTGTTTTTGAGACAGGGTGTTGCTCTGTTGCCCGGGCTAGAGTGCAGTGGTGTCATCATACCTCACTGCAACCTCACACTCCTGGGCTCAAGTGATCCTCCTGCCTCAGCCCCCCAAGTAGCTGGGACTACAGATGCATGCCACCATGCCCAGCTAATTTTTCTATTTTTTGTACAGACGGGAGTCTCACTCTTGCTCAGGCTGGTCTCGAACTCCTGAGCTCAAGTGATCCTCCTGCCTCGGCCTCCCAAAGTGCTAGGATTACAGACGTGAGGCACTGCGCCCAGCCCAAACCTTCAATTTGTAAAAAAATGTGGTATCTGAAAAGTGCAATAAAGCGAAGCACAATAAAATGAGGTATGCCTGCACAAACGAGTAAAATGAAGCATGGAAAGGTTAAACATGCCCAAGGCCACATAGCTAGAAAATAGCAAAGCTAGATTCAAACCCAGGTAGGCTAGCTCCAGCGCTATAGCACAGGGCTTAGCCTCTATGCTATGCTGCCTTAATCCTTATACTGCACACCCCATATTATGATAAAGAAACTCTGGTTTAGGAAAGTGAGTGTTGTATGCAGTATTTAAACCCAGTAATCTTGACTACAAACCATATGTTCCACATGGATTTTTTTCCCCCAGCAATTATGCCAAATGAGTATTACCCTTCAAAGTAGCCACCTTGGGAAGTTACATGCTTATCTCAGAGCTGCACCATCTCTACTCCTTTGGAAATTATTTAAATGCTAATTTAATGGTGCTGTGGTTTGGATCTGTTTCCACCAGATCTCACGTTGAAATTTGATCCCCAGTATGGCAGTTTGGGGAAGTGCAGCCTAGTGGGAGGTGTTTGGGTCATGGGGGAGGATTCCTTACGAATAGATTAATGCCCTCCCTTGGGGGTGAGTTCTCTATTAGTTCCCTCTAGAGCCAGTTGTTAGAAAGAGCCCAGCACCTTCCTGCTGTCTCTCTCGTTCCCTTTCTTGCCATAAGATCTCTGCACATGCTAGCTCCCCTTTTTTGCCTTCTACCACAAGTGGAAGCAGCCTGATACCCTCACAAGATGTCCAACCTTGAACCTTCCAGCCAGCAGAACCATAAGCCAAATAATCCTTTTTTTTAAAAACAAATTATCTAGCCTCAGCTATTCCTTTATGGCAACACAAAATGGACTAAAACAATAGGTCTAAGGATAAAATTGGTTCATTCTTTCAGAGCCATATATTGTTGTTGACATCAGTTAGTGTAAGTGTTCCAACATTGTTCTCCTTTTTAAAATAATTTGGCTATTCTATGCCCTTTATCTTCCCATACAAAATTTAAAATAAACTTGTAAATTTTTTTCAAGAAAAAAAAAACCTGTCAGGATTTTCATGGGCATTGCCTGAATTTATTGACTAATTTAAGAAGGACTACTGACTTAACAATATTGAGACTTCCAATCCATGAACATGGTATAACTCTACATTTATGTAGCTCTTTTTCTGTAATGTTTTATAGTTTTCAGCCTACAGGTCTTACACATCTTTTTCTAAATTTAATGCCAAGTAGTTGCATGCTATTGTAAATGAAGTGGTTTTATAATTTTACTTTCTAACTGTTACTTGTTAGTATGTAAGGCACAATTGATTTTTGTATATTACATGCTGCAATCTTGCTAAATTTACTTATTACCTCTAATAGCTTTTTTGTGGATTCCTTAGGGTTTTCTATATAATGTTACTTCCATATAAAGACAGTTTTATTTATTCCTTTATAATATGTATACCTTTTTTTTTTGTTTGCCATGTGACACTGGCGAGGCACTCTTATACAGTGTTAAATAAAAGTGGTGAGAGCCAATATCCTTGCCTTGTACCTGACCTTACGTAGAAAGTACTGAATCCTTCACATTGCAGTATGATGTTAGCTGATGAGTTTTGTAGATGTCCTCAACCAGGTTGAGGAAGTTTTCTTTTATTCCTAATTTGCTGAGAGGTTTGTTTGTGTTTTTTTTTAAATGATGAAAAGATGTTGAATTTTGACAAGTGCTATTGCTGCACCTATTGAAATGATCATTTTGTTTTCTCCTTTATTCTATTTGTTGAATTACATCGATTAATTTTCTGGTTAAAACAACCTGGCATTGCCACTTGATCACAGTGTAAAATCGTTTTTATATATGGCTAGATTTGGTTTGTTAATATTTTGTTGAGGATTTGTACATTTATATTCATGAGGGATATTGGTCTGTAGTTCTTTTTTCTAAAGATATCTTCATTTGGTTTTGGAATCAAGATAATACTGGAATCATAAAATGATACCTCTTCCTTTATTTTCTGAAACAGTTTTTGTAGGAATGGAATTATTTCTTCCATAAATGTTTGATAGAATTCACCAATGAAACCATCTAAAAGGTTTTTAATTACAAATTCAATTTCTTTAATTGATATAGGGCTATTTAAGCTTTCTATTTCATTGGGTGAGCTTTATAATTTGTATCTTTCCCAAATGTGTCCATTTCATCTAAGAGGTCACATTTAATGGCATAAAGTTGTTCATAACAATAATGGACTATTATTCTTTTAACACCTGAAGGATCAGTAGTGGTGTCCCCTTTTTCATTCCAGCTACTGGTGATTTCTTTTTTTTTTTTTTTTTTTTCCTTTATCTCAGGCTTGAGATTTATCAATTTTATTAGTTTTCTCAAAGGGCCAGCTTCTGGTTTTATTGATTTTTCCTTTTTTTTTCTGTTCTCTATGTCATTGATTTCTGCTATTATTTTTATTATTTCCCTCCTTCTACTCGCTTTGTGTTTAATTTGCTCTTCTTTTTCTAGACTTTAAAGGTGAAAATTAAGATAATTAATTGGAGACTTTTTTTTCTTATAGGCTTTCAAAGCTACAAATTTCCCTTTAAGCGCTATGTTAGCTGTATCCCTCACATTTTGATATGTTGTATTTTTATGATTCAGTGCAAAATATTTTCAATCTCTCTTGTGATTTCTTCTTCAACCCAATGAATATTTAGAAGTGTGTTGTTTAGTTTCCAAAAATTTGGGGTTTTCCTAGTTACCTTGTTGTTTTTAGTTTCTAATTTAATTTCATTGTGGTCAGAGAACAAATTATTTGATTTCAACCTTTTAAAATTTATTAAAAATTTTTATGGTCCAGAATATGGTCTATCCTGGTAAACACATCATGTACCCTTGAAAAGAATGTGCATTTTCCTGTTGTTGGGTGAAGCATTCTATAAATATCAATTAGGTCAAGGTGACTGATAGTGTTGTTCAGATTTTCTGTCTCTGCTGGTTTTCTTTTGGTTATTGTACTGACTTCTGAGAGACAGTAAAATTTCCAATTATGATTGCCGATTTCTTCCTTTAACTCTATCAATTTTTGCTTCCTGTATTTTGAAACTGTTATTGGGCACAGACAAATTTGTGACTTTCATGTCCTCTTGATCAGTTAGCTCTTTTATCATCCTGAAGTGCCCTTCTTTATCTTTGGTAATACATTTTGTTTAGAAATCTATTTTAAGTTGATACTAATATAGCCACTCCAGCCTTCTTGTGCTTACTATTTACATGATTTATCTTTTTCTATCTATCTATATTTGATTTCCTTCTGTCTTTATATTCAAAGTATGTCTTAGAAGAGGTTTATATTTTTTTAATAAACTTTATTTTTTAGAGCAGTTTTAGGTTCACACCTAAATTGAGATGAACTGTATAGTCTATGAGTTTTCACAAATGTATAATGACATTTCCACCATTATATTAATAGTATCTCACAGAATAGTTTCACTGTCCTAAAAATCCTCTATGCTCTACCTATTCATCCCTCTCTTCCTCCTAAGCTCTGGCAACCACTGATCTTTTTATTGTCTCCATAGTTTTGCCTTTTCCAGAATGTCACAGAGCTGGAATCATAAAGTATATAGCCCATTCAGATTGGATCTGTTCACTTAGCAATATGCATTTAAGGTTTCTCCATGTCTTGTCATGGCTTGACAGCTCATTTCTTTTTAGTGCTGAATATATTCCACTGTCTGGGTGTATCATAGTTTATCCATTTGCCTACTGAAGGACATCTTGTTTCCTTTCAAGTTTTGGCAATTATGAATAAAACTGCTATAAACATCCATGTGCAGGTTACTGAGTGGACGTAAATTTTCAGCCCATTTGGGTAAAACCAAGGAGTGAGGTTGCTGGATTATATGGTAAGAGTATGTTTAGTTTTGCAGGCAACTGCCAAAACTGTCTTCCTAAGTGGCTGTACCGTTTTGCATTCCCACCAGCTATGAATGAGAGTTCCTGTTGTTCTATATCCTTGCCAGCATTTGATGTTGTCAGTGTTTTGAATTTCGGCCATCCTATTAGTTGTGTAGTGTTATCTTGTTTTAATTTGCAATTCCCTAATAACATAAAATGTTAAACATGTTTTCCTATGTTTATTTGGCATCTGTGTATCTTTGGTGAGGTGTTATATTTGTTTTTATATCCATTTAAAAACAATCGCCTACCTTAGTCTTTTAATTGGATTGTTTAGTTTATTGACATTTAATGTCACTATTGATATGGTTGGGTATTGGTCTATCATTTTTGTTTTATTTTGTTTTCAGTTGTCTCCTCTGACATTTGTTTCTCCATATCTCATTTCCCACCTTTTAAAAATTACTTAAATTTTAAAAATTGTTCTATTTAAATTTTCCTGATGCTTTTTAGCTATAGTATTTGCATTATGTTTAGTGATTGATCTATAGTTACGAAATACATCACAGCCCATTTACAGTTGATAGTGTACGTCTTCATGTAAATTCTACAGCTGAAAAGTACAATTTCTTAAATAGAAAATTCATCAGATGAAGTTAACAGCTAAATGGATATGTTAAAGGAAAGTGTAAGTAAACTTTAAGATAGTTCAATCAAAATTACTCAAAATTAATACCAGAAAGGAAAAAGATTAAAAATAAAATGAACAAAATCTCAGGGACTTGTTAGATGATATCAAACAAACATACATGTAATTGGAATCTCAGAAGGAGAGAAGAAATGGTGTAGACAAAATATTTGAAAAAACAACCAAACACTTCCCAAATGTAATAAAAATCAGAAACTTGCAGATACAAGATACTAGATAAACATTAAGTAGAATAAACATGAACCCCTCTCCAAGGCACATGTAAGTCAAACTGATATAAATCTTGAAGGCAGAAAGACAGCAACAACAACAAAAAAGGATTTCCATTGGGTTTTTATTGTATATATATCTCTGCTGAAACTTCCCATTGCTCTGCTGAGACTTTGATTCATCAAAAACAAGCTTTTTTCCTTAGTTTTTTTTATTTCATTGAAAATAGCTATAAAGTCCTCTAAAACTACAAAAAACACTTTAAAACCCTTGCCTTTTAAATTCCAACATCTTGTTCATCTCCAGGTCGGTTTGATTGACTTTTCTCTTAAGACCATATTCCATTTTCTTGGTTCTTTATATGTTAGGTAATTTTGGTTCGAATCTTGGATATCACAAATGCCAAGTTGTGGAGATTTCAGACTGTTATTTTTCTCTGATGAATGTTGTTTTTCCTTTGCTTTAGCAGACAATTTTCTGATTGGGCTTGAACTGCAAACTCTGTTCCTTGGGTTGCAGCTCCAGCCTGAGGGCAGATCTTTGCTGAGCTGCTTTGAATGTGTTTTGTGCATATGTGGTTCAGCAGTTAATCAGAGACTTGGCTTGGGGATCCCCTGATTCTTTCCTTTCTGGATTCCCTCATTATTTTCAGCATTCACAATTTCCTGGCTTTGGTTTTCCCATCCCTCAGGACATGTAGCCAGTATGTGGACTATGCTTAGCCCCAGGCTAAGAGCCTAGGAGGTGGAGGACTTGCTTGCTTGGCTCTCCTGTTCTCCAAGCTGACCTACATCACCAGAGGCTGTCTACTTCTGTTCCCTCTTCAGTACCTTTAGGTAGTTATTTTGTGTGTTACATCCAGACGTTAGAGTTATTTTTTGCAGGAACGGTCATAATCACCAGAATAATCTATAACACCCAGAAGCAGAAGCCCATATATAGTTCTTATGAAATGGTAATATCCAGCATTATCGCCCACCTTACTCATCACAGTTGTCCTGTGTGACTTTGGACTACTTTTAAGAATCAAAGAATACTGAAAATAATTTGCTATGGGCCCTGAGGGCAATTTTAAGGAATAAGGACCAAAGGAGTTGAGCAACTGGAGCATCGCTACACAGTTGGAATAAGTTTGTAATCTCTCAAGGTAACAGAGACCAATATTTCCTAATATGTTCTCTCTCTCTTTCTTAGTAAAACAAACAAACAAATAAGAAACCCCAATTTTTAGCCAGGCACATGGCTATTGCGAATAAAAGCTACATTTCCCAGTCTCCATGGCACCTAGGTGTGGCCATGTAACTAAGTTTTAGTCAATGGGATGAAAATAGAAGTGTGGAGTTCAACTTCCAGGAAGTATCATTAATGGGGAATGGGGAGCTGAGCCCTTTTTTGGTACTTTCTTTTCTCTGCTGGCTAAAATGCTGATGGGATAGCTGAATTCAAGCAGCTGTAATTAATCTTGAAGTAGAAGCCATGTGCTGGGGTTGAAAGAGCCTGAATCCCTGACACCATGGAGCCTCTGAGCCTACCCTGGACTGCTCACCTACAGATTTCTTTTATGTGGGAGAAAAATAAACTTACATATCATTTAGGCCAGGTGTGGTGGGTCACACCTATAATCCTAGCACTCTGGGAGGCCAAGGCGGGAGGATCACTTGAGGCCAGGAGTTTGAGACCAGCCTGAGCAACATAGTGAGACCCTGTCTCTACAGAAATATAGAAAAATTAGCTGGGTGTAGTGGCACATGCCTGTAGTCCCAGCTACTCGGGAGGCTGAGGCAGGAGGATCGCTTGAGCCCAGGAGTTTGAGGCTGCAGTGAGCTATGATGACACTACTACACTCTACATTCTAACCTGGGCAACAGAGTGAGACCCTGTCTCAAAAAAAAAAAAAAATTATATATCATCTAGCCACTATTATTTTGAGTTTCTACAAGACTCAGCCAGATCACATCCTAATTAATACTCTGACCATTCAATTGGGGAGAAAAAGAGTTCCATTATCTTGTAGTCAAACCACCTATACCTGGGAGAACTATATTACTTGGCAGCCTTGCAAGCAATCACTCCACCCTACTCTATAAACAAGGAGTGCTGTGTAAGTAGTCCTAACCCTAACACCTCCCAGGCCTAAAGTTCAGCTCAGGCTGAAACTGTCCATAAACCCACCCCCTGGCCATCATTGCCAAGCAAATCTATCCCCTATTCCAAATAAATTTCCTCTGGCAGAAAGTTTCCATTCTCTTCTCCCTCACGGCTGTCCTGAGTTATTCATACATTCCTTCATTCATTTGACAAATACATACTGAATGCCTGCCTGGATGTCTGTCTTACCCTGAATTCATCTTTGCAAAAATGTTGGATGAGATCAGAGTTTTCCGAGGCCTGCTACCAGCTACAAGATGCTGCTTTCATAAATCCACGGCCTAATCCCACCTCACGTTATTGTTTTGGCACTGCCTGAACATAACAAAAAATCAAAAATAAGAAACTGATTCATAGAATAGAGCTGGAAAGGCCCTGAGAGGCCATCTAGTTCCGCCTCCTTATGTTAATCTAAGTAAGCACACAGCAGAAGGTAGAGACCTGCCCAAAGTTACAAATACAGTAGCAAAGCTGGGACCAGGACCCAGATTTCTCCACCATCACCCAGTCCTTTGTTCTTTCCTGGATCATTATTTCCTTCATTCACACTTAATGCAAATACAAAGATTACACATCTGTTATTTTCATTAGAAAATAAAACTTTTTACTTTAAAATCCATCCCAGTTATATTCAGTGTTAAAGAGAGGATTTGTCTTTGCATTTGTACTCTAAACACACCAGCAACCAAGTCCAGGCCCTTTTCTCTGGCCTTGGAACCCTTGGGACTAGAAGAGAATGAAGTCAGGTGAAAGTCACATGCTTACTTGCAAGCTAAGTTTTCAGCCGAAAGTTTCCAGCCAAATGCCTTTTGCCTAAGGCTTATTCTCAGAAATTCCTCTATATTTCCACCAGCCACTCTATGTGTGACTATTCTCTAACACTTTGTGTTAGCAAAGCTGAATTCTGGCCAAAAAAAAAAAAATTGTCTTTGTTCACCTGTTTCAAGGTGATGCAACTGTCACCTATAAGTAGGCTTTTTCCAGAAGAGAACTAGTGCTTCAGACCTGTGACCTTGCTCTCCTACCGTGGAAACAGCTGCCAAGTGCACAATTTCAGTCTGTAGTTTCAGGGGGAGGAATGAAAGCACTCGGTTTTTTAAGCTTCTTTTGTATTTCATTTACTTGTCATTTCTATTCCTACACAATGGTTCAGGGACAGTGTGCCCTTTATGAGCGTTTTATTGATTTTTTTTTTAAAGCAGGCTATTTTTTGTGCCCTGTCAGTTTTTAGAGACAGAACCTACCCTTAATTCATACATCCTGGACTCCGGCACCCACAAGTGTTTTCTTGGAATATTAACTCTTAGTACCTTTTTGGGTCTCATCTAACTTTGGAGTAGTGACCTGGAACAACCTTTGGGTATTTAAACACGGATTCTAACCCCACTGACCGGTCCTGGGCGTGGCAGGGTGGGGAGAATTCATCCACCAATACTTTATTTTCACTCACTGCCCAGCAGGTTCTGGCTTTAGTCATTCCACCAAGAAAGGACAAAGCGGACAGGAAAACCAGAAAGCTGGCAAGAATCCTGAGGGCCTGGGTTCCAGGAAGCTCTTTAATTTGTGAGCCTTTGGAATTAAAATCAGTACGCATGGTTCATTGTGTAAAAATAGCACCATGAATATAAAAAAATGCTACTGTTCTCTAGCTGGGCAAAACAGGGTCTATGGAGCCTGAAAATGCTGCAAAGCAGAAGCAAATACTCAAAGGAAACCCGTAAAGGGAACAAAGTAAAATAAAAAGTTCTTTCAGCTTAGAAGTTAAGACTGTCTTTAGAGGCCATGTAGAGACCTTCATTATTTACCTTAGGACACTCGTGAGCCAGAGAGAGCTGCCAAGTTGTAAAAAAAAAAAACACAATAAAAACAGGCTTTTAACCTTACAGATTAAATGATAGGAAGAATAAGCACAGGTAGAACAAAACATCAGAGCCATTCTTTCTTCAGGAGGCCTGAAAGTTTTCTATTTTCCTGCAGAGAAAGACCAGAATTGCAGTGGAATGACTCTGCACCTGCCAGTGGAAATCCAGGGACACCCACGAGCAAGGGAGTTAGGATGGAAGAAAATAAAAATATCTTACCTTGCCAGGTGTGTACATGCATAGATCAGTAGGGAGTTCCGTATTACAGGGAGGGGACACTTCACACAAGGATTCGGTTTGTGTAGTCTTAACTTTGAAAGTTTCAATTTTCTTGCCTGTTGTCACAAACTTTTTATTAATATCTACGTTCAACTCCTTGATCCATATTGCTATGGATGCTGTAACCATTTTTTTGAGCATTGGGTGTGGACAGCAGACGTTGAGAGCCACAGACCCTGTCTTTTGGCTCCTCTCCCCCTCTTTAAATGGTCCCTGGGGAAAAGGAGGTGTTCTGACATAGCAGGGCGTGAGACAGGCAATGCAGGAAGGGCAGCAGAGGTTTGCGCAAGGTGGGCTGAATGAGAGAAACGGAATGCCCGCCTCACCTGGATCAAAGCAGGATGAAGGGCGGTCACAGGACCCAAGAGCTGATGGAGCCAATGCGATCCTCTGGTCCCCAATCCCACCCAATGGAGGAATGCTCTGCGGGCCAACCAACCTCTGCTTGGAATTTCCAAAGATATTTCTGGCAGACCCAGAGTTGCAGCACTCAGCTCCCTCTCCAAGAAAGGATTTAGCAACCAAGCTTCAAGGAATGTGGTTAGCTGATAACCTCCAGCTGTTAGTGCCTTCATGGTCTGTCTCAGCTCTTGAGTTGAGATGTCGTCTTCTCCGGCAGTCCCCAGACAATGGCTGAGCAAGGCAGTAGTATAAAGGCCTGGCCATTGTTGCCCAACAGGGGACTCCTGAAAGGGGCAATCTTTGCTTTGGAGCTCCCCTGAGGCTGGCTGAGACTTTGTCAGACCTACATCACAGCCTAAGGCTCTCCTGCTCAATCTTGCTTTCTCTCTCAATAAGCCTTAATAGGTGAAACACAGGGGACCGTTTAGGGCATGAAACTGTTCTATATGATATCATAATGGTGGAAACATGACACTACGCATTTGTCAAGACCCACAGAACTTTACAGCACAGATGTATGCAAATTAAAGAAAAATCATCTAGGAGGTCAGGGGATCCCAGGATGGAATGTGGACTAGGCAAAATAATCCAACTGTATCACAAATGTATGAAACAACCCCACTGAAGGGGGTGCAGGGGGAAAGATGCTGACCTAAGTAACTTTAGAGATGAGTGCACTCTGTTAAGATGAAAGGCAAAAGAAACTGTTTGTAAGCACTGTCAACTTGATAAAGTTGTTTCCCATGGAGGGTCCAGTTAACAATTCTAATACCATTATACATGTACATTGCAATTGAACAATTAAAACAATGGATGGCAGATGGAAGGAGCCATGTTTCTCAGTGTTGGAGGTGAGAAAGGTACAGACAAGCAAGGGGAGATCTAGAATGATCCTTGTAGTAATGGGTTCAAGTTGGAGACATCACTATGAATTCATGTTTTGCTTAACACAGATACAGATGGTTACATATAGAAATACTTATAAATGTGTGTATGTACACAGGCTAGTACACACACATATCTCTCCTTGCTCTATCAACTGAGAGGGCCAAGAAGCAACAACATCCCAGTATCAACAAACACACATAGCACCCAGATCTAGGTTTTCAATACCATGCTCCAATAAAAATAACCTGGGCTACTTGGAGAAATAGCTGATTCTAGGACTGGGGCAGAAAACATACAAGATGAGCCTGGAGCATCTTGTAGTGCCAGAAGGTTTAAAAAAAAAAATAAACCGCTTGAACCGGGTGCTGTGGCTCATGCCTGTAACCCCAGCACTTTGGGAAGCTGAGGTGGGAGGATCACTTGAGGCCAGGAGTTTGAGACCAGCCTGGGCAACATAGTGAGACCCCCATCTCTACAAAAAATAGAAAAATCAGGCAGGCATGGTGGTACATGCCTGCTGTCCCAGCTACTCAGGAGGCTGAGGCAGGAGGATCGCTTGAGCCCAGGAGTTTGAGCTCTGATGACACCATTGCACTCTAGCCTGGGTGACAGAGCAAGATCCTGTCTCAAAAAAAAAGTGCTTAAAAAACAAACAAACACATCACCAAAACCCACAATGACAGGGGTATAGTAAAGGGATACAGAAGCCAAATGAAAGAGTTCTCAATGGTCAAAGCTAGAACAATTTGAGCAACAAAATTAATAAAATATTATTATATTATAACTCAAAGTATAAAATAAATATACATGAGTCCTCACTAATATAAATAAATGGTTAAACAAATAAATAAATGAAGAGAAAAGACAAATCTCCCTGGAAGGAATTCCAAAAAATTTATGCAGATATTCCACCCACAGAAGCAGTGCTTAACTGCCCACTCCTTAAGTGTGGGCTGTACATAGTGACTTCCTTCCCAAGATTACAGTATGGAAAAGGGGAAAAAGAGTAACTTCACAGAGGAGCAACCTGACAAATACTACTTCAGCCAGACGGTCAAGGTTTAACACCAAGAGTGACAGTCACGTTGATAGTACGTACCTTTGATATGACAGGGTGAGAACGACAATTTACCTCTATGGTCTTCCTCCCCAAAATATATAACCCCACTCTAATCCTACCAAAAAATAAGACAAATCCCTATTGAGGGATATTCTATAAAATACTGGACCAGTAGTCCTCAAAACTGTCAAGCTCATCAAAAACAAGGAAAGTCCGAGAAACTATCAACCAAGAAGAACTAAAGAGTCATGAACACTAGATGTAATATGGCATCCTGGACAGGACCCAGGAATGGAAAGTGGACACTAGGTAAGAACTAAGGAAACCTACATAAGGTATGAGCTTTAGTTAATAATAGTGTATTAGTATCGGTTCATCAATTGTGATTAAGTACCATACAAATGTTAGATGTTAATAACAGGGAAAACTGGACGTGGGTTAAATGGGAACATTCTACCCTTATCTTCACAACTTTTCTGTAGATCTAAAACTGTTGTAAAACAAAAAGTTTACTTAAAAAAACGCTCCCTTATTTTATTAAAATTAACTTTCTTATATTTAGCTACATCTGCCTGCCAATAATTTTCACCATCCTGAGTGACACATGGCAGTCCTGTGCCTGGAACCCCCCTGAAGCCCCAGAACTTCCTGTGGCTGTTCTTTGTTGTTATTCAGGACTCAACTCAAACATCACAACCTGAGCGAGGGTTTCCTCACTACCAAGTCTGAAGAAGCATCTCCCAATCCCGCCCCGTATGCATTCCCTATTTTCTTGTCTTGGTTCCTTCTGAAATTAGTTTAATTTTGCATATTGTCTTATAACCACACCCATGCATGAGACCAGGTCCTCACTAGTCTTGTCCACAGCTCTCTTCTCAGGTGCCCAGAAAAGTATCTGGAAATGCAGTGAGTGCTCATGGAAGCTATGAGTTGAATGAACAAATATAAAATTGTTCTACTTTCTCTCTATAGGATAGTCCTTCAAACATAAGAACTTGCATCCCTCCAGGTTTTCTTCTCTTCAGACTGGGAGTCTCTGTATTTTTCACACATTCCTCACTTGATGTAGTCCCACTGTACCGGATGATGATGTAATAGTAGTAGTAATAATAATAATAATTTTTATTTATTTAGTGATTTACCCTGTGCAATGCACTGTGGTAAGTGCTTTTAAAATGGTTTTCCTTTTAATCCTCACAAAAATTATGCTCTAGGAGTCATGTACTACAGGAATATCTCTGAAATGTCATTATCACACTTAAAGAACGGCTCCAGATCTGGCCCTACCATCTGGTGAATGGAGGGACTCACCTGTCCTCTTCTATCAGCATGGCCTGTTAGCAGGGTGGGTTTGCCCAGGCATAAGTGAAGCAATGCTCCTGCGGTTGCCCTCTGGCCAGGAACCACCACACTGGCCTGTGATGAGATAAGGAGCTTACGGCAGAAAGCACATCAAATACCTCACTAGGTGCACTGTTTAGTTCAGCTGATTTGCTTTCATAGCAAGTCTTTCTCAAGAAAGGAAGCTGTGTGTTGATTTTGATTTGTATTCTGGCACTGTCTCCTTTTCTCATGGTGGGCTAGCACTCTAACACAGCACTGATCGAAGCCACAATTCTCAGCTTCATTTCTTCTTTGTGTTGTAACACAGACTCGACATCTAGTACCTTCCTACTGCTTACCAACTTCCAGTAAATAGAACGATTTGGGGTAGAAATCCTACAAAGAATACTCAAAGACTTCCAGGAGGAGGACAGTTGGTGAGAAGGTGTGATAGGGCAGCATAGTGGAAAGTCCACTAGGTTGAGTGCCACAACTTCGATTTTAATCCTGGGCTTGTCATTAACCGGCTATGAGGAAGGAAATCCCCCTCTCCAGGCGTCAATTTCCTCATCTGTACAAGGAGGTGACAGAGCTAGGTAATTTCTTAAGGACCTTTCAGGTTTTATGGTCTAGGATTCAGCCTTTTGTGTCAAATGACTTCCACACCCTGAATGTTCCCAGGCTGGGCCCTTCCACAGTTTTCGTGTCCCCATCCCAACCCATCATCTTGTCCCCTTAGTGCTTCACCTGGTGAGATCAGCTGGCTTCAGAATGGGGCTCTCACAGTGATATCCAGTGGCCAGCCCCAAAGACGAGAGACTTAGAGTCTATGGGCTGAAAGGCATCTTCAACAATGTGCATCCCCCCAAAGACTGGTCAATACTTTTGTCAAGCATAAGGGCGTCAATAAATGTGTGCCATTAGAATTGCTCTGAAGGAATTCCCCCGAGCCTCTATCACACTTTGCAGTAGGCTGAATAATGGCCTCAAAGACATCAGGTCCTACTCCCTAGAACCTGTAAATGTTACCTTATTTGGAACAATGCTATCTTATTTGCAAGTATGTTACCTTATTTGTTAATGTGGTTCAATTAAGGATTTTTGAGATGCAGAGATTATCCTGGATTATCTGGGTGGGCCTTAAATACAATGCTAAGCATCCTTATAAAAGGGAGGCAGAGGAAGATTTCACACAAAGAGGAGAAGGCAATGTGACTACGGAGGTAAATATTGAAGTGATGTGGCCACAAGTCAAGGAATGCTGGCAGCTGCCAGAAGCTGCAAGAGGCAAGGGGCAAGGACACGATTATCTCCTAGAGCCTCTGAGGGGAGCACAGCCCCGCTGACACCTGTCAAGTCCAGTGATGCTGATTTTGGACTTCGGGCCTCCCACACTGTGATAGAATAAATTTCTGTTGTTTTAGGCCACCAAGTTTGTGGTCATTTGTTACAGCAGCCACAGGAAACCAGCACACCCACTTCCTAAATTTCAGGTACATCTTCCTTTCATACAGATTTTCTCTTTTGCTAGTAAACAAAGCCATCCATACTAGTATCAGTCAGGATACTGGCAGGTAACACTTTCCAATTTGAGAGTTTAATAAAGGGACTGTTTACCAAGGTCTGAATAGGGTTTGGGAGGCAGCAAGACACAGTGCAGTCGCCCAGGGCAATAGGGTGGGGGGAGAGCAGGGAGAGGAGGGAGATGCTGTCACTTCCCCACTGAGGGATCGGGCTGCTGACCTGAGCTGAGTTGTAGCCTTCAGTCAGAGGACGCAGCCAGCCCATGGCAGCAGCAGGAAAGGAGCAAGCGGAATAAACCCTTCCTAGTGCCCTTCCCTTCCTCTGACTTCCCTCTGCTTGTGCCCTCCACTAGCTGAATCTAACCGGAAGCCAGACGTAAGGGAGCCATTCCCGCCAGTTTCCTGGGCACACAGCCAGTGGGGAATGGCAGACAGTGGATTTATAAGGGCAAATGGAAATATCCAGCACCCACGTAACTTTAATTCCTTCTCAAGACTATCCACACATACCAGTTTGGTTTTATGAAATAGTGAGGCCCCTGGACCCTCGCTCTGTGGCCTTGGGCAACTTACCATCTCTTTGGGCCTCATTCTCCAAAGTCGTAAAATGAAAGGTTTAGAACACAGAGTAAGATCCCTCTCAGCTCTGATGCTGGTGATTCTAGAAGCAGACTAAATGCCTTCCCAGGCTAGGCTGATGCCTGCCTCAAGTCCCAACAGCTGTTTATTTACTAAAGTACACGTATCCAGGCCTCTCTTTTCCAAGATGTATCTCTGCATCTGTACAAGCATGTGCAGCACCTGCTGAGTATGGAGTCACTCCAAGGAAAGGAGCAGGCTGTGTTCACGTGCAGTGTGCAGACACAGCACAGGCATGCTAGAAACGGAACCGTGACACTGGGAAAACCAGACTGGGCTCTGGAGAGCCAACTGCGAGAGGCAAGGAGGCAGTCAGTGGGCATGCCTGCTTGTTCCCCTGGAGAAAACTCCAGGGTGCCTCAGCAGCTGGCCACAGCTGGGGTAGCCCTTGGGCTGGCCGGCAACTCGGCAGCTCCACTGGCAGGCCCAGAAGGCCCAGCAGGCCCAGCAAAGCCTTGGCTGCCAGCAACCATGCAGGTGGTAATAATTAGCCAGAGAGTCAAAACTATGGAAAGTTCCAAGGGTGCAGGACAGTCCCATGTTGAACAATAAACTGAGCCCTCCCTTGCTGCCTTGGGGCATTTTGCTCTGTATTGTGTCTGCTTTTTCAAGGCTCCTGTCTGCTTGTATCTCTTTGGAACCTCTTTTTAAAAAGAGAGGGTAAGGCTAAAGAAGAAAGTGTCTTCATTGCCTCTCCAGGGCTGAAAGTGCAGAAAGTGGAGAAGCCCCCTCCCCTCACATATCTTGGGTGGCCTGGGATAAGGGGATAAGCAACAGACTTTCCTCCCTTCACCCAAACAGCCCCTCCCACCCAGTTATCAAACTAGGACCCTGCATAATGACTGCTGGGCCCCAGATGAGCACTGGTTTATAGTGTGTGATGGGAGGGGGGGCGCTAAGTAGGACCTATATTCCAAAATCCTTAAAATACCTCCCCCCCCAAAAACTGCTAATTCCTAAAGTCCATTGTCACCCTGTTTCCAGCAAAACAATTTGATTCTTGTTATAAACACACCCACACTTGGGCAATGTGCACTTTAACGCTGTCCAGTGAATTAAGGGCCTAAAGGCCTTAACAGAGACGAGGCAGGAAGGGGACTTTGCATGTGAGAGGCTGAGAAGCAGGTGGACGGGGGCTGCTGGGAAAGAGAAAAGGACAAAGAGAGGGGGCTCTGGGCACTGAGGGAGGACATCACACACACTTCATACTGTTGCCTGGAGCTGTCCCTGCTGGGTTGATGCTAAAAATGTTCCGAAAATTCAGGTAAGCAGCATCCCTATCAAGTAACACACCAAAAGCTTGCAATCTGGACCCTCAGACCCTCCGAAAGGAGCCTGCCTGTCCAGCCATGGAGCAGGTAACTACTGTGGAGCGTGGTTAGAGGGTGCTTGGGGAGTCCACCTGCCCCAAATGCATCTCCTATTCACTTCACAGTGAAGCCTAAAAGTCACCCACCACAGCTGCGCCAGTGCATGAATTCGTTTATTAATCACTTTCAAATGGTTTGCTAAAAGTTGAGCACTGGTCAAAGGGGGTTCTGACGGACAAAAAAAACAAGAGGATCAATTTTGGAATGAGATCTGTGGGTATTAGATGCAGAGTGGGGCTCAGTGGGAGTCCACAGCTGAGACCTCCCTCTGTCTAGTCAGGGACTGACTGACATCCCCTGCAGAAAGGGAAGGAGGAATCTCTTCCAGGGAGGCCTCTGGGAGTGCACAGCGAAGAGCTAAGAAGACAACTTGCTTCTCGATTGTACCCACACCTGGAGCTGCCTGGGACAGTTTTCTTGCTTAGTAGATGCAATTATACTGCGCATCCTCTGTCCGGTGCTCTGTGCCTCTTCTGGCCCCTGCTCTCCAAAATGCCTGAGTATTTCCCTCAGACTAGTGCTGCACTGGTGCTGTGAGAGTTATGGCTCTGTCCATCAATTTCCATATATAGCACTCTTCAAACAGAAATGGCTTAAGTCAGGGAGAATTCGATTTACTAGAACTAAAATGTCAAATTTAAGCACCCATACCCAAATTAGATAGTCCTAAATTGGAATCCTAACTCCAGCACTTACCAGCTGTCTGTTGATGTGCATAGCACTTCCATCTCTAAACCTTGCCATCCCCACTTGCAAGCTGGGGATAATAATAGTGCTTACCCGACAGGCAGTCAACAAATGAAAAGAGCCACAGGAAACGCTTAGTGTGATGCCTGGCTAGTAGTAAGGCTCAGTGAACATCAGTCATTGATTTATGTCTCACCTACTTTTACTTCCAGTAAAAGTTGGCAAACTGATGCACCCTAGCTTCAAGATCATTATACATTTAATCCAGACTTAGGCTGTGCTCACAAATTTGAAAAAGCCAGAACATCCTTTTGTAAGTCATGATCTCCTTGCTGTGTTTTTTTTCTTTTTTTCCTATCAGCTATATTTAGGTCTTCAATTTTACATCTCAGTTTAAAATCCTGAAGTCATCCTTCCAAAGGTACAAGTGGTTCAGCCAATGGCATTTACTCAAAAGAAAAAAAAAAAGCAAGATTCTTTTGTTTTTTAAAACAATAGGTCAAAGGTGGGACTAATTTCTATAACTACAAAGGTAAATAAATTATACTTACTCCATTTAATCCAAGGATCTAATTTGGCAACTAATGACTAGTTTTTTCAGTTTTACCTCTTTAACCTCTGGGAGGACATCTAAACTCTTTCCTGTAGGTCCCAGGCTGTCTCTCAGGGTCCTTCGTAGCTGGGACCCAGGCCCAATCCTCCTCTCCGGCTCAACTGAAATTACATTACATTTGTTGGTGTCCATTTCATAGTCTCAAACACCAGTTACTTCTTATTTCCAGACTGCCACCAAACTACTTTTCCTTAGGTTAATTCAACAACCTCCTTTACACACAATAACATATTTGTTGAGTGCTTACTACACGCCAAACACAGTTCTAAATGCTTTATGTGGATTAAGTTATTTTATCTTCACAATATCTTTGTGAAATAGGCACTACTTCACATAGAAAGCTAAGGCACAGAGGGTTATGTAATTTGCCCAAGATGACCTAGCCAATATGTGGCAGACCTGGGATTTGAACCCAAACAGTTTGGCTGTAGATCCTGGCTCTTTCCCATTAAACCATACCACTGCTCAGAGAGGAAGTGAAGTTTATCAGGAATGCAGTTTGGACAAGAATCCTAGCTCCACTTAATCACAGGAGCTCTCTTCCTTCCATAGAACATTCTGTCCTGGCCCTATGACTGCTCCTCCCAGACAATTCTCAGGGGCATTCTTCACTAAAACACGGAAGAACCACATGCACAACAATATACCTCTTACCTCTGTCAAACAGGGCTGCAAAAATACTCAAGGCAGTGTGGCTCTGAAGCAGGATGGGGCTCCAATGCCACTAACTGGCTGGGTGCCCTCGGGCCAGTTACTTAATGTTCCTCCCTTTGGATTCCACCTCAGCAGAGCAGGGATCATGCTGAGAGCTACTTTTTAGGGCTTCTGTGAGGATGACAAGAGCTAATCTGTCTAATGTGCTCAGCACAGCGCTTGGCTCAATAAGTAAGCTGTTATCATTAGGAAGATCAATAATTAGCTGTTGTGATTATTGACCACATAGTCCATAACCAGGAACACAACTGAGAAGGGCACATTCAGAAAAGACTCAGACAGAGGCCAGGTTGTAATATAAGCTCTCTGGGGCTCTGCCCTTTGTTAAGTCCCTGCAGGCTGCCTGAGATGGAAGAGTTCACTCGCTGAGCCTGGCTGGCATGCCACCTCCAGTGGGTTCCACGGGACAGGAGATGATCATTAAAGGGGGTGGATGGGAAGGGCGGGCCAACTGAGAGCCTAGACAGGGGAAGCGAGAGTCTCTCCAGATATCAACTCCGTGCCGTAAGTAGTCATTTTCAGTCTAGGCAAAGCGCTACTTCTTCCAGGTCAGCAGTTCTGTAAATGTTTTAAAAACTCTCTTTCAACAGGGAACCTCAACATAAAAGTCAGGTAGGAGCTACTTTGTTGGAAGTGGGACGAGGAAGCTCCTAGAACATCCACAGGCTCCATGTTGAACTCCTCCCCAGAGGGGACCCTGCGACCCTTCCGAAGAGCAATGATGTCCTTGGATCACAGTCTGAGAGACGTTTCCTAAGAGAAACAAATGTATACAACATGTGAACCCTGTCTGTATGGAGCTTAGTCTAGTGGGAAGGCAGCTACAGTCTTAGCCTGGCTGACAAGTGAACTCCAATGTCCCTCATGGAAGGTATAAATCCTAGCAGGGCACTATTGCCACCTCCTACGGAACTCTCAGGCTTTTCAGTAAAAAGGGATCCCTCAACAGTTATACTGCACACTATAGTGACCAGGAAGAGGGTGCTTGCATTGTTCACCTGCTTCAGCAAAATCATCTTTGAAAATTAATTTACCTCTCACACCATCTCTGTGAGCTGGAGTTATTATTATTCTATTTTACAGACAAGGAAACTGAGGTTGAGGGCATTTCACTTGTACCAAGTCACCCAGTTAGACAATGCTGGGACCAAGATTCAAACCCCAGTCTTCCAGGTTTCAGAGCACACCAGCACGCACTCAAGACCTAAGCTGCCTCAGTTCAGATCCCTCCTCTGCCACTTAATAGCTGTATGTCTAGCCTCAGTTTCCTCACCTGTAAAACGGGAATGATGATGATAATATCTACCACCCTTAGAAAGACACCTGACACATGGTAAGTGCTCAGCAAGTGCAGTGCCTCAAGATCACCAACAAGTAGGTAATCACTGTTTTGTTCAACGTGTTTCCTCATTTATTTAGCCTGTCAGAGAACAGTGCAAGGCAATATGTGGCTAAGGAACAAAATGTGTGGTACAGACAGTAGGAGCCATAGGAGTTCAGAGAAAGGGCACTTGAAATGCTTCATTTACGACTGCTTCATAAATTTTCCAGTACTCCTTGCGCAGAGGCCATGCTGAGTTCTATGAGCCAATCCAATGTCAGCATGTGTATTGCCAAGGCCAGCCTTCCAGCCACCAACTGCTGGGAGCATGCTCCTAACAAAGCCAAGGGCCACATGCAGGCTTCGGGGTAGGCCAGTTACCTCTGCCACAGACAGAAAAGTTTCCGGCAGCACCTGGGCTCTGTCCATAAACGCATAGCACTGGTGCTCAAGGGCCTGCGCGCCACCCCCACAGCTGGAGAAACAACTCAAGGCTTGTGTCCCCAGGGCGAGGGGCCCGGGGAGGGACAGAGCACCCTAGGCCACAAGGACACATGGTCCAGGTTCTGGGAAACAGCAGGGCCCTGGTTCCTCGTGGTGCAAATGCCTTTCCCAGACTTTCTCTTCCGTCATTTCTCTCTGAATCCACTCAGAGCTGAAGGTATTTATGATTGCTCTTTGACATTTCAGGGACTCGGGGGGAAAAAAATAAGAAACAGAGAAATCAGGAGATTCACACTATCTACTTCCCAGAATTCTTCCCCCACCAAACAAAATGCGTGCTTCCAGAGACCCAAGAATTAAAGTGAGACTTGGAAAGAGAGAGGGAAAAGGAGGGCCTGACCTTGTCCCAGACGCGCGTCCGTCCTCCCACCGCCCGGCACGCCCACGCGCCAGGGGACCCCTCGGCCCAGGCCGAAAGGGCCAGGCCGCGTTCCGCTCGACCAGTGTGCAATGACCGCGAGAATGCCCACGCCCCGCTTCCTACCTCTTCGGCTGGAGTCCCCAGGTCGCCCCTCGGCCCCGCGCACCACCTGCCGCCGCCGGCGCGTCCTGTCTCCCGGGGACGCCGCGCGCTGCAGGGCGGAGCTCCGCGGAAGGAAGGCGCGGGCGGGCTCGCGGGTCGCCGGCGGGAGGGGACGGGCTCCCGACCCAGCGCTCGCTTCCAGGGAGAAGGATGTTTTGCAACTTTGGGCCTGGATTTCCAGACGCCGAACAGGAAATGTCCGCAGGGGCTGGGCGCTCGGGAGCAGCGGCCCCGCGGTCTCGGCTCCGGGGGAGCTTCCCGCGCGCTCTCCGCGCCCGCCCAGTCTGGGATTTAAAGCTCCGTCTGGATTCCGGTGCCTTTTCCTGCCTTTTCCTTTTCCTCCAGCGTCATAATTTTGTCTTTTTTTCTTAATGGAACGTCAGCTTCGTTCTTGACATGCTGGAAAAATTTTCCTCTGCCTAAACTTGGCTCAGGAACACGCTCTCCTTGTGAGAGAATTTCTCCTATTACAAAGTTCAGTTTAAAAAAAAAAAAAGACAGAGCGAGCTGTTTTGCCAACTTTTGTACTGGGAACATTTTTGATGGATTTTTTTTCCCCCTTCTGATCTTCTGGATTCCAAGAAACATACACACCCACGTCCCTCTGACTGGTTGGGTTTTCTTTTCTTTTCCTTCTAATAGAAAAATAACAACAATGAAATAGCTGGTAAAAAATTACGGTGAAGATGTCCTTAAACTGTGAGCTCAATAAATAAATAAATGTATATTTTTTAAAATAAAAATGTTTTTAAAAGCCCGTGGGCTCCTAGCTTGCTGCCCGGTTTCAGCCTTGCCCATGCTGTGTGTGTGGTGTGTGGTAAGGAGGGGCTGGTACAGTCTCCAAGGCCCTCTCTTAGTTCTAGGTCTTTCTGTGATGGTCACACAGGAACTGGCTTCCTTTCCCAAATTGGGGTCCCGTTCCAGGTTACGAACTCTACATCCCCTGCCCTCCAGAGACAGGAGGGGTAGACTCCTGGTTGTGATTCTTGGAGGTGGTGGGGTGGAAGTGCAGCGGGTAGAAGCTGATTGTAAGATTCAGTTGTTGGTAATCTCCCAGACCGTGGCATGTCTGTGAATTGTCAAATGCCACCACAAATTGGGAACCTTTAGGATATTTGTTGACCCCAGCAATAAAACATGGTAGTTCTCACTGTGCTAATTGGGGATTTGTTCACAAACAGGAAGTGAGAACGTCTCCTCTGTTCTATGTATTAAAAGAAGGTGGGTATTAAACAAATTAATAGTGTAAGCAAGATTGTATTATAAAAAAATTTATTTTGACCTATTCACCAGGTTAGAAGGTTTCAACTGTTTTAGAAGTATCCTTCATTTACAGAAATTATACTATGTGCATAATAAACTAGGCTAGCAATTTCTAGATTGGTGAGTTGACGCACTGATTACATATTATTTTTACCTGGTTGGTAAAGCAAGACTGACCTAGGTGGTATTTTTCTGTTCTACTATGAGTTTAGCACGTGAACTTGAAAATAACTGAAATGCATTTATATTCTGAAATTTAGAGATTCTATCATTTCAAACTTGTTTTAGTGTGGAGAAAATCCTAATCCATCATTAAAAGTATTTAATTAGATACCTGTTTTATACCCTAACCTATCTAAGCATAATATTAAAATAAACATAGAACTCTCTCATTTGGTTTTTGTCCTCAAATGATCTCAAGAACCACACTCTGAAAAGAAGTAGACAGATTGAGTCTATTTGATATCTAAACAATAAACAAACTATGTTTTTAAAATATCGATTATGCCCCTATGTAAGGGTAAAAGTCTAATTCCACAGACTTGAAGGGTATACAGCCCATTAGGTACACCTTGCCAGAGATGTGAGGATGTTGCCAAGTAGTCTCAGTGGGGTGGCACTTCTAATTCTTACCCTGAGGGCAAGTTTCACTAGATTAGTCACCTCTTTTCAATAGTTAAATTGTTTGTTTTGATGTCATGAATATAGACACAGGTATAACAATCTCACACTGGACAGTGAAAGACAGAGCTGAAGGTAACATGAAAATCCAGGCTTTTCAAGGTTAAAGGTGAACCATGTCTCATAGAAGACCAAATCTTGGATTGGCTTGTGGATGAGGGATCATACTGAATTAACTAGCTACATAGCATCGATTCACTGCCTACTCTGTGGGCCAGGTCTGTTTGAGGCCTCCTCAGATAGAAAACAATTTTTCTCACAGCAACTCTATCAGGTATTGTTGTTCTCATTTTACTTGTCCTTAAACTGTGAGCTCAATGTATAAATAAATAAATATTTTTTAAAAAATAAAAAATTTTTTAAAAGCCTGTGGGCTCATAGGGTGCTGCCCAGTTCAGCCTTGTCCGTGCTGTGTGTGTGGGGTGTGGTAAGGAGGGTCTCCAAGGCCCTCTCTTAGTTCAGATTGTTTATTATATGAGATTTGGGTTTGTTTGCTTTTTTTAAGATTCATCTTATTCATGATGCCTGTCTAGTCTTGCAAATCCTTCCCATGTTCCATGTTAAAATTGCAAATATCATCCATGTATTCATTCCAGTCAATAAATATTTAATGAACATCGGTGTGCATAGCACTGGGCCAGGATGTGAATGCTCAAACCCTGCCCTAGGGATGTTTGTATTCTAGTAGAGAGAGGAAATAAACATATCTGTATCATTTGACCCAACAGTTCCATTCCTAGGTATATACCCAAGAGAAACTAGAACATACACCCACACAAAAATCTGTACACAAACATCCATAGCAGCATTATTCATAACAGCTGCTTGTGGAAACAACTCAAGTGTTCATCAACTGGATGGATGAATAAACAAAATGTGGTGTATGCATACAATGGAATATTATTGAGCCATAAAAAGAAATGAAGTACTGATATACACTACAGCATAGATGAACCTTGAAACCATAATTCTAAGTGAAAGAAGCCAGTCACAAAAGACTAGATATTATATGATCCATTTTTATGAAATGTCCAGAATGGGCAAATCTATAGAGACAGAAAGTGGATTAGTGGTTGCCAGGGGCTGGGGATGTGGTGGAGTAGCAGGGTTTGGGGGTTGACAGCTAAAGCCTTCAAGGTTTCTTTTGGGGTTGATAAGAATGTTCTAAAATTGATTGCGGCAAAGGTTGCACAACTTTGTGAGTAGACTAAAAACCATTGAACTGTACATTCTAAATGGGTGAATTTATGGTATGTGAATTATATCCAAATAAAGCTGTTGCAAAAACAAAACACATACCTGAAAAAATAACCGTATCTGTTTATTTTGTAACCTGCTCCAACTTCCAAAGTGCCACATTCCATGTGCAGTTTCTTGTTTTCTTGACCAATTCATTTTTGAGGATTCATTTTGAGAAATTCAAGACACTGAGAAAAGAAAAGATGATATTGGAGATTCAAGGAAAGAACCATCTCTTATAGGAACAAATTATTCTATAAATTGTGATTATCACATTCTTTGAAAAGCTCCCTTCTTGGGAAACAAGTATCCGCACACTCTCCCCATCCTGCCTTCTACCAAAACACATATTTAGAAAAGAATTTTAAAAGCGTAATCACATTGAGAATTAGAAGCCTGACAATGATTACTATATTTGCATTTAATAAATGAACACATTTTTGATTGTCTTAAACTTATGAAATAAATTCACTCTAATGTTTTATTTCTCGAAAATGACCAAACTCTTACTTTATTCTATTATATGCACATTGCAGGGTGCAGGAGCTGAGGGTCCAAGAGGGGAAGCAAACAAACAAACAAATCTAGTAGGCAGTTCCGGGTGCTCCAGTGGGATATACAGGCACAATAAGGGCCCATGGAGGAGAAGGTGTGCACGGCGGGGCAAACCACCCAAAGCAGCAGGCATCTGTAGTCACTGGGGAACTACTGAAAGGTTTGAAGCAAAAGATTGTCGTGTTTTAGAAGGTACGCTCTGGAGGTACTGGAAATGGTGAAACTGGCACTTTTGCTACAGAATTCCTGGCAATTTGATGAAAGCTATGGTTATTATTATTATTAATATTTTGAAGGATGGATCATGTAAGAGCAATTTAGTAGCTGCTTCCTGACCCTTGAAATATCATTTGCACAGTCACAGAAAGGAAAGAGAATTCTGCTGCTCTTCTTTAGAGAGAGACCACTACCAGCATCATAAACTGTTGCAGGGGAGTGGGAAGGGGGTCAGATGTCATTCTGGTGTATGTCCAGTAGATGGAGGCATTGCTGTTCAAGAAAGAAAAGTCTTCTTTCCAAACTTGGTCTTTCCTGAGCACCAGAAGGGACTGCCATTTGCTCCTTTCTGTAATGGGACAACAGGCAAGCAGCCAGAATTTTGCAGTAGAAAGAGCATGGGCTTTAGAGTCTGACACTTCTCTGTCCTAATCTGGAATTCTTCCCTCAGTAGAGTGACCTTGGCCACATTACTTCACGTCTGTGAACTTCAGTTACCTCATCCCAAAAGTGAGGATTTCACAGGTCCACCACCTTTTATCCACATTTCCAAACTTCCACATTCTGAAAGCCAGAAGCGTTTTGTAACTCATGGGTCATCAAGACCTGACCTGAACTGACCTAAAATTATTTATTATCCTACTTAGTGTGAATATTCTTACACTTTGCTGCAGAAAGGGTTTAGGTGTTTGATTACAAGGTTTTCCCCCAGCCCACTGGGGGTTGGATATAGTAAAATGTTTATTGTGTTGTGTTACTTTTCCAAAATCTGAGAAGAGTCGGAATCCTGAAACATACTTGGCTTTAGGGGAAGAGATTATGGATCTGAAATACTGACTGGAAGGGGTGTTGTAAGGATGAAATGAGATGATTTGCCTGAAGCACCTTACACAATCTTTGGCCCTACCCCACCCAAGCCAATCAGATTTGGGGTCTGGCAAATCAGAGAAAGCCGGTTGGTGGGGGAATAAGCAAAGAATTCCTATTGATACATCCATATTTATTCCTTCAACAAATATACATTAAGCACCTACTTACTATGTGCCATATACTTTGTAACTAATAAGTTTATAGTCTTCTGTTGAGCCTGTCCTTAGGGATAAACTCAGGGATTGTCTTGGGTTCCACATATTACTCAGGCTCGTGGGAGGCCAGAGAGTCACTGAATAAGGCAAAAGTAAGAGACAGAAGGAGGTGGCTGCAGCCGGCGCTGCTAAAAGGAAGGAAGGTCCTATTCATAGACTCAGCCCACACCGTGGCTGCCTTTTCGACCTGTCCCTAAACTTTTAATACTATCTGTCATCCTCACTCCAAAGACTTCATCTGTTTAAAACTTCTGCCCTGGGGGAGGGATGGCTGATGGAGGCAGAGGGCAGAAGGTGGGACTTGAATGCCACTTACACCTGGGCGTTTCTTGACTCTCTGGAGTCAACAGCATGAAGGCCTGGGAAACTCACTCTGACGCCCGTTTATCACTTACTCTGCTTTTGATTCATCTCAATACCTGGCCCCGCACACTTCACCATCCGGTTTCTCTATTCTCCCTCCCTCCCCACTATGCTCCAATCGGATCCAAGTTCTTGCAACTTTTCAAATGTGTCAAATTCTGCCTGCCTTCTTGGCCTTTGCACATGCTGTTCCCTTGTCCTGAAACCGCTCCTTCTCTCCTGTTAAATTCTGGAATTCCAGTTAGTCCCTGTGCACAGCCCAGGGCATAATGGTTCCAGATGCCTTACCCACCTTCCATTCCTGTTAGTGCCGGACCATCCCATGTGATCCTGTGCACACTTCCACCACAGCACCAAACTCACTGCATTGGGATCGCCAATGTTGGTGTCTCCACTCCCCCAACCCCACCGCACGTGCACTGAGGGCACACTCTGTTCTTTACATCATTAGCACCTCTGGACTCACCACAAAGTAGACACTCAATAAATGTTGGTCAATTAAACGAATGATGGTGGAGTTCGATACTATTATATTGATGAAAGAGCTTTGAGCCCTTGGGAGATATGAGAAGATTCTACATAGCAGAAAATGACATAAATCTGCAGCCACTGCAAGAAGAAATCTGAGACCTATTTTAATGTCAGGTCCTCGCCCTGCACAACCCATTACTTCATCCCTGGGGCAGAGGCTGTACTCGTGGGAAGCACACTGGACTGGAAGTCTCAAAGCCTAGGCTCCAACCCACATCCATCACCAGCCAGCTTTGTGTCACATGTCAGCTTAACCCATACTTCCTTTATCCAGGCAACAAAGAGTCAGAGCAGCCAATCCCTAAAGTGCCTTCTTGTTCTGATATTCTGTGACTTTATTTTGAATGCATAGAGCTATAAGAAGGCAGGATGACATCTAACCAAACTTGCTAGTTCTAAAAATAGGACCTATATGTGACAAGGATTGTGGACAGTGATACCACAGTGAGGGTGGTGGCTGACTGAAAGATTGCCGTGAAAACACTTCTACCTTGCAGATTCATTCCTTTTCTGTCCTCAAGAAGCCCTCTTTTAAAATTAAGATTCTTAGCCAGGTGCGTTGCCTCACGCCTGTAATCCCAGCACTTTGGGAGGCTGAGGCGGGAGGATCGCTTGAGCCCAGGAGCTGGAAGCTGCAGTGAGCTGTGATGACACCACCGCACTCTAGTCCCGGCAACAGAATGAGACCCTGTTTCAGAAAGAAAAAAAAATTAAGATTCTTCTGGATCCCATTTTGTTACCTTAAATTCACAGGATTTCAAGGCTAGACAGGAGTTTAGCAGGTAATATTTCAGGTATCCTGTCAAAACCTTGCAGGGATCATTGACAGGCAACCGGGATGGGACAGGCTGTGACTGGCACCTGGGTGATAAGCCCCCTGTGAGACCTGCAGGCTGTTGATAGGGCTGTAGAAAGGTACTATAGTAAAATCTCTCCTACCTTATCAGGTTCTGGTCGTTGTCAGCAACTCTTACACTTCCGCAGGAGCAGAACTTCTGTTCCAAAGACAGGTCCAAGGTCTTCTGTACGTCTCCACTCATTCTCTGGGTTCCCTCCACCATCCTGTCATTTGCACAAGCCAAAGGCCTAGAAATCATCCTCTCCTCTCCCCGCCTCTAGCATTCAGTCCACCAGTGAATCCAATCATCACGTCCTTCCCATATACACCCCCCCACCCCACCCCCACCCCACCCCCGCCTCTGGCATCTCACCACCTCCACTGCTGAAACTCACTGTCGCCAGAACTAAAGCAACCACCTCCTGGTGGGGCCCTGCCGCTGCTCTTGCAGATCTGGGGAGCATTCTCCGCACAGCAGCCAGAACCATCTCCTCCAGCTGAAAAGCCTCCGGTGGCCTCCCACGGCTAGTACAGGCAGAGCCAAGCTCCTCCATGTGGGCAAGGACCCCGCCCCCTCTCCAACCTCACCTATCATACCCCGGCCACTCTGGCCTTTCTGTCTCTCAAACGTGACAAGCATTTTGCCGTTTCAGGGCCTTTGGATGTGTTACTGCCTCTTCCCCTAGATCTTTGTACACAGGCCCACCCCTAACATTAGCGTGAGTGAGGGACAAGGGTATAATTGGAAACTCATACACCAAATCTCTAAGGGTTTTTTTTTTTTTGAGACAGGGTCTCACTCTGTTGCCCACACTGGAGTGGTGTGATCACAGCTTATTGTGGCCTCAAACTCCCAGACTCAAGCGATCCTCCTGCCTTATCCTCCCTAGTAGCTGGGACTATAGGCACGTGCTACCATGCCCTGCTAATTTTTCTAATTTTTGTAGAGACAGGGTCTCACTATGTTGCTCATGCTGGGTCTCTAAGTATTTAAAAGTTATCAATCACGCTAAAAACTATTACATAAAATATGTTCTATCTTTTTACTATGATAAATGCCTTCATAATGACAAAATTGAAAAATATGTGTAAATGTATGGTTTTTATGACCACAAGTGAGCAAAATATAAAAGACATTTGAACTTATTGCTGTGCATATTCGAGTGTTCTGTTCATTGGTGATATTTGAATGAGCAATACAAATAGAGGCATACATTATTTATAACTTGTTATATGTTTATTCCATGAAGTTCATTTTTTGCTTTCATTTAAGAGATTTCACTCATATAATCATTTTCAAATAATTTGTGTTCTATTAGGATGAATGATATAAAATATTTTTAAAACATTATTGTCCTCAAAGTATATAAAATTCACATATACTGTCATTAAAAATAACTGAAAGTAAATATAAAAAATTAAAAATAATGTGGTTTTCATACTTGCCTTCAAAAAATTATTTTTGTCAGGTATTCAAAATTATTTCTAATTTTAAAATGCATATTCTAACTAGTGAACATGAAAAATTTAAACCAGAATAATTTATGTAAGGCTGAACAACTTTTTTGGAATAAGTAGCTAAATTATATTAAATATTCTTATTTTTAAAAAGATTCTCAATTTTAGTGTTCAATGTCCATCTGGTTGTGAAGGTAAAGAATTGGTATGCATCCAGCATCTAACATCTAAACCAACATACATACACATTTAAGAGAAATATAAATTACTTAATACTGCAAAACATTCCTCACACACCATGTGCAAATGTTGCAAATACCACTCTAATCCGTAGGCAGTTCCAGAACAGAAGAAAGAACAACAGAACTGTATGCCCAGAACTCCGGGAAGCAATTCTTCTTTATGCAATAATCTATTGCATTGATGCTGTCTGAGAAGAGTTGAACAAATTAATTAATTTGTCCCTTCTCTTACCTACACACTTCCAGCTTGTGAATTCTCTCCTTGTTCATCTGTCTCTGACTGTGTTAGCGCCACCACCCACAACCTTGACAGCGCTCAGATGAGGTGGTGGAGAAGCCTTTCCCTGGAGTCTGAACAGTGTTGTTAATGAATAATCAGAGTGCTTGGGGTCCTCTAAATCCCAGGGCCCAGGGCAGGGGCCCCTATTGCTGTGGTCCAAGGGTAGTTCCGTCCATAAGGTCACTTCCTTCTTCCATGTCTCACAGGGCACCTCCTCACAGAAAGGCCTTCCCTGACCACCCTGCATAAGCGAAGTGGCTCCCACCTCCCCACCCCAGCCATCTGGATCCCGTTGTCTCATATGATTTCTTCATAGCAATGAACACTTTCTGAAATCACATCGTATATTATTTGTTGATGGTGTATGATCTTTCTCTACCCTCCATAGACTTTGTCATGTCCACACGCCCTCGATAACTATTGTTAATGATTGAACATCTCTGACCATGAAATTCCAGAGGCACCACAGCAATGTACATTTATGTGTGTGATGGTTTAATGCTTACATGCCTGTGAAGTACAAAGGGCATGACTGGGGTTAAGAGAGTTTGAGAGCTGGGACTTGAAACCAGTCTCCTATCCGTAAAAGTAGGGTGCTTCCCTCTATACAATGACAGTGAAGGAGCCTGGAGAGTTTATCCATGGTGAGCAGCCACACACATGTCTTCCACTAGAGGGCAGTGACTGCACACACATGGACAGGGGACCAATTTGGACCACTAGATGGTGGTGATGGGTGTCCATGTCTTCACCTAGATTTTAGGTGTGGTCGAGACATTCTGACCACTCCAAGACAATCCTACCAGTTCCATAGATCTTATTAGCTCTGTGTGTTGCCAGAAAGTCTGGAACTTCCTGGATGGACCTCCTGCCTTTACCCTGACTTCTTCCAAGTAGAAGGTTAGAATTTAAAGCTAGTACAACTCTGTTCCTTTCTGCCCTCATATACCTTATTACCAGTGTTTCTCAATCTTGGCACTACCGAAAATTTTTTTGTTGTGGGGGCTGTGCTGTGCATTGTAGCAGCATTCCTGGCCTGTACACCTAGTTGCTGGTAGTACTCACAACCAAAAATGTCTACAGATATCACCAAATGTTCGGAGCTAGGGTGGGTGTGGGGAAGGTAACAAAATGCAAAATTGCCCTGGTTTGAGAACCACTGCCTCATCTGTTATAAAAAACAAAAAACAAACCACCCAGGCAATAGATGTCATGAGTCTAGTCATGAATTGTACTGCAGGAGGCTGCTGGGGAGGAATTCACAAATGTTCCCAGCACAGGATCTTGCGATTTCCGTGTAAACGTCTTTTCTTCCAGTGACATTTAATTTTTTATCGTCTCCAAATGGTAATCGTTTGCAAATTAAGTGGTGTTTATCCTCCTGGCTATGAACTCTAAATGAGTGCAGAGGGTTCTTTTTGGTTTTTTTTTTTTTTTTTGGTTATTTCATTTTTTTTCTGGTCTGCACAGTCCTCAGTCCCTAGGAGCCATTTATCTCCCTTTTAGTGTTGTTCCTCACTTGGCTTCCCCCTCCACCAGACAGGCTTAATAACTAGCAATCATCACATCGCAGGGCAAAGCAGTCGGCAGCCACCCCCACAACGGGGGAATCAGAGCCCGAAAGTGCTGGAACCATTGCTTCTTTTGTTTTCCCAGACAGACTCCAGTTTTGTCTCTTGGCTATCCCTGAATAAAGAGAATCTTAAAACATCATGTGGCTGCAAATGGCTTCCTATAAGCTGGAAGGAGCAGTAAACAGGAAGTTCACAGCAAAGGAGAAATAAAAGTGATCAATCAATTAGGCTGTTAAACCCCCTCCCCCCAAGGCATCTTGGGGGAAACTGGGCTGCATTAATCAGGCCTAGGCAGGCAGGCCCTGGAGCAGAGCTGCCAGGAGGGGGGGCCCTGCAGAGAGCCAGCGAGGGAGGTGAGTGCCAAACCACTCCAAGAGCCAAGGATCTGCCAGGAGAGGCACAACAATGTGGCCCACATGCAGCGTGCAAATCATCACAGCCAAGTTGCAGAACTTACATGACAATCTTTTATCCTGTCCTGGAGTCGGATGAGAGGCCACACTGTGAGCAAAGAGCAAATTGCCCTGGCATTCCAGCCCCACACCTGGCTGCTCTTGTTGTACTCTGAACTCTCACATTCAGAAAGAGACCCCCATGGCGTTCTGAGGACATCCCGGGCACTGAGATTCCCTCTTCTCGGGAGCCTGCTGCCCTTCCCAGCCACCACCCAGCTCCTATGGCTTGCACGCCCGGGTATCTTGACCCGGCAAAGCCCTTCCAGAACCAGAATCATTGCCACACTGGCTCAGACCCTTGTCCGTCCTGCCCAGGAGTCTTTCCTGAAAACAGCATCACAGAGAATTTGGGGGACAATGTAGTGACTTCTTTGATTTCAGTCTTAAAGGGATGCCTCCCAAAACTGAGAGAGAAAAAGGAAGATAGATATTCACAAGGACAATCGGCTTGTACAGACAGGGATTTAAAAAAGAAAGCGTCAGGGGTGGGGAGATGTAGGAGGTAGCAAACTAGTTTGAGGTCAGAAGATGAGAAATATATTTTTAGGCCAGTTTCTAAGGCCACCTGGGGGACGCAGAGTATGCAGCATATAGAATATTGTGATTGAAAACTAACTCCCTCTCCAATCCCGGTTCCTCTAATCCACCTTTTATTTTGTCACAGGCTATCCTGCAAATCCACACATGGAAGTGGCCGGGGTCGTATCTCCATACCAGAGGTTCAACTGTGATAGTGGGAGCATCGTCAAGGAGGCCTGTGAGAATTATGTATGATGCAAAACAACAGGATGGTGGCAGAGCTCTGACCTTGATGCTCCTGAACTAGAGATCGTTCTCAAAGGAGTTATTTTGCAACAGCTGACACCCTTGTGACCAGACCCCAAAGAGTTAGTGATCTCCATCAGGTTTGCAAAGGTGGTTGGTCTCCAGCTCCTATTTAAGCAAAGGCCCATCTTCTGGAACACTCTTCCTCTCTGAGCCCTGGGCTCCGGTAACATAGCCACTCACAGAAAGCAGCCATTGCTGCTCTCTCCACTGCAGAAAACCTCCTCCCAGGCGCTCAGACTTCTCAGTTTTACCAGCCTCTGCATGATTCTCCATCTTCTCTATAAGCAGCCCAAGCAGGAACCCAACAATCACAAATACAGAACTTTGCAACAATGTGGGTACTTAGGTGATAATAATGGATGCACATTCTGCTGGAGTGGGGAGGGCCCCTTAATAAAACTTCCTATCTCCCAGATAAGCCAAGTGCTAAGAATTGACTTGGCCAGTTATCCTGGACAATAAGTGAATCACTCAGCAGGAACCTCTGCCATGTGTCTGGGCTGTGTTCAGTACCGTGGGTCATATTAAAAACACTGCGAAAGACGTGGCCCTGCCTTCCATGAAGTTGCATCCTAGTTCAACTCGCAAGACTAACAAACATGCAACGCTGAGATCATAATATAAAGACATATCACCATTTCGGCCTTTAGTAAACTCAAGCCTGAACATTTTTTTTGTTTTGTTTTGGTTTTTTTGATACGATGTCTTGCTCTGTTGCCCCGGCTAGAGTGCAGTGGCATGATCATAGCTCACTGCATCCTCCAACTCTGGGCTCCAGTTACCCTTCTGCCTCAGCCTCCTGAGTAGCTGGGACTACAGGCACATACTAGTACGTCCGGCTAATTTTTTCTATTTTTTGTAGAGAGGGGGGTCTCGCTCTTGCTCAGGCTGGTCTCGAACTCCTGGCCTCAAGCAATCCTCCCACCTTGGTCTCCCAGAGTGCTAGGATTACAGGTGTGAGCCACCATACCCGGCCAGACTTGAACATTTATATAAAGTTATGGTGCTTCGTTAAATAATACCTTACATTGTTATTTAACTTTTCTTTTATGTCTTGTATGACCCATTAGGTTATAAACTCTTCTAGAGTAGGGAACACAACTTAGCCTTCTTAGGGTCCCATCCTACCTCCCCCTACCGCCTCCCACACGCAGCTTATAGGGCAGTGCTAGACACACAGGTGCTCAAGATGCTGTTTCTGGATGCTCCGGTGAGCATAATTGTGTGGAACAGAATATAACTGCAGTAGGAGTTTGTGTATGGGAGCAATCTGGGTGGACAGTACTAGTTAGAGGAAGCAGTCATCATGGAGCTACTAATGGCAATGGACAGCAAAAATAGTGTGGTTCTTTTTTTCTTTTCCTTTTGAAAGTAGTGATTAAAGATAACATTTAAAAAATTATAAAAGCACACATATTCATTATAGAAAATGTACAAAATAGGCTGGGCATGGTGGCTTATGCCTGTAATCCCAGCATTTTGGGAGGCTGAGGTGGGAGGACTGCTTGAAGCCAGGAGTTTGAGATCAGCCTGGGCAACATAGTGAGACCCCATCTCTACAAAAAATTTAAAAGATTAGCTGGGCATGGTGGCACGCCTGTGGTACCAGCTACTCAGGAGGCTGAGGCAAGAGGATCACTTGAGCCCAGGAGTTCGAGGCTGCAGTGAGCTGTGATTGCACCACTGCACTCCAGCCTGGGTGACAGAGGGACACCCTGTCTCTAAAAAAAAAGGAGAAAAGAAAGTGTGTAAAATAAAGAAAAATATAAAGAAGGCAATTTAAATCACAGGTAATCTGACTCCCAGACATTAGTGAGCACACAGAATACATAATTATAAACTGTAATAAGTGCCATGAAGGAACAGACCAGTAAGAGAATAAATCAGGGAGAGCAGATCTAGAATAGAGGGGGCCTCTCCTAGGATGTGACATTTAAGCTGAGCCCGGAAAGATGAGCAGGGTTTAGACGGGTGAAGAGAAGGAGAGAGCACGTAACAGGCAGGTGTGTGTTAAAGGATGTGGGTTTGTTTTTTTTAAGGCAAATCATAATTTTCATACAAATACAAGATGAGCATCTGTTGAAGATTTTATTTAAGTCATTAATTAACGAGGGAACCAACAAGATCTTACAAACGGTTCAAAGGAAAGTTCAAAGTACCATGCTTACACAGGTCAATCGGGAACGCCGAAATGAATATATAAACAGATGCCGAAGGAGGTGGACGAAGATCAGTTGTCCCTCCGCTGGAAAGAATTTATTGGCATATGGACAGTAATCGTTTGCATCACCCTTAGTTATCTACAACTTACAGAGTTGTAAACTAGCTCAGACAACCAAAGATGACGATGACCAGGATGGGTAAGTCAGGATACCCACAAATTCCCCCCTGCCCCCCGCTTCAAAGCCTTCACAGTTTGTCCTGATAGGTGCAAATGTCCTGGGGATGAAACGGGCTTAATAGAACCGAAGGAGGTGGAGTGTTGCTGGTGTGATGAGCCAGGAACAGAGTGGGCGACATAAGGATTGTGGCGTCCGTTCCCATTTGTAGCTTGCTCGCTGCGCACGCGCGTGTGTATGTGTGTGAAGGTAAAGCTTCCTTTTCTTGTGAAGACAGTTTTTTTTAAAGCAGTTTTAGGTACACAAAGAAACTGAGAGGAAGGGACAGAGGTGTGTTGTGTACCCCCTGCCCCATCCCCTACGAGAGTGGTACTTGTTACAATCGACACATCATCATCACCCAAAGTCCACACTTTACATCAGCATTCACTCTTGGTGGTGTACCTTCTATGGGTTTGCACAAATGTAAAAGTCCTCTGTGCTCCACCTATTCATCCCTCCCTCCCTCCCTCCTTGTTTTTTTCATTTAACAATGTACGATGAACATTTCCTACATCATCAAACAGCCTTTTGAAGCATGATTTGTGATGGCTGTACGGTGGTGGACACCCGGGAAGGTATTAACTAGTCCCTCCGTCCCTGTCCATTTGGGTTGTTCCCAATTGAGAGTCTCATACGTGAGTCTTTGTTCTCATGTATCTCTGATTATTTCCTTAGGATGGGGTAGATTTCTCTGAGTAGAATGTCCAGATCAAAGATTATTCCAAAATCTTTGGACCTGTAGGGTGTGGTATAACCACAGAGCATCTAGAAGCAGAAGGGCAGGGTCTGGGGTCGAGAGGTCAATTTGGGGTCACAGCCGAGATCTGACACTTAAAACCATGGAGAGGGCTCAAGGGCGATCACAGAGCCTGGCAGGGGCATGGGTTGAGGACCCAGGAAACAGGTAAGCAGGAGAGAAAAAGGGAGGGAAGCGTGTCTAGGAGCATGGGCAATTAACAACGTGGTATACTGCCCTGCGTTCAGAAAGGATGAGGACTGAAGGGGGAAACCGTTGCATTTGGCCAGAAGAAAGTCATAGTGACCTCGAGGCCGACGGTTTCAATAGAATCGTGGGGGTGGAAGTCAGCGGTTGAGGGAATAGGAGATGGAGGCATTGAGTGTCAGCCACAATGTGGAACATTTTGGCAGCAAAAGGAAGAGGCAAGTCTGGAAATTAACTAGAAAGGAGAGCGGAGCATTGTTTTGTGAGTGTGTGTCTTGTTCATATTCCAAGCCAGCTGCTTCTGTCCGCCTTTCCACATCCTCTACCACAGTTTCCTCAGTTTATTGTTCAATCCCAAGTATTTTTTCAACCCCGGAGGAGATTATGTGGCTTCGTACAACAAGCGCTGAACACAGAGGCTGGCACGTAGGAAGTGCTCATTAAGTGTTGTTATTTCTGTTAATTAAGAGTCCTTAGGAACAAAATATACAAACCAAAAGGAGAAAACACGGAGTAGGTAGAGAGAAAGTGGGAAAGAGATGAAAGAGAGGCGCTGTCTTTAGCAGGGAATAATTAGAAGCACAATAGGCCGTTTCATCTTTTCTTGGCCTTAATTCTAGACCTACTGCTGCCTGCATCTCCTATATAAGGCGCCCTGAAGGAGGCTGCATTTGTCGGTTTGCATTCAGCTTTGAGACTCTCAAGGATTTCTTTCTGCCTATCGTTCAATGCTTGGGGGTCAGTCTGAGTTTTAGGGCTGGCCCTGCCCCTTGGGACTGTAGGAAAGAACCCAGGGGAACTCCCTGGAGTCCAAGATTTGAGAAGAGCGTCCGCAGAAGGGAACGTGCAGGAGGGAATTAAGCAAGTGGCAAAGGTGCGAGCCACTGCCAGCGGATACCGGCGAGGGAGGGACAGAGGCGTCTCACGGCCCAAGTCTTCAGGAGCGACCGTGAGTGCCGCTGGGATGAACAGCCGTTCATCTGCAGGGAAGATTTGGCAGAAGCGAACGACGGGAGGGTTCTGTTTGCTCGGCAAGACACGGGAACGGCGTGGGCTGAGAAGCAGAGTAAGCAGGTGCTGCCTTTCCTGTAGCATGACGACAGCACTGCCCCCCACCACAGCGAGCTGTGCACAAAGAGACAATTAGTCTATTTCATCTGTACCTCTGCTGGCTTCCCCAGCCTCCCCAGCCCTCCTCACCCGCTGGTTAGAAGGCAAAAAAGTAACTCACTGTCCAAGATCATTTGAAATTTCAATAATTTAAACAGTCCCTTTGGGTAGAGTTCACTCTCTGATAGATAAAAATGCCCCGACGCACTGCCTCTCCCTCCGCCTACTTCTCCCCCTAAGATACTACTTCTCATCTCTGCCCGGGTACACAGAGGAAGAGGTGTGTGTGCTTCACACCAGGGAGAGGCTCAGATACGTCCTCAGCATTCTCTGATATTCCAGAGCTTTCCTATGTCTCCCTGGTTACCACTTGCCGGATGCATTCTCAGGTGACATAGAGGCTGTTTAATATGTGATCTGGCCTCTCTCTTGGCTTGACCAGAGCTCAAAGCACTCCCAGATGAGTTGACTTGGCTTCACTGTGGCTCTCCTATTGCTGCACGCCCCTCAGAGGACTATCTCTGACTGTCATTAGGTCCCTGTGCGGTGATTCCACTCTGCAGCCCTGGCTATCCAGCCATCCTTCCCACTGGTAATTCTTGTCTTCCTTCCATCAGCACTGCTGATTGCATTTCTTTTTTGGGAGTGGAAGCCCTGCCTTTACAAAAGCTGACCACCTCACATTGTTTGATTTTAATAACTGGGCTAAATGTCACCCTGGGGGAAAAAAAATTCTACCATTAAGGCTACCCCTAGAATGAGACATGAGCCCCCTGAATTCCTCTGCATTAACTGATGTGTCCAACCCAAATTGTTTGGAGTGAACCACTCTTTTGGTGTCCTATGGAGATGGCGTTTTTAGCCAGGCCTGAAAACTGGAGAGGCCTTTGATTTCAAACCCTCTAAACTCTGTGCTCAACAAGAGTATGGAAAGTGTTGCATGTGGAAATTGCCAGGGTGACTGCGGGAAATGTTGCCAAAAGAGAAACTTTCCAGTTCTTAGCTTTCTGTGCCATATGTCGTGAGGTAATGCAGATTCTCTGAATGGGGACACCACAGCCAATGAAAGCAAGTACAGTTCTAGTCACTAATCCCAGGCCAAAGAATAATTGCTAAGAAAGAGCAAAAGACCAGGCTACTAGGAATCGAAACAGCACAAAATGGAGGGAAGCCACCTTTGGGCACAGAGCTTCATTTTGTTTAGGAGGAGGAAAAATAATCTTGAAAATGTTCCTGAAGCAGCAGTGTTAACATTAACAGATACCATCTGCAAATCAAGAAAGCTCAGATTTTGTTTTTACAGATTTGTACTGAAAACCAGTTCCAGCCAGGGAACCTTACATCTCAGAAGTCTCCAACAGGGCACTAAAATGTAAACAATCATTTAGCAAAATCTGTAGTCAGAGTGACAGATGAAGGCTGTTGTCTGCTCCTCTTTATTTAAATCAAGAGATGAGGTCAGATATGACCAAGTGCATGGAGATGTGATAGTTTATGGTGATGCATTTTAAGTAATTTTTAACCTATAGAGGCCAGCCTTGGAAACAGGCAAAATGTATCTAGTGTCTTCATTCTGGTCTCCTATTTAATCACCCTTCTCTGCCCCCCCAATACTACCTTTCTTGGAGGACAATGATTCAATGCAGGAGAATGATTTAATGGTTTGTTAGTCTTTTTCCACAATTACCTTACCCTCTCCCCACCTTTGCATTTTAACAGGGCTTTCTGGTGATCATATTGTACCTCTAGAGGAATTGTCTGAATTGTGGGAGTTTGAGGCAGCAGTCTGGTAGGCTGTGTGTGGGGTGCATTTGGGAGTTGGTGTACCTCTCAAATCACTATTCTGCAGACAGTCACCTACCATTGAGCATTCCTGCTTTGAGGTTGACTGGAACTTCATTCGCTGGGCCTCCTCTCTCCTGCCATGTCCTGGCTGGCATTGAGTAGGGATGCGGGCAAAAACCTTGCTTTCCTGTTTGGCGTAGAGCATGAATTGTTCTATGTTGTTGGCTGAGAACGATTAGTGCAGGTTTCCCTGGGTAGCTGGGTGAAAAACAGGCCCCATGCAGAATTCTCTGTGCTTGTTCCCTGCCTGCATGTGGCTATTTCCAAAGAAATTTCCCAACCAGAAGACCTCAGCTTCTCAGAGACGCCCATGCCTGGCTTCTTTCTCTGGCCCTCCACTGAACTGGGACTCAGCAAGATTGCAATTCCATGGCTGACCAGATGCGCTTGGTGCTTCCTGCTGCTCCACGCTGGACTGTGGGTCATGCCTGTGTTAAGGAAGGTTACAGGCTTGTTAATTAGCTGGAAAGCAAGGACAGACAGGATACAAATGTTCCTAGAAAGAAACTAGCATAGTGTGATGTCAGTATGTTTCCAACTTCTAGCAGTGATTATGGCTGCCACCCTTTCCTGCTTCCTGAGGACAACAGTTCAACGTGACTTTGAGCACAATTAAAGTGAACTGCTCTAGACAGAGCCAAGGTTAAGGGGGGATGTGGGGTGTGGACTTCAGAGACACAATGCACTGATTTTTCATTTGACCTCTCAAGGACAGGGCATGTGAAACTAAAATTGGGAACGCACAGAATTTCCTAGTTTTATTTTTATTTGTATGCAACATATGCTTGCATGATACTTCATTTTTGGCACTTTTGCATTCGTAATTTCATTTGAGTCTTACCAGAATTGTTTGAGGTAGGTAAGGTGGGGATTAGTCTTTCCCTTTGATGAATAGGATATCTGAGGCTTAGAGCGCTACCACAGGTAGTAGTGACCAAAGTAGGACTAATCCCAGGTTTCCTGGCTCCTAGGCCCTATTTCTATTGTATCAAATCACCTTTGATTAAAGACCTAGAAAGAGCTGTGGGGTGGTCAAAACCTATCATATCTGCTCAAATGGACATATGCTTTTTTCCTGTCCAGCATCCCTTCCTTTGGGAATTGCCCTGCCCCCAATTCTGTAACAGTCATTTAGTTTGGCTGTGGTGAAACCTACCATGTCCCTACCTGAAAATGTGGAACTAAGGCTTGGCCAATCAGAGTATTCCATTATCCTGGCCACAGTGATTGGCTCAGGTATGGGCACAAGACCTAAGCTGGCCAATCACAGTCTTCTCTGGGCCTTTTGTTAAAGCTTTTGGAAAGATATCCAATGCTCTCTTTTTCTGGGTCCTTACTGACATAAGGCAAGAATCTGTCTGGGAGTGAAGGCAAGCAGAGACAACCAGAGCAGAGTAGTGGGGAGAGAGAGAGAGAACCTTGATTTTTTTTTGTTACTTGAACCATTGAGTCCAGCTGTGCCTGAAACTCTTCAGTGAGCCAATAAATTCCTTTTTTGCTTAAGCCAATTGGAGTTGTGTTTATGACACTTGCAAATGAAAGGAGTTACTAAGTAATAAAACTGCCATTTCTGTCTCTCCCAGAATTAGGAAATGCCTCTCTAAAACGGTCTGTTTGCTGTATGCTTTATTCCTTTCCACAAAAAATAGAGGTATCTTATAAAAATAAATAGGAAAAAAAGGCAAGAGTAAGTTTAATACATAAAATACATATCACATATGTTTAGCACAATCTTTATATTAAATTGACAAAATTATATTTTAAGTTATATAATAAGTATTATTGAGGGTGCTGGGAAATGGACACTGTTGGAGAAATTACAAATTGGTACAAACTTTCTGGAGAGAAATTTAACAATGCTTGTTCATATCCAGTGCTTGCCTATAACCAACCAATCTTCTTTTAGGAATGCATCTGAAGGAAATAATTAAATAAATAAGGATGTATTCCAAGATTTACCTATAAGAATGATTGGTGTAATCACCAGAAGTTGGAAAATAGCTTGAATATCCAGTGATAATAGGTCAAAAAATGATACATCTACCCATTGTAATATTAGGCATTTATTAAAATAATGATGTGTACTTTCATTCATTGACCTGGAATAATATTCATATATTGCAGAATGGCTTTGAACTAGTGCATTTAAATTCTCCCTAGGCTGCAGCAAGATTCCAATGAATAGATCACTCTTAATCCCATGCTCTTACCAAAATAAGCCTATTTATTGGTTGTGGTAATTAAAAAGGGAGAAGTATAGAAGTGGCAAAAATTGCCCCTCTATTTTAAAATTTTGAGTATTCTTGCTTGGGTTAAATTTGGCTGTCCATAGATATGAGATTGTCTCCTGTTGGACTGTGTGCTATCCATATACTCTCCATTTTTCAAACATTTGACTAGTATTGGGAGATTATTCACTGGCATTGAGTTGGGTTTCAAAGTATCATCTATTCTTGACCAATGGTCACCAAAATTTATATATGCTCAAAACAAACCACTGGTCTGTGAGAAGAAAATTTTCAAAGTTCTATTTATGGTTAACCCATTCAAAAATTTTTTTTCTTTCTGATATGTTTTGTAATGTACATAATATAACAGGATAGTATTTAACAAAGATTGCTCAAATGTTTTTGAGGATAAAGATGTGTGCTGGTTGTCTATTGCTATAGAACAAACAAACTGAAAACTTTGTGGCTTATAAAATCATTTTATCTTGTTCACAGTCTTGTGGATCAAAAATTTGTGAAGGACTCACCTGGGCAGTTTATCTTGGGCCCAAGTAGCATCCGTTGGAGCGGCTCAACTAGGTCTGGGAGATCCTCTTCCGAGATGGCTCAGTCACATGGTTAGCAAGGTGGTGCTGGCTATCACTTGGGAGCTCAGCAAGGCCTGCTGGCTGGGGGAAGTCTCAGTTTTTTTCCATATGGTTTTGCTAAGGGGCTACTTGGGCTTCCTCACAGAATGTTGGCTGGCTTCCAAGGGACAGGAAGTAGGACCTGGCATATGCCATGGGGTTAATGTCTCTTAAGGTCTGGAACAAGAAGATGTCATAGTGTCGTTTCCATTGTATTCTATTGGTCAAAGCAGTTCAAGATCCCATCCAAGATTCAAGGGGTAGAGGCATAGACCCCATCTCTCAATGAGTCTGTCAAAGAGTTTGTGGCCATCTTTAATCTACCTCATAGCGTGTGATCAAAAATGGCTGAAGACCACTAATTTAGAAAAACAAAATGTGTACCAGCTGCCCCCAAATGGGGCTCAGCCCTCTTATGTGATGAATTCCTGGTGGTCAGAAGCTGGTCTGCTCTACTGACGCAGCTCCCAAAGCTGTTTCATAAGAAATGAGCCTCAGACTTTTCTCTTAATGGCTTGTTTACTCTATAGTCAGAAGAACACATGCAATTCTATAATGCTGGTCTATTATTGGTGCCATTGGTTTATCTCACTTCATAAAACAGAGTTTGACTAATAGTAGAAATAAAATATTTATCTGGTCAGGTCTTGGTGACCTGTACAAAGTTTTGTCTTTTACACACTATCCTTTAAACGGAAACATATTGAATATTAACCTAAATACAGTCAGAATGACTTTCATGATGCAAAAGGACATAATTGAGACAGAAGTCTACCAGAAACCTCCGAGGGCACAGACTGGCACTTGGCTTTTCCATTCTTATCAATCATGGTAAAATAATCACAAACAGAACTTTAAGATTTCTCCTATATAATATACTCTTGAGGAAAATAAAGGTAGTTTCTAAAAACAGTATACATTCATTTTTGTGAGGAAAATGAAGAGTAAATTTATTCATTGTTTAGGATCCTGACCCCTGCCGTTGAGAAGAGAGGATCGGAGAAGAACCTGCTGTTTCCCAGAGCAGGATGGTGGGTGAGGGTGCAAACTAGAAAGAGGGAGACAGTGAAAAATTGTTTTTCGTGAGAAAGGAAGAGATGACTAAAGGAGACAAAAGGACAGAGGATGAGTCGTGTAAAGGGAAGGGGTGAGGGATAATTTTGCCATGTGGGCTGCAGGGGGCCTCCAGGTTGCCACAAACCTTCAGTAAAATCTTCATTACGGTATTTGGCAATTCTTCTGGTGTTGGATTGTGTTATTTTGGGGATCCTGGGGGGATGTTGCTGTGCACTGAAGGTAGACACAGGCCGAGAACAAGGAAGCCAGTCACCTGTGACACCTGAATAGAAAAAGTCCAAGATAGACTTACACCAAATTGTAAGCGTGAATATCTCTGGATAGTGGATTACAAACAATATTTATTTTATTCCTCCTTCATTTTTGTGTTTTTAAATTTTTCTACTAGTTGGGTTGTTCAAAGGAAATTATTTAGAAACATACATGGACTTTGTAATCGGACAGGTCTGTGTTAGAACTCAGCTCCACTACTTCTTAAATTTGTGCTTTTGGACAAGTTCCTTAAACTTTTTAAGCCTCAGTTTCCTAATTTGTGTAAAAGGGATAATAATAGCCCCTTCCTTTTGGTGGTTGTGATGATTAAACGAAATAATTCGTGCTAAGTTCTTTGAACAGTGCCTTAGAACTGAGTAGACATACAATAAATGGTAAAAATCATTATTGTTATTGTTAATAACTAAAGTTTGCTGGTGGTTCTCAGATGCTGAAAATGACTGGCTTATTCTACTCACTGCCAAGAAGTTAAGGCAGCATCTGGCTATATGTCTATATCCTCTAAAGAACCAGCACAGTAAATTCAACTGAGTTTTACGCCTATCACTGTAAGTCACACAACATATCGCGTCATCATAAACAAAACCTTTTCGAGTGCCTACTGTGTACTGGTCATTTAAGTTCTCTGGAAGTTAGACACGGTACAGTGGCCTCCCTCTCACGGCTGGACCAATTCTGGCCCCTAAAGCCCAAGTGTTTCAGTCTCTAATTAAAAACATGTTAAGGGTGGGCTATAATTAGAACTAGGCCCACATGTTCTTAATTCCCAGTGAAGAATACACATTACATTTCAGGACTTCTACACTAGCCAAAGTGTTCTGATGTGGGGTTTGGGTTCCTTAGCACTGTCATGTGACAGGGTTTTGATGTGGTTTCTGTTCCAGTAAGTTAAACTCTGGCATCTCAGAACGGGTCCAGCCTACCATGCTAAAGATGGATTCTGAGCACAGACTGAGACTGAGCCTGCAGGCAGACGGGACCACAAACTGCCATGGGGTTAATGAGCCGGAGGCTGTTGCATTGTGGCATGGCCCCACTGTTCAGGGTTTCCTAGTTGCTGCCCGAGAGCTCGGCTATCTAAAATAGTGCTCCTCAAAACATTTTTGGTCTTTGACCTCTTCAGTGGGTGAAAAAAACCCCTCTGAACCCTGCTTGAGGTTGCACAGGTAAACGTGTGAGGATTCATGAAACATCTGCACTGCTCTGGGTGAGATCTACCCTGTGGTGCCTGGTATTTATTCATTATATTAAGTAAATAAATAATTTACACCTGAAACAAAGGCATAGGCATTGTGGTATTACTAGTGCTCAGCAAAATCTGGTTCTCCTATCTTTCCAGACACAGAGAAGACTCGCCTTCCCAGCCCTCTTGGGTGGGGCTAAGTGACTCCACACCAATGGGATGTGAGCAGTAGTGACACCTGTCACTCCTAGGCTGAAGCACTGAAACACTGAGGAGCAAGCGAGAGGTCCAGTCTGCCGAGGAGGCCAAAGGAGTCATGTGTTCTAGATGTTGCAGGTAGAGCCTCCATCAGCCTGGATCCTTGAGTGACTGATGGAGCAGAATTCCCTCAACACACACACAACACACACCTTTGACTTGCAATGTAGCATATGCAAAAAATAAACTTTTTTGTGTTCAACTTTGGGTTCTGGGGGTTAATTTGTTATCAAAGCACAACCTAGCCTATTCTAACTAATACACACATCTTGTAAACGTTAGTCACAGACAGACTGGTCTGCAGGTCATCTGTAGGACCTGCCACTGGGAGGAGGTCAAGGCTGTCTACAGTGAGAGATAGAGGACAAAAGGGATGCTCCTTTCATGGAGGAGCAGCGGTCCAAGTTACCACGTTCAAGGGGCCTGCAATAGCAAGGTCTACCCAGGGATGGCTGGAGCAGGATGAAACTTCCAGGTGACACTCAGTCTCTGGATGTGCTCATCCCAGGCACACCAGACTCTAGACCCAGGTCAGCCAAGCAGGCCAACCCAACACCCAAAGAGGGACAACATTCCCAGCAGACTGTTTACCCTGGCCTCATTGGTTCCAATCCCGAGTCAGTTGGTGGCATGTTTTTAGGGCCCCAGAAAGCAAAAGAAGCTTCATAAATCACTGCAAATGCACAGGATGTTGGACCATGATGGGAGTTTATTAACTGGCCTGTCTTTTCTTTGCATAGACCCTGAGTGCCCAATATCCAAATGGGAGTTAGGACATGCTCAACCTCCACCTCAGGCTCTTTGCAATGCACTGTAAATAAGAAAGTGACAACCATGGTATGAGAGGACACAGTGCTGCTCTACCTGTTTCTAAACCTCAAGTGACTCAGCTGCCCTATCCAAAGCCATGAAAGTTTCAGTAAACTGGACAGGGAGAAACCCAGAACAGGAATGAGGAGATACTTCTTCCTCTTGTCATCACTGATGATGTGGTTTGTGGTGACTGAACGACAACATGACCATCTCTCTTCTGCTTGGCTGGCCTGAAATGAGGCAGCATTCAGCTGACAGCAGAGCAATGAAGCACATAACCGATTTCCTCACGGTGCCAAATTGTCTTCTTATTAAAACTGGAAGAAAGAAGAAAGGATGACGGGGTTACCTTCTCCATGACTCCCTGGGCTGCAATTGTTGAAGAATTTGTACTTCTGTCTAAAATTAGATTTCTGTCTTTGCAGAAATCTACTTCTCTGAATTAGTTGAGAATGCAGAGCCCAGAGCCTGGCAATGTTGAGATAGAAGAGTTCACAGGGACCAAATTGTGTTTTGCTTCTTTGAAGAACTTTTATGCTAAAGTCTCTCAGGATTTTTAATTTTTATAAGGTAATTATTTTCAAAGTCAAAAACGTGCAGTTTCCCTTACTGAAAACCTCCTGCCTGCTGCAAGAGAAATGGATCTTGTTAGAAATTACTTAAATTACTCTGCGTCCTCTATTCATATACTGTGCTGGGCATGCCAGCTCAGAGATTGAAAACCATGGCTTCGTCCCCAGGTACACTGCTGTAAAATAATTAAATCAGATGTTAATGTGGTGAATCCATTTAAACAGATATAAATTCAAAATGCATACAAATTTTTACTTTGATTGTAATGCACCTGAAAAATGCCTGTGTTTTTGGAGTAGAAAGCAGATTTCTGACCCTGCCTTCCCCTGCTCTGATTAAATAAAGGATTTGGAGAGGTTTGAATAGTGTCAGTTGAAAATCCATGGCAATAACCAACGTGGTGGTTCCCTACCTTTCAAATCCATATCGATATCACTAAAAGTATACTTTAATTGCGATTTCCAAATATCACCTCTATACTCTGTGAAGCAAAAGATAAAGGCACACATTCTGAAATGTACCACAGTTGCATTTTATTTTTCAGGTAGTACTATTTTTCAGTGCTTTATTCCCAAATGTGACTCATGTTTACCGAAAGCCAGAAGTGGCAGGCAAAGCCTCTTGCTCAGAGCCCCAAGGCTGGATCCAGAAGTAGAGCCAATGACAACTACCATTATTGCCACAGGTCAGGAGGAATGAGGCCAAGGACAGGCCTTGGTTTACGGAGCTGTAAGTTGTACCTTGTGGCTGGAAAATGTACCCCTGACTTCAGATTGGTCCCCTGCTGAGGTATAGCACAATGGCCCCGAAAGGTTGATCGGTATGGATATTCATAGCGAAAGTTATGAGGCTTGTGCCCTTTCTGCAGGCAACGATTAGAATTTTCAATACCTAAATTAAGCTCGTAAGTAAAGACGTGTCATCTCCAAAAAAATTAAAAGTGCACAAATAAACAATGCAAGGGAGACAGAGGCTTGTGGTACAAGTGATGTCCTCTCATATGCCACATGAAGGTGACGTCGACTTAAAATCTTTGTTCCATTCTGGTCCAAGGTCATTGTAGAGCTACCTTCCGTAAAGGAACGTGAAGATACTGAAGAAAGAGGCTCAATGCACTTGAATAATGAATAGCTCATCCTTGTCCTTGTTGCCTAAAGCACCACACCTGATTGAAGGGGCCCTGAACTCTGCTCCCATCTTGCTAGTCCCCCGAGGCTGAGATTGACGAGCAGAGTGGGAAAATAAACCGTGGGCTTCGGGAGCAGCTGGAGGTCAAGTCAAAATTTGTTTCAGTCCTGCCTTTCAAAGCTTTGTTTTCTCATGAACCATCCATACTAATGACTCAGCACTGCTGGGCCAGGGACAGCCAGGGAAGAGCCCTCACCTTCCAGGAGATGCGGTTCACAATGGATGGACATTCCTCAGAAATGAGGGAGGCCGGGGCTTTTCCTAAAAGGATTGATTAGAGCTGGAAATTCAGTTTTACGGTTGACCGGGCTCCTCTACCTTCCCTAGCCCCTCCCTGTTGGTTGGCTTAACCAAATAAAAAAAATACATGTGCAGAGCTCAACAGTGATTCTATTCAGAGTGATTGCCAACCATTTCCAAAGCGCAGGCCAATGTAAAGTAACTCAGAACTTCTCTTCTTCTTTAGGGGACTGCAGAACATCCCCTTTGGCAATTAAACCCTGGAACCTGTGCAAGTAAGATTTTGATGGAATGCTATTTTGAGGCATGGTGAAAGCATTCCCAATGAATCGGGTATTTAATATTTCCATCACAAATAAATGAAGTATGGTTTTTAATACATTATGATGATAATAATTAATACCTTTCCTTTGTAAAGCATTTATAGTTTACAAAATACTTTCACATGCATCGTCTTTTATTTTTGAGAACACTATGGTAGGTAGGACATGCATTATTATTTCCATTAATTGCACTAGGAAACTGAGACTTCTTGGAGGTTAACATTTTGCCTTGAGTAACAGAATTGGTATTGCATGTAGGATTAGCACCAAGACTCCAAGTCCAGTACTTTTTCCAATCCACTCCACCGTCCCTACCAAAAAAACAAAAAACAAAAAGCTTTCCCTTTGTTGAATACTTTGAAATTTATAAATTGTTCTAATACTTATTATTTTATTTGACGGAAATAATAAATAGCGAACATTTGTTGAGTCATTACTAAGTTGAGTCCTTGTGTTGAGTATCAAGTGCTCAACACAAATTATCTCATTTATGAGGTAGGCATAGCTATCCCCATTTTTATGGACGAGGAAAGTAAGGCACAGAAAGGTTTCGTAATTTGCCTAAACTACACAGCTAATAAGTGGTGGAGCAGAGATTTGAAAAGAGTCATCATGACTCCAGAGTCTAACCTGCAGCACTGAGCAGCCTCTCGTTCTAACCACCTTCTGGGGAAGTTGGCAGATTTGTGGCTTCTTTAACTGCTGATTGAAGAACCACAGGTCCTGTTGCTAGTAGACAGAACTATCCTCATTGCTATAATGTTTGGCATTGTTTGAGTCCATGTTGATTGTGCCAGCTGGGAGGTGAAGTTACTAATAACCAAAAGGAGCCAATCACTCTTCTTTTAGATGGGGTTCTTCCCCTGCAACACTCCCACCCCCTCAGAGCCCCCTTGTCCAATCAGCTGAATTTCTTCTTCGTAAGGGCACCACCCTTCTCCCCATCTGGGATTCCAAAAACCATCAAGTTCCTCCTCTCTCACTTCCCGTATCCAGTCCATTATCAGGAATTCCTTTTGCTTTGTTGGATGTGTCTCTGGGACCTGCTTTTCCCTCTTCTCTCCTACTGCCACTACCATAGTCAGCCAAATAACCAGACAATGGCCTCTTCAGCTTTAGATGTTCCCCACACTATAGCCACCTTGTCCCCAGTCATCAAGAGCTCAGCGGTCCTCATCGCTTTGGGTGCTGTGAACCTCTGGTGGCACCCACTGTCAGTCACGATAAGCCTTGTTTCTTAGACCCTCCATTCTCTCTCTCCTGTCCTGTCCAGAAGGTCTCCTCACAGTCCCCAGCTCACATCCGTGGTCTGTCTCTGTGCCCCCATCCTTGGATCCCTTGTGAAGTCACTTCTCTGCTCTCACGTTTAATCTGGTCGAGACCTGACTCCAAGTCTTCTATGAAATCTTCTCAGACTCAACTTCCTTCTTGCATGCTTCTTGTTCCTATAGAAGGTGCCACAGAGCTTAGTGTTTAATTTTGTTTTCTACTTGTCTGTATTTATCTCCTTCGCTAAACAGGCCGATTCACTTTCTGCGTGAACAGACTTGTCTCGAGCAGCTGAGGATCCCATCTCCTCTGACTCCTGTCTCAGTTCACGGCAGCTGGTTCTCCCAGGGGCATGATTAAAAAGGGGTAAAGGTGAGGATGAAGGGAATCATCCAAGTGAAAGACCACAGCAAGCAGAATCTGATTTACGAGCATATCCAAAATCCGTGGATGCTCAAGTCCCCGATATAAAGTTATTTGCATATAACTTATGCACAGCCTCCTGTGTACTTTAAATCATCTCTAGATGACTTATAATACCTATGTAATATACTGTAAATGCTATGTAGATAGATGTTATACTTACTGTTTTTATTTGTATTATTTTTTATTGTTGTTATTTATTTTTTAAATTTTAAAAAAATATTTTCAGTCCACACTGGTTGAACCTGCACATGAGGAATCCACAGATGTGTGGGGCTGCCTATAACACATTAGAAAGTGGAAAGTAGTTCATGGCAGATGTTTCAGAATAATTCATGAAACAGTTTTACCAGAAGTGGCTGGGTACTGCTAAGCATCATTCAGAATCAATGTGTTAAATGGCCATTCATCAAAGTTAAAGTTGCCCCAGGCCAACTTCTGAGGGGCTAGCACTTTGAAAACATAATCATGATAATAATAAAGTTAGTACAAATGTACACATCTGAACAGTGTGTCATCTTAGGAATCAAATCCTTTTGAGTTGGAAGGAGTTCTGAAGGAGTTCTGGTTAAAACAGGGATAACATTTTTGGAATACTATTAATATGCTTTTCCCTCTTGTGTTTCATTGACTGACCTACCCTTTCACCCTCCCCATTTTGCCAGAGGCATGTGTTTACCTTTAGATTTCTACAGCATGAATGCAAGAAAAAAAAGTTAATATTGAGGTTCTCACAACCAAAAAGAGGATTTGTGTAGAAATAATAATTGCAAAAGCTACTAGACCTTGTTGAGAGAGAAATGGGATTTTCTAAATTTCTTTAGGTCCCGTTTAGCATACAAAAAACAAGCCTGGGAGTCAGACTCCGATCGCAGAGTTGTTTCCATCCCTGCGAGTGCCGGCTCTGTTTGTGGCAACTAGGCCAGGAGGCGAGGCGCTTTGGGGTAAGAGGAGAATGATAAATTGTAGAGGCAGGGAGCCTACCCATTTCTGGTCCCAAAGGACCATGAGAAGGAGAAGGGAGACAGATGCTGGAGAGACACATTAGTGTTGATTTTCGGTCTCTGGACTGCCCAGAGGGTAAGGTGTGTTAGGAAAGTTAAAGTCAACCCAGAGTCCTTTCCCCCCCCTTCATACTTTAGACTCTGCATGGAAACATGGGCTCCCCAGGCCAATCTGGGAGAGGCCACATCAGGGTGAACTCAGCAGTATAGTGTGGTTAGGCAGTGGAAGGGTTGGAGTTCAGGTTTCTCAACCTGCCCCCAGTTCCTGTGTGGTTGGAAGGAATTCAGGATCTCCTGCGTGCCCCCGGAGGGGTGGGGCACAGATGCTGGCTGAATCTGGCTGGAGAACTGACCAGAGAGGATGACTGTGGTGGGGCAAGATGGTGCTGTGGCCACGGGCTGCAAAGGACCTGCCTGGGAGCAAAGGAGAAGCAAGGGAGCCAAATTGGGACAAAGGGAGGCTGGGCTCTGACTCAGGCAAGAGAGAAAATGAACCACTCACACCCAAACCCTAGTCTTCAGCAGCTGACACTGGCAGAGTGCCATGGAATGGGACAAGCCACACATCAGTGGTCACCAGTCCAGGGAGAAGCGCAGATCAGCCACCCTACAACAGGCACTGTGAGGATCCAGAAGATACCATGTGGAATCGAGCCTGCCCCTCTCCCACCAGGAGAACACAGGGCACCCTCCTTGTATGCCCAGGCGCCATCTGGGTGAGAGAAGGGAGGGAGAGAGGGACAGCTGGGCATTTCTCCAAAGGAGAAATCTGAAGAAAACTGTTCCAGAGCATGAGATTGGACTGAGATTAGAGTAAATTTGGTTTCCCATGTCACAGTGGGCTGGGGGCTTGTGGGAAAAAATCAGACCATTTCTACAAGTCCTCCATGCTCTACTCTGAGTAGGGTGAGTGCTTTGGTGACACTGCACCACAGCCTAAACTCCTCCTTTTCAAAGTGCAGAAAAAGGTTCATTTGGCCCGTGAGCCATTGTGGGAGACAGGGGAGGCAGATATGACTGTGCCCATCTGACATATGCAGAGGCCAAGGTCCAGCTGTGAGATGGCTGAGCCATGGTCCAAAGGCCACTGAGGAGCAAGACCACAGTGGGAGTTTGAGCGCCCAGCCCCACACTCCTCCTGCAGGGCTGCGAGTGTCTCCGACGACTCCGCAGCAGATGCCCATGGAGCAACAGTGGGAAGGTGTTTGTGCTCAGAAGCACACCTTCCGTTTCCTGTGTTCAGGCCCGATCCTAGGTCCTATCCTCCAGCCTTCATTCCGGAGAATCCTGTGGCTGGAGATGTTCCTCTGGCGTGGTTACGCCTGGGGGTGGCGTGATTCTAAGTTCCTTTCATTACGCCAAATGTCCCAATGGCACAGAGCTGATAGGATGGTGATTGAACAAAATGTTTCTTTTTCTTTCTTTCTTTCTTTTTCCTCCCAAGTATTACCTACAATTGAAACCTTTATTGGCTGCAGTTTTCATCCATCTGCAAAAACACATTAGAGAGAGAAAGAGGTTGGCAACTACTCCAGGCCTTTCCCCCCGGAGTGTTACTTACCTGACTTTAACCAGATGCTGCGCAGGGCTCGTTTCTGCCCTCCATGCTCAGCATGCAAAAGACAGAAGACGCACAAGGGATGCGTGTGGTGCCGAGGACTCTATCCCCTGCGTTTTCTCTTTCTTTCTTTCCCCCAACTTTTTTTTTTTTGTCCCAGGACCGGATATACAAGTTCCAGAAGAGGAATATACATCCCCAGAGTTTGAAATCAAATCTGGAATTCATATCCTCTGTAAATGTACTTTATTAAAAGCAGGAATCAAGAAAAGTTTTGGAATTATTACATTGGAGAGGTTGATTGTGTACAGAGGACTTGGAATTAGGGCTAATTTTGGACATATTTTGCAGGCAGCTAACTCTGTGGATGAAAAACTGGGTACTTTGGCGTCAGTCCCATCCCAAAGACTTTAAAACCAGCCCTCAGAGTGTGTTACCAAGTGTGAAAAGAAAGCAGGAAAGTGCAATATGTCCATTTGTCTGTAATTATCACAATCAGGAGAATTGAGATTTTTTTTTTTCAGGAACTCATAGCAGGTAGAAATTCCAGGCATCACACTGTTGGTTTGAGATTAATCTTCATAAAATCCGCTTGCTGACACTTCTGATATTTAGTGCGACCCCAGATGGCTGCCAGGGGTGGAAAAGTGTGAGAGGTTGTGTGTGCATGTGTGTGTGTGTGCGTGTGTGTGTGTGTGTGTGAAGCAGCTGAAATACTCATTGAGGTCCAGAATTGGAACCAACTGAAGCTATAACACGAGGGGAGGAAGACAGGAAAGGTCACGCAAACTCCACTGGGACGAGCTGCAGCCTGTCCAACTGGCCACTCTCTGGATGGGGAACCAGGAACTTATCCATTGTTCCCTCCAGGTCTGGATAGTTTTCTGTCAGTAAACCGTCTCTGAACAGTTTTTTTCCCCTCAGTTTGGCATCACATTGTTCCAAATACCACTGTAGCTCATGGTGTTGCTCTGATGAAAACCATCACTTCATGAGAGTCGGCCAACTCGACAGTGGGAGCAAAGTGATTGTGGATTCACACTCTGGTACTAAAGGAAGAGCTGAGTCCTTTAACTTGTCAGAGAAAGAAGGGAGCCCCTGGTGACCCAGAAGAAGCCCCGAGTGGTCCCAGAAGGACAGAGGAGGACCCAGTGTTTCTGGGCTTATTTAAAGAGGAGCCATCGCTGTGTGTGCTAGAAAGCTCGGAGGGAAAAGGGGAATGATGAATTTGCCACCCCTGATGGGACCACGAGCCGGCTTTCTCACACTGTTCACAGTCACTGTTCAAGCTCCATCACCCCTGCCCCCTACTTGCCATTCCCGTGCAGTATTTCTCCTGTTGCTTTATCTCAAAATTTCCCTTTTCCAGAACATATGGGAAGGCACCGTGAACATGTGGGTGGCTAAGGTCCTTGACTTTTCATGGTGGCTGCCTTTCTAAAACTCTTGAGTTACTGTCTTAGTTACAGCAGCCATAAAGGAGAATTTGAAATGACCCCTACAGCCTCCAGTGGCTCCCCGGAGAAACAGCACTGGGACCCTTTCCCCGTGGTCCTGTGTTCTGGAGCGATGTGGATCTGCACCCCAGCCCCCTTCTTCCTTCCTCCACAGGGTTCTGGCCTCCGGAGAGAGGAACGTGGGCCTGGAGTCTCTGCCCCCACGGCTCTGTGCAGGAAGGGTGGCCGCTCGGATTCCCAGCTTCCTGCCTGGACCCGTGACCACTCCGACGCCCCCTCAGGGAGGCGGTTTGTAATGTTTGTCCTGCAAGCTCTTAGGTAACTGTGTTCTGTTCCACCAGAGGAGGTCATGTGGCTCAGAGGAAAAAGATGTGTTTTTCTGTGGGTAGCCAAGGTCGCTAAGACACAGCCAGGCAGCCACGTTGACAGAACCCCCTCTCTGAAGAGAGCGCGCCGTGCAGGGAGCCAACGGGAAATGACATTGGTTGTCAAGTGCACATGGGCGTGGAACAAAGAGCCCTGGGCACCAGGCTTGTGGCGCTGACACGACGGTGTACAGACATTTGCTACAGGAACGCCTCCTGTCAGAAGGCACAGATCAGTGAATGGATACGCATTTCGTGAACAACTCCTTCCAGAATTCTCAGGCTCCTCTGCCAGAGTGTTCTAGGGAATTTGTTCTTCCACTAGCTCCCTTGTAGCTGCATTTGTCATTACTACTTCAGCTGTAGTTCTGCGTCTCCCCCTCCCTCCCGCTAGGGTCATCCTGTTTGTTGTTAAAAGCCAAAAACTTTCCCCAAATGCATTGAAACCATCAGGTTCTGAGTGACTGGAAGGGCCGGGCTGGCGTCTGCGTTGTCACGTGAGCGGGGAGCTGCGGCCCAGGACCCAGCTCCACTGGCAGAGCAGCTTCTCCCGGTGGCTCACTGCCGTGCGCCACAGACGAGGACACAGACGAGGGCACAGCCAGCCACTCCCAACCTCTCAACTCAGCTGCTTTCGTCTTCTTGGGTCTTTTTCCTTTTAGATTGAAGTATAATTGACACATGGTAAAATGCACAAATCTTTTTTGTTGTTGTTGTTGCTGTTTGTTTTGTTTTGAGACAGGGTCTCCCTCTGTTGCCCAGGCCAGAGTGCAGTGGCATCATCATAGCTCACTGCAACCTCAGACTCCTGGGCTCCAGTGATCCTCCCGCCCCGGCCTCCTGAGTAGCTGGGACTACAGGTGCGCGCCACCATGCCCAGCTAATTTTTCTATTTTTGTAGAGGCAGGGTTTTGCTATGTTGCTCAGGCTGGTCTTGAACTCCTGGGCTCAAGGTAATCCTCCCGCCTGGGCCTCCCAAAGGGCTAGGATTACAGGTGTGACCCACCCCAACTGGCCCAGTTGCACAAATCTTAAGCACATAGCTCAATGAATTTTGACAAATATATACGCTCATTTAACCACAACCCAAGTCAGGACTATGGACCCTATCCAACGCCCCAGGACATGCCCTTGTGCCCTTTCTGTTGTTTAATGGTTAAGTAACCATATCCCATCTTATGGTGTTGAGTTCTCCCTTCACTTAGAGCTTCTTCCCCTCTTTGTCACTCTGAGCCTCCACCAACTCAGGCTACAGTCCTTCCCTCCCCTCAACCTTGCCACAGCCAGGTGAGAGATCTGGGGCAGATTCCATTGCCTTCTTTTAAAAAGTTATCAACTTGCAGCTCAGAAGGGTCAAGAAATTTGCTCCTGGCCACACAGCCAGTAGGGAGAAGTTCAATGGCCGGAACCCAGCACTTCCAGGCTTGCTCTCCGGGCTCTTTCCTCTGCCGGGGTCTTGTTAGCAACACAAGCATGGCCATTTTCAGGAGAGCACAAAGCTACCACCCTACTAGAGTGAGAACTGATGAGGACGCAGACCACACCCAGGTCAGAGGAGTAGATGCGTGGAGGCCACCTTTGTCCGGGTTAGACTCAGTCCAGGTTCTAGATTCCAGGCTGCTTCTCCCCTGGGGGTCACCCCTGCCCAGCAAGCTTGTGACATGTGTTCTCTCTTCATGCCCTGCCTCTTTTTTGTGCCCAAAACACAAGTGAGCAGGGCACCAGCCTGCAGACTTTGACATGCCTGAGAATCATCTGCAGAGCTGTTAGTACATGCCAGTTCCCAGACCAGCTGCACCTCAATGAGGGCTTGTGAGAGGAGAGCTCTGTCTCCATCTCCTCCACCCAGGAAATAGGTGACAGTCAGCAGTTTCCACAGTTCCACCCCTATCAACACCAGATCCCTCACTTCCTAAAAGATTCCCCTCCCTTAACTCTTACTTCATTGTCTTCGCTGTCCGCCTAGTCCCTGGATTATTGGGTTTCTTCAGATCATGCTTCTATTATTCAATTTGTTCATCTAATCTCTCCTCCTTTCCTGAATTGTCCCTTAATCCCTAGATAGCCCTAATGTTTATGGTCATTTGACACAGCCCAAATACCCCTCCAAACACACCCTCTGTTGAAAACCCTTCCGCAGCTCCACTAAGTCCAAAGTACCTGAGTCCTGCTTACCTTCCAGTTTTATCATTTGTCCAACCTCCCTGAAACATACCCTCTCCTTCCACCACTATTTTCCAACTATTTTCACATCCTCATGCATATGCTAGCTCTGCTCTTTCTGCCTGGAAAAGTCCTACCCGTGGGCCCACCTAATTTTTTAGGACTCAGATTGAAGGTCCCTTCCTTCAGGAAACATCTCAGCCTCTCCCAACAACCCCCCATCCCCACCCCAACGGACTGTTCTTTCTTGGCTATGTCTTCTGTCCCTAACCAAAGCAGGAGCCATGTATCTTCAGAATCTGCATGGGGTCTGGGGGCACATAGTGGTCACCAAGGGCAGGGCTTTAATCCAACATTTTCCTGCTAGAATAATATGCCAGTAAAAATGTTTATTGAGTATTTTCTCTGTGCCAGGCACTGTTTTGAGTGCTTTCTTTTCTATTAGGCTTGCTTGTATAAAAATATCTTTTTCTCTAATATTGGTTACTGAGAGCACTCTCATGTCTGTACAGTGTAATATCTTAGGTTTCCAAGGATACCGTGTAATTTTTAATTGTAGCATCTGTAGGATTCAATAAGAGCAATTGTCTCCCATTGATTCGAGGGTTCCAGCTCCATGGCAGGCAGGCTGTACGTGGGACATCTCTGATTCATTCATCTGGGTGGGATTTTTTTTTATAGTTTCTTTTTATTTCTAATAGGCTTTTCAAATGCTAATTGAATTATTAGAAGGGTGGAAAAAATTATTTAAGATATGCAAATGATTCAATATACAGAAATTTATTTTAAAAGCAACTTCTCAGGACTGTGTCTGTTCCCTTCCAGGCATTTAAAATGCTGCAAGGAAGAGCATGATTTTTATAAAGAGAAGATTCACACTCCCCTAGATTTATGATGCAGGGTAGAGTTGAGTTGTCTCAGTGCAGAAAGGAGATCAGTAATTGAGCCCCCAGACTCCTAGTGACCACTAGAATGTGCTGGCATTTATCAGGGGACAGTCAGCTGAAAGCCACCAAAATGCACTTCCCTATTCATTAATCTCCTAGTCAGGGTGGGAGTAGAGACAGGGAAATCTGCTCGAGATAGGCATGAAGTGCAATATGATTTTGCCTTCTTATAAAGAGCCATCCTTCACAGACACTGCATCCTTCAACCTTTCAAAGGATTAAATGCTACAAGACAGACAGCATCTAGTTCAAACAGCAGCAAATGAAAGTGGGTAACAATACACCATAAGGTGAATAACAGGGAGGCTCCTGTATCCAGAGGAGGCCAGTGGCAGAGGGAAAAAGAAACTTGCATGAGGCACAGTAAGAAAGTGCACACCTGTAGATGTGTCAGGAAAGATGGTGAGGATATCTCTATAGTGTGGCGTAATGATGCCATTCTGCGCAGGTGACCCCAAGAGGCAGGCAGCCACCCTCCTTCAGGGGGTGCAACACAGCTGTCCTTGACCCAGGGACCAGAAAAAAGACTAAGGGACAGAGACTCTCCCTTCTGAAAGCCACTAGCAACTAGCCAGGGCCGTTCACTAATGTTCAGACTCAAAATTGGCTTCTTTGGGGGTTTCTAAAGAGCACAGAGGACAGGCTATTTGTCTGGAATTAGACAAAAAGTTGCTGAGATCTGGCTTCTTTGTGTCAGCCATCCTTTCTTCCCCTCCCCCACTTCAACGCTAAGACTCTCATTACTCCCATGACCTCTGCCCTTTGACATTCTAAGCAAGGATCAGATGCATGCCATTCACACCTCTCTGTAAGGTTAATCCTCTGGCATCCCCCAGGTATTCTGTTTTAGCCATAAATGAAAGGCTGTTGGCTATTAAAGGAATTTCAGGTTGACATAAGATGTGGGGTTCTTTTGGTTTTTGTTTTTGGCAGTTAAGAATCAAATTCTGGAGGTTTTAAGTGAGGCCTGCCTTAAGGAGCTCAGGCCACCCTTTTCTGGAACTTTTCAGACCCCATTGGGAGGGTTAATATCTAAGGATAGAGTGCCCAGAAGTATCCTATGTGCTTTATTTATATATTTATCTCTTTTAAAGTTAGTTTTCATTTCTATCAAAGTTAGGCATGCACAGTTTTTAGTGGTTCTCAAACATGGCTAAAATTCAGACTTACCTGGGGGAATTTTTTAAAATCCTAAAGCTTAGACTTTACCGCAGACTAAGTAAGAACCTGTTGGAGGTGTGGCCCAGGTACTGGAGTTTCTGAAAATCCCCAAGTGATTATCCTGTGTGGTGGGGACGTGAACCATTGACTTAGATTTGAGGGAGATAGTTCTATAAGGCATATTTAAAGCCAGACCAAACCAAACAGTGGAGACTTCTTATTTCTCACTTCCCAGAAACAATGAATCCAACTCTCTGAGCTGGTTTATAGGGTATTTACTATTTCTAAGTTATGTGCTTATATTGCTACTTCGTGATTTTGGGGGGCTTTAATTACCTATGGACTTCCCATCATGGAAAATTAGATTTAGTTCTCTGATACCACCATCACCCCAGCCCCCACGTCGTCATTTTACTATAAATTCTTGAGGCCTTGACTGTCTGATAATTCATTATTCTCTCCTGGTGTTTGGCTGGATGTAGAATTTTAGGCCGGAAATAATTTTCCTGCAGAATTTTAAAGGCATTGCTTCATTGTATTCTAACTTTCTGGGTTGCTATTGAGAAACCCAAAGCCGTTTGGATACTTCATAATTTGCTTGAAACTATTTCTCTCTTTCTCTCTCTCTTTGAAAGCTTGTTGGATCCTTTCCTTGATCCCAACATTCTGAAATTTCATGATGATGTACTTGGTGTAACTCTGTTTTCATCCACTGTGCCAAGTACTCAGTAAACCCTTTCAATCAGGAAGCACAAGCCTAGAGTCTGAGAAATTGAATTGTTTCATTAATGATTTCCTCCTTCCGTTTACTCTGTTCTCTCTTTTTGGACCTTCAATTGTTTGGATATTAAATCCTTAGAATTTGTCCTCTAATTTTCTTATTTTTCTCTCTGAGTTTCCAATTCTTTCTCTTTTTGTTCTACTTTCCAGGTGATTTCTTCATCTCTATTTTCCAACTTTTCTATTAAAATTTTCATCTCTGATATGTTATTTTTAATTTCTAACATCTCCTTCTGTTCTCAGAATGTCCCTTATGTAGCACACCGTGTTGGGTTTTTGTTTTGTTTTATTTTGTTTTTTGAAACAGGGTCTCACTCTGTCGCCCGCGCAAGAGTGCAGTAGCATTATCATAGCTCACTGCAACCTCAAACTCCTGGGCTCAAGTGATCCTCCTGCCTCAGCCTCCTGAGTAGCTGGGACTACAGATGCGTGCCACCAAGCCTGGCTAATTTTTTAATTTTTTGTAGAGACGGGGTCTCACTCTTGCTCAGGCTGGTCTCAAGCTCCTGACCTCAAGTGATCCTCCTGCCCCGGCCTCCCACAGTACTAGGATTACAGGCATGAGCCACCACATTTGGCCCATGTTGGTTTTTTTAAGAGTGCAATATCGTGTCTCATCAAGGACTTTGGAAACCACCCAGTGAGGAGGGTTATGTGTGGCTCTGCTGCTCAATGTAAAACCGTCTCTGAGATTCACACACACTTGGATAAGTCCAAGGGACAAGGGAGAGATTTTACCAGCATAATATACAGACAAAGGTAGTACACCAACCCAGAAAGACGCTGCCTCTTCTAACTATACAGGAAGCCTCTCATCCATTACTAATCGGCTTTGAAGACCAGAGAGCAAAGAGTAAGTCCTTTTTTGATGGCTTTGGAATAATAGCAGAAACATTTGTTCCAATTTATAGTTCATTTGTTAAAGACGAAAACTATGTAGTGACTTATAGGTCAACAATAATTTCTTTTCCCTATATGCAACTTCTCATTTTACCAAGGGTGTTCACAAACTTTGTCTCATTTGGTCCTCATAAAGACTGAGTAGACAAACAGGAGAATTCTCCCATTTAACACACGAGGAAAGTGCTCTTGCTAAAACACGCTGACTTGCTAAAACACCCCGTAGCTGTGTAATAACAATTTGTCATGTGCAACGGTACAGTGAGATGGGAAAAACATTGGAGCGGGAGTCAACAGACCTGGGTTTTAATGTAGACTCTGCCACTAATTAGTTCAGTGAATTTGGGCAATTCCATTTCATTAACATTTATCAGATACCTCCTATGTACCAAATATTATGCTAGGTGCTAGCGATACCAAGCTGGATAAGATACAGTTCCTGTCCTTCAATTGCTTATAATTTATCTGGGAAGACAGATATAAAACAAAAAAAGCTAGTTTTCTATAATCATTTATGAATGTAATATATGAATGAAGGTCTTGGAAGACTATCCAAGAGTATAATTAATTCCTGGAGAGGAAAGGCAGTGAAGTTTTCACAGAGAGGGAAACAATATCATCTTTATTGTGTTTTTAAAATTATAATAGCAATACGTTGTTTCAAGGAAATTCAACAAAATATGATACGTAGAAAATGAAAAAATCATTACAACTCCTTTCCCACCAAGACGTGAGTGATACTATTTGATGTTTCTTAAATGACATTTTATCTGTGTTTTAAAGGACCAGTGGACTTTAAAGGACTATGCTGAGGACTTGGGACTGCATTCTGCAGCAACTGGGGACCCATTAAAGTATTTTAAGTTGGGAAGTAGATGGAGTCAAGTTTGCATTTTATATGGCATGCAGGTGGCATCGTGGGAGGTGCATTAAGGGTGGGATGAATTAAGAATAAAGTCAGAGAGACCAGGAAGGAAGCAACCATCCAAGTGAAAATGATGAGCCTGAACTAAGGTCATAGAGGGAAGACAGAAAGGGAAGCATAGATTTGGTAGACTTTAGGGATGTAGTGTTAACAAGAAACAAATTAACTGGAAGTAGGGATGAAGGAAAAGAGGAGTCTCTTAGCAAAGGGAAAGAATATAGGATAAGGAGCAGGTTTGGGAGAGAGGACAATGCCTGGAAGATTGGCAATGTCAGGATCCCATACATCAACCGTAGGTGGCCTCCAGGAGGGGTACTGGCGAGGCAGGCCCAGCGGGACCAGGCAAATTGTTTACCTGGTTCAGAAGAAAACAGCAGAGGTGAGCGAGCAGTGTTAGTGTTAAAGGAAGTGCATTAAGCATCTGATCCAAGCAGTGAATCTGAAACCATAAAAGGAAATAAGTCCAGAGGTCGGGAATTTAGGGTACGAGAGGTAGCCTGGGAGGCAGGGTGGAAGTGTGCAAAGACAAAGGGTGCAGGATGCAGGTAGCCAGAAAGACAAATAAAACAGGTTCTTTTGTAAAACCGTTGGTTCTGACTGAGGAGCTGGAAGCCTACCTCTTGGCTTAATGTTCCTTCCCTGGGTCCAGGTGTGATAGGGCCACAGCGTGCTCATGTTTGCCCCGTGGAAACCCCAAGCCAGTCTGAGACGGGCAGTGTCCTTTGAATCACCCTTGGTTTTTCCCTTCCCCGGGACCAAGGGCGAGCGCCAGCCTCAGTTCCAGCTTGCACGATGAATGGAATAGGGAAGCTGGGGACAGAAGGTGCGGGGATGTGATTTCTGGGTCAAGGAGGAGACCTAAGACGTGGAATTGGGGTTTGTGTCAGGGTTGTATCTCATTATCATAGGACGCCAGGCCCTCCTCAAGAAGGTGTCTCCGGGCTTCCAAGGCTGTCTCTGGAGCAGTCATTCACCACTTCCAAACCAAGCGGGCAGCTTCAGTATGCTCGTCACTTTAGAGGCGAGGGAGCAAGTTGAGAGAGTTCCCACCTGGGTGATCAGAAGGACGAACGTGGGGGAAGACCAAAGGGACGGGCGCAAGGGACGTTCCGGGGCATGTGCTGGAGATGACCAGCAATGGGTGTAGTTGTGGGGGAGGGGCATGAGGCAAACAGGAGTGAATCCAGGGGACCGGCGATAAACTCTAAGTACAGGAAGTGAGGGAGACCCGGACAATGTGGTGCAGGGGAGAAGCAGATCCGGCAGCAGTGGGAAGGTGCGTGGAAGAGCCACGTGGCAGGCTGAACAATGGCCTCAAACGACATCCACGCCCTCATCCCTGGAACCTTGTGGATGTCACCTTGTAGGACTAAACAAGGACTTTGCAGATGTGATTGAATTAAGGACCTTGAGATGGAGAGATTATCCTGAATTAGCCAGCAGAGCCCTAAATGCAATCACAAGTGTCCTTATAGAGGAAGGTTTGACACCAGAAAAGGAAAAGGCAACGTAACCACAGAGGTAGAGATTGGACTGATGTGGCCCCAAGCTGAAGAAGCAGCCACCAGAGGTAAAAGAGACAAGGACAATTCCCCCCCAGAGTCTCCAGAGGGACTGAGGTGCAGGCCCTGCCAACACCCCGATTTCAGCTCAGCCACACTGGTTTTGGATTTCTGGTCTCTAGAACTGTGACAGAACAAATTTCTATTGTTTTAAGCCACCAAGTCTGTGGCAATTTGTTACAGCAGCCGTAGGAAACGAATGTAGCAGGTTAGGAAGGCAGGGTCCCGGAGGAGAATTTCCTAGTTCCTCTGGGTGAGAATAAAATCCGACTTGTAGCCTTGTGATTGCTGAAAGTGGAGGGCAGGTGAAGTAGACCTGAAATATACTCCAGACTTACCCTGTGCTGGCAACTGGCCAGGCGTCTCACTTAATTCTCATGACCACTTCTGAAGGTAGGTTTTCTGACCTCTTTTTTTGTAGGCAAGAAGATAAAAGTGCCGCATGATTAGGGACCACGATGACCATGGAAGAGGAATTTTGAAGTCCCACATGTCCATCTCCCAAGTCCTGGTTCTATTCACACCACCCAGTGAAGCTGAGGCTCAGATGACTGATGGGTGCGGAGTGTGGGCACTGAAGGGACAGCCAAAGCTGGAGAGGAGACTAAACGTCTGTAAGAAATGCTGAACTCTGCACCTGAACCTGAGGTGCACGTGTGCTTTGAAAGGGCGGGAGGGGAATGTTGGGTCCTTCCCCTGCGAGGGTTTCAGGGACAGTGGTCTCATCAGGGCAAAGCCATGTCTGTTACAACAAGGAAGCAGACAGGACACATTCCAGAAAAGGCTGAGCATGAAGGGAAGTTTCTTGGCTGTGAAACTGGAAATTGCAGAGGGCACAGAGAGAGGCGTCAGAGAGAGAATCTTAGACACTCCCTGATCCAGCAAAAGGGCCATAGGGTGGCATAGAAATCCTTCCATATAAACACCTAGAAATGTCTCAGAAGATAAAAGAAAACTCTTTTTAAATGCATGAACAACCTTGTTTGGTTTTGTGGTGAAGTTTACTGCTGATATTGGAGATAGAAGCACAACCATTTGTCGTAACTTTTTTAAATTATGAAAATAAAATAAAATATTATGAATATTAAAAAAATGCATGGACAACAGCAACAACAAAAAACAACCTGATTAAAAATTGGGCAAAAGACTTGAATAGACATTTCTCCAAAGAAGATATACAAATGGCCAATAAGCACAGGGAAAGATACTAAACCAGTCGTTAGAGAAATGCAAGCCAAAACCATGATGAGATACTACTTCATATCCCTTAGGATGATTATTATCCCCAAAAAACCACAGAAAATAACAAGTGTTGGGGAGGATGTGGAGAAATTGGAACCCTTACGCACTGTTGGTGGGAACATAAAATAGTGCAGCTGCTATGGAAAACAGTATGGCAGTTCTTCAAAAAGTTAAAATTAGAATTAACATATGATCCAACAACTCCAAAAGAATTGAAAGCAGGGACTTAAAGAGATATTTGCCCACCGTGTTATACACCCAACATTATTTGTAATAGCCAAAAACTGAAGGCAGCCCAAGTGTCCATCAACAGATGAATGGATAAACAAAATGTGGTATGTATGTGTGTATACACACACACACACACACACACACACACAATGGAATATTATTTAGCCTTAAAAAGGAAGGAAATTTTAACACATGGTATAACATGGACAAAACTTGAAGATATTTTGCTGAGTGAAATGAGCCAATCAAAATGGCACAAATACCACATGATTCTACCTATATGAGGTACCTAGAGTGGTCAGATCCACAGAGACAGACAGTAGAATGGTGGTTGTCAGGGGTTGGGGAAGGGGGACGGGGGGTTATGGTTTAGTGGGTATAGAGTTTCAGTTTTGAGAGATGAAAAGACTTCTGAGGATGGATAGTGGTGTTGTGCACGACACTGCGAATGTCCTTAATGCCACTGAACTGTGCACTTAAAAAATGGTTAAGATGGTAAATTTTATGTTATATGTATTTTACCACAAATTTTAAAAATAAAATTAAATGAGTAAGTAAGTAAATAATGCATGGACGAGCTGGCAAGGTAGGAAAGGAAATCCCCAGGTGCTGAAGTAAAGAGGAAGCAGAGAGCTGAAGCAGCAGGCTCTTCGCTGCCGTGGTCCTGGGGAGATGATGAGATCCAGCAATGGCCAAAGGCTTAGATTTTAACACCCACCCACACAGGGACAGGTGGTGAGGCCTCGAGCCTGGGTGAAATGATGGGTTCAAATCAAGTCCCCTACATAAAGCCCAGGTGCTCTAAGAAAAGCCAAACATCAACCAGGAAAGACATCGAGGAAGCTCATCTCTGCCCTGGCTCTTGATGGGGGAAAAAACAGACCCCCGTGAAAAATCAAAACCCAGTCACATGCCCTACACGGTTCCAAGTATCTACTACCTGCATCAGAAGGGAACTCCAAGCCAAGAAAGTAACATGACACTGGTCCTTGGCTCCAGGATTTGCCCAAGGCTAGGGCAGTCTGCTGAGGCCACGTGAGCAGAGAACGGAGACAAAGGAAAGAGGACAAGGACAAGGCAGGTCCTAAGAAGCCACATCCTGGCTCCTCAGCTGCTTTCCAAAAGCTCTGAGTTTGACAGAAATACAAACATGTCTTGTCTCAGGCACTTTCCCCTTTAATTTTCCAATTGATGTATATTTTAAGGGAAATTTAATCCATGTGGCTCCGAATCATGTACAACAAACTCCTGTAAGAGTCACTTGATGTTGGGAACTTTTCCTGAACTTGGAACAACTTGTTACAAGATGCTCTTTAAAAAAAAAAATGAAAAACAAAACTGATCCTGTTTCCAGTTTCTCTCTGTTTCCCTACCCCAGGTCCAAGATTTTCGTCAGATGCTAGGAACCTGCTGGGTGAGGACTCTGCACCCCTCTTCCTCCTGTTCCTTGGTGGTCAAAGGGAATTCATCCAGGCCGTGGGGGCGCAGGGCTTGGCTCTGTCACAGAAACAATGTGGTCCTGGAGGCCACACCACCAGGGCTTCTATTTGGTTCTCCAGCACAATGGCTGCATTTGAGGCTGGGTTGGCAAACGGGGCTCCAGTTTCCAAGCCCTGTTTCCTTAGGTTGCAATAAGTGCTCCACCCAAGCTCATTATACAGTGGCAAACCTCACAGCAGCATGTTGTGGTTCATACTCTCCTGCTAAGCAGAGCCCAGACCCAAAAGACTCCAGGAGAGGAAGGTATTCAGCCAGGACGGGCTGCACAGTATTTTCGTTCAATCATTCTCGAGTTCTGCTGGCAAGGCATACATGGTCCCGGACGACCCCATTGCTTCAGCAGTCCTGCGGTGTACCTCATTTCCAGGAATCCTACCCAGCCCTGGGGCCGAGAGCCTTGTCACGTACTTCCCCACAGACTGCTTCCAAGATGCAGAACCACTGGAAAGAATTCCCAGGCTGTTCCTTTGGACCCCACGATGTCTACATTTCCTTTGCAACTGGTGATGATATAGGTGTCCCTTTAAAGTACATTTTCTTTTATACGTTCTCATCCTTACACATTTAATTTTTTAGCTGATTTTGTGCTGGGGCTGCAAGGGCCCAATTAAAGGAAGAGTCAAACCTTGCCACGAAAAAAGCATTAGGGTGCTAAAAACCACGTCAGGGCTAATGGGTTTTCTACCTGGTTTTCTCCCCTTCAGGGTTGGAGTGACTCAAAGTAACTTGTTTATGTGGCATAATTTTAGGGGTGACCTTCCCTCAATGATCTCCTCCAGTGGCCTCTGCTATTCCATTGCTGTTGTTAGCAATCCTGTCTGTATTGATTGCTGGGGGAGGAAAAAGGGGAAATCTGGAATACTCTTGGAAATTAAAGCACACCAAGTCCAAAGTAGCTTGATGTAAAAGAATTAATTACAGCAGGAAGCCCAGTGAGGTGACAGTTTATCAGAAAGAATTCTAGGCTCAGAGTCCAAAGAAAAGGGATTGAATTCTGGCTCTACCGCCTTTCTCTGCCCTAATTCCCTCATCTTTAAATTGGTGACAACTGTCCCTGTCTTCTTAAAAGGCTGTGAGTAAGATTTTAAAAGTGTGTATATGTGTGTGTGAGTCCATGAGCACATTCTGTACTGACTGTGAATGTGCAGTGCTGAGCTGTAGGGAACTCCCTGAGGTCTGGTCTCCTCTGGGCACACAGGGTAGCCCCATGAAGATTCTAGGGACTGAGAAAGGACTGGGTGTGAGGGTCCCCCTTCCACACCCCGCAGAACCTGTGTGAAGCAGGCCTTCAGCCCCAGGGTCCCTCCACTGGCCTGTATGGGTCCGTCCTTTGCCTTGGCCCTTGGGTGAGTGGCTTGGAGTACAGGCTGAACAGTTGGAAGCTCCCTGGTGGCGTTTTAATGAAGACTGTTATACTTCAGGTGGAACTTTTACTGACTCCTAGGGAAGCCTGCTCACCTCTGCTTGGGACCCCTTTCCTCTGGCTTTGCAAAAAATCCTTTGTAAGGCCAGGGCCAAATAAAGTTAAAAACAGTACAGCAGGGTTGTGATGGGTTATGAACGACTCCAGTCCATTAAACAGGCAGATTCCCTGCAGTCCCTGGGTCTTTCAGCCTTGTTGGTTGCCCCCATGAGTTATTTTTCTATTTATTTTGGCAGGTTGTCCCCCAAAGCCAGCCCCTGGAGCTCCCAGGCCTGGGTAACCGGGTGAAACATGAGGCTGCCGTGCGAGCCCCGGGCTGCAGCAGCAGGGGAATTTGCTTCACCTCCGGGCTTGGAAATCAGCCTGACTTTTGGGAGGGAGCCTAATTGATTCTACTGGCAGCGGTGCCGTGGTGAAGACCCCTGGAAACAATGATGTTTGGGGCCAGGGTCCCAGTGCCCAAGGCACACACACTTCCTTTAATTAACAGGAGCGCGGTGCCAACACACACCCCGGCATATGGGAAGTGAGGGCCACCAAAGGCCAAGCCTCTTGACTTGCTCAGGTGGTGCCCTGCCAGCGGGGATTATTCGTTGTTCTTGTTTCCTCACAAAAAAAGCCCCTGTGCTGGTTGAGAGGCCTGGCTGCAGGCGCTGGCAGACCCCCAGGCTGGCGGCTCTGCCTGGTCCTGCCTTCCTGCCTCTGGCAGGGGACGCTTCCCTTGAGTAGCTGGTTTGAAGCAGTCAGAAAAGCCAGGGCTCCTTTCCGGGGATTTTCTGGCCAAAAATGGCCATATTCTGGCTCCCTTTTTCTCTCTCTTGGTATCTCAGGACTTTGGTTATTTCTACTGATAAACTTCATCTCTTTCTCTCTGCAGAACTCCCATGATCACCTCCTGCCCCACCCCTGGAGGGTCTGAAATTGTCGCCAGCACCCTTGAAGCCTGTCCAGGCTGGGAGTGGGGATGTCCTGGCTGTGCCTCTCCTGGCAATGGTAGCCCTTTCTAAGATGTGATGCTCTATGAGTGTCTTTTGATCATTGAGAGCTGCAAGCACTGCTCAGGAGACATTCATTCAATAAACATATATAAATATGTGTCTATTATGTGCCAGGCACGGTGGTGGATGCTGAGGATGACAGGCACCTGGGGTGAAACCTCCTTCCAGGTAAGGAGCCAGAGGCAGGAACAGAGGGAACAGGGCACAACAGAGGTATGTTCAGTGCGCTATGGGTGCATAGCGGAAGGGCCATTCTGGCCATACCCAGATCATATGAAGCAGTTCAGACTTGTTTTCTAACTTGTTTTTAATTGACATTTTTTGCAGATTCCCAGGCCTCATCCCAGATCTTCCAAATCAGAACCTCAGGGAGGGAGGCCCAGAAAGATGTATTTTAACAAGTTTCTCAGACAATTCTTATTAATACCAAATTTTGAGAACCACTGTCCTGGGAGGAGTGCACAGAAGTGATGACACTTGAGGGCTTTTTGTTTTTTAAGTAATAGTCTTTATTTAATTTTTTATTTTCCTTGAAAGAAATTACCAGAGCATATTTTATTATTAATATGTGCCATATACACAGGGGTAGATCCAAGCTTCCTGGGGCAGTAGCTTATGAAATTTGAGTGGCCCTTTTTTTGATATTCATTTATTATTATTTTTTAAAATTGTGGCAAAATACACATAACATAATATTTACTGTTTTAACCATTTTTTAAGCATTCAGTTCAGTGGCTTAAAGTATCGATATAGTCACAGTGCTGTGCCACCATCACCACCATTCATTCGCAGAACTCTTTTATCTTGCAAAACTGGAACTCTGTGCCCATTAAACAATAACTCCTTATTTCTCCCTCCTGCCAGCCCCAGGCAATTTTCTGTCTCTGTGAATTTGACTACTCTAGGTACCTCATATAAATGGACTCATACAGTAGTATTTGTCCTTTTGTGACTGACTTATGTCACTTAGCACAATGTCCTCAATGTTCATCCATGTCACAGCATGTGTCAGAATTTCCTTCCTTTTCAAGGCTGAATAATATTTCATTGTTTGTACACGCCACATTTTGCTTAGCCTTTCATCTGTCAATGGGTGTACAACAAATCTGTCTTCAAGAACCTGCTTTCAATTACTTTGGATATATACCAAGCGGAATTGCTGGATCATATGGTAATTCTATTTTTTTTTGAGGAACTGCCACACTATTTTCTGTATCGGCTGCAACATTTTATATTCCCACCAACAGAGCACAAGGGCTCCAATTTCTCCACAACCTTGCCAACACTTGTTATTTTCTGGGTTTTTTTGATAGTAGCCATCCTAGTGGGTGTGAAGTGGTATCTCATTGCGGCTTTGATTTGCATTTCCCTGTCAATTAGTGATATTGAGCATCTTATATACTTACTGGCCATTTGTATATCTTCTGTGGGATGAGATTTGAGTTTTGAAGGGCGAATAGGACGTCTAAGGGAAGGGATGGGGAAGGCTATATCAAGCAGAAGGAATAAAGCAACAGCTCCAGAGCAGGGAAAGTGTGTGTTGTGAGACAAGCACACCCAGGGAGAGGGGCAGATGGAAATCAGGCTGGGGAGTCTCTTATGTGTCCTCAGAGTGGACATTGGCTGATTCTTTGACCACCCAGCATCCAGTCATCACTCCTAATAGCACCCTACAGGTTGGGCACTGGTCACAAGCCAGACCATGCTGGAAATGCCAGGATTCTCTGTCCCGGAGCTTTGAAGATGATAGAATGAAAGGAAGAAAGACACATACACAAAAAAAGTTTAGAACGCATTCATGCCAGCACAGTGCCCGGTCAAAACCTCTCTAATTCTTCCCCTTTGCCTTCCATTAGCTACAGTTGGTTTTTATTGTTTGTAACCAGAAAACATCAACTGACATGAATACGAAGGGAATCAGAGAGAGATGGAGTCCTTCGTACTTACCATGTGCCAGGAACCTGCATACATTATTTAATTTCTGTTCGTCATGCTTTCTACTATTTTGCAGACATAAAATTTAATTGTCTTGGTGAGGTGGGTCTGTGTCTTCTCAAATAAATCATTTTCACTGTTCTTGGTCTCGGGGTTTATAGAAGCAGAGGAGAGAGACTATTCGCCTGAGGCTTTGCCAATGGCTTTTGCTTGGCTAATGGCTGAAAAAGGATGTGGAAAACTTCTTTGTTGTGACTTTTATACAGTGAAGGAACATCTAAAGAGTGACCTACAGCTATGGACTCAGCGTATTTCTATCAAAGCACGAGGGTGTTCACAAGAGTGTTGTGCGGAGAGGGGAGAGGTTGAGAGGTCTGACAACACCCAGGAGAACAGGCTTACTTTTCAAAAGGATTTTGGTAAATCTACAGAAAAAAAATAACAAACAAAAAATATTCACTCGGAGCAGAAAGAAAATACTATTACATGAAGAGAAAACAAATCACCCAAGGACAGGATTGAAGAATGACTGTCATGCCTGAATATGGAGGAAAAGATAGAAGTTACAGGATATAAGAAATTTTCCAATAACTGCTGCTGAATTGAAATTTTAAAAACATAAAAATAAAATAACCACTGCTTGAAAGACACACACACACACACTGATAGTGATATGGTTATAATTAAGAAAGAGGGTCATTTAATATATAAACTCACTCTAACACTACCACCATATATAAGAGATATTCCTATGTTTATATATAATATACATAGTCACTCAGCAATTATTGGAGGCATGTCTGCTACATGCCAGGCTCTGTGGCAGGCAAGCACTATTATCTCATTTTACAAAAGAGAGAGCTGAGGCTCAGAGAACTTAACAAGTGGTAGAACCAGAATTCAAGCTAAGGTTTTTACACTATGTGGGTAAAGCCTATTTGGATTTCTTAGTAATAGAACAAGGAGAATTCTGCCCACCATCTTCAAGAGTTTGGATTATATCCCATAGGCAACAGATGCTGAATGGTTTTTGAGCAAAGGTATTAACGTTATCAGAGCTTTGTCTCAGAAAGATAACTCTGATCCCCAGGTGTAAGGCAACTGTGACAATCCAGGCAAGAAATGACAAAGGCCCAAACTAAGGCAATTGCAGTGGAGATGGAGGATAGGAGAAGGGTTGAAAAAATAGAAGGTTCTCTACAAGACACGATGACTGGATAAGGGGATGGAGATTTGTGGGGGCTCCAAAATGCCTCCCTCCCATGGCTTTAGAAAACTGAGTGATGGTCTTGTCCCTCACCAAAGCAGGGAATGCTGGAAGGAGAAGCCAACTGTGCTGCCATGAAGGCAAAGTGTCTCCAATCCTGAACCACTGCTCTTCTCTCTCCCCCATGGTCCACTGGGGTTTCCCAACCTGGTTTTTTGCTATCCTCCCAAAGTGTGACACAGTCCAGTCACTTTGAGAATATTGTCGGTTTTCAGCTTTGGCCAAAAGAAAACTGCGTGTTCAGCAAGTGCTTTGCCAATGGCAGGATTTCACCATAATGTCTGTGGGCAGCTTCATGATTCCTGATTCAGACCATTCTCTTAACTGCAAAAGCCGCTGAAAGGTCTCTGAATGAGCATCTCACATCCTGTCATCCGCCACTGCAGGGAAGGTTGGGGATGCCATTCCTTAGCAAATTTGTTTCCAGCTGGTGGTTTTCACAAACCACAGAGAAGATGGCATGTCATGTCCAATCAGCAGGCTAAAGATCCACGCTTGTACAGTATACAGTGGCACTGTTTGGTGTACTCACAACCAGGGAAATTTCTGACTCCTGAAAACCCAGAGTGGCAGCAGAGGCTGATTCGATTACTAAAAGGCGTTTTGACAACCCTGAATTTGGTTACAGGTAGAAGAGCATTGCAATCAGATACCCACGTCCTACTGATCCCAAAGTGGTCAAAGCACAGCCTGAGGTGAAGACTAGAGTACAGAGTTGGGGTTGGCCCAGAAGGAAACAGGGCTCAATGATAGTGGCTTAAAACACAAATGTGTGTTATTTCACATTGTTTCTGTGGGTCAGGAAACCAGGAGCAGCTTAGCTGAGAGGTTCTGGCTCAAGGTCTCTCAGGAGGTTGCAGTCAAGCTGTTGGCCAGGGCTACCGTCATCTGAAGGCTGGACTGGGGCTGGAGGATCCACTTCCAAGGTCTCTTACCTGGCTGTTGGTAGGAGGTCCCAGTTCCCTGCCATGTGGGCCTCTCCATACAGCTGCTTTCCATAGGGCTGTATGTGGCAGCTGGCTTTGCCCAGTGCAAGAGAGACCCAAATGGAAGCTGCAGTATCTTTTATAACCTCATCTCAGAAGTGGCATACCATCCTTTCTGCCATATTCTATTGGTCATACAGACCAACCCTGGCACAATGTGAGAGAAAATCTCACAAGAGTGTGAATACCAGGAGGCAGAGATCACTGGGGCCATCTTGGAGGATGGGTACAACACTAGGAAAGTTCTGGTGAGCACTTCATCCTCTAATGCACCTGGTAAATAGCCAGAAGGAAGAAAAATTCAACCTATGATGCTTACTCTTCATTTTTTTTCCCAGTCTTATCATAGTGTAGGAAACTGCGAACTCTATGTTGCCTGCATTTTGACTTCCAGCGGACCCAGCATTTCCATTTTACTCTTACCCTTGAAGACTTCATGCATAACTCTAGCCCTGTAAATGCAACTTGGATTGCATTTAGGCTCAACACTATACAGTTCAGAACTTTATCTTTTTTTTTAAATTGTTTTACGTATACTTATGTGGCTTCCCAACTAGACTGTAGGCTCCTTATGAGAAGGGAACATATGTCTTCTTTTTATTTGTGAGGGATCAGAGCAGCAAGCCCAATGTTAAACACATGGTGGTTGTTTAATCAAGAGTTATTCACTGACTGATTGACTTAGAGGCCCTCCTCAAATCCTCCTTTTTATAGTCTGGGAATTTGAGGAGTCAGCAAGGAAAAAACTTGGTCAGATGAATCATCAGTCAAGTCCAGAGCAAAACTCCATAGGCAGCTGCTTATTCCAGCTGGGGGAAGAAGACTGTCTCTTAGTCCAAGGTTGCTGCACTTAGCTGGGATTAACAATCAAGCCTCTCTCCCTCACACTGAGCTGCCCACTAACACACGAGGTTGTTGGAAGCCCTGTTCCTATACACCCTGGGCTGCTTGTGTGCAGTCTGCCAGCCAGGCACCAAGGCTTCTAAAGGAAATGGTTCCTAACAAACAGAACTTCCGTTTAAATCTCTCTGTGATTTGGGAAATGGTTCTGACAAGGTAAGCATGTCTGCTCTGCAAAGCAGGAGAAGGGCCACTTGCCTTGCACAATGGCATCAGCACACATCAGTCAATCATATGAATCTGATTCTGGTCTGCTCCTTAGCATTTGATCATACAACAGTCAGTGATTTGGGAAGCTGTATTCAGCCCGGTGCTGGTGACATGGACAGGGGTGCCAATTGGCTGTGCTGTGTGGTTGATGCAGCTAAGTGGTGGCATCACAAATATCACAGATTGGAACCCCAGTGAGGAGAACCCAACTCCACTCCACCTCTGCCTGCTTTTCACTTGGCTTGGGTTTACCTGGGGTTAATGTGTCCCTGCTATATGTTTGATTACTCAAAATGACTTTTGGAAACCTGTGCCTTTTGTTCTTTCAATGAATTTACCTTGGTTCCTGTGTTGTCTGCACATCAGCTTTTCTTACCAGTGGTTTTGCATTTGAGGCAACTACAGGGAGAAAGCCTGTGAAAAATGCTTTGTTATATTACATTGCCCCTTGGCTCCAATGAATTGCTCTGTAAATCACACTATTGTTAAAGTGTCCTAGGAAAACTAAACCACTCTCTGGGTCTCAGAGAGCACAGGGATATTAATCACAGGCAACCATTGCAGAAGGAACATTTAAAAGAAATACAAAGGAAAGAAATAAAAAAAAAAAACCCATGGTTTTTAATGTGTGGAGCTTGGAGAAGAAAATACATTAGGACTGGGGCCAAACCAGAATATCTTTACTCTTTCATAAATACTCCAATATAAGAATACATTATCTCTGAACACTTTAAGCCCATTTAGTTTTATAGCAAAAAGATATGGAACACTTGCTGCATCTTAATGATCTAGTTCAAGCAGCACAGGGTAGGGGTGAGGATGGGGGTGGGGTGGGGTGGACTCTATAAATCAGGAGGGACCTTTAATCAGATTCAGCTGAGACCCGCGGCGATTGCTGACAGCGTGACAGGTACAAGCATCTCACAAATATTCTGGAGAGTGCCTGTCCTTGACTGTAGCACAAGAGGCACAGCCTAGCTCTCCCAGTCCTAGGCTCTAAGCACACACCTTAGAGAGGGGAGGCGGTAACAACATTGGTTTCTCAGATTATTGCTTAGGACAACAAGTCAGCAGGCCAACAACCTTTATGGAGAGCCTTATAAGCCACTCTGCACTAGGTATGATGGAAAAACACAAACCAAAAAAGAAAAAAATTCTGGAACTTTAGTCAACAGAATGTTGCTCAAAAGAAGTTGGGCTTGCTTGTGTCTTTTTATTGCTCAGGTATCTTGTTACAGGGTTTGGTTTCTAATGAAATCTGACTTAAAGTGGACAGCCCGTGCCCTCAAATGACTTATCATCTAATGTTATGTGACAAGCACAAAAAAAGCACCATCCCTAAGCATATATTAGAGACAAATTGTTTAAATCCTAGACCTCTGAAACAAAATTTTACAAGCAGGGAAAGGCGTAGCTTTCTACTGATTAATTGCAAAGAAAACATTGCAACAAAGGTCAACCTCTTCAGTATTCCTTCTGTTTTTTCATCCCCTCGAACACACAAAGAAAATAAAGGTCACTTGAAATACCACAAGCCTTTTAGTATTTTGGTATATGATTGATTATGATTAAGCAGATGGGCTCTGGGGTCAGCAGGCTTGGGTGTGAATCATGGCGCAATGTGCTGTTGGGCAATGACATGAATTCTCTAGGCTTCAGTTTCTTCATCTGTAAAATGGAAACAATAATAGCACTGACCTCACATAATTGTTGTAAGAATGAACGAAGATAATCCACATAAGCATCTTAGAACATTACCGGGCTAGTAGGTGCTTAATAATATTACTATTGTAAGCATTATAATATATATGTATGTTCTTGCCATATTATTTGTGTATACATACATTCACACACGCTATTTTGTTAAAAAAACAAAAAGGGACCATACTTTACCTATAGTTTTGTTTATCTTTTTTAAGCTTACAATGTATTATGAACATTTTTACACATCATTAGTCTCTCACAACATAATTTTTAATGCTGCAGAGTATGCCATTACATGAATGTACCCTAATGTATTTAACCAGTCTCCTATTGTTGGACAATTAGGTTGTTTCCAATACTTGATAGCATAAATACCCTGTGGGGAACCGCCTTGTAGAGGTTTCTTGCACACATCATTGGTTGTTGCCTTAGGATGAATTCCCAGAACTAAAATCAGTGAATCAAAAGAAATGCAATTAGAATATTCTGAAAAGAGTAAACACATTACAGAAAATAGGGAAAAGGGAAAAATACAATTCCACCACACTAATACAACTACTAATGTAATTTGGGCAATTTAGCTTTTCCAATGTATTCATTGTTACTTAGAAGAGATACAAGCTTCAAGTAAAAGATGGGCAGATGTTTATTATTTCTGCTCCCTTCTGAAACCCACTAAAATGACAGTAAAGAACTAAAAAAAAAACAAAAAAAAAAAACCCTGTAAACTCACAATGTTAAAAAGAATGGACTAGGAGATGGCAACAGCCAAAAAATGTGAACAAAATTTTGAGAGCTGAAAAGCAGATCAGATGAGTGATAACTGACTTAGTGCATCAGAGGAAACTGAAATCCATGCCGTGACTTAAGATCCATGACTGTCTTTAAAAGAAGCAGCTACACCCTTCAGGTCCCCTCCATGGCCCTAAAAGAAGAAAGACAATTTACCTTCTGGAGAGGCTGAACAAGGCCGACTCTGGATCAGAAACATGAGACACTGCTGAGGGTAGGATTAGACATCTAATGAAAGAGGTGTATCTCAGTGTTAGTTGACATAGCTACTGAAAGGTAAACTCCCAGCCCCTTTCCTAAACTCACTTCCCAGCATGCTGGCAGTCAGGCTCACACACCCTCTCCCCTACCCGACCCCTGCTCCCAGACAGGAGATTGGAGGATTCTTCTACAAGCAACTGATGGGTCCAAGAGAAAAGACTAAGGAGCTTCCACCGAGGAAATGTTCCCCACAAAAGCTATGGTGAAGTCCAACAACTGACAAGTCACCCAACTCCATGCCGAAAATGATCACCTGACATTTGAGAAAAGCCCCAAATATGAAACACACCAAAATAAACCAAACTAACCAAAAAGAGGAACTCAGAAAAAACAGGGCAGGAAGCAGAAGAAAATCTCTAAAAAAGAAAAAGATTGCATCCATGAAATGAGAACAGGCGGCTATAAAAGAATTGGAAAACAAGACAATGCTCTGGGTAGTTAAATATATAAGAGAAAAAAAATAAACTCTTCTTTTGAAAGGTAGTTGAGAAAATCTCCCGAAAGAGTAGAACAAAAAGACAAAGTTATACATGTAAAGGATAAGGATAAAGGATATGTTATAGATGTAAAGGATAGGATAATTTGGCACAGATATTCCAGAAAGAGAGAACCAAGAAAACAAATAGAGGGAAATCATTAAAAAATTAATATTGGTTCTGAACAGATGGAGAGTGATGCACAACACAGTGAATGAGCAAAGGCATACCCCAGACACATCGTTCTGTAACTTCATAGTACCAGGAGTAAAAACTTCATAAAAGTTTCCAAAAAGAAATTTAAAATTAAAAATACAAGTCACTTTTAAAAGACTGAGAGAATCAGAATGGAAATTGAAGATGACAGAGAAATTCTAAGGGAAATTATTTTAACCCAGAATTCTATACCCAGCCAAGTGTACCAATATGATAAACACAGTTCCAGACATTCAACATCTCAAAAAATTTATCTTCTTTTCTCAGGAAGCTATTGGTGGATGTGCTTTGCTAAAACACAGGGGTTAGAAAAGGATAAGAAATGGTGATGGGAAACCCGACTGCTGTAATTTAGAGACCCAAAAATAACTTAGTGGCTAACGAAGACGTAAACTTATTTCTTTTTCTCACGTAACAACCCAAAGTAAATATTCCAGGTTGGCAGGGCAACTCTGCTCCATTTAGTCATTCAGGGAACCCGATTCCTTCTGTGTATTTTGTTTTTCTGCCACCCCTTACGGCAATGTTTCTCAAAATGTGATCCCCAGACCAGTAGCATGAGCATCACTTGAGAACTTGTTAGAAATGCAAATTCTCAGGTTCCAACACCAGACCTAATGGATCAGAAATTCTGGGCATGGAGCCTAGAAATCTGTGTTTTAACAAGACTTCCAGGTGATTCTGATACATGCTAAAGTTTGAGAATAACTATCTTAGGACGTTATTCTTTTCTGCACCATCAGAGTTTCATTGCAGGCACTTTCATGTTCCAGTTCACCAGAGGGAAAGAGTGTGGAGGTTTTTATGGACCAGGCCAGGAAGTGACATACACTGCTTCCACTTGCATTCACCTGGCAAAACCTAGTCAGGTGCCAACCCACAGCTTCAAGGGTGAGTTGGGAAATGTAGTTGTTAGATGGGCAGCCACATATTAGCTACAATTCTATTACAATGGAAGAAGGAAAAAACAGATTTGGGAGGATAACCAGCAGTTTCCACCACATGCATAGTCCAAGCAACAGGGACTTCAATACAAGAAAGTAGCAAAGATAAATCCCAGGATGGTATTGAAAGGACTCCCAGAATGTCCTATTCACAGGACTAGAGTTGTGAATTGGGCCACAGAGCAACCAGTCCAGATGGGAACAGGAAAGCTGAAAAGTTCCAGGAAAGGTGGCCAAGGAAAATAACGAAACCAAGAGAATACCTGTATTTCAATTTATTGACAGGAGATTTTGTGGATGCATTAATAATAGGTACATAGAAAACTAAACAAAATACAAAAACAGAAAAGTATTAATTCCAGAGAAAATAAACGGCTGAATGAGAAAGGAAACATAATTATAGGATTCTATGTGGCTTACCTGGGAATAATATTTACATAGTCATAGTGTAAATACTTAATATTGATTTAACCAAAAGTGGTGGTATAACTATATTGGGAGGATGAGCAGAAGGAAAGTGTGTGCAGGCCAGTTTAATGATGACAATAAACAATTTTATATAGTACTTACTGTGTGCCAGGCATTATTTTAAGGCAGCTCATTATATATTCAACTTTTAATCTTCACAATCCCTCTATGTGGTAGATATTATTATCATCCATATACACATGAGGAAACTGAGATCCATAGCGGTAAATCAACTTGCATAAGGTCATGCAATTAGTTAAGTATTGCACCTGGGATTTAAACCCAGGGAATTTCTCTCTGGAGTCCGTAGCCTCAGCTACTATGCCTTACGGTCTTCCTTTCCATGGTAGGAAGTCAAAAGACAATACCTAAAATCAGTAAACCTAGAAAAACAGGATAAGCACATAATTTATAAAGAAGGGTGTAAATACCAAGGAAAAAAACAGACAAAAGAGTTGAAAATGATAGTTTCCGGTCGGGGGGTCACTGGGAGTGGTCAACGGATTGCTGTCTTTCTTGTTATCGCTGTTACAGGGTAGTAGTAATGTTCGACTTTTTAAATCTTTTAAACATCACTTTGATCAAGATTAATTTTTTAAAAAGGGAGATGACAGAAATAATGTGCCTGGGTAAGTTAACTCAGGGAATGGACAGAGTGACCCAGAAGAGAAAGTTAAAAAGACCCTAATGGGTAAATTATGCAAGAAAGGAGAGAGAGAGAGAGACAGAAAAGTTTCCACAGAAAAGTGGAATTAGGGTTTTAATCAGTCACCTCAGTGTGGGTTTGCAGTTCATCCTTCCTCCTACCTTCAGTTTAGAGGCCAGAGCTGTTTCTCTCAGCTGACTTGGTCACTGAGGAAGAAGGAGTCTCATGTTAGAATCCCAGATCAAAACTACTCTGCGTAAAGCCTCTCTCTGGAGCGCTAACTCAGTGGCTTCCTGGATTCTGCTCACAGAAGTTCAATGAAGTAGTTGCTCCCTTTCTGGGTCTACAGCCAAGGACAAAGGAAGCCACTGAGTTAGCGCTCCAGAGAGAGGCTTTACGCAGAGTAGTTTTGATCTGGGATTCTAACATGAGACTCCTTCTTCCTCAGTGACCAAGTCAGCTGAGAGAAACAGCTCTGGCCTCTAAACTGAAGGTAGGAGGAAGGATGAACTGCAAACCCACACTGAGGTGACTGATTAAAACCCTAATTATGTGTCAACCTAAGCCAAACCAAAGTACATAATAAAACTTGTCTATCTACTATGTGGACTTCGGGCAAGTCACTTAATTTCTGAGTCTCAGTTTTCTCTTTTGCAAAAAATAAATATAACACAGCACGCATATGTACAGCACATCATACCTTTCAAAGCCATTTTTCGTTTTCCAATTCCTTGAGCCAGTTTTTCAGGTGATAAAATTGAGGCTCAGGGAAATGAAGTGGGTAGCATAAAATTACACAGCTAGTTAATGGTGGAAGCTGAATTCTGTAACAGTTCTGTACTTAATTCACTCTCTTTGCAAACACTGTCTCAAGTAAGAGTCAGAGAACCCTACAAGAAAAAAAAAACTATTCCAATTTATAAAGGAGGAAACCAAGATATACCCTACATCTCCTGGCTCATTGGCATCAGAACCAGGACACCCAAACCCATGTCTTTTGTGGTAAATTAGGGGCTTTTTCGAATACACGACATCTGTTGTGAGTAAATGAGACAACATGGGTAGAGAGTCGCAGCAGCTCATCAACACACTAGTGCCAGCTCCTGCCCTGACTGCCGTGGACAGGCAGGCCTGGGTGTGGTCACCATCCTTTCCAGACTCCCTGCTTCACCTACTCTGCCCTGTTTGCAGAACAGCCATTTGTCTGATTTTTTTTATTTAGAAAATAAGATGATGGGAATAAAGACAGCTAAGATCTACTCCTGCGCCGTCACTGCAGTGAGTCTTGGTGGTGGATTGGCGAGGAGAGGGAGACGGGACTGGCAGGGGGCCAGGCCGAGCAGCCGGGCGTGCGGCTGCGGGCCCCGCGGGCTCAACCCGCCGGTGCTCGGCCCGCGCCCAGCCCCGCAGGCTCCGCGGCCCCCCCCGTCCCGGCCAAAGCCGAGGCTTCAGGCCCAGCTCGGCTCGCTTTGCACGTCCTCACACTCGCACGGTTTGCTCCGCACGCCTCCCCCGGCCCCGCGTTCTGTCCTCCCGCCCCACCGCTCGGCAGTTCGGCGAGGAGCGCGCCACCCGAGCCCGAGGCCGTCCCCGCAGCCGGGCCCCCCGCGCGGCCACCGCCGCCGCGCCCGTCGCCGGCCCGAGCCCGAGGCCCGGAGGAGGCGGCTCCCGCGGGGGCGAGCGGAGGGCCCGGGCCGGGCGGCGCCCCTTCCCCGCCGCCGGCCCGTGGAGCCCCGGCTGCTCATCCAAGGCCACCAAGGCCCCCAAGGCCCCCAAGGCCCCGGCCGCCTCGCCACGTCCCCGCCCCACCGCCCCCGAACGGCGAACGCTGACAAGGTGAATACTGCGGGTAACAGCCGTTTGTTCTGGTTCTCGCCGCCGCTATTGCAGCCAGATGTGCGCGTTGCTGACATTGACATGGTACATCTGGCTGGGTTTTTGGTTTCCATCGCGGAGTTCACCACATCCACCTTAGTCTGCTGGAAGACAGGCGGCGAACATCTGGAAGTCGTTGCGGCTGTCACGCTTCAAGGGGATCCTGTACCGCGGAGAAGAGAATTCAATACGTAACTGAGCAAAATTATCCCGCTTGTCTTGTCAGCCCAGATTTCAAACACATGCAGGGAAGTGGCAGCCGCGCTAGGGCGCCCTCCGTGCTTCGGCGACGCCCGCGGGCACCGAGGGTCCTTCCCCCACCCCGGCCTCGGTTGTCCCCGCAGAGAGACTCTGGCCGCAAGGCCCCGCTCGTCGTTGAGCGCCAGAATCTTTGTTGATCCTGGGTAGGCGCAGGGCTAAGACGACCCTTTCTTTTGACTTTTGAGCTCAGTTTGCTGGAAGTTTTAAATTAAACATTGCTTAGTCTTTCCCCCCACTTCCGTTCATACCTCCCCCTTGTCCTGGCATTCAACGCTTTGGCCCTACCCTACCTGTTCGGTTTTATCCTTTCCCAAAGCAAACAGTACTGCTCTGGTTTTATCCTTTCCCAAAGCAAATAGTACTGCTCGTCAAGGCTGAAATAAGCCACGCTGATTCTGACTCCAGCCTTTCCTCCTGCCTGGAATCCCCTCTTCTCTTCATGTCAGTCCAGATCTTTTCAACCCTTCCAGGTCTACCTCAAGTTTATTTTCATCTATGAAGCCCTTCCTGACCTCTATCAAGCCTCCCCTGATCTTTCCTTCTATGTGTTTCCCTAATTAAGTATAAGCTCATGAAGAGGAAATACCAGTTTACACTTTTCTATCTGTGCTAAAGTATAGTTAAGTCCTCCATAAACCCTTGTTGAACAAAAGCATGAATTAATGTTTTCTTGATTACAAAAAAAAAAGAATTAATGTTTTCTGGTCTTTCAACATAATTTTCTTGTCATCTGCTATACCTCTCATGACAAGACTTAATGTCTGTGTATAATGTGTCTTGAACTTGTCGGAAAGATAACTCTAAAAACCTAGTAAATGAATAATGATAATAATACCTGAAGAATTCTATCAATTGGTGATTCCATTAATTTGGAATTCTGCCTGCCATTGTGCATTGAAAATTGATTTTAAAAAGCAAAGCGTAGTGGAAAGAGAACCAGGTTACAAGTCAGAGGATCTAAATCCTCTTCCCAAGAGTGGCCCTAACTTGCTTGGTGACCTTGGACAGTCACTCACCTTCTTTATGCCTCTAATCTCACTCCGTAAAAAGAAAAAGAGTTGTAGCCAATGGCCTTTTCCTGGTAATGGACAGAGCTGGGGGCGCTTTCCGGAGAAGAGGTAGATTTCCTTCTGAGCAGCTCTTCCCCACCGATTCTAGATCTGTTCTGCAGTTAGAGGGCAGCAGTTTTCATCATTCAGTGTTTCACCTGCCCAGCACCAAAACAACATGGATACATAGGTGACTTGGAAGAAGAGCACAGTGTAAGGAAGGAACAAGCATGAGTAGCAGCAGGATTTAGTTGTATTGAGTGTCCAGCGTTTTCAAAGTCAGGACATGCCATGGCAGCAAGCATTGGGAAAGACCAGGCATCCCAGCCATAGATGGAATCTCTGGGGTTTTGTCCTTCTTCTATGCATTGATATGGGTACAAAGCCCCCTGCTCTATCTTTGCTATATGGGATAGGTAAGAACATAGGAGGAGGGCTGGGTGTGGTGGCTTATGCTTGTAAATCCCAGCACTCTGGGAGGCTAAGGTGGGAGGATCGCTTGAGGCCAGGAGTTCAAGACCAGCCTGGGCAACATAGCAATACCCCATCTCTACAAAAAATAAAACAATTAGCTGGGTGCAGTGGCACGCACCTGTAGTCCCAGCTACTCGGGAGGCTGAGGCAGGAGGATTGCTTGAGCCCAGGAGTTCAAGGCTACAGTGAGCTGTGATTGCACCACTACACTCCAGCCTGGGCAACAGAGCGAGACCCTGTCTCTAAAAAAAAAAAAAAATATATATATATATATAGAGAGAGAGAGAGAGAGGAGGAAATGGAAGGAGGGGAGTATCAAAGGAGAAAGAAAGTGAGTATACCTCCCTGGTGTGGCCACCCAGCCAAAAAGGATGTTTAACTTCCATGGGAGGAAGGCCATAACAAGACAAGAGGGGAACAGGAGTCAGCAGAGCCAGGGTCCCAGCGGGTCTCTGTTGTCCTCCCCTGTGGGGGGCAGGTACCTTTCCCTCTCTGACCCTCATCTATAAAACGAGGCTCTTGGATGAAATAATCTCTAAGGTCTTTTCGTGCTTACATTATATAATTCATTTAGAAATCATCTTTGAACCCAAACTAGCATATCATTTCTCACAAAACTCCAAACTCCAGCTCTAGTCTTTCCTAAACTCATGGGGCGCTGAGACACCCTCACAGAAAGGAACTTTGGGGCATTACAGTCCTGAAACCCCTTTTGCTTCTTTCCTTCAAATGGAAGAAGAAACTTTCTCCCCTTCTCCCAGAGAGGAATTGGTTGCAATAGGAAGATTGCAGATTAATGACCTAGAAAATCTTCCCCAAACAGGAATGATACTTAATTAAACTCCATTAAATCATAACTCCTGGCTTCTGTTTTTGGCCTCTTGCTACTGAGTCCAGAATTGAACACTTCCTCCATCCCTGGGGCTGTTGAATTAAAAGTGCGTAGGCTCTAGGGAACAACCTGCTCACCTCCACTATGTCCATGACCGCCTTCCTTCCTGCCTGAGCACTCTCAAAAGATCATCACTAGATGTGTCAGACTCCTTCAGAAGAGAGGACGGTCATTCTAATTTGTCTCGTTTTATGAGCAACTTGACAATTTGACTAAATACTAAAAAGCCAGGACTATATCATCCTCTCATAAAAAGCTAATAAAAAAGGCTGTTAATGCAGCCCATTAGCTGGCTGAAAATGAGAGGTTATGTAATCACTGTCTTAGCTGGGAGGACCTCAGCTCTCCAGGAAGAGTTCATTGTACACCCAGAGCGTCATCAAGAGGGAAGTTCATGTCTCTCGGCTCCCAATTACGGAGCTTGGGTATTTAAGCGTCTTGCTCCCTCCTCCCCTCCCTGAACTATTCTCTCTCAAGTGTACCTCTTGCTTTCCCTATAAAATGTCTCTCTTCAAACTCCCTCCCTCTCTGTGGACATGTCCTCCCACATTTCTCTGCTGCGTTCTCCTAAGGGCAAAGCTCTAGAAGCCTCTATTCTTAGGAGAAGCAGAGTGCTCAGAGCTACGGGCTGGGTACTCAGGCTGGCCTTATACACAGCTGAGCAATTTTGGGGGCTCCAGGGAGGCCTTCCTTTCTCAAAAAAATTCTGCCCTCTCCTTAACTCTGCTGTTAGATTCCTTGGGAACCTTGAAGTTTTCCATTATTCAACAGTTCCCTCTTAAGGACCCCCAAAAGGGATTGTGGGTACCATATCCCCTTATCTTGTACAAAGGGCTTTCTTTCTTCCTTCTCTGAATGAAGTCCTAGCATTCTGCATGATTTATTTGGCATTTTTCATCCAGTGACTTGCTCTGTGATCTTTGGCAAATCACCTTTCCTCTCTGGACCACAACTTGCCCCCTCTGTAGGATTAATAAGAGAAGAGAAACTCTAACTTGCAGCTGGAATATGGTTAAGGCCAAGGACAAGCTCTGACTGAAAGGATGGGCAGAAAAGCAAAGTCTGATCTACCTTTATGTTCGTTTGATTCCAGCTCTGGCCACATAGGGCCGAACCACCTTGAGATGCAGCTCTCATCTTTGTGCCTCTTCCTGCTTGTGTTTACTGAAAGGATGATGCACAGACAGTGTTCTTCTTTGGATCACATCCGCTTGCCTAGCATTGTCTAGAGCATGAAAGTTAATGTGTAATTGATTTACTCTTATGCTCAACTTACTTTCAATGTGACTCAAGGTGCTGCTAGAGAAGGATACAGTTCAGGATCAGTTTAAATGGAATCCATCTGAAGGAATCAGAAGGAATGGATGGTTTTAGGCACTGAAGATGTTCTGCTTCTGATATTTTAGCAACAAATTTGGCTTTTCTTTTTCTGGCAGCTGAGGCATAAGGGGTCACCTTAAAGACTGCATGCTTCCTAGGTGAATACTGGGTTCAATAAATATATTTTCATTGACTCTCGGCCACCTCTTGGTTGGGAAGGCAAAACACTGACGGGGAAGTCCCAGAAGAATGGGGAACAGAGTAGGTTGCTAGAAAGGTTTTTAGAGAAGAGAAAACCCTGAAACAAGCTTCTTACTTCCCTGTTTCAATTCTGTTTCTGAGTCTGGGCCCTTCTAAGAAATCCCCGTGACGAATGCCGGCCACTAGCGTGGCTCCAGCAGGGGAGGCACGACCATGACGCCACAGGACACCAGGCACATGCCCAGTTGCTCTCTGTAGCAGTTCCATCCCAGGAGGAAAGCTTCATCGGAATATGTAGGCCAGACATTTTTAAAAGGAAAATGTAGTATTTTCCCTCTTACTTAATCACATCCCTGTGGAAGGAACGCAAAGCAATCCTCTACCTGCAGGTCCTGAAGCCTCAATGCTATGTAGCTCCAAAGCTGTCCCAGAAAGCCCCTCATTAGGTAAAGCCCCTGCCATTGACGTGGGGATGAACACAGCACCTCCCGACCAGCAGTCAGCTGGTACCCCGCAAACTCTCAAACCCTGCGGTTCGGATTCATTCAGTCAGGCCCAAGATCAACTCAACTGCCCTGGCACAAAAGATGACTCAGTTTGTCCTCCGAGAGTCTCCCGGTTTCCCAACAGGTGGAGAAGTTCTCTTTCCCCTTGCTCCTCCTCAGGCTTCCACATTCCCTCCCGACTGTGACTTTAAAAAGCATTTTCTCTGTTGCTCCCTTCCCAGACTCAGGCTGTTTCTCCTGCAGGGTCCTCCAAGTTGTTTCTGCTCCAGTAGGGGAGCTAGATAGGTTTAAGTCCTAACAACCGCACTGCCACCTCTACCAATTCCATCACATTTGGAAACCTGATTTGCCTTGCTCCAGGGTGCCCTGGCCGCCCACTCTGAAGACCAACAGAACAGCGGGAAAGGACCTTAGGAGGTCATTCGGTGAAGCCTGCTGCATCTAGACAGGTGACTAACCAAATCTTACCGAGACAATTATTCTACCGTATCTTCTGATAGCCCCGCTACTATTTAATCATCCTTTTAGGTGAGGAGTTCTTCCTTAGATTAAACCTGACTTTTTTCCTGCCCTAGTTTAGGCCCCATCTCTCACCCCATCCTTTATATCTATGACAAATAACTGATGAGTGTTTTCTTTCTGTCCTTAGCCTTCTCTGCAGCAGAGAAAGTTTCCCCAGAAATAAAACTCTGATTGTTCTCCTTCCTTTCCACTTGCCCCCTCTAAGCACCCTCTAAATCAGACCCGAGGCTCCAGAGGGAGTCATATCCTTTCTCTCGCAGCTGGTCTGAGTTCTGTCGTCTGGGAGACTGGGCTTAGAACAGCTTGAAGTTAGCACAGGGGCGAATGAAGCTTTAAATCTCCAGCCCTTAACAGCTTCTCGGCAGCCTCAGAGGTAACCGCATCTTTCTTGCTTTCTTCCTCTCATCTCTCTGTATCTGTGCAATCTCTGCTCACTGGAGCCTGACTCCAGCCCTCTGTCTGCACTGCTCTGCTCATGCTGAAAGAGGGAAGATTGGGGAAGAACAATTAATAGACACAGGCTCATCAAAACAACAGGCTCTCTAGAGGACACGTGAAGAAATTATTAAGCAGATTGGACTCAGGAAGGTAGAAAGAGAGGGGCTGGGGGCTTAGCAGGCTGAAACCGGTGCCTCTGATTTTCAGTTCCAAGGGGGCTGTGGCTCAGTGGGGAGGGATTTGTGTGCTTTTTTCTTCATTCTGGTGGGTTGGATTCATAGCGGAATATTGTTAAGGCACTAAGCTCTTTAAAGGCCAAGATGATGCCTTGTATTTCTTTGTGTCCGCCCGGGATCCTCAAACCGTGCCACACCCTAGTGAGACAAGGAAATCTCCTATTTATTGTGGATCCGTTATGTGCCAGGTAGAATGCTAGAAGCTTTACGTCTTGGTTGATTATCAATTGAAGGTGTTTCAGACTTCAGAAATGAGTGCAATCATTTTCCCATGACCCAGGATAACTACTAGCTAAAGAGCTTGTGATTCCGAGGCCACAAAATAACTTCTCACATGTTACCCTGCCCCTTCTCCTTCCCTTTCTCTCTTCAATGCGCAGAAGCTTTTTTCCCCCCCACCTATGATGGTGAGGGAAGGAGGGAGCCTGGTATTTAGAGATCGTTTAAATATCTAAAAATGTCCAGGTCAGCGAGCCCCCAGGAATGCCCTAGGATAGCAAGAGGGCTTCCTCCCTTTCTCACAAGCGGATCCATTCCTCTGGCCTCATTCCTTTGAGCGCAAACGAAAATACCCTAAAAGGAACAATCCTCAACTGCTTTTGCTTCTCATCAATACTCTATTATCATTACTTTCTCATTTTTTAACAACTGGAGGATAGATATTAAAAGAGAAGCTTCCGGATACAGGCACTTCCCCAGGGGAGGCGGACCTGGGCGGCAGCCCAGCACGGCCACTGACAGCACGAGCCCCGTGCACTGGAACCGGCTGGGCTGGCTCGACGCCCCTCCACCTTTCCTACCCGTGGAAGCTGCGGCATCTTACCTCGCTTCTCTGGCCTCTCCTTCTCTCTCTCCTTTTTTTTTTTTAACTAGTAGACTTTGTTTTTTGAACAGTTTTAGGTTTACAGCAAAATTGAGCAGAAAGTACAGCATTCGCTTATACCCCTTCACACCCCTCCCCGCTAGTTTCCCCCGTTACTAACATCTTCCCTCTTTATGCCGCATGTGCTATGGGTTTTGACAAACGTATAAAGACATGTATCTACCATTACCATATCCTATGGAATAGTTTCACAGCCCTAAAAATCCTCTGTGCTCCACCTATTCACCCCTCCCTGCCTCCCCCCACCATAACCCTTGGAAATCACTAATCTTTTTACTGTCTCTATAGTTTTGCCTTTTCCAGAATGTCACATAGTTGGAATCCCATGAGCAGATGGATTTTCCGGATTGGCTTCTTTCATTTGGCAAGAGGCATTTAGGGTTCTTCATGTTTGTTTGTGGCTTGACAGCTCATCTCTGTTTATCACTGAGTCCCTCTAATTTTTTATTGAAGCATAATATATATACATTAAAGCCCAAGGAATTTTTGCAAAGTGAGCACCCAAATAAAGACGTAGAAAATCACCAGCATCCTGGCACCCCTCCCAGCTATTACCACTCCCCTAAAAGTTACCCTTGTTCTGACTTCTATCATGATAATTTAGCCTGTCACTGCAGTTCATATAAATGCAATCATGCAGTACCTGCTCTTTTGTGTCTGGTTTTGTTTCTTCAATATTTAGGTTCATCTGATATTATAGTAATTTGTGCTTTTTTGTATTCCATCGTATAAATATACCACGATTCATTATCCATTCTACTGTTGATAGACATTTGTGTTGTTTCCAGTTTGGGGCTATTACAAATAATGCTGCTATGAACATTCTTACATACGTCTTTTGGGGAACATACGCTCACAATCACTTGGGTATAAACCTGAGAGTGGAATTTCTGGGCCATAGGGTATCTGCGTCTTTAGTGGGTAATGCCAGCTTACCAAAGAGCTTGTACCAATTCACACTCCCACAGTTTCTCATCCTCACCAATATTTGGTATTGTCAGTATTTTAAATTTTAGCCATTTAGCCACGTGGTGGTTTGAATTTGCATTTCCCTGATGGCTAATGAAGTTGAGTGCTGTCTCAGGTCAGGTCCCTTGAGAAACACACTGAGATGGTGATTTGCATGGGGGAAGTTTACTGGGGATGTCCTCAGATGGACCCCTGTGGGAGAGGGAGGGCAGCAGGGTGGACTTCTCATTGCAGTAGGCTTCAGCCGATCCCATGGGAGCTGGCCTGACCCTTCCTAGTGTTCCTGCTTTGAGGCAAGGGTGCCAGGCCTTCATACTCAGTTTTAATTAACCATTGGATGCAGGCTGACTCTGGGAAGGAGTATGACTTTGGGTAATAAAGTTCTCTTTTGCCAAGGGTGATTCCCAGAGAGAGACGAAGCTAGGTCAACACTCCCAGAAGCTAGGGGAATGAGTGCTTTAGTCCTTAGAGGAGATCTGAGCAGCACACTGTAGCCTCATCTATAAGCAGCTTTTCACATGTTTCCTGGCTACTTTGAGATCCTCTCTTGTGAAATGCCTATACAGGTCATTTGCCAAATTCTCTTTTATTTGGGTTACCTTTCTTTTTCTTATTGATTTGCAGAAGTATTTTGCATATTTTGAAGATGAATTCTTTGTCAGATAGATGTAATACGAAAACATATATTGCCTTTTCACGCTTTTCATTGTGTATTTTCATGAACGGCAATTCTTAATTTTAACAAAGTTTTTTTCCTTTTTGACAAGTGTTTTTTTGTGATCTGTTTTTTTTTTTTTTTTTAGTTTTTTTCAGAGACAGGGTCTCACTATGTTGCCCAGGCTGGTCAAACTTCTGGGCTCAAGGGATCCTTTTGCCTAAGCCTCCCCAGTAGCTGGGACCACAGGTACATGCCACCACACCCAGCCTGTGATCTGTTTACAAAATCTTCACATACCCAAAGACCATGAAAGTGTTCACGTTATCTTCTAGAAGCTTTATTGTTTTACTCTTCACATTTTACATCTGTGATTCACCCAGAATTAATTTTTGTGTATTGTGTGCTAGGGATCAAATTTATTTTTTCCATTTGGACATCTAATCAACCTAGCACCATTGATTGGTGTATATCACATTACATTTCAGTGATATAGGCCAGGTGACTGTGTATATGGTGGGTCGATTTCTGGACCCTGTCCTGTTCTGTTGGTCTATATGACTATCTTTGTACCAATTCCACACAGTTTTAATTATTGTAGCTCTATGATAAGTCTTGATATCTGATCATATAACTCCTCCAACTTTGTTCCTTTTTTTCAAGATTTTCTTTGCTATGCATAGCCCTTTCCACTTCCACATATATTTTAGAATCAGCTTGTCAATTTCCACCAAAAAAACAACCACCTGGCTTGGATTTCTATTGGAATTGTATTGAATCTGTTGACTCATTTTGGGAGAATTGACTCTTCACAGTACTGAGTTTTCCAATCCCTGAACATGGTATATATTTACTGTTTCAGCCCATTTTCTGTTGCTTATAACAGAACACCTGAAACTGCATAATTTATAAAGAAAAGAAATTTATTTCTTACACTTATGGAGGCTGAGAAGTCCAAGGTCTAGGAGCTGCTTCGGGTGAGGGCCTCTTACTGGTTGGGACTCTCTGCAGAGTCCTGAGACAGTGCAGGGCATCGCATGGCGAGGGTCTGAGCCTGCCAGTTCAGGTCTCTCTTCCTCTTCTTATAATGCCAGCAGTTTCACCCCCACAATAACTCATTAAGCCATTAACACATTAATCCATTAAACTATGAATGGATTAATCACCTCTTAATGGCCCCACCTTTCAATATTGCCACATTAGAAATTAAATTTTAACATGAGTTTTGAAGTGGACAAATATTCAAACTATAGCATTTAACTCTTAATTTCTCTTGGTGATGTTTTGTAATTTTCAGTGAAGAGATCTTACACATATTTTGTTAGATTTATTCCTAAATATTTGATTTTTTATGCTGTTATAAGTGGTATAATTTTAAAAATGTAATTTACTGTGTGTTTGCTAAAATATAGAAATACATTTGATTTTTGTATATTGCTCTTATATCTAGTGACCTTGCTAAACTCACTTATTAATTCTGAGTATATCTGAGGATTCCCATGTATACATTCATGTAATCTGTGAGCAATGACAGTTTTCATTTCTTCCTTTCCAATCATTTACTTTTGTTTCTCTTTATTACATTTAGAAGTTACTATTAGAAGAAGCATCTGTAAAGCACCTAATATTGATATATAGTTCCAGCTTTGTTGAATTAATAAATGAATGAATATATGAATGGTCTATCCCTAGGCAAAAGATTATTTAGCAGTATAAAATTCATTTATCCTTATGTGTTCCTATGCTTGGGTAGGGTGGCCTAGAATAAAACAAAAAGAAGAACAGAACATGGGGGAAGAATCAAAAAGAGAGATGGAAGCCTATACCATTCATTCATTCATTCATTTAAATGAGCATTTATTTAGTGCCTACTCAGTACCAGGCCCCATTTTTGGACAGAATCTGCCTCTCATAGAATTTACATGTAATCAAGTAAAAAATAAAAAACAAGATGATTTTATTTACTGATTTGCCTTTGAAGGAAGGGAAGCCCCAGATCTTGAGCACTTCCATGCACACTTTAGCAGGGTTAGGCTATCTTGGGAGTCAGCAGGGCATTAGCCCCATGGATTTCAGGGGCATCTGGCCTTGAGAGAGACCTGGCCCTATATGCTTTTTTGAAACTCTGCCTTTTTGGAATTTCCTGGAATTTCAGCGACGGTTGCTCCCACCCCCTAGAAGTGAACTCTCCCCCTTTCTGCCTCCAAAGCCCCCTCTGGTTGCAGAACAGGCCAGAGTGGGGCCAGGAAGTGTAGCTCAGTCCCACAACTTACCTACTGCTAAGGAACCTGAGGCCCCGAGGACAGGTCTGGAGGCTGGAGCTCAGAGTCAGCCATCCAGAGCAGACCTGGGATGCCCTGGTCAGTGCTTTCACCCAGGAAAATTCTGGGTGTTTAGCTCTTTCCCTGGAGTGGAGGGAGTTTGCTAGATAAGCCCTGGACAATCTCCTACCCCAAAGTGGGGCTTCTTCCTATTCTGGGTGAGCCACCTCACCCTAGACTCCACCAGCCCCAGGTTCCAGGACAGGATAAGCCTACTATCCCAGACAAACCTAACCACTGGCCCCAGAGACGTCTTCTCCATATCTGTCTTGAGGACCTAGAGAGTCATAAAATAGTACTGGTAGCCACACCTGATTGAGCCAGATTTTATGGAGGCCTCCACTATGACACTCACTAATTTTGAACTCCATTGCTTAGAAAGGCCAACTGGCCTTCCCAAGGTATCTTCCGATTTTAAATGCCGAGTTGTTTACAATGGGAAGGTGGGATGGTAGGAAGATGAACCTGGCAGGCACATCAGCAAATGGCAAGGCTTTCCAGGCCCCCATGGAGACCGTCCTCCAGCTATGAATAAAGCCATTCTGTAAGGCTCTTGTTCTTGTCTAAGGGGACAGAACCACAACTTCCAGCCAGGGCTCTTCCCATCTCTATTTCTTCTGCTTTTCCACTGGGTAGTTGGAAGGTGAAGATGTGAAAACTAGAGGCATTTCAGTGCTGAGGTGCCTGTTGTCTTATGAGTGGCTGTCTACTTCCTCTATCAGCTGGACAAGGAGCCATGCCCAGGCAGGCCAGTCTGTAGCACCCCTTCCCAACTGGCAGCAGAATGTGGGCACCCCCTGCCCAGGGTGTGAGGATGTCCGTCTGCACTGAAGCATCTGGCTTGAGCTAATGAGCTGTTGGCATGGATGGGCAATTAGTTTAGCTCTTTAAAGACCTGCCAAACTTGCTTTTACAGCCATGGCATTCCCTTAATGACTCAGGCCTGAAATCAAATCCTCTGTGTAGAAGGGACACTCCCCACCTCTTACACTGCCTCGAGCTATGGGCTCAAGGCTTAAGTAGATCCTAATTCAGAGAAGCCTTGACCACCTCATCTCCCCACCAGCCTGCGAAGGGGCAGGGTCCTGTGAAGGGGCTCAGAAGGCTTGCTCCATTCCAGCAAGTCCCAGAGTATTCCCCCTGGACTGCACCCTGGAGGGCGCTGACTCAGAAGCCTTCCAAGTGGGCAGGTCCTGGGGCTGAGCTTCAGTTCCTGACACAACTCCGCCTCCTCTGGCACCACACTCTGTTCCATTCTCCCCTTCCCCACAATTCGGCGCCCTAGTGGCCCTTTCCCCAGCCAAAAGCTGCTCTCAGAGAGAGAGGACCTGAGAATCCCATGTACTTAAAGTACTTTTATCAAAAGAAACATCACTCTTTGAATGGGGGTGCCAGGGAGAAACGAGTGTTCCACGTGAGCACATTCTGCAAAATGGTACCTTGTACAACTTTTAAAGGCAGCTGCTTTGACACGGCAGCTATTCACACTATGCTGAACACACTGGATGGAGCATCGTGAAAGCAGAACTGCGGGAAGCAGAGGGAGGTTAGCAAGGCTAGCCCCTGTCAGGAGCCTTCTCTCGAGGGCCAGAGGCCAGGCTCTGCCCCCGCCGGGCTCCTGGGGACTCGTTCTTGTGCACAGAGCCACTGAGTCGACAGGATGGAGAAGACCCTTTCTGCTTGCCAGGGACAGTCACCACACCCCCCTTCATTAGAACAGGGCTGCAGCTCAGCTCAAGTTCACGAACTGAACTACAATCAAACGGCACAAGGAGTTGTCTTTCTGTTCCCCCACTCTGTCCCCTTCTTTCCTCCTCTCCTTCCCCTTTTCCTAGTGTCCTTCCTCGCTCCCCTTCCCTTCCTTCCCTCTGCCCTCCGATCCTTCTCTCCCCCCCTCCCCTCCTTTCCCTCCTCCTTCTCCTGCTTTTCCGCAGAGCAGAGAGCGCTGGAGCCAGGCAGGTCCCTCCCGGCCACAGTCCCTGCTGTGTCTGTGCAGCCCACACCTTGCACACAGCAGGGCCCTGGGACCCCCGGTCTACACAGCAGGCCAGGCTGTAGGGTCTTGTTCTTTCCCTGCTTTAAAGAAAGGGTTCTGATAGCAGGCAGGGGGGCAGTCACGTGTGTGTGGAATGTCCCTCCTGGGGCAGGCTTGACTTCTCTGGATCTGCCCGTGTGTTGCACATCGCCCTGGGCAGCGGGAGAGGCTCTGATGAGCGCATAGCCAGCATCCAGCCACGGTTAAGAGCGCCAGCCGAGGTCACGCAGACCTCCCTGTGTGAATCACTTTCTGTCTCTGTGACTCACACAAGTTATTCCAAGCCTCCGTTTGCTCCTTTGTAAAATTAAACTTGAATCAATCTCATTAAATGACATAAAGCAGTTAGCATGGTACTGGCACATAGTAAGCTCTCAGTACCTGGGATGGTGATGAAGCATCAAGTGAGAAGCTTTCCTTAGGTGGCTTTCAGTCTAGAAAGGCAGATAAGATTGCAATTCAAGGTAGAAAAGAAAGGAAAAGAAAAGAAAATCTGGAGGCATGGATGAAGAAGTCTGAGGAGCAAGGGAGAAACTCCCTCCCTTTGGGGTGATAAGGGAAGACTTTGCAAGGAAGGGAGCACTTCACAGAGCTTTTGAGAGCAGGAGTTAGATGTGCCCCAGGGAGGGAAGGACGTTTCTGGGGAGGAAACACCACGAGCAAAAGTCCAGAAACAGGAAAGTTGGTGGCTCATGGAGGCAAGAGACGAGCATCTCTAAATGTAAGTGAGTTGCAGAGGGGTAGCGAGAGCGACTCGGGCCAGGCAGTTTAGGATTACTGGAACCTCTGGGGTTACAAGGTTACAGTTGTATTTTCCTGCATTTGTGCCCTCGATCACATCCCCTCTTGCCTATTCAGGGACATCGCTCCAGCAATTTTCCACTTCCTCTCCTGCATCATTCAAGTTTCTCCTCTCCTGTATCATTCCTGTCAACACAGAAATATGCTGTTATTTTACCCATCTCAAAACGAAACAAAAACCCCCCTCGTCCCCACTTCTCTGTTCCCCTTTGGAACAACACTCACTGTCTGCTATTCTTCTCCTGTCAGTGTCGCTCAGCCCACCCGTCCGGGCTCACATCCCCACCATTCCCCAGAGACTATACAGGCTAAGGGCATCCCTTATCCAGAATGCTTGGGACCAGAAGTGTTTCAAATTGGGATTTTTTTTTTCAGATTTGGGAATATTTGCATTATACTTACAACTGGTAGGTTGAGCATCCCAAACCTGAAAATCAGAAATTCAAAATGCCCCAAAGAGCATTTCCTTTGAGCCTCATGTTGGCACTCAAAACGTTTTGGATTTTGGAGCATTTCTGATTTCGGGTTTTCAGACTTGGGCTGCTCAGCCTGTATTCATCATGGTCACGAAGGACCTCTGCGTTTGTTTAACCCAGTGTTTGTCTTCTTGACCCCTCAAGAGCATTTGGCATAGCTGATCACCCCCTTCACCTTGAAATACTTTCTTCAGTTGGTTTCCAGCTACTGTGCTCTTCCAGGTTCCTCCTACCTCATTAGAAACTCCTTGTCATGAACCTTTTCTGGTCCCTCCCCTCCCTGACCTCTTCCCATTGGAGTACCCCAGCGCTCTGACATGGACCCCTTCACTTTCTCTTAAGCCAGTGTTTGCTTATTTTAACTTTTTCTTTTGCATTTAAAAAAAATTTAATTGTGATAAAAAATATACATAACACAAAATTTACCATCGTAAATTTACCATGTTCAAGTGTACAGATCAAGTGTAGTATCAAGTGTATTCACATGGCTGTGAAACAGATCCCCAGAACACTTTTCATGTTGCAAAACTAAAACCCTGTACCCAGTAAACAACATCTCCCCATCTCTCCTTCCCCCAAGCCGCTGGCAACCACCATTCTGTTTCCTGTTTCCACAAATTCAGCTACTCCAGGTACTTTATATAAGTGGACTCATACAGTATTTGTCTTTTAGTGACTGGCATATTTCACTTAGCGTAATGTTCTCTAGGTTCATCCATGTCATAACATATGAGAGGATTTCCTTCCTTCTATAATATTCCATTGTATGCATTATATGCACCACATTATATGTCTCCATTCATCTGTCGATGGGCACTTGGGTTGCTTCCACCTCTTGGCTGTTGTGAATAATGTGCTGTGGCCCTGGGTGTGTAAATATGTCTTCAAGACCCTGCTTTCTGTTCTTTTGGGTATATACTCAGAAGTGGAACTGCTGGGACATAGGGTGGACCTCTTCTCAATCCTGTCTACACCATGGTCATGGCTCGAAATATACTTGAGCCATCAAATATCTATGAGCCATCCAGGCTTCCATGGCTTGAAATATATTTGCTGATGGCTCCCAAATTTGTATCTCCAGCCCAGACCCGTTCCCTGAACTCCTGACTTGTATATCCAACTGTCTACTTATCTCTCCACGTGGCTAGCCAGTAGGCACCTAGAACTTGGTATTTCCCAAACGGAACTTATAATTTTCTCCCTAGAACTTGATCTTCCCCCAGTCTTCCCCATTTCCTTTAATAGCAACTCCATCCTTCCACCTGCTCCCTTGAAACACCTGGAGTCTCCTTGACTCCCTCGTTCTGTCATACCACACAGCCAGTCCATCGGGAAATCCTACTGGCTCTACTTCAAAATACGTTCAGATTCTGACCACTTCCGCCACCTCAGCTGCCACTCCCGTGGTCCACACCCCCATCACCTCTCACCTGGATTGTTGCAATAGCTTTCTGACAGGTCCCACGCTTGCCCCTTTTTCTTGTAGTCTATTCTCCAGGCAATAGCCAAAACTATCTTTTTAAAGATTTTTAAGGCAAATTACATCCCTCCTCTCCTTTAAACCCTCCAAGGGCTTCCCACCTCCAATTGGGAAGTGTCAAAGGGCTTTAATAACCAACAAACCCTGTGCGATCTGCCCACCCATCACAGTGATCACAGAGAGCACTCTGTGATCTCAGGTGTTACTCGCCTCCTCTAGCGTTTCGGTTATCTGCGACCACATAGCAGGTTACCCCAAAACTTGGTGGCTTGAAACAACACACATTTATCATCTCACAGTTTCCACTTGGGACGTGGGGTGTGGTTTAGCCGGGTCCTCTGGCTCAGAGTCTCTTACAACGCTGCAGGCAAAGTGTCAGCTGGACCCATGGTCATCTCAATGCTCAACTGAGAGTGAATCTACGTCCAAGCTCCCTCACCTTGTTGTTAGCAGGACTCGGCTCCTCGTGGGCCAAGTGGACTGAGGGCCTCACCTGCTCACCAGCCGTTGGCCACAGGCCTCCCTTGGCTCCTTGTCACATGGGTCCCTCCACGGGGCAGCTCACAACATGGCAGGCGGCTTCCATCAGAGCAAGCAAGTGAACGAACAAGAGAAGGCAAGACGGACGGACGCCGGAATCTTTCGGTAACCTATTCTCAGAAATGACACCCGTCATTTTGGCCGTACTCTATGGGTTCAAAGCAAATCATTAGGTCCAGCCCACACTTGACAGGGGATCAGACAAAAGCATGAATCCCAAGAGGCAGAGGTTGCTGGGAGCCATCGTAGAAGCTGCCTACCACACCACATTTCTTCATCTGCTCCAGCCTCCTTGTTCCTTGGACTTACTAGCCATGCTCCTACCTCAGGGCCTGTGCCCAGCTGCTCCTCCCAAGTTCCACCTTATTTAAAATTGCAATAGCCCCTCCCTCCACTTTTTCTCCATAACACTGATCATCTTCTAACGTACTGTAATTTCTTTTCTGGCTTGTTTGCCTCCCCCCATTAGAATACAAATTCATGAGGGCAGGGTTTTTGTCTGATTGTTTCACTGCTGTCTCTGTACCTAGAACAATGTCTAGTACATAGTAGGTGCTCAATAAATCAATGAATCCTGTAGGCCAGTGATTTTCAACTTTTCAATGTGTAATATTTTCTTCAAAAAATTTTGTAAGGAACCCAAATATATAAGATGGATAAAAGCAAAGTGGCTCTGTTAGAAGTAGGGGACATCTGCTCAATCAGCCTCCACCCATACCATGTTTTTCTCTTTTTGAGGAGTCGCAGAGCCTTAGGGCTCTCCCAGAGCACTGTGAGCAGTTCTATTGAAAGATGAGAGGGAAAGAGCTCCCTGCTCCAGCCTTTTGTGTGAGGGCTGGTTTCTGCTAGAAACTGGCCTGATTTTTTGAGCTGTAGGAAAAGAGCCCTGCAGCTCTGCTCCCATCCCAACCCCAGCCATCCGTGAGCCATATGTGTGGACCCCGCTCTCTCCCATGCAAAACTTTGTTCCATTCCTGGCCTCTGAAAAGTGAGAAAACATTCAGAGAGTCATTGTTGGAAAAGACCTTAGCTGTCACTTAATGTAACCCACTGGCCTATGGTTTTCAATCATTAATTCATTCAACAAACATTAAGTCCCTGCTATGTATGTGCCACGCACTGCACATAGACATGAAAAGCAGAATACCTATCCCCCAGAGGGAAAATATTGAGATGACTCTCTCCAAATTCCCTGTTTGAATACCTCCAGTGTTGGGGAACTCAGTACCTACCAAGGCCACACATTCACTGCCCAATGACACCAGCAGCAAAACTGTTCTTCTTTTTGTGGAGCCCTGACTCTGTTTTCTTACAGCTTCCACTTTGGTCTTAATTTTATCCTCTGGCTGCACACCGAATAAATCTATCCCTCTTGCAAATGACAGCCCTTTTAAGTATTTGAAAACAGTAATCAAGTTCCACAGAGAGCTGTCTATAGCCTTGTGGCTGCTTGGGGGGGGGCCTGCGTTTTGTGGCTGCCCCTCACCAGCTGGGATTTTGGAGCCAGGCAGGGCCCAGTGGTCCCTGAGCACGTAGCAGGGCTGTGGCGCACTGGGAACTGCCTCCCAGAGCCCTCACCGCCCACCCCAGCATGAGGGAATTCCAACATGCTCTCCCTACGGGGTAAAGGTTCAAACACGAGGCCAGCCCAGGCTGGCAGGTTTTCTGCTGCCTCCACGCTCCCCTTCCTGGAGGGGCAGCTTCTCCTCTGGGTGCCGCTCACTTTTCAGCTTACTCTTTTGATTTCAAAGCAGCCAAATCTCGGCTCTTTGCGAACTGTGGAAGTCCAGCGGCAGCAGGGAAGGCAGCAGCAAGGAATTAAATGGTTTTTTTTCCCGTGTGTTCTTTGTTTCAACAAAATGTCGTTTCCCAAGTAATTGCTTGCCTGACGCAATAGGGCCTGCTGGGCCTCCAGGGTGTAAATCTTCCCGACAAGGGGGCAGTTTTCTGCTTTTTCCTGCAAGGCTGAAGCCCAGCTCTTTCTGTGGGCCAGCCCAGCAGGTCTTGAATTCATTAAAGTTTGGGCCACTTGGCCGAGCTGTCTCCAGCGCTTCTGCCAGAGCTGTGGGTTGCTTGGCACAATCCTCGCTGCCCTGTTCAGCAGGAGACCGAGCTGGCCCAGGGGAGGAGGACAGGGAGGTCACGGGGTGCAGGAGGACAGGCCGAGGGAGCTGGGGGTGGGGGCGATGGGAGAACACGGGGTCGCAAGAGAGCCTTCCCGTTTGCTGCCTTAGCCCGACAGCCTCAGAAAGGCGGAAAAAAAGCCTCAAAATGCATTGTCAGTCTCAGAAGAAGCATCAGGATGTGGGAGTAACCTGTGGGATCTGCCCTGCACAGCTGCATGAGGAAGCATGTTCTCAAAAAACACCCTGATTCCCGGCTGCAGGGAAGTAAAGGGGATGCATGGTCCATTTTGGAGTGTCTGAAAATTCCCTGCGCGGCATAGCCCTTCTGGCCTCCCTTTCTCCTTCTCCTTTTCTCCATGCACTTGTTTCCATTTTAAATGTAAATAAGAGGGCCTGGCATGGTGGCTCACACCTGTAATCCTAGCACTCTGGGAGGTTGGGGCAGGAGGACCCCTTGGGGCTAGGAGTTCGGGACCAGCCTGAGCAAGAGCGAGACCCCCGTCTCTACAAAAAGTGGAAAAATTAGCCAGGCGTGGTGGCGCATGCCTGTAGTCCCAGCTACTCGGGAGGCTGAGGCAGGAGGATCCCTGGAGCCCAGGAGTTGGAGGTCGCAGTGAGCGGCAATGATGATGCCACTGCACTCCAGCCTGGGGGACAGAGCAAGACCCTGTCACAAAAAAAATAAATTAATTACATAAAATGGAAATAAATACAAACATGCTGTTGTTCCCCTTTCCCTCCTTCCTTCGTTCTTCACCCCCAGTGCCCCGCCCACCTCATGTCCCGCCCCAGGCCCACTTCTCTGACACTCACAACTGCCTGAATCAATTTGCTTTCCCCGTTCTCTGTGAGGTGTCCCTCTCTCTGCGCCCCCTCCTCCTGCCCTGTAAGTCTCCCCTGGTTAAATGAAGCAGAATGTTAGCATCCTCATGTCCCTGGGGACAGCTGGGTGTCTTAAATGAACAGAGAAGACGAGAGGTCTGTCATTCAAAGTTCATCGGAATGTCAGCCTGTTGAGCGCAGAACTACATCCAAAGTCTGTATGAAGCATCCACCACGCCTCTTCTACCCACCGTCGATTTCCAATAAGGAAGGGCCCTTCTGGTCCACACGGGCTTTAAACCATGAGCCTAAGTGAAGGCTTCAGGCAGAACTGTTCAGTGGGTACCTCATAACCCCACTCACACCAGGTTTGTGAAACCTAACCCCCTGGTGCCCTGTAGGAAAAGTCTCCTTTATCATTTATATGTACATGTGAAATAAAAACCCTGTGTTAGGTCGACCAGGAGATGTTTGCTTGTCAATCTTCCCTAATTGTGAGATTAAAGACTTTAACGTTACTTCAGGCAGCACCCACCAGGGGAGAGATGTTCACAGGGGCAGAGTATTCTTTGCATATTCCGCATGTAGACTATACAGGCAGCTGCATGCTCCTTTCCCTCTGAGGCCAGCCTACGTCCCAGTCCCATGAAACCGTGTCAAGAAGCTTCTCGTCCTCACTTCTGGGGTAGAAAACAGGCCATGAAACGCCACCAGTGGTGAACAAGGGGACTTGCGAAATCCTCTCCCCCGAGGGTCTGGTGACTCAGAACTCAGTGTACTCGTTACAAGTAGATTAACCTAGACACGTTCCTGCCCGGACACAGAAGCCTGGGCTGCATGTTCCAGGCGCCCTGTGATTGTGGGATTCTCTGCGGGGCCCACCCAATGGTTTCTAGCCATGCTGGAAAAAACAAGAAGAAGCCCCAGCCCTTCACTCCAGGGCACGGATCAAAACCACACCACTGCCTGGTGTGTGGTTACTACAGCAGGGCAACATTTGTCTTGGACTTTGATGTGCATCTCGCCGGAGAGTTCTTTTGGGGGTGGGGGGGTGATGTTATCACCAACATCGTCATCATATGCTATTTTTTTTTCAAAGTGTCCAGATGTGCATGACACTGGGATAGGCCAGTTAAGGTGGATCATTCTCTAGTGTTTGGAGCTCTCTCCTCAGCACAGAGACCTATTGCTCATTAGATACTCGTACAATTGTGTTCTATGCCCCGCTTCTCCTCTCTGTGTTAGTCTAAAAATAGGCAATATATATAACCAAAGTGTAGTACCCCCATAATATTCTGAAGTTTTTTTAAAAATGGAGGGCAAACAAGCTTATCTTCTCCAAACACCCCACGTAGAGGTCTTTGGGGAATCTCGCAGAGGCTAAGCCAGAACCCTGCTAGATTTGGTTGGTGGTCTCTGCCACAGAGCTAATGAGCTGCAAATACTCCTCTTCAAAAGGAAAGACTCAGCCTTTGAAGCCTGCACAGACCCGCCCAGAATACCACAGTCTCCAGCCACAGTGCTTCCCGCTTCCCGGCAAGGCCCTCGAGAATTCCTTGTGTTGGGAATCACAGAGCATGTCCCACGTGGAGAGCAAGAGGGAACCAGCCACCCTCCCAGGGCACACCCAGCCTGAGCCCCACCACTGGAAAGGGGGGAACTGTTTTGCTTTGCATCCTACCATTTGCGCATGACAGGAAGAGCCTACTAATAAGTACCATTTGCTAAGCAATTAATTATATGTCAACCCCTGTGCTAAGCACTGTGCTTGTGTCTTCCCTTCATTTCTCTCACAAACCTTATTTTAAAGATGTAGAAACAGGGATAGAGAGAGGTTCTGTAATAAGAGCAACGTCACATGGCTAGTAGATGGTATATCCAGGACTCCGCCCTAGGTCTGGCTGACTTCCAGGCTCACACGTTTCCACATATGGCAAATTCATTTTATTTCTATAAAACCCTGGAAATAAGCCTTGATACGCATGTGTATGGGATATATGTGCATAGGGCCAAATATAAATCAGTCCACGTCTAAAAGAAACCATGCTACGGGGACAATGAACATCTCTGAGAAAATATGGGGGAAAGTCCTCTCGTGTGGAGCTCCTCTCTGCACCCTGCAGCCACACATCTGCCTGGTGGGAAGATTTCTGAGTGTGCACACTGTCCGCTTCTGGTGAAATCAGGAACAATAAGGACAATGGGTGGTTTCTGCGCTGCCAGGTAAGATTTCTGCTTCCTACTGATTTCTGAGAACCCTCTCACGGGTCTCCTGCTTGCCTCCTGCACAAGAGCAGCCGGGATGTTAAGAAGAGAAGGCGAGAGTTAAGCAAAATTAGAGAAAAGCAAGTTGTAGAAGCAGAAGAGCAGCAGTAATCTAATAAGACTGTATTGCGTGTGTACTTAATGCTCAAAACTCACAGCCGTGCGTGTGTGTGCATGAACACATGCACTGGGGCAGGGAGGTTGGGGAAGGCGAGAACCTGAGAAATAGGAGAACTTCAAGGCTCTTGCAAACTGGTTAAGGAGAAAAGAGCAACATTACATACAATGGCCCAAAGCGGTTTGTATCATACTGTACGTAAGTGCTGAGTTATTCAATAGTAACTGCGTGAGTCCAGATCAGTGGGACTTGGAATAGTAAGAAGGGGCTTCATGGAGTGGGAAGGGAACTTTAGCTGGCCCTTGAAAGTTGAGTAAGATGCAATCAGGTGCTGAGGAAGAGAGAGGGCATGCCTGCGGGGGAACATACATTTGGGCACTATACATAATAAATCAAACCTGCATTGTACTTAAAATCACAAGCTGTTAGGGCTCAAAGGATCCTTAGAGGCCATGTAGTTCAGCCCTTCCCTTTGCAGACAAGAAAACAGACGCCTAAAGAAATAAAGTTGCAATGGATAAGCCGCTCAACCTCCTTAGGCTTAGTGGATATTTGTAGACAAGATCTCAGTGATCCTAATAACATCCTTGGGAACCAGCCAGGGAGACTGAGATGGTGACAAGAGCAGCAGTGGCGATTTGGTCCTTTGTATGATAGTGAGTTGGAAAGGAACCAGGTTCCCCCAATTCTGTTCTGGCAGAGTCTCCAGGGAAAGTGAGTGCCGTGGGAGGGGGCGGGGTAAGGAGAGCCCTCAGCCCCCCAGCTGGCCTCGTAGCGTCCACTCATGCCTGCTTCTATTCTGTTCAGCACGCCATGAAGCCATAATGTTGTACAACAAAATTCACCCGTTTTAAGTGTATAGTTTGATGAAATTTTAGTAACTCTATACAATCCTGTAAGCATAAGCACAAACAAGATGCAGACGTTCCCACCAACATAAAAACTTTTCTCATGCAACCGTGGCTGTCCATAACTTCTCCCTACCCTCCCCAACCCTTGCCCCAAGCAACCACTGACCTATTTTGCCTTTTCCAAAATTTCATATAAATGGAATCAGACAGTATGCAGGCTTTTGTTCTGACTTCTTTCTCTTAGCATGATATTTTTGAGATTCAGGCATGTTGCATGTATTAATATTTTGCTCCTTGTGATTGCTGAGTAGTGTATGGATATACCACAATCTGTTTATCTACTCAGCAGTAAAATATACAGACATCTGGGTTGAGCTATTTTGAATAAAGCTTTTATGAACATTCATGTACAAATCTTTGTGTGGACATATATTTTCATTTCTCTTGGGTAAATATCTAGCTGTGGGATTGCTAGGTCATAGGGTAAGTATATGTGTAGTTTTATAAGACAATGTTTTCCAAAGTGGCTGTACAATTTCCACTTCCTGTGGAAGAGTTCTAGTTGCTCCACATCCTCACCAACACTTGGGTTCACCAGTCTTTCTTCCCTTTGCCCATTCTGGTGGGTGTGTGGTAGTATCTCATAGGGGGTTTAATGTGCATTTCCCTCCTTACTAGTGATGCTGGCATCTTTTCATATGTTGACTGGCCATTCATATATATTCTTTTGAAAAGCATCTATTCAAATACTTTCTTTTACTGCTTGCTTGTCTTTATCATTGAATTGTAAGAGTTCTCTGTATATTCTAAATTATTCCAAATATAAGCTCTCTGTTCCATGTACGCTTTGCAAATATTTTTTCTCAGTCAGTGGCTTGCTTTGTGTTTTCTTAACTGTCTTTTTTTTTTCTTTTTAAAGACAGAGTCTCGCTCTGTCACCCCAGCTAGAGTGCAGTGGGGTCATCATAGCTCACTACAACCTCCAACTCCTAGGCTCAAGTGATCTTTCTGCCTCACCCTCCTAAGTAGCTGGGACTACAGGCTTGAGCCACCACACCTGGCTCATTTTTTCTATTTTTGGTAGAGACGGGGGTCTTGCTTTTGCTCAGGCTGTTCTCGAACTCCTGACCTTGAGCAATCCTCCCACCTCAGCCTCCCAGAGTGCTAGGATTACACGCATGAGCCACTGCACCCGGCCTTTCTTAACTGACTTTTGGACAGCAAAAGTCTTTAATTTTGATGAAGTTAATTTTATAAACTGATTTGTACCTTTTATATTTGTATGAAACATTTGTTTGACCTAATGCAATAAAGATTCCTTTTTTATATTTTCATCTAGTTTTGGTTCTCACACTTAGGTCTATGATTCATTTTGAGTTAATTTTTCCACATGGTGTAAGGTAAGAAACAAGGTTTAGTTTTTGCGTACAGATATTCTGTGGTTTTTTCATACAGATATTCACCAGATGTTGAAAAGACTCCTTTTTCCAGTTGAATTGCTTTGGCACCTTTGTCAAGAAAAATCAATTGATGATTTTTAGGACAGTGAAACTATTCTATATGATACCATAATGGTAGATACATGTCAGTACACATTTTTCCAAACCCATAGAATGTACAACACACAGAGTAATGTACATGACACCCTAATGTAAACTATGGACTTTGAATGATAACAATGTGTCAACACGGGATCATCAGTTGTAACAAATGTACCACTCTGAGGCTGGATGTTGATAGCAGGAGGGGCTGTTCATGTGTAGGGGGAGCGGGTATATGGGAACTCTCTGAACTGTCCACTCAATTTGCTGTGAACTTAAAATTTCCCTCAAAATAAAGTCAGTTTAAAAAAAAATAAGAAGAAAAAAGTCTATTTTTTTAAAAAATCAAATGCCTATATAAATGAGGGTCTATTTCTGGACTCTACTCTGTTTCATTGATCTACTATCTATATTTATTTCAATGCCATATTATCTTGATCACTACAACTTTATGGTAAGTTTTTAAATCAGGTAATGTAAATGATCCAACTTACATTCTAATAGTCATTCTATTAATAACAGGTGATATCTCATTGTGGTTTTAATTTGCATTTCTCTGGTGATTAGTGATGTTGAGCATTTTTCATATACCTTTTGGCCATTTGTATGCCTTCTTTTGAGAAATGTCTATTCAGGTAGGTCCTTTGCTCATTTTCAAATTGGGGTATTTGTTTTCTTGCTATTGAGTTATTTGAGTCCCTTATATATTTTGGATATTAGCCCTTTATCAGATGTATGGTTTGCAAATATTTTCTCTTATTCCATAGGTTGTTTCTTATTGGCTTTTTAGCTATCCTTCTTTGTAGTATTTTTAGTGGGTGCTCTGGGAATTATAATATACATCCTTAAATTTTCACAGTATGCTTAAATATTATACCATTTCATTTCAATAAATTATGGAAACTTTGCAACTGTTTTGGTCCATATTCTCTTATCCCACCCCATGCTTTATGTTACAATTGAAATATATTATATATATTATATTTCATGGATGTGAAATATATACATTTCCTTTGGTATTTCTTGTAGTGCAGGTTTGCTAGCAATGAATTCTCTTTCACCTGAAATGTCTGTATTTAACCTTGATTCTTGAAGGATATTTTCACTGGATATAGAATTCTGGATTGACAGTTTTTTCTTTCTGCACTTTAAAGATATTTCACTCTTTAAGCCTCCATGATTTCTGATGAGAAAACAGCCCTAAATTGAATTGTTGTTCCCATGTATATAGTGTGTCATTTTTCTTTTGCTACCTTCAAGATTTGCTCTCCATCTTTGATGTCCATAGTTTGTCTAAGATGCATCATTTTCTCTCTGTTCTTCAACTTGGATAATTTCTATTGCTCTATATTCAAGTTCACTTTCTATTTCCTTTGTCATCTCCATTGGATATTAAATCCAGCCAGTAAATTTTTATTTCTGACATTGTATTTTTCAGTTCTAAAATGTCCATTTAGTTCACTTTTTTAAAATCATTTCTCTTTCTCTGCTGATATTTCTTATCTTTTGATTCATTATGAGCATATTTTATTTTACCTCACTGAGGGTAGTTATAATAGCCATTTTTAAATCTTTGGCTGCTAGTTCCAGTATCTGGATCATTTCAGGGTCATTTTCAACTGATTTTCTTTTCTCTTGAGAAAGTGTTCCCTTTTCATGGCCCTTTGTATGTTAGGGAAATTTCTGTTGTAACCTGGTCATTACAAATGTTCAGCTGTAGAAAATTTTGATTCTGTTCTTTTTCTCTGATGAGAACTACAAACCCTGTTTCTTGGACAGCAGTTCCTGTGTCTGTTCAAATATTTTCTCTTTAACTGAATCCCTTTCAGTCTGTCCTGTACATTCGGACGATCGTGGAGAGAGTTGGGTGTTCAGCATTTGGGATTTTCTTTGGCTCTTTCCCTCCCGTGATTCCTCCACTCTCTTCAGCAGCCACAAGTTTCCTGGCTCAGTTTTCTGGTTTCCCAATCCAGAAAGACTCCAGCATTTCCACCAGCACTTCTGCCACCTCTGGCATCGTATCAACTGCACCTGGCCCCAGGAAAGAAGCCACAAAAATGAGAACTCACTTTGTAAAGCTCCTTTCCTCTGAGGATGTACTTCCCCCAAAAGTCTGTCTGCTTCTGTTCACTCTTCAGTGCCTGATATAGCTGTTTTCAGTTACTTATCCAGATTTTTAGTTGATTTTTATAGAACAGTCTGTCTGGTAAGATCTTACTTACTCTGTCATTACTGGAAGCAGAAAGCCCAGGATAATCTTTTTAAAAAGCAAATATCATGTCACTCCCCTGCTAAAATCTTATAAACATCTTATCATTGCGCTTAGAATAAAGTCCAAAATCCTTAGTGTGACCTTCAGTTAGACTCCTGAGCATAAGACAGAATGTACTTGCATTAGTAAGGGTCCTCCAGAGAAACAGAACCAATAAGATATATATACATATAAAGAACTTTATTATAAAGTATTAGCTCACATGATTATGGAATCTGAGAACTCCTACAATCTGCCATCTTCAAGCTGGAGACCCAGGAAAGCCCATGGTGGAGTTCAAAGGCCTGAGAGCCAGCGAGCCAGAGAGCAGATGGTGAGGATTCCAGCCCGAGCCCAAAGGCCTGAGCACCAAGGGCAGGAGAAGATCAACGTAATCAGGCACAGAGTGAATCCAACCTTCCTCTACTCTTTCTTCTATTCAGGCCCCCAGTGGATTGGATGATGCCCACCCACCCTGGGGATGCTGATATTCTTCACTCAGTCTATAATTCAAAGGTAAATCTCTTCTGGAAACACCCTCACAGACACACCCAGAACTAATGTGGCACCAGCTCTCTGGGCATTCCTTGGCTCAATCAAGTGGACACATAAAAATTAACCATCACAGCAGTCAGTCTTGACTGGGGTTTTGAGGATGGTTTGATGAAAAGACATTTACAAAGGTTAAGGGAAATAAAAAGACAGGTTAAGGCACTCTGGGACTAGCAAATGTGGGAAGCCATAGTGACTCCTAGGCCCGAATGGGCACAGGGTGTGAAAAACCAAACCAAAAAAGCTACAGCCATGGAAATGGGCCACCCAACAGGATACAGCCACTGCCAGAACCTTAGCACCCAAGTAGGGAGAGGGCAGGAGGAGAAATGCCAGTACTTCTCTTCCCTGTGTTCTCTAATTCCTGCTCATGCCTCCATGGCCCAGACCCACCTGAAAGCCAGAGGGCAAGAGAGCCCAGTGATACAGTCTTCAGCGGCCAGCCCCTTGGGGTGCAGAGCAGGATGGAGAAGGACCCTCTTCAGCCTGGTCTTGCCCTTGTGTTCCCTCCAACACAGGCATACTGGACATCTTCCAGTTCATCCAATAGTTCTCTTCCTCCTCTGCCACAACATGCTCCTCCTGTGAATGTTCTCCCCCATCTTTGGCAACCTCACCCCTATCCAGTCTCCTATTGCCAGCTTAAGCCTAAATTCCTCAGGGAGGTCTTTTATGACTCCCCAGACTAGAAAGTGACTCCCTTTCATATATTTCTAAAGCTCTCTATACTTCTGTCTTATAATACCATGCTCACTAGTGAATAATCAATCATGCATTATGATTAGTTATTTCTCAAGTATCTGCCTTCTTCAACAAACTATGAGCTCAAGGAGAGCAAGAGCAAGTTCTGTTCTGCTCACCACTCTGTCTGTTGTGCTAGCACAGAATCTGGCACTAATGCTAGTTCATACTAGTGCTCAATATACATATGTCAATTGACTAATCAGCATGGCTGTCTCTCCTGCTGGAATACGAGAGAACTGATTGTATTCCATTAATTTCTGAATCCCCATCTCCTAGCATAATACCTAGTGTATCATATGCCCTCAATAAATGTGGTTGGATATATTAATACACAAAATTATTTGTATTTTAAACCTATACTACATTTGAAAGTAATGAATCCCATTAATTTAATGCCCATTGCAAAAAGTCCCCCCTCTGTTTATTTGTCCTAAAATTGCCTCTTTCAAGCTTGGAGTCTGCCCCTTGCTCTCCAGTTTTGTGATTTTCAGATTTGGGAGCCACATGTGTGTCCACCTTTCCAGCATGTTTCTGCAGCCTTCACTCTGCCAACTCACACACATTTGACTTTCCAGTCCAAAGGGACTGCATCTCTGCAGTCTCTTTATACATGGCCAGAGTTCAGCCCCTAAAATACTTTCTCTCTTTCTTCTAGAATTTCTCAAACTCTGTCATGTATTACTGATTAGCCAAGATCAGAAATGTCCATAGCACTGTGTTTGACTGCTGGGTTCTTGCACCAAAGAAGGATAGGGCTTTCTCTTCCCTTCCAGTCCTTGCCCTGACAGGCAATTCAATCAAATCCTTGGCAAGTCAGTTTCTTCATCTATAAAATAGCAATGATACCTGCTGTAGCAATTGCTGAGTAACAAACCACCCAAAAACTTAGTGGCTTAAAACAACCATTTTATTTTCTCATGATTCTATGAGTCAGCCACTTGGGTTGGGCTCAGTGGGTGGTTCTTCTGCTGCTGGTCTTGCCTGGGGTCACTCATGCAGCTGTGGTCAGCTGGCAGTTCAGCTGGAGGCTGGTTGTTTTGGGGGCCTCAACTGAGATAGCTTGTCTCTCCTCCATAAGGTCTCATTCTCTGTAGGCTCACATAGGCTTCTTCACATGATGGCGAGAGAGTTCCCAGCAACAAGAGAAGGCAAAACCCCCAGTACACAAGTGCTTTTCAAGCCTATGTTTATATCATATTTGCTAAGATCACACTGACCAAAGCAAGTCATATGGTCAGGCCCAGTATCATTGTCAAAGGGGCTATACAAAGGCATAGATACAGAAGAATGATTCATTGGGGACCATTACCGTACGAGTCTCCCATACCTCTTTACTTAGCTATGGTGAAGAGCTAATGAGCTGGTGCTTGCACACTACAATGTACAATGCAAACACAAGTTATTATTTAATCTGTGTATGTAATTCCATCATTTAAATTTTATTGATGATGAATGTGGGATATTTCAATGTCCCCTATTAGATTCAAGTCTCTTTGGGATGGTGTTACAGGTTGAGTTGTATTCCCCCAAAAAGATATGTTAAAGTTCTAACTCCCCATACCTCAGAATGTGAACTTATTTGGAAATAGAGTCATTGCAGATGTAATTAGGTAAGTTAAGATGAGGTCATACTGTGGTAGGGTGGGCCCTTAATCCAACATGACCAGTGTGCTTATAAGAAGATGGCCATGACACAGAAATATCCAGGGAGAACACTGCATAAAGGCAGAAGCAGAGACTGAGTTATGCTTCCACAGCCAAGGGACATCTAGGACTACCAGAAGATAGAAGAGGAAAGGAGGGATCCTCCCCTGGAACCTCCAGAGGGTGCATGGCCCTGTCAACACCTTGATTTTGGACTAAAGCCTTCAGAAATGTGAGACAAAAAAGTTCCTCTTGTTTTAAGCCACCCAGTTTGTGACACATTTTTACTGCAGCCCTAGGGAACTAATACATATGATAGATATATTTAACTCCCATCAGCTTCTTCTCAAGAGGCATGAGACAGAATAAACCCAGAGTCTTTGACTGGGAGTCAAGAGTTTAAGACAGTCACCATCTGTGGAGCTTGAACAAGTCATTTCTCCTTTTTGGGCCTTAGTTTCCATATCCATTCAGAATGAGGGTTGCAGTATATCCACGTTTCCAAAGTATGGTATGGGTATACTATGGTAAGGTACTTGGGGTGATTTTACATGGGAATGTGGGCAAACATTTTTAAATTTTAATGTTTAATATTAATCATGGCTATCTTAAATACATGGCAAGTAGGGCTGGTTTTCTATTTATGTTGGCAATATCAAAACCGTCCAGGGTTTTGAAAAGACTTAATTTAAATAAAACTATGAGTAAATAATAGAACAGTTGGCATATGTATGTGGCAAAAACTGTGAAAGTGGTATGTGAAAGACTGACATTTGGGGAAACACTGTGCTATATATTCTCAAAAGATTCTTCCAGATCAGAAATACTAGGATTCTGTGGCTCTATAAAGATGCCCACTAGAATGAAAGACAAGTGAGGCACTGGAGGAGGACAGGTGGGCAGTTAATGAAGAGATGAGAGAAGCTTGGGCAGCTCTGCAAGAGCCTAGGAGGGGCAGTGAGACCCTCGTCACTCACAGGAGTGTCCTCTGATTCAGGACACTGAATCATATGTCCTTACTTCCACAAGCCACCATCCCACTAACTGTCTTTGCCAGTATATGCCTTACCCTATTTAAGCTTCCATGACCGAAAGACCCAGGTCCTGAGACACAAACCACCTCCTCTACTCAAGAGGCAAATGGCAATAATAACTACCAATTTGGGAAGCTGGAAAATCCTTCAGTTGGACTTGCCTGTATGCTACGTTCTGGTTTTCATACTAGGGTATAAGATGGGGTCACATTTGACTGTAAGTGGCTAACAGGTAGCTGAAGAAAGGGCAAGGAGCATGAAGACACATGAGTCATAGTCTCACAGAAGGCCCTTAGTACTGGAAGAGAATTCAGAGTTCATCTAGCTTCTAGTGCATCCCATTGGATGTCTTCCAGTTTCTACTGAAACAAATCCATTGGCAAGCTAGCCCTTCCATGCCAAATGGCACCTAGGGTTAGAAATGTCCTTCTCTGTGACGGACTGCAGACTCCCTTCTTGTAACTTAGATTAGTAGATCTTTTATCTGGAAAGACCCACAAGAATCATCTGGTTTGGCCCTTGTCTTTGAACAGGGCAGGTGGTGTTACCCACATTTTTCATAGGAGATGATTGAAACCCAGAGAGATTAATGGACAGAGTTACTGAACCCCACCTTCTGGTTCAGTAACTTCCCATTATGCACATTCTGATTGACCTCTTAGAGCTGACTGGACCAAAAAGCCATTAGTCCTTCCTTCTTCTCAGTGCAGGCATCTCTTCTACAGCATGTTTGATGTGTGGCTATGTGTGTCACCTTCCTCCAACTCCTGTGCTGGCACTCACCACCCTCTACCAACCCTAGGGGAAAGCCTAGTTTTCCAGTATACCTGTCTGGTTTCTGTTCTGCTGTTGGCACTGACTTGTTAGGTTTGGGATTATTACGTATTGGTCCTTATTCTGCATTCAGTGTCTCCACACCATAAGCTCTTCTAAAGCTAGTGACTCTCAAATACTGGAAAAGATCCTCTCGCACAGCCATACAAATCTTTTCTTCTCTAGACTAAATATTGCCAGTTTCCTCACCTGTTCCCCAGGGACATGGCTTCCAAATGTGAACTCTGTTGTTATGGTCTTCTGGTGCTCAGAACTGAATACAACAGTTGAGACATAGCACTGTTGTACAGATATATCTGTATCTATACAACAGTCTAGATACAGTTGGAATTTCACCACCCTTATCTGGCCACTATACTTCGATTAATGCAGCATTAACTTTTTGAGCAGCCACAGGACACTCGGGACTCTGGATGAACTTGCAGTAAACTAAATCTCTAAATTATGAACCAATGTTAGACTTCAGTTCTCAACCTTTTACTTGTACCATGGATATTTCATAACCTAATTTTAAAAAATCTCATATATTCGTGTGGATTACCTGCTCACCTCCTTCAGGATTTTGCTTAAATGCCTCTTGGTGGGGTCTTCTGGAAAGGCCCCCCAGGAACCCTAAACATACTTCTCTAGCATTCTCTATTTCCTTCTTTGCTTTATTTTTCTTTATAGTACTCAATCACCATTTGACATATTATTTATTATTTTACTTATTTACTCTGTTTTTTCAAATCTGTCTTCCTCTATTAGAATGTGTAAGCTCCGTGAGGGGAGGACCTCTTATCCGTTTAGTCACTGCTACAACTTCAGTGCAGGTAAGAGCTCCCGGCACACAGTAAACATGCAGTGAGTATTTGTTGAATTGAAAAGTGAATCAAACGTAGGTGTATCAGTCAGCTTGGGCTGCCATAGCAAAACCCATAGACTACGTGGCTTAAACAACAGAAATTTACATTGTCACAGTTCTAGAAGCTGGAAAATACAAGATCAAGGTCCAGCAGTGCTCAGCTTTAAGTGAGGGCTGTCTTTCTGGCTTGCAGATGACCACCTTCTCATCGTATACTCTGGTGGCCTTTCCTTGGTGAGTGTGCTCAGAAAAAGAGAGAGACATTTCCTATAAGGCCACCTATCCTATCGGATTAGGATCCCCTTCTTGTGACCTCATTTAATCTTAATTATCTCGTAAAGCCCCTTTCTCCAAATACAGCCCCAGTGGGGGTTAGGGTTTCAACATATGAATTTTGGGGAGACAGAGTTCAGTCTATGCAGTAGGACATTGGAGATCACCTACTCAAACCACCCAAACAGATGAAGAAACCGTGGCCCTGGAATGCTGAGGCAACGTCTTATCCGTTCACCTCCTGACAAGTCCTCACGCAAGGGCTACCAATGGCACCTTAGGACTGATGCGAGGCTTTGCAACTCCCCCAAGACAGGTTCCATCCAGAAACATACGTCTGTCACCTTAGTTTTCCTTCCTGCTGGGGCCTCACCTCCAAATATAGAGCAGAGGCCCCTCCAATTTGCCCAGAGGCCTGACAGGCCCTGGAAGGTGGGCACAGTGGCTAATCCTCAGGTGCTGGAAGAACTCGCCATCCTTCCGGGAATCCACTGTCAGCCTGTACTCACTGAGCCTGTGCCGGTGTGCATCCAGGCTGTGTTCCCTACGTGGTGACAACAGGCTGGTAGGAGAACGCTGACTTTGATGAAATTATTAGAGAAGAACAAAGTGCTCACAATGTGTGAAACTGATTCCATGGTGACAAGATTTCCAAGAAGAGAGAAATCAGAGCGGAAGAAATCTTCACGGACGTCATGGGACTTGAGTCAGGGCTAGAAGGACACGTGAGACCTAGACAAGCAGAGGGGAGGATGGAGGACTTTGCCACCCATGACAAGGGGCAGGGGTGGTGGCAATAGAATTTGAACAAAGACCTGAATATGAACAAAGGACTGAATCAGGATCAACCGAGGTGTGGGTTTGGAAGGGTGACAAGGGCTCCAGCATTCGTCTTGAGACAAGTGAGAAAAGCACTAGGAAATATAACCTCTTTTGCAAAGTTATTTTGTACTTTCTTCTTTCCCCCTCTCCCCTGGATCCGCCAAGGCGGAAAGGCCCACAGCTTCCCTAACAGAGTTTATGGGAAGCGTCCCAAGAATGTTTGTTAACAGCAGACCTTTTATTTTCCCAATAGAAGAGGCAGCTCCTTGGATTTTCTTACTGTTCTTCCTACCCAGGGTTTTCTTCCAGCAGCAGCCAGTTCTGGGGGGTAGGGAGCCCCAACTTGCTAACTTGAGCAGAGTCCAAGTTCCTTGGGGTCTGAGGTCCATTGGGGGACAAGGGTTTGGCCAGCAGGTCCCTTCCTTCTTGGACTTGACAAGAAGTGGGCAGGTCACAGGCAGCTGTGCTGAGTATTTATGTTATGCAAAAGGCCGACTCAGCCCTCCCTCCTGCCAAGGTCAGCAAGCCACGTTCCCAACAGTTTGGGTGTGTGGGTGTCTTCTGGACTAGCAGGAGAGTCTGCCAGGAGCCAAGGCCTTAGCTTGTGCAGACCTGTCCCCAAAGGCAGCAGCAGGTCCCCCTTGGATCTCTTCTCTTACCCCTGGCCTTCCACCCTTTTCTCACTGAGCAACTTTGTTCACCAATGAACAGGACTCAGGGGACAACATGTGAATGGTGACATGGCCTGGGCTGAGTCGGGGTGGTGGGGGGCTGTGGCGAGGACAGGGGGCCCTAGGGAGAGTGTGCAAGCAGAGCGGCTACAGCAATACACACTTGTCGGTGCAACTTCAGCCGAAGCCCCCTCAGCTTCACTGCCACCATCAGCCACGTCTACACACATTCTTACTTAAAACCACTGAAATCAGACTAAAATGGACATGATTTGAGAGGAAAATAAGTAGCAACAGGATAACCTGAACACTGAATGTGGAAGGGGGGCTCAGTCGTTCCAGCTCTTTGCTTTGGGAATTACCAGAACGAGACAAGTTTGGGAAAAGAGGGTGTCTGAAGTGCAGATAAACCTCCAATTTTATTTAACACGTGCAAGGCAGCTATTCTCCTTGTCCCTCTGGCTTCCGCTCTGCCTACACACAGCCTACTCATCCTCAGGTCAGCTCTCTGGAAAGTGCTCCATTCCTCAGCCATCACTCACGAGCTGCGGACCTGGATGCTGTCATCATGGTTCTCCTGGTGCTCGGTTGGGTGCTGCGGAATGACAGCCGCCCACTGACCCCGTGGCAGGACCTGGGTGAGAGAACTCCACCACCCCGAATTTCCCTGGACGTCTAAACCCACCCAACTCACTGTGAAGAAAAGACATGAATTTAAATAGATTACAAAAGAGCAAGAAGTGTCTGGTAAGCCAAACCCCAGAATGATCCAAGGGACCATCAAAAGTGTTTTCTCCAAACATCTGTTGGAATCAAAGCTCAGGGCCTACCCCAAGGATTAGCACTGGGCCCGGGTCCTCCGCAGCCCACGGCAGAGGGAAGCAGGTCATCCCTGTGCTGCACATCTCTGCGGGTGGCATTAAAGAGTATGGCCAGCTGGGGGGGGGGGTGCCAGAAAGCAGGATCTGGTGCTGAGCTCTTTGTAAGTGAGACCCAGGGGCCCTGGTTTAATTAGAATTCCTGCCTAGGATGAAGGCCTGCGGCTGCCAGCCCAGGCCTTGAGCCATTGGTCACGGCCCATAAAGGCCACACACGAAACACAGAATCGGGGCGGGGCTTGCATCCCTTGTGGAGGGAGTCTCAGAGGCCTCTGTGGTCACTGTCTGCAACCCCAGGCTCCCCAGGACTGCATCCAAAGCCCCTTCTCTGCAGCCCATATGTGTAACGACACCGGATAAGGATCTGGACCACTAGTGTCCACTCAGTGGAATCTCAGTTGACTCCCCACGCCTTCCAAGAGGCCATTCCTGTCACCAGTGCACCCCCATCCCCACCTTGAATCCCAGCTGCAAGAACTGCCACTCAAACTTTCATGCATCCAAGACGGCTGCAGGGTTGGCACAAGGACAAAGCCAACCTGCCCCACAAGGGCGAGTCGTTTGAGAAGATTTATATCAAACAAACATTTTTAAAACTGTGAAATGCGCTGTAAACTCCCTACCAGGTTTTCTAACGATGGAGTCGGTGGGGACTGGCAGCTGCTCTCAGCTCCACGATGCTGCCCGCAGGCTCTGGCAGGGACCACCAACACGCGTGGGGTGAGGCTGAGGCTCAGTCCAGCTCTGGCATCTCAGAGGCTGTGCCCCCAGAGGGAAAAGCTCTGGCCCACCTGCCAATCTGTGTGGTGTGACCCTGAAGCCTCCAAATACTCACGCTGCAACAGACACCCCAGAAGTTGCTTTAGATTTCACTTTTGACATTCTGGATCCTGCTAAACCCTTTTCCCAGGGAGGTTAGCCCTTTAAGGGTTTTGCAGTCATTTACACTTTAGTGTGAATGAAGGATCTAAGACCAAGATTAATTTAGAGAATTAGGAGGTGGGAGCCCAGGGCACCAGAGTTCTCAGAGGAAAGGAAGTGAAAGGATCAGGAGAAACCGGGCTCTGAACTCAGTCATTTAAGTCAGGGGAAGTTCTATTCATTCATCGATGAAACTGTGGTTAAGGGCAGGTTGCTGGGGCGAGATTGCGGGGTTTGAATCCTAGAGCTGCTGCTTACTGGCCACTAACTAGCTTGGACAAGTTACTTAACTGCTGTGCATCTCAGTTTCCTCAGCTGGAAAAGAAGGAAACTCTAAGCGCCTTCCTCCAATGTTGTAAAGACCGAGTAAGTCAATGCATGTACACGTGGAAAGCATTTTGAGAACAGAGTCTGGCACCTGTGCTATAAGTAAGCACCATATAAATGTGGCTGCAGGTTGAGTTTCTGAAATACTCGGGACCAGAAGTGTTTTGGATTTCAGATTTGTTTTTGGATTTTGGAACATCTGCATCATACTGGTTGAGCATCCCAAATCCCAAACTTTTTGAGTGCGTCATGTCGGCCGATTTTGGAACATTTCACATTTTGGATTTTCATATTTGGGATGCTCAAACTGTATTATTATCTATAAAATGAGGGAAGGAACCTGGAGTGTCTTGGCATTCTACTGACAAGGTGTGTGGCCCTCCAGGAAGCAGTCTTCAAGAGTGGTCTCCTGCTTGGAAGGTGAGTACTTCTTTGCTTCCCTGAGGAATGTTCCTGGAGTGGGCAGGCAGGGAAGAGTTCCAAGAGATCCCTGGAGAGACTACCCCAGCGGCACTGAACTCTCCACCCCTCTGCCTGTAGAACTCCGCTCTGCATTATCACCAACTTTCTATCTCGCATGCAAATGTGGTGGTGCCACACTAATCAATCAATTCCCAACCACTAGGAGCCTGAAATAATCCCTTTCACTAGGCTCTTCAAGCCTGTTTTATGGAGCACCTAATTAACTAATAGCTGAGATTTGGAGCTTCTTTCTCCTGGGAGACGCCTCACTAATTCCCATCCCCGGAGCCTTCCCTGTCTTGCTGATAGAATCTCACAGGACGAGGCCAGGAGATAGGCCCACAATTAGAATGTGGGAATATGAGGCCACTCTGCTAATGGAGATGAGTGATAAATAAATACATTCCTTTTAATTAACTAAAACAATCATTCTGCAGACTTAATGTCCTCCTGTAAGGATTAATCTTAATGTTCCCATTAAGAAAGGTCAATACATCATAATGTTAATCTATGAGGGAGGCTCTCAGCTGGTTCCATTTCTCCACTTGCATATTTTCAAAATATTCATATTATTCAAGATGTAGCCCTGACTCATGCGTTCATCCATCCCACAAAATTATTTACTGAATACCTACTGCATGCTGCCACCAAGCTAGGCATGAGGGATACATATATGAACCAAGAGCAGCGGTCTCCAGAGGGGGCGCATGCCCCCCATCCCAGCCTGGGGAGGGACAGCAGGTGATCTGTTAGAAGTCAATAAGAAAATATTAGAAGTTCCATTTCTATTTATTTATTATATATATATTTTTTGAGAAAGGGTCTCACTCTGTCACCCAAGCTAGAGTACAGTGGCATCATCATAGCTCATTGTAAACTCAAATTCCTGGGCTCAAGCGATCTTCCTGCCTCAGCCTCCTGAGTAGCTGGGATTACAGGTACACGCCATCACACTCGCCTAATTTTTGTATTTTCTGTAGAGACGGGGTCTGGTCTCAGTTGTTCAGCTGGTCTCAAACTCCTGGCCTCAAGCGATCCTCCCACCCTGGCCTCCCAAAGTGCTGGGATTACAGGCGTGAGCCACTGCCCCCAGCCACTATTTGTTTTTAAGCTTGCCCCTGTTAATTTCTATTTTTGTGTTTCCTTTATAATGACTAATATATGAGTACAGACATACATGGGTGTAATTTTTAAATAAATACCCAAATACTGAAGGTACATACTCAAAACACTTTATCCATGCAGTGTCTGATTAAAGAAGTTTCGAGGCCACTGGTGTAGAGCAGTGGTTCTCAGAAAGATCTGTGCGAAGTGGGTGAGAGACCTAGAATCCCCCTGGAGGAGCCACCGGAATCTCAGGGGAGAGATGGAAACCATTTGTCACTTTAAGAAGCCCTAGGTATTTCTGATACTAATCCTACCCCTCCCTGATCCCTAGTGAGAACTGCCTGTTCACTGACTTCTTCTAGGAAGCCATGTTCAAGCCTTCCCCTTTCCCAGCCTGCACTGTAATGTCCTGGGGTTATGAATAGTATTTCAGGTCTAATTCACATAATTCGTGACTTAGTAGTAACCGCCTGCATCATGCACCGCATAACATTTCGGTCAATGCTAGACCACGTGTAGGGTGGTGATCCCATAAGATTATACCATATTTTTCCTGTACCTTTTCTATGTTTATATATGTTCAGATACACAAATACTTACCATTGTGTTCCAAGTGCCTACAGTATTCAGTACAGTAACCTGCTGTGTAGGTCTGTAGCCTAGGAGCAATAGGCTACATCATCTAGGTTTGTGTAAGTTCACTCTATGATGTCCCCATAGTGATGAAATCACCTAACGACACATTTCTCAGAATGTATCCCTGTCATTAAGTGATGCATGACTGTACTTTAGAGATGACTGATATCTCAATTAGATTGGAAGCTCCTTGGGGACAGAGTTGACTTCTCCCTCCTAAGTATCTGAGCTAGACACATGCTGGCACCTCCATACCTGGATGGACCCAGGCCAGGGAGAGCCGTTGCTCCTCCTGTGTCCAGATCTATGAGTAGGCCCGCTGTCGGATCCAGCACCACTGGGTTTTTCAACCTGGTGCCTCTTTTCAGAAGGGTGGGAAAAGGGGCTCTTGGAACATCAGAGCCAAGCCAAGGAGAAGAGTTGAGTGGTGGCCTCCACACGTCACCTTTGGGAGACATGATTGAGTTACTCGGCTCATTGGGCATGGCTGGGAGGGAGCTTTCTGGGGCTTTGTCACTGTGAAAGTGCCCACAGTCTCACCTCTCCAGGCAGGATGAGAAAAGCTAGGATGATCACTTACCCTCCTCCCAACTTTCCGCACCCCTCCTGTTTCACCAGCACCCATCACCCTCTGAGAGCCTCTTGTCTCAGAGGAATTTACACGGAGGACAGCATAGCCTTAGCCTACCCAGAGGGCTGACTGAGCAGGGGAAGGAGCCATTAGGGAGGGATGGAGGAGCACGGTGAAGCAAACCCTTAAGCTAGATGTGTCAGCTACAAAACTGCAAGCCCGCTCTTCCTGTAGGCTCATTCTGCGCTGCCCACGGCCTCTGCTCGGGGCGGCTGCAATGAGGCCAGAGCCAGGCACCTGACCCACAGGCCAACTGGCAACCCTTGAGGTGACTGGCATGAAGTATTCTGCCCATCTGACTAGCTTCCTCCGCATTTGGCATAGACAAAAAGAGAAGGCTGGGCAGCTAGCCAGAAATGACACACACCAAGAGAGACGAGCTGCCAGGACAGGGACCCCAAGAGAGCTTGGGGCGAGAAGCCAGTTCCCAGCACCACCCTGACAACAAGCAACTCTGTCATTCTAGTGCTGTGGCACCACCAGCCCCCTGTTCTCCAGGTGATCTGAGAAAGCATCAGTTCTTTGCAAATGCCAGAGCCAAGCGAAGACATTGACTGTTCCCAGATGGAGCCTCCAGATAGGTGTGGGCGAGAGCACCTCAGATCCCATCCGCTCGAAGCAGCCATCATGGCCTACCCCGACCCCCATGGTCTTCAGGGCAACCTGGACTACAGAGCTACCTGGGGTCCAGCAAACCATCAGCCCTGCTCGGTGAAACACGGCAGCCCCTCAGAGAGGCGCCTGCGGGGGGCCTGAGCAGGAAGCAGTGGTTCTGCGGAGGAAACCTCCACGCCTTTCACTAGCGCCAAGGTGAGGCTTGAGGCTTGACTCTGCCCACCTCCACACCTATCCCGGGCCTCACGCTGAACTGCGACCATTTCCACTTTCCATTCTGCCCTGGGTGTTCACAAAAGTGAGATCTCCCCCTGTAGAAAACACTGGTTACCTGGAACTAGGGCCAGGACCCAAGTTGAGGGCAAGGAAGGCAGAGCACCGCTGGGACCTCACATCCCACCTGCAGAGAGTTACCACCAGGTCACACAGGGCAAGCTAAGGGGAGCCAGACCCAGCCTGGCTACCACCAACCCAGCCCAAAGGAGGAGGACTCGAGGACAGGAAGGATCACAAGAGCTTTCCTGCCCCAAAGGGGAGTGAGGGGAGCTCCAGGAGAACCACTAGTGAAGGCTGGCAATGCCGGAAAGAAGGAAGGACCAACCTCTCATCCCTCCACTAGATCATAACCAAGCTGCAGAGCCCACCGGAGGGGAGGTGGATGAGAAGTTCCTCAGAGAACATTCTGGGAGCCTAAAAGCATGGTCTATGGTGTTTTAGTCCCACCTTCCTCCACCTATGGGGGCCAGAAAGGAGGTGCTTGACATGTGTTCCTTGATATTTGGAAACTTGTGAGCAGAGATAGTGTATTAGTTTCCCAGGGCTGCCGTAACAAAGTACCACATACTAGGTGGCTTGAAATAACAGAAATGTATTGTCTCACAGTTCTGGAGGCCAGAAGTCTAAAATCAAGGTGTCAAAGGGCCACGCTCCCTCTGGAAACTGTAGGAATCCTTCTTTGCCTCTTCCTAGCTTCTTGTGGTTTGCCAGCAAACTCTGGCATTCCTTGGCTTGTGGGTGCATCACTTCCATCTCTGCCTCCATCACCACATAGCTGTTTTGTCCCTGTGTGTCTCTGTCTGTGTGTCTCTTCTCTTCTTATAAGGACACCAGTCATGGTGAATTAAGGGTTCACCCTACTCCAGTATAACTTCATCTTAACTAATTACATCTGCACAACCCTGTTTCCAAGTAAGGTAATGGGAAGATAGGACTTTAACATATCTTTTTGAGGGACACAACCCAACCCAACCCATAACGGAGACTGATGCCTGTATCTAGAGATTTCTGAAAATCTGCCTAGAGATTTCTGAAAGTAAGAGGCTGGCTGGACTGGCCCGTGGACCTGAGGGGACTGTAACATAGAGTACCTAAAACAAAAATGGGGCAACTCCCGCCTTACTCCAGTTCTCTGTAAAGAAGACCCCAAGGATTCCTGTGGTTGTGCATGAAGAAGCTTGTGGTTAGCAAAGGGACAGAAACCAGCGGCTCCAGGGCAGCCCTAGAGCTGAGTAATAGGACACCCACACCAGAAGAGGGGCATGCACCCAAAGGGAGACTCTCACTTGAGAGGAAGCCAAGGTAAAGTTGAACCCTGCACCCAAGAAAGCCAGATCTGGAACTCTCCCCATGCTGACAAGAGCTGGTCAGGGAAGGAAACCTCCACCTCGACCCCACCTCCCCGCCCCCCAGCCCCTTCTAGGAGAGAGAAAAGGAGGAAGGTCTCAGAAGCAGACTACACCCTCCTGTCTCCAAGCAGCTGGGAGCCAAAGCTCTCGCCAGCTGGGAGGAGGGAGCAGACAATCATTGCATTGTACGTAAGTTTGGAGTTTTGAAAAGTGAACAGGACTGAGTCTTAAATGCTAGAAGAGGACTGTGCAAATGACCAGAAGTGACAAGAGGGTCATGGCATCCATCCAGGGAGGCATTAAAGGATACACAACCAGCAAGACAGAGGGTCTACAGTGTATAAATAAAGCGGCGACTAGGGGAAAATCATGCCGTTTCAAGATCACCCTCCAACAAACTGAGACTCCTCCGTCTACCAGCAACAATGAGTTTCTCTGAACCTGATTTGTAAAAGTGTCTCATGCAGGCTGCTGCCTCCGCCAGATAGTCTGTGCCCTTATCATGCGCTGGGGACCCAAGCTCAGACAGCCGTCTTCCTGCAACGGTGATGTGCCCAGGTGAGAACAAGTCCCTGCCCTCATCACTCCAAAGCCAGACACCGAATGACACTGGCAGCAGCACAAAGAAGTCTTTGTCAGCACTGTCCTCAGAGGATCTCAATATCCCTCTGCTCAGATTGCAAGTGTCAGAAATCAGGGAACTTTCTCTAAGGAAGCAAGGCTAAGTCAGGCTACCAAGAAGCCAGTCCCACCATGTATTCCACAGAACCGGGCTTTTTAGAGTGACACAGACCAGAGAGAAAAATGCTATGGCTACTCGACTTCTTGAGCTTGTTACTGCTCCAGGACAAGGTGCGAAGGAAGCATTGTGGTCGATGCTGCACCATGGAACGTGGAAATCCCGTGGAAGAGGGAGTGGAGCAGCTTGCTCATTGCTAATAGTCAGCAACAGCAAAATAAAATTTGCTGGAGTGTGGGGTCAAATGACTCAATTAGAATCATTTCACCAAATATTTCCAGAGAGCCCACTGCGTGTAAAGAATAGTGTTAGACAGAGTTAGGAACAGAAAGAGGAGTAGGATAGGGTCTATTTTAAAATATACCTGGGATTTATTCAGGTGTGATGAGACCAACAGACCAGGAGACAACTATTATTCAAAAGAGAGTTTGCTACTCACAGCTCCCAAGAGAAGGGGGTGCACCACACTACCCAGGGTCACATAGGAGGTGCCAGGGTCAAGAAGAAACAAGGGCAACAGCCTTTATTGTGGTTATCATAGAAAGGAGTGGGCAAGGCAAGGTAAATACCTGAACAGGTTTAGGGTTGGATAATATGAATAAATTTGGCAGGCTCTGGGCTATAGCGGTGGTTGTCCAGTACCTGGCCCTGGGGCGATTTAGGGCAGAGGCATAGGCTCCCAGACTTCAGGATGTGGTGAAGCTATGGACTTGGGATTGATTGGTTTGCATATCAAAGGTAAGCTTGCAAGGCAGTTGTTTGTTATCTCTAGGAATTAGCTAGCCCTGGGAGTGCCAGTTCTTCCTGGGCTCCAGATCTCAAAGCATCATAAAATATAGAAAACAATAAACATGGTTAATACAAGGTTCCTGCTCTCAAGCTTGAAATTTAGGAGGAAAGACCTGGAACATGTCCACAAGTAACTATAAAACAAGACAGGATACAATATGTGCCATAAAAGATAAAAATGAAGGGCCTGGGGTTTTCTAGAGAAGGAGAAATTATCTATCTGGTTGGGAGAATCAGAAAACGCTTCAAGGAAGGGATAGTATTTAGACAATGGATAACAAAACATATTTAGTTTTTAATTGATAATACATGTGCATGATTTTTTTTTAAATGAAAAAAAATCACAGAAGTCAAACTAAGACAAAGCTATAGTGATGAAGACCAGATCACTGGTTGCCAGGGGGTTAGGTCTGGAAGGAGAATAGCACAGGGGGGTTTTTTGGGGTAATGGAACTGTTCTGTATCTTCATTATAGTGGTGGTTACCCAAATTTTATATGTTAAAATTTTCAGTACTGTACACCAAAAGGAAAAAACAAGTAAATTTTACTGAATGATAATTTTTTAAATTAGAAAAAAAAATACAAAGGAGTATAGAATGAAAAGTAACTTCCCACCTGAGGGGAATTCAAGAATATTTGAAATCTATTCTTTTAGACTTGGCACGGTGGCTCATGCCTGTAATCCTAGGCCAAAGGGAGGATTGCTTAAGGCCAGGAGTTCAAGACCAGCCAGAGCAAGAGACCCATCTCTACAAAAAATAGCAAAATTAGCTGAGCGTGGTGGTGCTCACCTCTAGTTCCAGCTGCTCGGGAGGCTGAGGCAGGAGGATCACTTGAGCCCGGGAGCCTGAAGTTGCAGTGAGCTGTGATGACACAACTGGACTCTAGCCAGGGTGAGAGAGTGAGACTCTGTCTCAAAAAAAAAAAGAAACTATTCTTTTAGCAATTTTGAAATATACGTTATTAGTAGTAACTATGGTCACCATGCTATGTGATAGGTCTTGAAAACTTCTCTTGTCGAGCTGGAACTTTGTACCCTTTGGTCAACATCTCCCCATTCCCCACCCTTACCCCACCCCAACCTCTGGTAGCCAGTTTTCTATTCTCTACTTCTACAAGTTTGACTTTTTTAGATTTTACATATAAGTGAGATCATACAGTATTTGAGAATCTCTGGGTTTTTTTTTAAAGGAGGGGTCTGGCTCTGTCACCCAGGCTAGAGTGCATTGACATGATCACAGCTCACTGCAGCCTTGAACTCCTGGGCTCAAGTGATCCTCCTGCCTCAGCCTCCCAAGTAGGTGGGACTATAGGTGTGAGCCGCTGCACCCGGCTAATTTTTTCATTTTTTTAGAGACAGGGTCTCACTATCCTACCCAGGCTGGTCTCAAACTCCTGGCCTTAACAGATCTCCTGCCTCAACCTCTTTAGTTGCTGGTATTACAGGCATGAGCCACCACACGTGGCTTGATAATCTGGTTTTTAACCGGCGTGATATAGTCAAGATTTATTTCTACCATGTTATGTTATGTGTTTATTTTCACTGATTTTTTTACTCCATACTAATTCAGTTTTCCTCCTCTCTACTATTTCAGAAGTTATACTTTATATTTCTGGTTTTTTAAGTGGTTCCCTAACATTTTTAGCAAACATTGTGTTACAAATTTGTATTCTCCAGGAAGCAGACATTCGATGGAGTTAGGTGAGCAAAAGGATTTGGGGGGAGTATCGCTGTGAGAAGGAAAAGGAGGAAGCAGAATTGGGCAGAGGGGAGTCTTCGGACTATAATGCAGATCCCACAAAGGGTAGAAATGGCCACGCCCCAGTTCCACCACCTTAGCTGCTACCACCTTGCTCAGTCACAGGCCAGAGGCTGCTCCAGGAATAGCATGACTGCGGCCTGACAACTGAGGCAGATTCTCATGAAGCTAGAAACTGGAGGCACCAGGTGTCCTCACAGCTGGGCAGCAAGCCCTTTCTTGAAGGGCGAGCCAGGCAGTACGTTTCCACGCCTGCCATGGCATGCATCTTTGCCTACGTCAATATCTCTGTCCCCTTCCTAAATGACACCAGGATTGTAGCCTGCCCACATTTTATGTAGGTGTCCTTTATCCAATCCTTCTTGTTACACCTCCCAAATTAGCCATCATCATCATTATTGTCTTATTCAGTCAATGCTTGTTCAGATTTTCATATATAGTCATCCCTCGGTATCTGAGGGGTATTAGTTCCAGGGCCCCTGAGGATACCAAAACCCAAGGATGCTGAAGTCCCTGATATAAAATGGCATAGTATTTAAATATAACCTACATACAACCTCCTGTATACTTTAAATCATCTCTAGATTACTTATAATACTTAATACAATGTAAATACTATGTAAATAGCTGTTACACTGAATTTTTTATTTGTATTATTTTTTACCATTGTATTGGGTTTTTAAAATATTTTTGATGGGTGGTTGGTTGAATCTGCAAATGTGGGCTCCTCAGATACAAAGGGTTGACTACATGTTTACTAATTTCCCTGTTCACATTTCTTCTTGCGTTTTAATCCTTCTTCTATTTTCAGTTATATTCTTCCTGAAGTACATCCTGCTCTAATTCTTTCAGTGAGAGTATTCGTGTCTCTCAGTCTTTGTTCTGCAAATGTTTTTATTTTGCCCCTAACTCTTGAATGATAGTTTAGCCAGGTATAAAAAAAATTTTATGAGCATTCTGAACATTTTACTGTATGATTTTCAGGCTTCTATTATTATGGTTGAGAAATCTGATAATCGTCTAATTGCTATGCCCTTGTAGAAGGCTCTGGTTGTTTTTAAGACTCCCTTTTAGTCTCTGAGGTTCTGCACTTTTACCACAATGTTTCCAGTTGTGGATTTAGTTTAATTTATTCTGGCTGGGACCTGTGAGATTTCTGAATCTATGAGTCATGTCTCTCGTCAACTCTGGAAAATTATCAGCCATTACCCCTTTAAATATTGGCTTTCCCCTATTCTTTTTATTTATTTTTCTTTCTGGAACTTCTGTTAGATATATATTGAAACATTTTAATCTATCTCTCGTGTCTCTTAACATCTTTTCAATATTTTATATCTTGTTAACCCTTTTCAATGAATTCTAGACAATTTCTTCAGCTCTAGCTTTTGGTTTATTTATTATCTTCTTTTCTTTTCTTTTTTTTTTTTTTGAGACAGGGTCTCGCCCTGTCACCCCAGCTAGAGTGCAGTGGCGTCATCACAGCTCACTGCAGCCTCAAACTCCTGGGCTCAAGCAATCCTGCCTCAGTCACTATGCCCGGCTATTTATTATCTTCTGTTTTGTATAAATGTGCTGTTTCATACAACTATTATATTTTAATTTCAGTATCCATATTTTTCATCTCATATGCCTGTCATTTTTTTCATCACATATTTCTCTTTTCTTGCATTTTTATTACTTCATTTATGTCTTTCATCATTTTGAGCATATATTTTTAAGAATTCCTATCTAAGAATTCCATTTTCTGAGGTTCTTAGTCCTGTCCACTGATACACACTCGTAACGGGTTGTTTCTGCGTGAGTTTTTAATTGTGAGCCCACGTGCAGAGGAACTGCATCTGGGGAAAGCCTGGAATGCCCAGGATCAGGGTGTGTCCTTCCAGTGGGATTTTGTGTCTGATGCTGCCAGTCTCTCCAGGCTGCAAGCATCATCAGCCTTGGGCCACTTTAACGTTAATGTCTTAGCATGATGATTCCTGGACCACCCAGGTAGTATAAATTAGAGCCAAACTCAGCCAAGGTACAGGCTGTGACTACAAATTCTCAGGGGGTACTTCTTCCCATCCAGACCCAAGTCACAGCAGACAAGCATCCTTGTTGGCTCCTTCTGCTGGCGGGTAGATATGATTTAGTCCATTATTTCACTATGCATGCAGCTCATAAATGAGTCTAGCTTTAAGCAAGAGCCTCAGTTCCAACCTTTCTGCCTGAAGCAGGCCCAAGGCTGTGTCTCCAAGGAGGTTCAGACCTGACCCTTAGCCACAACCAGGTCTGATAACAAGCGTGTTCCTACCATGGCTGCCATAGTCTCTGATCACATATGTATCAGCCTGATTTTCAGTTCACTCTTCAATTTTGGACCTGAGGGTTTCTTTTGCTTTTTTAAAACATTTTTTAAATTAAAAAAAAATTTTTTTTTTGAGACAGAGTCTCGCTCTGTCACCCTGGGTAGAATGCAGTGGCATCATCGTAGCTCACTGCAACCTCAAACTCCTGGGCTCAAGTGATCCTCCTACCTCAGCCTCCCGAGTAGCTGGGACCACAGGTGTGCACCACCACACCTGGCTTATTTTTCTATTTTTAGTAGAGATGGGATCTCACTTTTGCTCAGGCTGGTCTCAAACTCCTGAGCTCAAGCCATCCTCCTGCCTCGGCCTCCCAGAGTGCTAGGATTACAGGCATGAGCCACTGTGCCTTGTCTCTTTTGCTTTTTTATATGAGCTCAGTTATATGTTTAAAGGGGTATTTGTTATTTCATATTTAGGATTTCCAGATGTTTTGTAGCAGAAGTGTTCCCAAATTATATTAGTTCCCCATATTGACACATTAAAGTCTGATCCTTCTCATAACTGTTGCTTCTTCACAGTTTGTTTGTTCAGACACTTCATGAGCCCATATTAAGAAGTTTATTGCCTCTCTGGGCAATATGTCAGCCTCAGTTACTTCCTGTTAAATACCTGCCTCTCCATCTTTTAAAATTCAAATTCCTGGGAATAGGTACTTGGTTGGACCAGCTCACCTTCTCCAGGCAGAGCTCTTCACCCCAAGATGCCCACAGACCATGGGCAACCCATGAATTAGCTGCTTTTGAGTCAGGTGCAATCAGATGCAGCTGGAGGAAGAGTGTGTCTCATAGTATAAAACACTGTGGCCTAAGGCTGCCCCAAGCAGGGTCAATTCCTTAGAAGGACCTGCGGACACAGAGGGCACTGCCAGACGTGGTCCTCTTCCCAGCACCATCAGAACAAAATACCACCCTCACCTGAATAGCATTTTACCCATGAACACATGAATAAATGAACAAACAGCTAGTTGAACAGCCCATAGCCAATTGTGATGCTTAATATAGGTTTCAATTTGAAAGTCAGTCTCTAATGAGCTGCTGGGTCAACATTTTTGTTGCTGATTTAGACACACAGATCAAAGTCCGTGTATAAATTTGCAGCATGACACAAAGTTGAAAAGGGACAGATAACACATTCCAGAAATGAGGTTCAAATGGTTTTGACTGATTAGAATAAACAAGATTACATTTAATAAGGATTAGGTAAAACTCTGAAGTTAGGTCCAAAATTCCAATTGTGAAGCACAGGATTGCTGTGCCCTGATTTGGCAGCAATTCCCAGACCTAGGACCTGGGGGTTTTAGTGACCACAATTTTAACCTGGCCCTGACTAGTCCTGCTCAACTCCTACCCAAATGCTCTCAGCCCTGGTGAGACACATGGGGCCCACAGAAAAAGAACTCCCTAGTGGTTGCCCTGCCTCCGTGGGCTTAGATCCTGAATTACCTTGTGAGCCTCAAGCTTAGCTCTACCTCCACCCACTCTCCTCTGTACCCCAACTTAGCCCCTCTAATTTTAGGCACAATTTGGTTTTCTGGGCCCTTTCAGCATCTCTCTGCCCCTTAGTCATTTTACTTGCAGTCTTCTGGGTTTCTGAAAACCAATTCCTCTGAGGAACTTTGGAAGGAACTAAGGATACGTTTCTCCTGGAGAAGAGATTATGGAAGCAAAATGGACATTTCAAATGGAGGACTGAGGAACAGGTCCTGTGCTGGCCCAGCCAGCAGTATCAGGACCAGAGTGGAGGAAGTTGAAAGGATCAGATGTCTGTTCAACATAAGCCACTTACTGTTTCAGTTGACATGTATGAGCACTTTCTGCAAAGCGAGAGATAGGTGCTTTGGGCCATCAAAAGGAAGGACTTGCCAGCAAATGGAATGCATTCCACCTAGCTGTAGCGTCGAAGGGGGAGACCTGACCTGCTATCGGGAATGCTGCAAAATTGATGGCTGTATTGGTTGAGGGACTAGACATACCCAGTGGCAAAATTCTGGTTCTGCAAGCCATGTCTGAGCCAGGCCAGCTCTCTCAGAAAGGCACGGATAAAAATGAACACTGTTGAATGTAGAGGAGGTAACAGACCACAAGTTGTAATCCCAAGGGGGTCAGAATGACCTGCAAAAACACCTGCAAACACCTCTCTACCTGTCTGCTTTGCTTCTGGCCCTTTAAGTTATCCCAACCCACTCCCAGGCTGCACCTGCAGAAGATAAAGGCCGGCTGAAAACAGCCACCAGTGCGCAGAGCAATTTCCCAGAAACTCTGTTCTCTGATTTGGCTCAGATTCCATCTTACTCTCCCCCAGTCCTGGCTCTGACTTCACCTTAGTTATCTGAACCTTGGCTTTACTTATCCTATAGACCAGACACATTTTCAAACTTGAGCGAGCATCTGACTCACCTAAAGGACTTGTCAAAGCACAGGTTGCTGGTCTCTGGCCCCAGAGTTTCTAATTAAGTAGGTCCGGGATGGGCCCAAGAATGTGCAGCTCTAACAAGTTCCCAGGTGATGCTGATGCTGCTGGTCTGGGGACCACGCTTTGGGAACCAGTGCTCTAGGCTGAGGCACAACTCTCCCCTCTGCAAGAGCCTCTGGTCTAACTCTGCTCCACAAAATCCTACCTGTCTCCTAAGCCGCCATAGCCCCAGATATCCCTCCAGTGCCCTGTGCGTGTCAGTGGATGCATCAATGAAAGGATGCCCCAGATTCCCCAGCATTCCATTCCTGAAACTCAGGGCTTCTTGATCTATAAATATGCAAGTGCCTTAGAAGGTATTTTGCCATAGTTTTATAGAGATAATTAACTAAAAATCCTTTGGAAGTCATGTTCCTTCATTGAGAGTCAGTGTGTTAAAAAAACACTAACTCCCCCAAATCTTCCTAAAGGACATGAGACCCAGCGGTAGCCTTTGAGCTGCAGACTGCAGTGCCTGAGCAGACAGCTGAAGGGAAACAGTGGGTTCAAATATTAACCGCTAGCTCTAGCATAACTCTTATTCTGTGCCTGGTTCTATCATAAACACTTTATTATTTCATTCCTCATAACAAGCCTACAGGGAAGATTTCATTATTATCCTCATTCCATTGGTTAAAAAAAAAAACAAAACTAGGGCACAGAGAGGTCAGGTAACTAGCTTGAAGTCACACAGCTAGAACATGATAGAGCCAGGACCAAGCCCTGGAGTGCAGCTCCCGAGTCTGTGCACTCCCCACTGCACCACACAGCCTAGGATGACTCACGCAGACTCTGAAATCTGTGTTCTGGGTTCAGCCTCTTTTTTTCTGCTGAAATATTTACCTCCCAGTTAGGATCCAATTTTCAGGTGCCTTAAGTCTTCCACCCTTTCCTTACGGCCCCCATTCACCTTAAAAAAGCCTTGTTCCCTGGTCTAAGAACTTAATTTCAGGCATCAGCAAGCAGAGAAATTCAGGGGAGTCGCTGGGGAGGGCCCAAGGCCACACCAGGTCCACCCAGCTGGCCGTGAACGTGCACCTGACTTTCATCAGGGGTCTTGACTGTGTTCCAGTGACTTTGTGGAGGTGGGATTGTGGGAGCACAGAGTCTCCAGGGGTTCTCCCCTAGACGGTATGCCCTCCTGGAAGTCAAGGTAGGTCTGGGCCACTTCCAGGTTTTGAGGATATCTCCAAAAGGGATTTATTATAAATGTTTACAATAAGCAAATGGATATATTTAATCCCCCAAATAAATATACCAGGCAATATACTATAATTGTGAAATTCGCAAGATGGTTGACTACAGGATTTATTGAAACTCTTATGAATTCAGTGTGTTCAGGTGTGGGGTGGGGTGATGATCTGCCATCTGACGGTTGTGTGAGGAATGTCTTCCCTACCTGTTGAGTCACTGGTGCCTGTCTGTGAAACCCATCCACAGAGAACATCCACAATTCAATGCTGAAACTCATGTCTGGCCCAGTGGCCATCCCTCCAGTCCATGACAGGCCTTGCTGGGGGGCCCAGCACTCTGGAGACCCTGACTGAGGCTCCAGCAGCAGACGGGCTTCATCCGTGTTTTCCCCCAGGGCCCAGACCAGCCTGCCCCAGCACTGTCTACCAACCTTCTCCCTTCCTGAGCGTCAGCCGAATTTCTCCCAGCCTTATTCACCGCTGCCCTAAAACTGAAAATTCATAATGTTCTGGCCCATCAGTCAATATTTTAATTAGCATCTAATGGTTCTTTTGCTCCTAAAAAATCCCTTGCCTCATAAACTGGAGTACATCTCTAAACTTCTATATTATTTCCACCTCTGGTTGGAGAACTTGACCAAATAAACAGAATCCTTGGCCTGCCTCTTCAAAACACTGTTTTGTTTTGAGTTTGCCCATCTAGGCTTTCAGAAGGGCTATAGTTCCATGTTGACCCTGTGCCACCCAATAGCTGCTTCTAAGACAACCGTGGCAGCGACATTGGGCTGGTTGGGCTCCATCTGGCTGCTGGACCAACAGTTAAACTTTTCCTAGAAATGAGTGCATCCCAGCATATTGATAGGATTGTAAGATAAAAATACATGGTGCCCAGTTAAATTTGAATTTCAGATATACAACAAATACTTTTTTGGCATAAGTATATTCCATGTGATTTTGGGGACATACTTTAAAATTATTAGTTTATCTGAAATTCAAATTTAACTGGGACTGCTGTGTTTTTATTTGGTGAATTTGGTAACTCTAAGAGTATGTCCAATAATCCAGTTAAATAAGACTTCTGTGAAGATATTACCAATAAGTACAAGCTTCAAACCAACCTACCTAAACTCATGTGCCTGCTCCTTGGCTAGGGAACAGCAGGGATCTGATCAATGATCACAACTGATCCAGTGTCCGGTGGGAGAGAGAGGTAATTCCCCAAAAGGACATCACAACGCTACTCAAAAAAAAAAGAAAACAGATAAAATGAAAAAAACTACACAGTCAAAAGTTAACAAGGTTACTATAGTTACTCAGTTACTAAATACCCTTTATAAAGTTAACATAGTTACTAAATATCTTTCATAAGGACGATGTAGGGTGGGTGAAGTGAAAAATTTCAGAACAGGGAAGGTAAAGATGAAGATAAATCTCTCCTCTATCATGATTTTTCCAAAGGCACTTTCCTAAAAAACAAAGGGTGATTCAGTGGATCTGGACCTTTGCCCTACTCCAGGACTGGTCACTGCAGGACCGGGAGCGAAGCCCCTAACAGCAACCTCCAGCCCAGCCTCAGTACCTCAGTTTCACCTTAGATGCAAAACTGAAGTTTCTCCTGGATACAGAGACCATCTTAAGGCCCTCAGAAGAAAAATGTGGTCTATAGTCAAGGAAGCCTCCTACCATTTAAGTAAAAGGTGACAGTGAGGTAGCTCTGCCCTTCAGATGAAAAAGGAAGAAAATAGCCTGATTAGAAAACATTTTTAATAAAAAAATTTTCATCCAAAATTTTCATAAGAGGATTATCGTCAAATGATGCAATAATTTTAAGGCTGTAATAAGCACACTTTTGAAAGTCAGTGCTGATTACCAGGTGTATTAAAAATGGCCTTGGGGAAATCTCTGTGCAAATATTTCTTTTTTAGTTTAATTTCAAAGACTACTTAAAAGGAAAAAGGGAGGTTGTCTGCAGTAGTAAAGTAGCAATCATTTGCACCTGGACAGGACTATGTTTCATCCCAGAATCTGGAGAGTTTTGTGCACAGATGGGAGAGCCTGTGTGTGCAGCAGTGGAATCTACAAGGCCAGGAAAGGACATGGCAGAGAAACAAGGTGCTTCTACCAAGGTCACATGGAAACACAGGTGCGCTGGAGAGCACTGCTCCCGCCTGATTATGATCACACGGCCTCCCTGCTCTGAGGAGAGCATGGATCATGCTATGGGAGGCCCCTCCTAGCTTCAAGGTCAAATCCTCTGCAGCTGCCATATGGCCATGGCCAAGTTTACTGAACACCTGCTACATGCATAGGACTATTGCGCCATGGGGGAGAATGAAGACGGGCAGACTCTGATCCTGCCAGCAAGCATGAGACTAGCTCACAAGGCAAGACTGGCTTGTGTGCATGGTGGTGGCTTTATACTCTTTATGGAGAGATGACATCTGTCAGCAGGGGAGAGAGGGACCTTCCTCTGGGTCTCCAAGCGTAGGACAGATTTAGATAGAAACGTGGGACATTTCAGAATGTTTCATAGTGTCTTATATTCTACCTCACTTCTTTCTCCACCAGAAAACTAGAAAACCCCTGCCTTTCTCCCAAGAAATGCAAAACAGGCTTCAGGCTGGCCGCGAGCTGTTTGCAGAAAACCAGACGCTTGTATTCTCCTCCAAGAAGTTCAGAGGAGGTTTTGGTTAGTGTGTTCCCGTTATTTTTGTGTTTTGCTGGTTTCTTGCCCCACCCAGTCCTTTATTCTACTCCTTTTCTTCTTTTCTTTCCCATGGAAGAAAAACTCGTGGTTAGAGCACAAGACAAGGAGAGCAGAGAAGCTCCTGGCTTCTCACCCATTTTGCTGAACTCTTGGGGTAGCAACAGTCATAGGGCTGAGCCAGAGCCTGAGCTGGGAGGAGAGTCACACTGACCAAGACAGGACTGCCAGGTGGGCATGTCCCCTCATCCACTCAATGCTTAGGGAATAAAGAATTAGACAGAGGTTAGCCGATAGCTGCTACCAGAGGGACCCCCCCATCATACACTACCACAAGGATGGCCACTGAGCAGACTGGATGTTCCAGAACAGTTTCCATTTAAAGTGTTATGTTGATCCCGTAAATCTGTGGTCCCCAACCCCCGGGTCTTGGACCGGTACCGGTCCATGGCCTGTTAGGAACCGGGCTGCACAGCAGGAGGTGAGTGGCGGGTTAGCGAGTTAGCGGGTTAGTGTTCTTTATTGACAGCTGCTCCCCATCACTTGCATCACCGCCTGGGCTCCACCTCCTGTCAGATCAGTGGCAGCATTAGTTGCAGGAAAACAAGCTCAGGGCTCCCACTGATTCTGCATTATGGTGAGTTGCATTATATATTCTGCAATGCACTTGAATCATCCCAAAACCATCCCCTACCCCCTGGCCCATGGAAAAATTGTCTTCCATGAAACCAGACCCTGGTGCCAAAAAAGTTGGGGACCACTGCCATAAATCATCCAAATGGGCTGAGAAATTATAACATTTCAGGGTCCAAACTACAATTTCAAAAATGTCCCCTAACATTCGGAATTGGTACAAAAATCTTTCATCAGCCCAAATTTCCTGGCTGGGTTTTGGAAGCTAGGATTGTTACAGCTAGAGACTGATTGGAAAGTAGGTGTATTTGGTCCTCACGATCCCCACACCCTTTCAGCTACCTGCTGTCCCCTCATCCAGTGCACCTGCTGCCCACCAGGCTCTATCTTCCCTCTGCTCCTCCTTGAGGAAAACCCACCTCAGTTAGCACCTGGCAAGCACACGCCAAAGCGACATGACTCAAGAGGATGTTAGGATATCTGCATCCTCACAAGATAGCGTCTTGAGACAAAGGGATGAAATCCTAATAAATAATTAGGGGGTTTAAGCAAAATGTAAGAGAATACAGGGGCAAGGAAAGTGAGGGGCATCTGTGGAGCCCCTTGGGGCTGTTCTGCCTATTGCCACACTCAGTCTCCTGCCCCTGAATGGGGTGGAGGAAAATGCAGCTGCCACAGCGAAGGGGAGAGTAGGTGCTGAGTAGGTCTGAGAGCCCTTCCATGAGTAGCCAAGGCCTGCCACTGCCCAGAAGTGGCTGCACGCATTTCTGATGGGAGAGCTACATGGCACAGGAATAAGCACCTTGATGTCCTGGCCCAAAGGCCACTTGGCACTGGCTGGAAGTCTGAAGGTGGGCCTGTATATTTTTTGCACTTCTGCACCAGGCATTACATGAACCCTACCCCCCAGAAAGCTGCACAGCAGCTAATATCACAGGAAGCCCTCAGACAACTGTGAGAGGCCAAGCTAGCCACTGTTGGTGGGCTCCATGTCCCAGGGGTCACAGCCTCTGGGGGGCATGGGTCACATCTCAGCCAGAGATCTCTGACGGCTCATCTGCAGAGCGTGAGCCCTCCCTGAACGCTGCCCTGAACCCGGTCTCACCCAGCCGGGTGCGTCTTGCCGGGGCCCACCTAAAAGGCACAGCCCAGCCTGCCCAGTGTTGGTGGTCTTGGCCTGAGCAGCCCGCTTCCCCTGTGCTCACTGCCCTTCACTCTGCTCCCTGGTGACAACTGTCTCCCTTTGTTCCCTCTAGCACCTCCAGCGGGGCCCTGAGGGCTGCCTCCCTGTTGTCGTGTCTTGATTCCATTCTCTCAGCTTTCTGACTTCTTACTCCTTGCCTTTTGCTGTGACACTTCCATGGGCAGATCTCGTTGTCATGACCCTAACCTTTTGCAAGGCCTGGGACACACCTTCCCCATGGAGAATCCCTGCCGGGAGGTGGAGGGGGGGAAGCCAAAGGAGAAACCAGGCTTGAAAAATCTCACATCTCTTTGTTCTTGCTGCCTGCCAGAAATGGGTAAACGTCCCCCTTTCCCAATCCTTTTAAAAGAGGATGCATGGCAGTCTTTGAAGAAAGTCTCTGTAGAAGGCTGTCTTACCCTCGGAACTTTTTCTCTGGCTTCTTCCTCCTATGGCCTGAAATTTCCACAATTAGAAATTAATTCCTTTGAATTTTTTCTGCTAAAATACAAATAAGCCTGGGAAAGGTAACAGCAGTTGTGTTCCAGAGCGAATGTACTTATTCTGAGAGAGTATTTTGATAGGGAGAGAAAGAATGTGAGAGTTCCTGAGAATGAGGGACTTGGGAACAGTTAAAAGGAGTCTCAAAGAAAAGAGAAACAACTTCGGAATGGAAAGATTCCATCGGGAGGGGCCAAGCCAAACTTTTCTTCTCTCAGGGTTTTGCACAAGCCAAGCAGGTCAGAGCCAGGTCTCAAATCAGCAAAAGGGGGTAAAGGGTTGGGGAATTTTGGAGCAAGCTCCGGCGTTGAATACAAAGGCTTCATTTAGTCTAAGAACTGTGTAGACACCAAGGATCCAAAGGAAGGGAAGACCCAGCCCCTGCCCTCAAGGAGCCAACAGTGTAGTTGGGAGAAACAGAAGGAAATCAATCCTCACTATATGGTTTGATAGTGCCCAGGGTGATGTTCTGGTCACACAGAGGAGGGGCTCGGTGGGCAGGCACCTCGTGCAGCCTGGGAAGAGGGAGGACGGGACACACGGGCTGGCTATTAAGAGATGAGTTAGAAGTAGCCTACCAGGGCTGGGAGCAGTGGCTCACACCTGTAATCCCAGAACTTTGGGAGGCCGAGGTGGGAGGATCACTTTAGGCCAGGAGTTTGAGACCAGCCCGATTCTACAAAAAGTTTTTAAAAATCAGCCAGGAGTGGTGGCGCACGCCTGTAGTCCCACCTACTTGGGAGGCTCAAGCAGGAGGATCACTTGAGCCCAGGAGGTCAAGGTTGCAGGGAGCTATGATGACGCCACTGCACTCTAGCCTGGGTAACAGAGTGAGACCCTGTCTCTAAAAACTAAAGAAGTAGCCTACCAGGAGAGGGAAAGGACACCCAGCAGAGGAGAGAGCACAAGCAAAGCACAAGCACATTCTACGTGGTTGGAGTGCAGGTCAGGTAGGTCCTTAAGGTGATGTGAAGGGAGAAGGGGCTGCAAAGATATCTGGCAATAGGAGCACTGAAGTTCGTATCAAGAAGTTCACACGGGAAAGCAATGAAGAGTTCCTGAAGAATTTTAAGCGGAGGACTACGTGGGCAATTTGTGTCTGCCTTGTTCGCTGTGGAGGCAGGCAGATGGTGGAACAAGAGTAGGAACAGGGTGAGGGAGGCAGTTAGGAGTGACAGTCATAGATTTGAGATGAAGGACTGACCCATAGCAGAGGCAGAGAGCATAGAGAAAGATCGGGAAGACCTGGGGACCAGTCTCGGGGCTGAGGGAATATAAGAGGGTGAAGATGCTGCCTGGATTTCTGGCAGGGCCACTGGTGAATGATTAACCATCCACTGAGAGAGGGGATGCAGGGCTTAGGTTTGAAAGTTTGGATGAAAGTAAACTCTTGTATGGCCAATGTTGCCCTTGAAAATCCCTTAAATTACCCGTAAAGTACAGTAGAGATCACCATGGCTTTTGTTGAATCAGATGAAGGTGCAAGGCCTCATTATATGTGAAATACAGATCTGTACAGCCCAGGATCACACTCAGCATGGAGAGCTGCTCACTCCAGGAGAAACATAAGGAACCGAGTCCCCCACAGGAATAGGAGAGGCTTGCCCACCAGCTCCCTCACCCCGGGCTTGCAGCCATGGGTAGAACGTCCGGCAGAAACAACCTCCAAGGACCATTTAAGTCAGTGATTCTCAACCTCAGCTGCACACTGGAATCACCTGGGGAGCTTTGAAAAATACAGATGCCTGATTTAGTCACTCTGGAGAACAGCCTGGGTATCAAAATCTCCTTAGTGATTCTAAGGTGCAAAGTTGAGAACCACTGATTTAAATTGTTCTCTCTTCTCCCCATTGCATCATTTGAATTCCTATGAGTTAAAAGGGCAAAGACTGAATTCAGTTTTGGACTTACGGTGACCCTTGGAGGTTCAAACAAAGACACCCTTTACCCTCAGCTAATGATCCCTCCGGGTCTTATAAATGTTTATCCAGGCAGCCCTGGGCTCAGCGATGGCTCCTGATTGCTGGGTACAGTTGCTGGGATGGGGAAGAGGCTCTTCCAGACAGTAGTCCCAGACAGCTTGGCTCTGAAACACAAACAAACAGAAAATAGTCACTCTGCCTTCCAACCTGTTCAGCACCCGGGAGGTGGTGGGGTGGGGATCGGGGAAGATTTCAAACAAGGGCAACATTTACTAGGCTTTTCCAACCAGTGCTAGAATAGTTATTACTGCAAATAGCCGTTTTGGTTGCTACGAGTCTGTAATTTCAACCTCTGAAGTAACATGTTCTCAGAGCTTCTGGCATCTCATTTTGTTGATGCAATGAGGAAAATCCAGGGGTAGGACTTCAGGCAAGTTCTCACCCCCAGGCCTCAGTGATTATCAGGCTCTTCGAAAATCAGGCTCCAAGACTGTGACAAGGAGGATCCTTCAGTCTGAGTCAGGGCTTCATTCTTCTTTTTCTTGCCATACTTGTAATCCACACATCCTCTGCTTGAAAAGGTCCTTGTTTCTCCAGGTATCTTCCCTGGAGCATCTTAGAAACTCAAATCACAGGGGATCCTGGCCCCTCAGAGGCAATGGAGACCGAGTCAGCTCATGCGTGACCCATCGAATGACCCAGTAAACACAAGTGAAGAGCCACACAGGTCCAGAGCATAGCAGAGAGTTTCCCAGAGCCACTCCATTCTGCCCTGACCCATTGGACATTGGTAGGGCCTCCCCATGAGGTCCCTGGGGGATGAAGAGATACATACCAGTCCCAGCCTTTCAGACATTCAAATCCAATCAGTGTTAATCAAGTCTGGAATGGAGGAGGCCCAACATGCTAGATGACCACCTGAACTCTTAGGGAGATCCGAGCATGGCCCTGATTTCCTGGAGCTGCTGCAGTAACCCATCATGAGGGCAGCTCTTTTGTGGAAGACCCAGCCCAGCCCGCCTGCCAGCAACCGATCCAGGAAAGGCAGTTCTGTCAGGGGCAGGTTGGCCCCAGGCACACGGCAGACTGACCCTGCTGACAACAGGTATCTCAGGGACGTGCACCTTCTAATCCCAAGATGAGGGACAGAGATTCTCATTCTTGTCTTTTGGATTCCCCAGATCTCCAATGGCTTCAGTGGGTGGCTGTGAAATTCTGGAAACAAAAGCAATTCAAATTCATTTTCATTTAAAAAGAAATTAATACAAAATCAAAGGATACTTTGTGGGGGACAAGAGGAAGGAGAAATGTCACAAAATTGACAAATTTATATAATTGATTCATTTGTCAACACCCACCATCTGCCAAGCACTGTGCAATGAATAAGACAGGGCCCCTGGCCTCAGCAGGGTCCTGGTTTGGTTTAAGAAGCAGATGTTTGTACTAGTGCGTGTTAGCATCTGTGACAGAGGTGACATGGCAGCCCACATGGGGTATCAAACACTGCCCGAGGGTGTCAGGAAAGGTTTAGAGAAATTGGTAGGAATTCACCAGGACCCAAGAACAAGAAGAATAGGGAGAGATGGTTCTGGCGAAGCCACAGAGCTGTGCGAGAAGGTGGCACCTTCAGGAATCAACCTCCAAAGTCTGGGACCTCAACTTACATGTTCAGCAAAGGCTCTGCCTGCTCCAGGAAGAGAGTCCTTTCCTGGCATCATCCCACTGAACTTTCTCCTTCACTACGCACTGGATCTGTGTGCATATGTCTGATAAGCACAGATCTAAGTATTTGGCCTTGGAAGTCACACACGTCATCCTGGGAAGGATGTTAAAAATAACTCACCCATCTGCTGCCTGCCATCTCACCTGCCCAGACAGAAGTTAGCCAGGTAGGCCTTTCCAGGAAGCGGGAGTTGGCGGGGAAGGACGCTGGCAGCGTCGCAGTTCGACTGACTATCCACTGGTTTACCAGCATATCAGGAGGCAAGATTCTTGCCACACGGAGGCACTGGCCTCAGAGAACCCACAAAAGGGGAAGAAAGCCAGTGCTTATTGAGTAGTCTCTCTCCAGGAGACCATGGGCCAGTTGCTTCATATATGTTACTGTTATCTCTACTTAAAGTGGAAACTGAGGCTCTCCCACCAGCACACGGTTAGCGGGGGAAGTCAAACACTACACTAAGCCAACATAAACCCCTGGCCACACCTGCTTATGCACACACATCCTGTCCCCCGCCTTCCTGGAGGCAGCTGCCCTTCTTCCAGCCAAACCAAGGGCTCAGGCTGCATCCTTTCACCACCCTACCCCCCGCTGCTGAGTTTTGGGGGGCCTCTTTCTTGCACCACTATCCTTCCCTTTGGCACAACCACTCCAGCAGGGAGTTGTCAGCAACAGCACACGCAGGCCAGTTTCAGAGCAGGTGTTGTCACGCTTTCTGAACAATCTTCATTTAAAAAAAAAAAAAGAAAAATGGCTTATATATGTATGGATCCCTGAACGGGCAGCCAATGGGTGTATTCTTTTCCTGATTTAGGGCACCTGATTTCCCTTCTCTGTTTCCTGCCCGCCCATTCTCTTCCAGGCCGTGGCAACGGGAGGCTCTTCAGCCTCTGGCCCTCCAGGCTCCTGCCCCATGCAGAAAACATGGCCCTTTCTCCCCATTTCTTCCAAATCTTCAGTCCCAGAGATGCAATTTTTTTCTCTGCTTTTTAGAAGTCATCACTCTCAAGCTATTGCTTCATTCCCCGCCTTGTCCTCTGACCCCTCCTAACTCTTTAAGCCAGAGCTTAAGTGTTGGAGTTAGACTTCACCTTTTTTCCTAAGCCTCAGTTTCCTTTTCTGTAAAATGGGCATGATAACACTTAACTGGAAAAGTTATTTAAAAGGATTAACTTGATGCAAAGTGCTTTACTTCTATGACCTTATACTTTTATTGGGGTTTTTTTGTGTGTGTGGTTTTCTTTCCTCAACAAGTGAAGAAATTAAGTAATGTGCCTAAAGCCACACAGTTGGTAAACAGCAGAGCCAGGATTCAAACCCAAGCTTGGCCTATCTCCACCGCCCTTGCCTTTGGTTCCCCCACAAAGGTGCCTCACACTTTACCTCAGACATTCCAAGTCCCCGGGGGCACCGCATCCTTGCCTCAGAAGCCACAGCTACGGCACCTCAAGCAAGGAGTAAGATGCCACCCAGTCTTAATCATCTCCAGGGTGGATACCCTCCCCGCCCCGCCGCCCTGGGTTCTGTAATGTAAGGGTTGGTCAGCAGCCTGTTGTGTGAACTGCTGCTCTAATATCGCCAGCTGTTGCCCATGCCCTAGAAGGGGGCGGTTACATGCTCCTTGAGAGCAACAACCCTTTTTCCCCCTCAGATCTACGTTCTCAGCTCAGTGGGGTCTATACTAAGTGCCTGATTAAATACCTGCTTGTTGAGGTATGGGGTGAAGGCATCTGCTGCTGCCGAGACAAGGACCTGGCAAAGGATTAGAATAGGCACATTTCTCACGAACCCCCAGCCTCCTTAGTTCACTGTGGGGTCCTGCCCTCATGAAACATGTCACTGGCAGACACAGCCTCTGAGAACCACCTGAGTCCCAGATCCTGCTCAAATCTGACTTCGCAGGGGACCCCCGAGCCTGAGGGAGCCAGAGGGAGGAGCAACTAAATCATCCTCGTAACATTTGTGTGAACTTGATGTGTCTAGCTTTACTCATAAGGTGTAGGTTTGATAGAAACAATCTTTAAAAGTAATTTACAGTGAAGATAATTATTTTCTTACAATTGACATTGATCTTAATTATTGCCAGCTGCCAAGACATCTTTTCTCCTATGGTAGCTCTTTGTTACATTATTTACTCTCACATCAGTTACTTTGCAAGCCATTTACTGTTTCTTTTTTCCTTTCAAGCCCACAAAACAGGCTCAAGGATTTTGTCCAAATCTGAAATATGTATTTTTTTCTTGTGACAAAAGTAATACATTGTTAAAAATTCACATAATACAGAAATATTATAGTAAACAGCAAAACATCTACTCATAATCCTTTTCCCAAAAGTTGCCACTATAATAGGTTGGTTTATAGCCTTCCTGAGTTTTAATGCATGTACAAATAATAGATGTAATTTACATGAACTTGATCATTCAAATATGCTGTCTTGAAACCTGCTATTTTTTTTTGACATTTTATCACAGGATAACTGTCAATGGCCACACATATAAATGTGAACCATAGTTTTTAATAACTGCTTAACATTCCATTGAATAAATAAACCCCCATTAAAAAAATCAATACCATGTTAATGGGTATTTAAAACTGTTTTCATGTCTTTGCTATTCTAAACAAGACAAAAATGGACATTCTTGTCTGATTGTTTTCTTAAGATAAATTCCCAGAAGTGGGGATGCTGGGCCAAAGGAGCTGCATATTTTACATTTCAATGTCTACTTCTATGCCACCTTCTAGAAAGGAGGCCTACTGTGAAGGTTTCTCTCCTAAGTATCACGATTCTAAAGAGCTCAGGGAATGGCAAAGGGCCCCGCTTGACTCTCTAGGCAGTTCCCCCTGGGAAGAGAGCTGAGAACAGCACATCTTTTCATGCTTTCTTGTGCCTTACTGCAAGCAAAAGTCAAGCAAATCTTTGAATTATGACAATTTTTAAAATTCCAAGTGTTTTCCCTTTTAATTTCTGATAATTTCTTTGTTCATAGTCCAAAGATCTCCTGGTTATTTCCAAATTTAGATGATATTCATGATGTCTGAAAATTATTAAAAAATAATTGGAAGAAAGTACTACATAGTACACACCTAGAGATACTACCAATGTGAGAATGACTAGACAGAACTAGTTAGAGTAAAAGGAGTAACTCCCCAAGACCCTAAAAGGTCACTTAATTCTTGTTATCTCCTCATGCAATAAAGCTCATTTTCTGAATCTGGGATTCGAGACCCTACATAGTCTAGCCCCATAATAAAATGTAAAGCCTTCTATTCCCTAAATAAATCTATTTTTCTCTGGTGAAACAGAAGTTGTTGCCTCTCACACAAACATACCATGTTTTCTTGCTTAATGTCCTTGTAGTTAATAATAAAAAGCTACAGGCAGCATGCTAAGTGCTTTATGGGGGATATTTTAGGTAATCTTTACACAATCCTATGAGGTGGCTACCATTTCTTTCCATTTTACATATGGAAAAATGAAGCTCAGAAAGGTTAAGTGACTTACCCCAAGCCACACAGCTGTTCAAAGTTGAGCCAGCATTGGAAACCATGTCATCCTAACACCACACTTCTGTGCTCAGTCTCTACCCTTCATTGCCTGACACCCCACTCTCTCCAGCTCCCAACAATCCAAATCCTTCAAGATGCAGCTCAAAACCCCTTTCTCTGATGGCTCCCCACCTTCAAGCAACTGGAAATTCTATCATTCTGAATCTTATTCTCTGAACTTGGAAGAACTTGTTGTCATTGCTGCCCCTTGCCACCACTTTTTCAGTTTAATTTATTCAGTTGGTCAGCCTTTCTGCAGCACCTTCCTTGGGACAGGTCCTCCCAGGTGACCAGCCCACAGCCCTGGTCCTCAAGGAGGTGAGGCCAGTTGGATCCCCCACCTAGATGGGAGCTCGTGGGAGGCAGGGATCTGATGAATACCTCTCTGCATTGTCCACAGCTCTGGGAGCCCAGAAGACCTGCAGCAAAGATGTCTAGATTAATTGGTGGCTTGGCTGCTCTCTCCAAATAGGTGCCACCAAGACTTTGCCTTTGCCTATGACCTGCCTAGTCTATAAATTCACCCCTTCCTCCTCTGAGGCATTCTCTTCTCACCTGGAGGCTGCACTGGCCAGGTAATTTATCTCTGTGTCCTGTCTTCCGTGCCTGATAACAAGCCCATTCATTCAACCTCCATCTCCGCTGTCAGCATGAGTCTCCTGCACTCTGCAGTGTTTATCTTCCCTTCCAAATAGCTGGGGGGATAACCAGGGTCCACCTTGGAGTGAAGAAAGCAGGAAAGAGATTGTACGTGGCTCCCCAGGTCACCGGAGCAACAAGAACTACACGCAATGCCCCCCCTCAAAGGAACAGTGTTGGGGCAGAGGTTAATAGAAAACCAAACTCTGTTTATGTTCCACCATTCTCCCTTCAGCTTGCTCCTCTGCCTCCAACACACACACACACACACACACACACACACACACACACTCCTTCTTTGCTCTCCTGACATGAAAAGCCACAAGAGAACACAGGAGAGAGGAAAAGCAAGGGAAGCTACTTTTTATGGAGGGAGCTGGCATAGGTGGTCCCTAATCCCTTGGGTGCAATTTGAGAGTATCAGGCAGGACTAACTCCTCTGCCACCTGTCACCAGGGCCTGAAAATTCTCATCTAGAGCTGTTTCTGTGATGGCCCAAAAGTCCCCTTTTGAGAAGTAAATATCAGGCCGCTGGGGCAAGGTTTGTGGCACTCAGAAGGGCCCTGATCTTGGTTTAATGCTCTGCTGTCGCCATCTTGAGATTCTTAATTTTTTGACGAGGAACCTGTGTTTTCATTTTGCACTGGGCCCAGCAAATTATATAGCTGTTCCTGTGGGCTACAGAGAGCAAGGTTCTTCAGGAACAGGATGAGGACAGAGGAGGATCTTGACAGAGAAGAGGTGGGCAGGGGCTGGCGAGGGCTGACAGGGTGTCCCAGGAACCAGGACTTGCTTCGCTGGTTGGCTGCACTCAGGCCCATGGAGCACAGGAGGCCACAGCCTGCAGCAGCTCAGGAACTGCCTAAGGCCAGCTAGGCCAAACTCTCTGTTTCTTGCCCCTCCCTCACCAGGCTTTTTCAAGTTACCAAAGCCAGGGGAGCACAGAGCTCAGAGCTTCCAGGTCTCACTGTGTCCCAGGGAGGACATCAGAGGTATCCCCTAGCCCCCCAGCTCTGAGGGCACGCAGGAGAGTGACCATGCATAAATGCTCTGTCCATCCTCAGGCCCTGGGCTCCGCCTCCAGCTGCAAATCCTTCCACAGCTGCCAGAGCCATAACAAGGGTGGCTCTACAGAAACTGTTGCTGTTTGCTGGGTGCCTCCAGCCACAGGAGACTGGGACTAGGGCCCCCAGTCCACCAGGGCTGAGCCCACTCCAAAGGGAGCACGTGAGAGAGACCGGAGGATTCACTCCCAACCTCTTCCCAGCAGCAACTTGCTGCCTCCTCTGGGAAAACCAGCACTTTATGCAGAGTTGGCATGAAGTGAGGCCTTCCTGATGGCAAGGGACTTAGTCCCCTTTGCAGCCCAGTGCCAAGCCCAGGGCCTAGCCCAGAGTAAACCCGGGAAGGAGGGAGGGAAGGAAGGAGGGGAGGAAGGAGGGAAGGAGGGAAGGAGGGAGACAGGAAAGGAGGGAGGGAGAGAGGGAAGGAGGAGGGAGGGGAGGAAGGAACAGAGGGAGAAAGCAAGAGAGAGGGAGGGAGGGAGGGATTACCTGGCATGACTATTCAGAGTGGAGCCTAGGAGACCCTCGCATCTTGCAGTCTCCTCCAAAACAGCCTGTCGGATTCTACCAATATTATTCCACTCCTTTAAGGCCTTTTGGGCTTGAGAAGCACCAATAAAATTCAAATGTTCCTGGAAATGGTAATTCTACTAGCTTCCTTCCAGGGAGATAAAGAGCGGGTGCTTAGAGACAGTGAAGGCGGCAGGGCGGCAGGGAGGAGGGGATGGCAGCCATGACAAACGCAACTGCTGCACAGGGTGTGCGCTGGCAGGAGCACACCAGGGGCCAGAGTGAGGAGGGGCCCTGGGTGGTCACCGAGGCTGCGTCTGTGGCTACGGGGCAGACAGAGGCCGCTCCCAGTGGCTTCCGAGAGGCTGCGTGCTGTGTTCTGCTCTCCCAGGCTCCTTCCTGCCCCAGCTCGCTGCTGTCCTGGGCAATCAAAGAGCGGGACCTCCTTTCACGGAGGGCCAGCCAAAGTACAGGGTGGGTGGGAGCACGGACAAGGGTGGCACTGTTGCAAAGTGTCAGAGCCCGGCCCTCCAGGTCCTGCCCGCACCCTCTAGTCCCCGCCAAGGCCACGCTGAAATATGTCTCCTGCAACATCCCAGTGCGGGAGCAGGGAGGGGCGGCGGGAGGTGGGGGCTCGCAGACACTGGCTGCAAGCCCCAGCCCGCTTGCGCAGAATGTGACCTCATTAAGAGGGCCTGCAGCAGAGACGATTAGGCATCACAGCGAGTCCTCATCCCGTGGTTGTTATTATCAGTCGTTTTCATCATGATTCAGAACTCATAACTCAAAACTGGTACCCCCTCGCCGGCCACAGCTGCCCTGGATCAGCTGATCGGAGCCAGGCTCCCCTGCCACCTACACTCCCACTGTGAATCCACAGCATGTGGACCCATCATGTGCCCAGGCCTCTAGACCTGCCTACAAATGACACGGAGCATCCCACCCCCAGGAGGGCGTGACTGTGGGCCGGTGGTCAGGGAAGGCCTCCTGAGGGAGGCGGCGCCCAGCATGGTGGGGGCAGAGCATGCTAGAACCCAGGGAGGAGCAGAGAGAACCACCAGCACGCCCCTTTCCTCCTAACCACCTGCCTCTGCTCCCTTGCCTGCTACTCCCTAATGGCCTAGAAGTTTCCCATTATCTGTCCCAAAAGCAGCAAAAAGCATTTTCCTCGGAATTCTAGGGTTTGAAGTGGTCTTAATTGCCCCCAGAATCCAGTAGGCTGGTAGTGAGGGAACAAACTCCATTCCTCTTCATGCCTGCTGCTGCTGCCAGAGGGTGACCTCAGGGTCTTCATGGCCCTCCCCCTGCCTTAGCCTGAAGGGGAGGGTCACCTCCCTGGAATTATCTCCCGCAATGGACATTCAGCCCAAGGAAGTCCCTTAGATACTTTATGATGTCTCCCATACAGGGGAAGCTCACCTCTGGGCTGGACGGGGCGCTGCCTTCACAAACAAGGACGGGGCTGCAGGGAGTGGGCTGCCGGAGGGGCAGCACCCAGCCTCAAGCTCCAGTCCACTCACTCATTCATCTGGCCATTTGTTCCCTCCGCTGAACATCTACTGAGCACTGACGACAGGCTAGGTGCTGTGCCGGGATGGAGCATACAATGGTAAGAGCTGTGCTGTCCTCACTGAGTTCACAGCCTGCATAGCACATCATGGGGGAGGCACGTGGGGGAGGCTGGGGGGTCTCTGTCCTTGCCCTCGAGGCGCTCGCAGTCTCAAAAGCTGACACAAGGTGGAAAGGCTGGGAGGGGGTCAGCGTGGATGTCTCCATGGGCATAGGGACACCCGGCAGCTAGCCCAGGGGAGCGTGAGGCCTGCAGACAGGAGGAGTCTGCCCGGAGAGAGGGGAGTATACAGGGCAAGCCTGGAGACTGGAGAAGCACCACAGGCAAAGGCCTAGAAGCGAGACCTAGAACCTTCCAGAAGATTGGAAGACCTAGAACAGCAATGATCCTGGGAGCTTAGCCAGGAAAGGGGAAGCCACCAAAGGGCTTTAGACAGAGGCCTCGAGTGGTCAGATTTACATGTTAGCAGATGACAGGCCACAGAGAGGAGGGCAGACAGGAGGCCACTGCCTTTGTCTGGCGAGAATGGACATCTGAACTGAAGCGGGGGAGGTGGGCAGGGGACAGAGGGCAGACGTGGTAGGTTTAAGGGGGAGAATCGACAGGATGGGGTGACTATCTGGATGTGGGCGCACGAGAGGGAAGCTGCCACCCAGCCTCTGGCTCCAACAGCAGGAAGGACAGTTGAGCCAGTCACCGAGGGGGGGTGCAGCAGACAGGGAACAGGCTTGTGGGGAACGGTGGGATGGTTCGGTTTTGAACTTGCTGAGTTTGTCGTTTTTGTGGGACAAGTGAGAGGTGCTAGAAACTATCAGATAGTCCCGCCTGGACCTTGGGGGTTGCAGATTTGGACGACAATGGCAAGCTGAAGTCATAAATGAGGTCATCCAGTTTGTAAATGACAGTGAGGATAAATCGCAGAGGAACACCATTATACAGCAGAAAGGGAAAGCAAAGGAAGAGGGACCTGGGGAGAGTTGAGGAAGAGAGAGAGAGAGAGGAAAAACACAGGGAGTAAAGAGTGAGCGCATTAGGGCTTTTCTGCATAGAACAACAAAGTCAATTCAAACTGAACTAAATAATAAAAGTGATTCAAAGGCGTACGAGAGACATGAAGAGCCAGGCTAGCTTCAGGTTCAGTTCGATTCAGCTGCTGTACCAATGACATCAAGGATCCAGTTTCTTTCTGTCCTTTGGCTCTGCCTTCTGCGGGATTAGCTTGATTCCAATACCAGCTGCCAAACACCCAGGTTTCCTACCTCCCCTTCCAGACCCAGGGGGAAGAGGCCGTCATACCCAGAGATCTCCCAGAAGAGCAAGGAAACTTCCTACCTAGAAACTACCAACAAAGATGTTCCCCAAACTCATTGTCTTGAATTTGGTCACATCTCTATCCTGGAAGCAATTTCTGTGGCTCGGATTAGCCTCTGCCAAAGCCATTTTCCCCAGACTTAGAGCATGAGATGGAGTCGATTTTCCACAAAGCACATAGGGGAGTGGATTCCTCAAATAAAAAAGGGTACAGTAGTTATCTTATTACCAAAAGAGAGAAAGAATGGATGTTAGGGAGGCAATCAGGATGCAAAGTAACACAGATGAGAGTTTTCAAGAAAGAGGAAGAGGTCAACAGTGGCAAAAGCTGCAGAGAGGGGGAGGAACCCAAATCGCATGGGCATGCAATGTGATGGCCGGTGTCCATTAGGAATTTTTTTCCTGGAAATTATAATCCTTGCAGGGAGTCAACCATGCATAGGCTTCAGCCAGGATGTGTACACGCACGTGTATGCATGTCCAGGCTTTAGATAGGATGTGTATGGTAGCACATGTGTGTGTGTACATGTGTACGTGCCAGTGCATGCACCCACACCACACACTGGGAAGGAGGGTGTGCCCAGCAGAGGGAGGGTCTTGTGTAGAGATCTGGAGGCACGGCTCTGAGCACACTCTGATGGGGAAAAGCAGGAATCTGGGCTGTAAAGATGAAGTGGCAAGAGATGAGCTGTGAGCAGAGGCCAAATCTCAGTGGCTCTAAGAAGGTCCCCACTGGGCCCCTTCCACATGGCCGTGAAGGCTGTGGGAACCGCTGGAGGGCTCCAAGCAGGGGATGGCACGGCCACACTGAAGGCTGGGAAAATTGCTGTGGCCTCAGGGTGAGGAAGAAAGCAGGCAGGAAGAGCGCTGGGGAGGCTATTGCTGGTGCCCGGGTGGCCTCAGCAAAGGTGGTGCTGGCAGGTGGTGACAGGAAGAGGATAGAGGCTGATGTGGAGGGAGAGAGGGGAGGCGCCCTGGAGCAGAGCAGGGCCCTGCCCTAACCCTCTCCCCAGCCCCTTCTGACACTTCTGACATGCCAGCGACATCACAACACCCTGCCGCAGTCAGGATGACTGGCTATTAATTGCGGAAAGGAAATTGCCTGTGCAGGTGTGGGAAACACTGCAGGCTCCAGCTGGCTCCACAGGTGGGGGGTGGAGGGAACGGAGGAAGCTCAAAGAGGAAGGAGGGGAAGAGGGGAGACACTCCCAGTGAAATGGAGATTTGTTTTTATTTTTAAAAAATGCAAGTGCAAGGAGTAGCTGGAGCAGGAGAACAGGATCCTGAGTCTTCATTTTGGAGGCAGGTCCCTCAGTGGCTGGTAATTTTTCTTCTTGAAGATGAAGTGTTTGCAGTCCCTGCTCCAAAAACTTGAACCCCAGGTCCTATTTCTCGTAGACTTTGGCTTTTGTTGAATGGGAGATGCTGGAATCTTTTCCACACGAGACCAGACCAAGTTGCACTCTTGGCTATGCTTCCTTGGCCCTGGCTCTAGTTTTGGGGGGAAGAGGAGAGGGCTGAGGGATTGGTGGATTGGCGAATGGGGGGGGGGCGGGGATGGGGAAGGAGGAATGGACAGCTCTTCCCAAGAGCCCCCGGATGAGAGGACGGGAAGGAAGTGCTGGTCAAGCAGCTAATCCTCTGCCTCCGCTTTCCGCTTAGCATCCCCAGCCCTGGGGTTTGGGCCCTTGTCTGACTCCAGGGTCAGAGGGGGAGGAGGAGGTGCTGAGGATGGAGCATGTTTCCAAGACCTGCTCAGCCAAAACGCAGGCCGCCAATTTGGAAAACACAAGCCCCCCACCAGCCACCACCACCCCTGCCTCCACCCCCACACATGGAATTGCCCCGCTCATCTCTCCTGGATATTGTCCACATTCGACCCTGACAATGGCCAAGGGAAGAAGACCAGGACGCTGGGGTGGACGGGATTAGCCAAGCGAGTGCCAATGCTCAGTGCTTCGACCTTCTCTCTGCCCCAAAGTAGCAGTGGCGTCTAGAAAGTGTCAAACTAGAAGTCCTGGTCTCTATTTTCAGAAGATGCTCAAGGAAATCTCTTCCTCCACCTAAAAACCTCTCCATCCCATCTCCAGGAAGGCCACAAGGTCAAAAGCAGCCTTTTTGCTCGCACCCCGCCCCTTCTTCTCCCTCACTAAGCACCAAGAATAACTTCCTGCTGGGGATGAGGGTGGGTAAATAAAGATTTAATTACAGTTTCTGTTTCTGAGCTGGCTCCCCACCCCCGGGAGAGCCATGTTGCCCTGCCTGGCTGCGGTGTCAACCCGCGGACACTGGCCTAGGGACTCAAACCACAGGCCAGGCGCCACCTGGAGAGGGTCTTGGGCCGGAGGGTGGGCTGCAGGGCCAGCTCCCTCATTCTCACAGCACACCCTGAGCCAGCTCTGGTAGTCCCAGAAAATTCAGTGTTGGGCTACCTTCTTAAGAATCCTAAGTTAGCATGGAAGATGCTTCTAAATCATTGGAAGAGAGGGTAATTTTTCCCCCAGATGTCTCCAGGCCAGCACTGTCCCCACCTCCAATTTCCAAATCTCACCCTCTACCCCCACCACATTCTCGCTGCTGTGTGGCCATCGGCTAGGGTTGCTTCACGCGCACTTCCTTGTGGACCGGCCCAGGCACACGACTCCAACTCTGATAAGCAGATGAAGAGGGTATTTCTTCCCACAGAACCCCTTAAACTCCTCAGAGACCCCGTTGAATCTGGTCATCAAATGTTCCTGAAAACCAGCTCTGAGCCTGGGGGCGGCGTGTGCGGAGCTATGTGGAAACTATCTTTCTGGTCTGGGACCTCACCCACCAGGATTCGTTCACTGCCTTTGTTGTCCAAGAATTTGAGTTAGGAATCCCTCCAGGAGGTGGGAGGAGAGATCCAAACGAAGAAGAGAATAAAAGCTTTTAGACACGGTCTGGTCTGTGCCAAGAACAGCTTCGGAGGCAGGACCATCAAAGGAAAGCCGGCTGATACCTCTGTTTGTTGACTCGGTGAAATACTCCATCTCAGGGTTATTGCCGTTGAAAACATCTCCTCTATCTGGAATCTTTTCTACACCAAGTGTACAATGACTTCATTCATCTCTTCAGAGGAATCTGTCACCAAATCCATAAGCTGCCTCCGCCAGCAGGCGGGGCAGGACACCAGCTTGCCCGACCTCCACCCACCGGGATGAGACAAGGATGCAGTTCCCGTATTAATGAAGCCCCAGATGTCTCTCCTGCCCTGTGGGCTGCACCCTCCTCCCTCCCCCACCCCTGCCCCTGCCCTTCTCACCCTCATAAAGAATCAAAGCAAGGGGAGAGGGACAGAAGCAGAAATTCCATCTCAATCAATGTTCGGGGAGAGTCACATAAACATAGGGCATGTTCCTACCCCAAGAAAAGGAAAACCAACCTTATAGCATGCCTTCTGCATGCCAGACACACGCTATGTCATACATTTGACCTTTATAACAACCCACTGATATTGGGCTTTCATGGTGGAGAAAACTGTTGAAGCAGTGCCCACCCCGTGTCCCATGGAAAGCAGAGGAAAGACCTTCCAGTGGTCCAGATGGCCCAGGGGTTGGGGCTGGGAGGAGTGTCGGGGAAGCAAGGCATCACGTGGCAGACCACCCCGACCAACGAGCCATAGTTCTGGGACTGGGGAGCAGCTACAGGGGCCTCCAAACCTCATCCGCTAGATCAGCTAAATCCATGGCAGCCCCATCTCAGGAGACTTGTGACCCTCGCAAAAGAGCTAAGAGTTAAACTGATGCCCAAAGCACACCTCCCTTTAAAGGGAGAGCAGAATCCAAGTGCTGGTAGTGGGGGCAGTGCCAGCCTCAGAGAAACCCCGCGGCTCCTGACAAAAGGGCAGACAGAAACTTGACGCTTGGGTTTGGCTAACCTAAGAATAAAAAAGACAAAATACTCCAGGCAGGCGTTAGTCAGGGGCTGGACGGAGATGGAGATAGAACAGGGAATCCTCACAGACCCAGATGAGCCAGGGTGTCTCCTGTCTTCTGTCCTGACAAGCATTGCCACCACCTCCTCAGGGAAGCTTCCCCTGACCCTGGCCCGGAGAGATCTTTGAATTCCCAGGGCACCTTATCTGTACCTGTTTTATGGCACTAACTGGATTCTGCCTTTTGTGGCAGGCATGTGCATTCCTATCTCCTCTTCCTCTGGAACGAAGGGCAAGGGTGGAGACTTACTATTCCTGTGTCCCTCTCGGCAGCTGCCACAGTGCCCAGGGCACTGAGTGCTTGACAGATACACATTGAAGAAATGAAGGCAGGTACAGGCAAGGAAGGGAGCAAGGTCACAGAGGAAGGTCAGGATGGCCCTGCTGGTCGCCAGGACTTGTGAACCAACTGCCCCCTGCCCTACCCGTCCCCTGCCTCCCCCAGACACTTCCAGGGGGCGGGCAGTGGGCAGCCCCGTCTGCAGGGAGGAGGCCTTTCCCTAGGCCGCCCTCCTCCCCTCCAGGCAGGAAGCGATCCTGCCAAGTGATCCTGCCGATCGCATCTGCAGAACCACAATTGAGCCTCACTCTCTCGAGTGATTTGTGTGTCAAAAACACGCCAAGGCTGTAAATCAGGTGATAGGAAGCTCTGTCTCCTGTTTTCCTGCTCAGCCAGACGGAGACAGAATGTACTGCCACCGGCTCCCAAATCTGGAAAACCAAGTCTGATTTAAGAGGAGATTTTTAACAGGCATTAACATGGGGCAGGGCCGGGGAGTGGGGGTCCCTGGGTCTCCCTCCCCTGCCCTGGAGGAGAGAGGAGAAAGCCCTTCCTCCCCAGCCCGGGGGGCTTAGCGGGTGGGGAACCTGGGAGCCAGGTGCCTAACCCGCCCTGGGGGTCAAGGGCAGCGGCTTATAGCTCCTCCCCGGGAGGCTGGGACGCTCGGAGGGGAATTTTCCACTGCCCAGTTCAATTCAGCTCACGCTGCTGCAGCCTTGAGTGTTTACAGTGAGGGCAGCAGGAAGGTGGGGGAGCCCTCGAGGAGGTCCCCCGTCCCATAGGTCCCTAGGTCTGTCTCAGAGCCTGCACCCGGGTGCTGGCGTGTGCGGAGGGCCCTGGTTGCGGGGAGGTGGGGGACAGAAGCCAATGCGTGGCCTCCCCGCCTCTGTTCCTCCCTGTCGCAGGCCGCCCGGGAGATGCCCGGCATGGGTGACGGCTCCCTGCCTCCCGCCCCGCTCCTCCCCTCCCCTCCCCTCCCCGGAACCGCCGCCCCCGCAGCCCTGAGCCGCTCATGCCCTCTGGGTTCTGTTTTCATTCCAGGCTGTGGATCCGGTCGTGGGAAGCAGGTAGGAAACCAAGATTCTGGGGGTTAAATGAAGAAATATATTTAGTGCTCACAGAAAGCCAAATATTGGGTTAGCAGCCAGGAATGGACAGGGAGAAAACCCAAAGCAAACAGCAGAGGAAAGAAATTCCTACCAAACAAGGTCCCCATTCATTCTTCCAATCCCAGGTGCAGGGGCCTCCAGGGGAGAGACCGCTGAGCGCAAGACTTTGATGGGACCCCAAACTCGGATCCTACACTGCCCGTGGGCCCAAGGGGCTCTCGGTCCCTCCCCGAAAAGGCTCTTGATATCTGCGTTGGCAGTAGCACCCTAGAGCTCATCGAGTTGGCCCTGAAGCCCTTTGGCAGCCAGGGGTGGGGCTGGGGAGGAAGAACGAAGTGAAATGTTCCTGGTTTGACTTTGAATAAGTGACTTAACCTCTCTGGGCTTCATCTATGGAATGTGAGGGTCGGGTTATGATTTCACAGGTGGTAACATCCTGTTATTCTGTTTCTGCCTAAAATAAGCAGCCCTAAGAATGAGTGTGAGCAAGACTGTGACAGCAGTACCCATCTGTTTCTGAAAGAGTTTAGGGCGAGGCCTGAGGGAGATAAAGAGATATATTTCTGCTTATTCTCCCCTCTCAGCTTTCTGTGCCTCGGCCCTCCACAAAGGAAATTTCTAGGGCCTGAGCTGACCCCTCCAGAAACCCCAGCCTTCGGTGACATGCTTCTGGAACCCGCTCAGACTGCTACTTTGTCAGGTAACAGCCTGGCCCGGGAGGACTGTAACACCCAGCCTGGCTATGGGGTTCAGTGATTCAGGGGAGGCTGGGGGAGGTAGGTGGAGAGCGCGCAGCATCAGAAGGAAGAAACATCACAGACCTCCCGGACACTTTCTGTGGGATCACAGATAAGGCAAAATTTGTCCTCCTGACTCCAAGACTCATTCGTCTCAAGCCACTGAATTATCTCACCCCCTCGTGGAGGTGTTTGGGGGAGATCTGTAGTAGAAGGCTGGGTCCCAGGTAATAAAGGACCCTTAGGGGCAGAAGTTGTCAGTGAGGGGGTAAAGGACGGACTTCTGACCAACCAGAAGAAAGGAAAGATGGGAATTCCTTTCCCCTAGGTCTGTCTCTCTTTCTCTGGGTCTCTGTTTATTTCTCCTGCACTCGACTCTCTGTTTCCCTCTCCCCAGTTTCCATAAAGGGGCCAAGCTACGGGTGGAATCTGGGCATCCCCACACCTCATGGTCAGGAAACGTCACCCTGAGGACTGGCATTTCCTGTGTGCTGATGAATGCCCACTCCAAAGAGTCCCAGCCTGAAGGTGGCCCTGTCTACTAGTTCCCTCCCCTCCCATCCTTGTCTCCCCCAGCTCCAGCCCTCTGCAGCAGGGACTCAACAAACATGCATCTGTTGGATGAATCATGGGACCAGAACGTTGGCAGAGGACATGCAGGACCAGCCACTGACAAAATTGGCAAAGAAAATGAGTTCCCACAAACCTGCTCCTTCCCCTGCGTTCCTTAAGCTCTGTACATTGTACTGCCTTCTACCAGTTTTCCAGAAACTAAAAGTCGTCCTTGACATGCACCCAATCAGTCACCTCCTATTTACCTCCCAAATTCATCCCTACAGTCTCACCACGCCCACTGCCGCTGCCCCGTGGGCCTTGGGTGTGCCCCACCCAGGTTACAGAAACTCCCTTCGAGCCGGCAACCCTGTCTGTGTGTGGCTCCTCTTCCTTCCAAACTCCCTGGCCTAGCCAGAGAACTATTTCTAAAAGGTATACATCCCAAATCATCTCACTTTCCTGCATGCAAGTTTTCATCCTCTGTCCACTACCCAGAGGACAACATCTGAATATATTAGTGAGCAAAGGAAAGCTTTTCACCCACTGAACCTAGCACATCTGTTTCCATTTCCCTGATCCCCACTCAGAGCTAGTGACAGCCCCATAAACAGGTCCTGCTGGACTTTCAGTCAAGATGGAGTGGTGAGTTCTCTGTTCCAACCACAAAACTGTGGTGAATAAAACATTTTAATATATAACCCAACATCCATAGCTGGGCTCAAAAACAAAGCGAGCTTTCTGTGAACCAGAAGCAGAACAGAGCAGAGCCCAAAATCATTAGATTGGGCTGTGACTGAGGTGCTGCTGGGCTCTGGGTCCCCAGGATCTGTTAGAAGAGCCTGGAGTGTGGTTACCTTTGAAAGGGTAGTGACTACGACAAGCGCCAGGGGCCTTCTGGAGGCCAATAATGTTCTCTTTCTTGCTTTGGGTGTTTATTTCACAGGAGCATTCCCTTTGTGAAAACTCACCTAGGTGTTCATTTATGATTTGTGTGCTTTTCTGTATATATGATATGCTTCAGTTGAAAAGTTCACTTGAAAAAAATGTTTTTCTGGGAGACAGGAGACCAGAGGAAGATCCTGGCTTTCAGCTGCTGGGGACCAGGGTAGGCTGAGGTAAGGGAGCATGGAAATAGAGCAAAGGAGGAACTGTGCCAGGCCACCACTGGCTCCACATCTGGGCTGGCATTATTCTGGCGAAGGAGGAAGAACCAAGAAATGACACATAAGAGCTCGCTCTGGAATGGGGACTTAGGAGACCGGGTGGAGGCAACCACAAAACCATAAATTGCACATTAGGGAAGAGGAGAAAAAAGACAAAAACAAAACAAATTGCAGGGTTGGGTGGGGGGACTGCCATTGAAGTGGATCTGCAAATCCAAATTCCAGAACACATTTTAACAATGAAAAAGCCTAATGCTAAAAAAGATGGCAACATCAATAAACAACATGAATTCGTTCCAGTTGACATCAATTTTATAAAGCACTAGTGGTAAAGTCTATCAATTTTATAGAGTAGTAGTAAAATCGATCAGTTTTACATTGTGTAAGTTTTCAAGCATATTCATATTTACATTGCTCAAAGAAATCAAAAAGGCATCATATCTATTAAAAATAAGCAAGAAATGTTAGATGAAAACAGGTAGAAATGGAACATAAAAAAGAACTAATTGGGAAGAAAAAAAAGATGAAAAAGAAGAACCAACTGGAAATCTTAGACGCAAAAAATAGTCACTGACTTTTTTTTAAGCTTCAATATTCAGGTTAAACTCTAGACTGAGTGTAGGCAAAGAGAAAAGATGATAATTTGGGAGATAGTAAGGAAAAAATCATCCAAAATGCAGCACAAAGAGGCAAAGAAGGAAAAATATGAAAGACAAGTTAAGACATGAAGATTAGGACACTCTAGCCTAAGGGAGATTTAGAAGAAGAAAGTGGAGCAAATGGTCATATGTTTTATTTTTTTGTTGCTGTTGTTGATTTTTGTTTCTATCAGTATTCTTACTACTACCTTCTAAGCTCTTCTTTGTACCAGAGATTTGGAAGGCAGATTGGAGACTGGAGTCTTTTCTTCCTCCAGCAGTGGCAGCCCATGTCTAGACTTGCTCAGACAGCTTATGTGGAGTCTGGCTGGACCCCACTCCTCTGCCACACATCAACCCCAGGGCTGCAAGGTAAGTGTGATACCAGCAGAGGTTTCCTCTCGTTCCCTGACATCTGGATGATAACAGCAACTTCCTGGCTCTCTGGGCCATAGATACAGTGGTGAATCTGAAAGTTTGGTGCAGCCCCTGACTTTCCTTCCAATGTATTTGTTAGCACCAAATTCCCTATATTAAATCCCTTTGTGTTTGAAATACCTAGAGTAGTTTCTGTGTTGTGGACTGATGAAGGTATAATGGCGGTATTTGAAGATACACTACTTTTTCCCATAAAATAGACCCAAAAAATAAAGAGTTATAAAACAGAAGAGAAAAGATCAGAAAATTAGAGAATAAGATCAGGAGGTCCAGCCTTCAAATAATAGGAGTTCTAGAAACAGACCTTAGGGGAAACTGAGAGACAAAACTTATCAAAAAAATAATTCAAGAAATGTTCCCAGAACCAAAGAATGTTAAGTTCTCAAACTGAAAGAGCCTACGTAGTGCACAGCACAAAGGATGAAAATAGACCCATGCCAAGGCACATCATAATCTTTAGGGATGAAGAGAAGATCCTACAAGCTTCCGGGGGTTGGGGGGACAGTCATATACTCGGTATCAAGAACCACAATGCATTCAGACTTCTCAAAAGCAATCTAGAAAAGAAATCTAGCAAAAGAAATCTAGAAAATAATGAAGTAACATTCCTCGAAATTCTAAAGAAAAAATTATTTCTAACATAAAATTTCACACTCAAAGTAGCAATCACATGTAAGGATAGGAAAAAACAACAATTTTTACATGTACAAAGACTCGTTTTAAAAATGTATTTCCTAAGTACCTTCTCTCAGGAAGCTACTGGAAAATGTGTTCCACCAAAAATAAGGAAACAAACCAAGAAAGAGGAATACAAAAAACCAAACCTGAAAAGTGATGAAGGTAATTCCTAGGATGATGATGAAGAGAGATACTAGGTAATAACTGTGTAATAAGTGTACAAGGCAACCAGTCCAGACTGGAGCATATCAGAATGCTCCAGAAAAGATTTCCTCAACAAGATAAAATTGAGGGACCGCTTAACGTTTGGATATACTGACAGAAGATTTAAGTAACTTGGGCTGAATTATTAATAGTAATAAGAATACAGAAAACTAAGTAAATGAAAAAGGAAGACAATCATGAACTCCAGGGAAAATAGAAAGTTGTGCAGAAAAGAAAAATTAATCATAGTACACTGCATGGCTCAGCTGTGAATATTATTAAATAGTCACAATAATGTACATATTTAATATGAATCGAATGAAAATTATGGTATTGGGAAGATTAAGGGACAGGAGAATGTCTGTGTGTGGTGGTGGGGAAGGAGGTGAAAGAGAGCTAAAGCCTTATTGTCCATAGAGGGAAGTCCATAAATGAAGACTATAACTGAAAAACAAAGAAGCAGGAATATAGGCATAGTATTTTGAGATACAGAGGTAAACCACGCACACACACACCAAAAAAACAGTTAAAAGAGTTGAAAAGGCTGGGCATGGTGGCTCACACCTCTAATCCTAGCACTTTGGGAGGCTGAGGCAGGAGGATTGCTTGAGGCCAGGAGTTTGAGACCAGCCTGGGCAACACAGCAAGACCCTGTCTCTACAAAAAAGAAAAAAAAGAAAGAAAGAAAGAAAGAAAGAGAAAAAGGAGGCAGGAGGGTCATTCGAGCTCCAGAGTGGGAGGCTGCAGTGTGCTGTGTTCGTGCCTATGAATGGCCACTGCACTCCAGCCTGGACAACGTGGCAAGACCCTGTCTCAATCAACCAATCAATCAATGAGTTGAAAAAGGTTGCCGCTAAAGAACGGGAAGTGGGAGGCAGGGAGTAGGGACTAGTGTTTCGCATAACAAGTCCTATAGAGCAATTTAACGCTTTAATTTATGTGTGTGTATGATTTCAAATAGATAAAATTTATGCCAGGCGTGGTGGCGCACACCTGTAGTCCCAGCTTCTTGGGAGGCTGAGGCAGGAGGATGCTTGAGCCCAGGAGTTTGAGGCTGCAGTGAGCTGTGATGACGCCACTGCACTCCAGCCTGGGCAACAGAACGGCACCCTATCTTAAAAAAAAAAAAAAGATGAAATTTTTAAAAATAAGATCAGAAATAAGAAATCTGTCCCAGACGGTTTTAGAAACTTCTTTTCTTAAGCCTTTAAGGCACAAATAAACTCTCTCTTAAACAAATATTTTCAGTTCCTGTGCCAGTTGTCCTCCCAAATTCTTCTGGTAAGATTTCTGTAGGGCACAGGATAGCCCAGCTATAGATTACATTTTCCAGCCACCCTTGCAACTAGATGTGTGTGTGTGACTAAATTCTCACCTTTAATTATGAGCAAAATTGGTATGCTACTTCTCCACCACTTGCCATATTCATTTCCTAGGGCTGCTGTAATGAAGTACCACAAACAGGGTGGCTGGAACAACAGAAATTTGTTCTTTCACAGTTCTGGAGGCCAGAAGTCCAAGATCAAGGTGTCAGTAGGGTTGGTTCCTTCTGAGGGTTAGGAGAGAAAATCTGCTTCATCCCTCTCTCCTACCTTCAGATGGTTTCCTGGCAATCTTGGGCATTCCTTGGCCAATCTCTGCCTTCGTGTTCATGTAGCATTCTCCCTAAGGTGTGTCTATATCCACATTCCCCTTTTTATAAGGACATCAGTCACATTGGATTAGAGGTCCACCTATACCACTTTCTGAAGAAGTTTTCTTCAGAAATAGAAAAAGAAATCCTAAAATTTGTACAGAACCACAAAAGACCCCAGAATAGCAAAAGCAATGATGAACAAAAAGAACAGAGCTGGAAGTATCACACTCCTAGACTTCAAAAGATACTACAAAGCTGTAGTAACCAAAACAGTATGGTACTGACATAAAAACAGAGACACAGACAAATGGAACAGAATAGAGAACCTAGAAATTAATCCACATATCTACAGCCAACTAATTTTTGACAAAGGTGCCAAGAACACTCATTGAGGAAAGGATGGTCTCTTCGATAAATGGTACTAGGATATCCATATGCAGAAGAATGAAACTGGACCCCCACCCTCACCCTGTACAAAAATCAACTCAAAATGGATCAAAGACCTAAATGTAAGACCCAAAACTGTAAAACTACTAGAAGAAGACATAGCGGGAACACTTCAGGACATTGGTTTGGGAAAAGATTTTATGAATAAGATCTCAAAGGCATAGGAAACAAGCAAAAATAAACAAAAGGGATTATATCAAACTAAAAAGCTTCTGCCCAGCAAGGGAAATAATCAACAGAGTGAAAATGCAACCTACAGAATGGGAGAAAATATTTGCAAACTACTCATCCAACAGAGGATTAATATCCAGAATATACAAGGAATTCAAATATCTCAACAGCAAAAAAAACAAACAAACAAAAAAAAAAAAAAAACCACCACCAAAATTCAATTAAAAAATGGGCAAATTATCTGAACAGACATTTCTGATGAGAAGATATACAAATGGCCAAAAAATATATTTTAAAATGCTCAGCATCACTAATCATCAGGGAAATGCAAATCAAAACCACAATGAGGATCGTTGGCTAATATCAAAAAGACAAAAAATAATAATTGCTGGCAAGGATACAGATAAAAGGGAACTCTTATACACTGTTGGTGGGAATGTAAACTAGTATAGTCATTATGGAGAACAGAGTGGAGGGTCCTCAAAAGACTACACAGAACTACCATGTGATCCAGCAACTTCACGACTGGACAGTTATCCAAAGGAAAGGAAATCATTGTATCAAAGAAACGCCTGCACCCCCATGTTGATTGCAGCATTATTCACAATAGTGATAAGATATGGAATTAATCTAGGTGTCCAACAACAGTTGAGTGGGTAAAGAAAATGTGTTATACATACACCATGGAATACTATTCAGCTATAAAAAAAAGTGAAATCCTGTCATTCTCAGCAACCTGGACAGAACTGGAGGACATTATGTTAAGTTAAATGAGCTGGGAACAGAAAGTAAACACCGCATGTTCTCACTCATATGTGGAAGCTAAAAAATGTTGATCTCACAGAAGTAAAAGTAGAACAGACGATACTAGAGGCTGAAAAGAGTAGGAGGAAGGGAGGTATAGTGACAGGTTTGTTAAAGGATACAAAATTACAGCTAGATAGGAGGAATAAGTTCTAGCATTCTATACCACTGTGGGATGACTGTAGTTAACAATAATATATTTTACAGTTTCAAATAGCTAGAAGGAAGACATTGAATGTTCCCAACACAAAGAAATGATAAATGTTTGAGATGATAGATATGCTAACTACTTTGATCTGATCACGATAGATATGTATTGAAACATCAGTATGTACCCCATGAATATGTACAATTATTTGTCAATTAAAAATAAAATTTTAAATTAAAAAAAAAAAGGAAATTGCCCTCCACCTTCTCTATTCTCCTCTTCCCATTAGCTGTGTACACATAGAGCTGAACCAGTTTTGGCCACAGAGATGAAGGCAAACACCTTAGGAGATAATAGCAGAGAAACACAATGGGAAAACCCTGGGTCTCCAAATGACTACTCGAGAAGAGCTGCTCCACCAGCCTAGGCATTCGTTTGCAGGTTGTGAGCGAGAAGTACACAAAGGTACTTCCACCTTATTTAAGCAACTGTGTTTGGGTTCTGTTGTTGCTGTTGTTATTGTTGTAATAGGGGCTTAGCCTTTACCCTAACAAATACAGTTATCCAAGTCACTTCATAAGGATCTTAACTTTCATACCAAAAACTAGCAAACACAGAATTTAAAAAAAAATGATAGAGCAATATCTGATCATAGATTCAGAGTTCTAAATGAAATACTAGCAAATTAAATTCCAGGAAGGATATATATATATATACACATCATGACCTAGTTGTGTTTATCTCAGAAATTCAAAAATGGAATGTTCAACATGAGAAAATCTATCAAAGTGTGCTACTTTAACAGATTAAAGGAGAAAAAATCCACTTAACATAATAGATGAAGCAAAAATATTTGCTACAATTCAATACTCACACAATTGAATATGAAGACATGGAGTATATATTAATAGTTAATGTGAAGGAATTGTTTTTAAATTTGTTTAGGCTTGATAATGGTACTATGGTTATTTTTCTTTTTTAAAGAATTCTTATTTTTTAAGAAATTCTTTTTTAAGGATAGATAGTGAAATATGGACAGATAACATGATGTAATGTCTGGAATTTGCTTCAAATAACACAGAAGGGGGAAAAGTTAGCAGAGATATAGATAAAACAAAATTGGCCATGAGCCAGCAATTATTGAGGCTGTGTAACAGGTAGACAGTGATTTATTATACTAGTCTGCCTACTTTTATATGTGTTTAAATTTTTCCATAATAAAAAGTTAAAAACATCCAAACCCATTCATGACTTTAAAAGAAAATAGACACAGAAGCCAATGTCCTTAACCTGACAAAAGTCATCCATCAAGCTTAAGAGTTAAAGTCACTTCTGTAATGACACTTGAAATCATTGCCATTAAAGTCAAGAACTAGATGAGGTGCCTGTTGTCACTGCTTCTGCTCAACACTGTACTAGAGGTCATAGCCAATGTGGTACAAGAAGGAGAAGAGAGAGGGTAAGAGTTGGAGAATGAGGGGAGAGACAAAACTATCCTTATTTGCAAATAGTAAGATAGTACACACAAAATCAAAAAAATGGATAAACTATTAAAACAAGGATATCTAATTTAAAAACCCATTATATTCATAGTAACAACCAAAATGATCCAGTGTCCAGGAATAAATCTAATAAAAGATGTGCTTTCTGAAGAAAATTATAAAACATTATTAAGAATCTAAAAGGAGACTTGAATAAATGAATAGATATATGATTTTTATCTGTTTGAAAATTTCATCTTGAAAAGATATCAGTTATCCCAAAATTAATATATTAATTCAATGCAATTTCCATAAAATCTCCCAATTAGATTTTTCTTGTAACTTGACAAGTTTATCCCAAAATTCACATGAAAGATCAAAGGTCAAGAAAAGCTAAGACAATTTTGAACAAGGTGACAGGATTTGCCCTACCAGATACCAAGGCCTCTTCTAAATCCATAATAGTTAATTCAGTGAGATAATTGAGGAAGAACAGACAAACAGATGAACAAAAAAGAATAAAGAGCCCAGAAACCCACATATCTTTGTAAACTTAATATAAGACAGAGGAGATATCCCTCAACATCAGTAGGGAAAGGACGAATTATTTGTTTAATTGTACTAGGGCACTGGTTACTCACCTGGAAAAAAAATTAGATGTCTACCTCACACCATATAGAAAACATAAATTCCAGGTATCCAAAAGACATAAGCATAAAAAAGAAAAAATTTTAAACTTTTAGAGAAAAATATAGCAGGATACCTTTATGACCTCAGCATTGAAAAGGAATACATAAGTAAAACACAAAAGCCTAATCCGTAAAGGAAAATATTGATAAATTTGACTATAATAAAATGTAAAACTTGCATTTAAATAAGAGAGAACATCGAAAAATTTAAAGACAAGGACCAGGAGAAGATGCATGCAATATCTTGGGGTTAGAGTTTATAAGGACCTCTTAAAGATCAGTTTAAGAGAGGTTCCAGTCCCCACCTTGTCTCTTCCACTGAATGCAGCTATAAGTCCTGGACAGTCTGCACGGAGCAGCTAACTATCTGAGGACACAGAAAAGTAAATGGTAATAAGCCAACTGGAGAAGATACCAGAATTCAAAATTCCACCCAACCAGTTTACCATTTTTTCCCCTTTAATATCACCTGGCCCGAAGGAAGCCCAAAACCCAGAAGTATACACCAGATGAGGACAGAAAGAGCAACCAAAACAAAACTTTTGTGGTCTAAGGAAGAGGGAAAAGGGACTAAGGTTCAGAAAGAGTCCCATATTTTTGCTTTTGTTCTCTCTTTTTTTTTTCTCTCTCTCCTATTCCAGACCCCAGGCAATACCACAGTAGAGCCACAGTATTGGTAGGTGCCTAAACCCAGCAGGAAATAGAGGAGCTATGATCTCTGGAGCTTGGGGCAAATTCCCATTGCTAATTGCTCTCTGATTTGAATAACTGCAGATTCCTCATCAAAAACCATAGAAGCTAGAAGGGGGAGGAACATTTTTAAAGTGCTAAAGTGAAAATACTGTGAACCAATAATTCCATATCCAATTTAATATAATCCCTATGAAAATTCCAACTGCATATTTTGTGCAGAAATGGACAAGCTGATCCTAAAATTTATATGACATTGCACAGGACCCAAAATAGCCAAATCAATTTTTAAAAAAAGAACAAACTTGGAGGACTCACACTTCCCAATTTTAAAACTTACTACAAAACTACAGTAATCAAAATAGTGTAGTACTAGCATAAGGATAAATATATAGACCAATGGAATAGAACTGAGAGTCCAGAAATAAACTCATACATCTACAGTCAATAGATTTTTGACAGGTTTCAAGATCATTCAATGGGGAAAGAATAGTCCTCAACAAATGGTGCTGAAACAACTAGATAAAAGAATGAAGTTGGCCCCTTACCTCACACCATATGCAAAAATTAACTCAAAATGGATCAAAGACATAAATACAAGAGCTAAATCTATAAATCTCTTAGAATAAAACATAGGTATAAATCTCTTTGACCTTAGATTTGGCAATGGAGTCTTAGATATGACACCAAAAGCACAACCAACAAAATAAAAATAGGTAAATTGGATTTTATTAAAATCAAAAACTTTTGCATATCAAAATATGCTATATTAAGAAAAGGAAAGACAGACTACAGAATGGGAGAAAATATTTATAAACTGTATGTCTAGTATCCAGGATATATAAAGGATGCTTACAACTCAACAACAAAAAGACAAATAATTCAATTCAAAACTGGGCCAAAGCCTTGAATAGACATTTCTCCAAAGAAGATACACAAATGACCAATAAGCACGTGAAAAGATGCTCAATATCATTAGTTACTAGGGAAATGCAAATAAAAAACCACAATGAGAAACCACTTCACACCCATTAGGATGGCTATGATCAAAAAACAAAACACAGAAAATAACAAGTGTTGGTGAGGATGTGGAAAAGTTAAACCTACACACGACCTAGCAATTCCACTCCTAGGTAGAAGTCTAAGAGAATTGAAAACAGGTGTTCAAACAAAAACTTGTGCAGGAATGTTCATAGCAGCATTAGTCATAATAGCCAAAAAGTGGAAACAACCCGAATTTTCATCAACTGACGAATGGATAAACAAAACATGGTAGGTTCACACGATGGAATATCATTCAATCGTAAGAAAGTATGAAGTCCTGATACATGCTACAACGTGGATGAACCTTGAGGCACACTATGTGAAAGAAGCCAGACACGAAAGTCCACATCTTGTATGATTCCATTTATATAAAGTGTCCAGAATAGGCAAATCCATACAGAGCAGAGCAGATGAGGGGTTACCAGGGGCTGGGGAGAGGGGGAAATGCCTGCTTAATGGGTACAGAGTTTCTTTTTAGGTGAGGAAAACGTTCTGGAGTTAGAGAGTGGTGATGGTTACGCAGCATTAGGAATATACTAAAAGCCACTGAGCTGTAAACTTTAAAACGGTTTAAATGGTGAATCAAATATTATGTAAAAATTACCTCAATTTTAGCAAAAAGAATTCTATATCCAGTGAAAATACTCTTCAAGGATGAGAGTGAAAAGAAGACATTCTCAAATGAAGGGAAACTAAGAGAGCCTGTCGTCAGCAGACCTGTTCCAGAACAAATGCTAAAGAAAGTTCTTTAGATGGAAGGAAAAGTGTATCTGAAGGGAATTTAGAACGTCAAGAATGAAGAAAGAGAAGCAAAAATTGGTCGAAATCAAGTTAAATGTAAGACTGTTCTTCTCTTAAGTTCTTTAAAAGATGTACGTGCTGGGTCTCAGAGGACAATACCACAAAAGTACGGCGCTTTGGTTTGCTGAACACTTTGAACTGAAATAGGAAAGCCTTAGAAGCTGCCTCGGAATAAAGGCCTTTCTGATCCCTCCTGTCACTGTCCCCCAAGTGCAGGGAGGGACTTCCTCTAGAATTTCCTTGTCTAACTAAGGAAACCTTTCCAAAAGAAGTGGAATTGTCTTAAGATCTGTCCCTAGGAATCTCATCAAATAACCAGGAAAGGAGAGACTAAGTCTTCCCCACACTCAGATAGACCCTTCACCTCGTCTTCTGAGAGCAGCTTCAAGGGATTACCTGGGAGACTTTATCTACATGATAAGATGACCTTTGTTCACAAGTGCAGTTCCGCCCCTCACCTTCCTGTAACTTGCTGGTCCCGTTTAAGAGAATCATTTACAAGGTAATATCTGCCAGGCCCATTCATTTCCCCTAAAAATCATTTACAACCCCTCAAATTGCCTACATTTTCCCCATCTCCCTCTCCCCTATGAAGAGGGTATGTAAGCCTCAACCATCTGGCCCTTCTTTGAGTCTCATATTGTACATGACTCCTGTGTTTATGCATATTAATAAATTCATATGCCTTTTTCTCCTATTAATCTATTATCAGTCATTTCAGCAAAACTTTTGGAAGGGAAGCTTTCCCTCTGCCCCTACGTATGACAATTGAACGCGAAAATTATACTGTGGCTCAAGGAGTTTTGGTGTATGTAGGTGACAGATGACAACTACAAGATGAAGGGAGGGGTAAGGGACCTATATGGTAGTAAGGTTTCAAATTCCACGTGAAGTGGTAAAATATTAATTCTAAGTAGACTGTGAAATATTAAGTGTGTATATTATAATCCCTAAAATAACCACTAAAAATTTTTAACTATATAAAGAGATATAGTTAAAACTCAACAGTTAAATTAAAATGGAATACAAAAAAATGTTCAAATAATCCAGTAGAAGGCAAGAAAGGAGAAATGGGAATCAAAAACAGAGGGAACAAACAGAAAACAAATACTGAAATGGGAGACCTAATTTCAAAGACATTAATACTTACATGAAATGAAATGGTCTAAATGACAGAGATTATCAGATTGGATTTTAAAACAAACAGAAAACAAGACCCAACTATTTGCTATCTATAATTTTATAATGTAGGTAGGTTTTTATCTCCAGGCTTAACCTGCTAAAAAATATATTTTAAAATTTTGAAAATACAGGTAGGCTAAAAGTAAAAGAATAGAAAAAGATATTCCATGCAAACACTAATCAAAAGAAAGTTGGAGTGGCTATATTGATATTAGACAAAAGAAAATTCAGAGCAAAGATAATTTCCAGGGATACAGAGCGGTATTACATAATAATAAAAGAGTCAATTCACCAAAAAGACATAACAATTTTAGATGTGTATGCACCTAATAAAAGAGCTTCAAAATACATGCAGCAAAAGCTGATAGAATTGAAAGGAGAATTGGACAAATCCACAATTATAGTTGAAGATTTCAATACTCCTCTTTCCATAATTGATAGAACAAGCCAAGAGAAAATCTGCAAATATAAAGATCTGAACTATTCCATCTACCAACTGGATTCAATTCACATTTACAGAACACTGCACCCAACAAGAACAGAATATACATTCTTCTCAAATGCATGTGGAACATTCACTATGACAGATTATATTAAGGGTCGTAAAACAAACCTTAATAAATTTAATAGCCTTGAAATCCTACAAGTATGTTCTCTGACCATAATGGAATTAAACTAGCAATTAATAATGGAAGGATAACTGGAAAACCTCCAAACACTTGGAAATTAAACAACATAATAATCCATGGGTCACAGGGAAAGCCTCAAGGGAAATTAGAAAATATCTTGAACTGAAAGAAAAGTACAACATAAAATTTGTGAGATGCAGCTAAAGCAGTGCTTAGAGGGAAATATATACTGTTAAATGCTTATATTTGAAAAAGAAGAAAGATCTTAATATTCTAAGCGGCCACATTAAGAAGCTAGAAAAAGAAAAGCAAAGTCAAACAAAAATCAGAAGGAAAGAATAAAAATAAGAAAGAAACCAATGAAATTTAAAACAAAAACAGTAGGAACATCAATAAAACTAAAAGCTAATTTTTCAAAAATTTCAATAAAATTGATAAACCTCTAGCCAGACTAACAAAAAAAGGGCGAGGGGGGTAAGGAAGGGACACAAATTACCTATTCCTGGAACGAAAGAGAAGATATCACTACAGACCCCACATTTAAAGAGAAATGAGGGAGTACTACAAACACTCCACACAAAGACAAATTTGATAACTTATATAAAATGAACCAATTGCATGAAAGCCATAAAGCTTACCTAAGGGCCCAGCTCATGCCTGTAACCCCAGCACTCTGGGAGGCCGAGGGGAAAGGATCACTTCAGGTCAGGAGTTCGAGACCAGCCTGAGCAAGAGCAAGACCCCATCTCTAATAAAAATAGAAAAATTAGCCAGGCGTGGTGGGGTGCGCCTGTAGTCCCACCTACTCGGGAGGCTGAGGCAGGAGGATCGCTTGAGCCCGGGAGTTTAGGTTGCTGTGAGCTAGGCTGATACCCTGGCACTCTGGCCCAGGCAACAGAGCGAGACTTTATCTCAAAAAAAAAAAAGCTTACCTAAGAAGAGGTAGATAACCCAAATAGTCTCCTATCTATTAAAGAAATTGAATTCATAATTTAAAATATTCTGATAGTTTCTTGGGATAATAGAACTGTTAGGCATCCTGATTGCCATGGTGATTATATGAATCTACACATATGTAAAACTCAAAACTGTACACACTCCGTCCCTAAAAATAGTCAATTTTACTCTAATTTTTAAAATTAAAAAAAATCCATGAAGAAAAGGCCAGATGAATTAATAAGTAGACAAAAGTAAACAGGAAATTCCCAGAAGGGACAAACAAAAACTGTAATGATGTTCAACTTCTCTGTAATAAAGAAATGCAATTAAAATAACAATAAACCATTTTATACCCAAAGATTGATAATAGCAAGTATTGGGCAGATGTAGAGTAACGGGACCCTCTCATACTGCTGGTAATGGTACAACTGGTCAATCACTTTGGAGCGGAATTTAATGAAGTGAAACTGACAGTGGGCCTGCCCCTCACCCCAGCAATGCCCCTTCTAAAAATTCTCATAGGAGCACAAAAAAGGACGTGCTCAAAGAAGTTTATTGCAGCATTGTCTGTAATAGGAGCACATTTTTAAAAGCTAGAGAATTAAAACATGGTATATTCCTCATGCAATGGAATACTACACAGTAGTATTTTAAATAATTCATATGCTATTTCATGATATGGTATTTTAAATAAATGAATTTAGACTATGTGGAATTAACATAGATAAAATCTCAAAAATAAAATGTTGAATGCAAAAGCACACTGTCAAATGACACTAGTTATATAAGTTTGAGAACGTGCAAAACGATGTTATGTATCATTGATGGACATCTACAAATGCTTTAACAGTATAAAAACATGCCTGGGAAACATAAATACAAGCTCGGAATGGTTGTTATCTCAGAGTAGAATACACAAGGGGACTTCAATTGTATCTGTAACTTTTTTTCTTTTTAAGAAAAACTAACAAGCCAGGCAAAATATTAGAATTTAATAGAGATAGATAGTGTGGATTCATGGAAATTCATTATGTTATTCTTTGTGTTTTTCTTGGAATTATAAATATTTCATAATCAAAATAATTCTTACCTCTGCACACAAAAATACATTGTAAGGGCCAAGGGGGGACCAAGGGGAAAGTTCCCCTTGGCTCTCTGAAGGTTTGCTGAAAAATCACTGAAATAAGGCAGATTGATTAATAGGAGAAAAGGCATGCAAACTTATGTAATGTGTATACACAGGAGTGTTCAGAATGAAGACCCAAAGAGACAGGGGAAATTGTCCGTTTTTATGCTTAAGTTCAACAAAGTATGGACAGCCGTGTACAAATATGATTGGACAAAAGGGTATGATCTGATGCTAACAGACTGAGTGGGGAAACCCAGCGAGGCCTGTCTGTCTAGATTCTTCTTGACTTCTCTGAGCAGCCTCCTTCCTTCTGGGTGTGGGGCAGGACCCCCTCTGGAATGGGGGTCTCATGACCTACAGTCAAACAAGGTAGGTCAGATAATTTCTTCATGGCCAGTTTTTACATGGAATAATTTTAGGTTTTATGGCTGGCTTTTGGGAAAAGGGTTCTGGCTTTTATGACCCACCTTGGGGAAGAGGGATTCTATGGCTAGCCTCGGGGGAGGATGGGACAGAGAGAACAGAGGGTAGGAGAAGGTCAGAGAAAAACTTGTTTTCTGAGGCCTTCATTTTTGGGTATTGTTTTCTAAGCGCCAGCGTCATAGTGGTTAATAGCCAGAGCCGGACTACACTAGCTGTAGGACTTTGGCAAGTTACTTAACTTCTCTGAGCCTCAGTTTTCTTACCTGTAAAACAGAGATAATATACTTTCCTTATAGTATTTTTGTGAAGATTATATGAGTTAAAATGCAAGATGCATAGTATAATGCCGGGTGCATGGCAAATACCAGTGTTAGGGCTTTTAAATTGTTATTATTCCTCGTCCTTTGAAACTCAACTGTCATCTCTGTGATGCCTTCCCCAACACTGTCCCCATGTCTAATTGGGGACTGCATTATGACTTTTACCTTGCTTAACTGTGCAGCTTAACTATTTGTCTGCCTATACCATTTTCTTACATATCTCTATACTCCAAATGTCTGGCAATGGTAGGAATATGAGTCATTATGAACAAACAAGTGAACAAGTGAATATTCCTCTTTCCCTGATAAACCCACCAGTGTTCTTTGTCTCCCTCCTGCCTCCTCTACCCAAGGGCCCTGTACTCTAATAGACTGGCTTAAGTCCCTCTAGTCACAGAAGAAATGCTTAACAAAGAGTCATCACTCTGAACAAACACTCTTCTTGGGTAATAAAAGACACCCATCTGTAGAAGACACACTCAAAACAAAGGAAAGAGTCTCTAATGGTGGAATTTTAGACCCGAAGGCATACTTCCCTCCACCCCCATCTATTATGTATATCTGCTTAGAGAGGGACCATCTCAACAAGTGAGAAATATTGGAAGATAATGTGGGAACAGAGCTCTCAGGGAAAAAGTTGTGAGTGTTCTCGTGCGTGAGCCACATTTTTAAAAACACAAATCATATTTTGAATGAGTAAAAGAATGTTTTTAATTTACTGGAGAAGCTGGCTTGTTAAATCCTATTGTGAATTCTTTCTTAAGACTGAAGGAAGGAATTCTTTTGTTAAGTAAATATTCAGGCCCTCTCCTTGCCAAAGAGCTTTTGAAATCTTTGCTGTAATTATGCTGATGTTTTCTGTGTTTATATGTTAAATGCCTAGAGCTTAATTGTTAATGGATAAATAAGAAAAGCCGCCTGGGCCTTGCCAAAAGAAGTCCAAGAGCTGCGGCCCGGAGAACAATGGCTCCGCAGGACTGCCCTGGAGAGGAGAGAGGGCAGGGGGGAAAAGAGCGACTCTATTCTCTGTAGATGCTGCTGCCGCAGAAGGCAGGGAACAGATAGGCCTAGGGGGTGAGAACAAAGGTCCTAGTGGACCTGGGCCTGAACAAAGGTGTCAGACAGAGAGCTCTTGCCTGTGCTTCATTTCTCCTTATTGCCAATAAGTCAGGAATTCCCACTGCTCTCAAGAAAACCAACCAGAAAATATGGCGCTGTTGGAATAACCATCCTGTCCACCAGTGAGCTGAGAGCCGGGGTCACAGGCTAACTTCCCAAGGCAGGTGGCCTGGGTTGGAATTCCATGCCCACCGCTATGGGCTAACCTCTGCCACCTTAAGCGCACATTATTTAACCTCTTTCCTCAGGGTCCTTGGCAGCAAAATGGAGATAAGAATGCTTACCCCAGAAGGGCTTTGAGAAATTAAATTAATTAATATTGTAGGAAAATGCTTAGAACCGTGTCTGGCACATACTAAGTGCTGTGCGAGTTAAATATTTAACTGAGAGTTAAATAAACACTGTGTTAGAGTTCCATATATGAAATTTATCTGGAACAGAGGTGCAAATAACATCTTACACTGGTGGATCGTTTGCGGGTTTACAATGAGTGGGCCATACATATTTGATCGGTCCTCCGTCACATCAAGGCATATTTAAGTATAGTGTAGCTTGTCTAGTTGCTGCAATACATCCTCTGGGAGTCTATACACAGAGCATAGGAATTTGTGAGGAAACTTCTGTATACGTCTGTTGAAAGCTCAATGTGGCGTGTTCAGATCAACCCTGTCTTTAAATGTTCAAAGGGCAAAGAGCTTCTCTGCTTTCAGGAATTGGGAGCCAGGGTCTCAGCCTGCCAGTGTATCTCCAAGATAATTTTAGCCATTCTAGGCAAAGTAACCTTATCCAAAGGCAGCAGATCTATGGTAAGGAAGGAGTTAACTGGAAATGTCTCTAAGTATGTTTGCTGAGGGAGGCTTTTTCCAGTTTTGAAATGAGGGGAGAGCTGAGGACACCCAGAGGGTACAGACTTGAGGCAGAGGGACCCGAGGCTCAGGTCTGCAGAGGTTTCCTCTGGATTCTAGTCCTTCAGGTGGATAGAACGTGGTCCAAGATAAGGTTCTCACTCAAGGAGCAGGAAAACATGCTCTCAAGCCTTGACAGACTAAAAATTTCAGAGTTGAAAATGGCATTTCAATCCCAAGGTATAAGCAGCTGGCCAAGAGCTAAGAGTGTCCACGTTTCCAGGCTCCAAATGCCACGCCGTTGTCAGCATCACTGGACCAGCATCTAGTGGGCGAGCACAGCCCTGGAGGGGAAACCCATGTGGCAGGCCTGCCTCTCCTCTCTCCGGGAGAATGCTCCAGAGCAGGGGTTCCCCAAGTCCTTGTCTGGGACTCTTCGGTGCTGTACTCAGAGAAGCCCTAGCCCAGCTACGGGGTCTCCAGCAGGGACTCCCCTCGTCCAGGACAGACATCTGCAGGTTTTCCTGCAGGGCAGCTCCTCTCCCACCTCCTCACTCTTGGAACTCTCACTTCTGTCTGCGTGTCACTTTTAATTTGTCAAGGCACAGTCATATCTATTATGTCATCTGACCCTCACAACCACATCTTCAGGGTAGACAGAAAGGTGCTCTCGGGGCATTTGACAGCCGAGGAAGCAGAGACTCAAATGGCCATGGACATGCCCAGGGTCACAGAGCTATTACTAGCTGAGAGGACGAACACTTCACATCAGACTCCACTATGGCCCCTCTCATTTTTGAGGACTCCCAAGGTAGAGAGGAGAGACAGGGGCTCTGCTCCCCATGCAGCACCAGGATCTGTCCCCCTGTCCCATTGGAACCGTAGCCAGCAGCCACATTCAGGCAAGGGCAGGGTGTTGATGACCATGCACAGACCCCCATAATCGGCAAGCCCCTCTTTCCTCTGCACACTGCCCCCACCCTCAGTCCTGCTCTGGGCGGGTCCCTCCCGTGAGCCCAGGGCCATGGCCCATTATGCCTGGGATGCACAGCATCTTCTTTTCTCTTATCCTGCTCAATTGCCAGAGACGGTGTTCCGAGAACCCCAATACTTTTATCTACTTGGCCTGCTGGAAAGAGAAGGGGCACCCTCAGAGATGCTGAAGACCACATTCTAGAAGGTGCCGGCACTTTCTATCATGTGACCAACTCTTGGTTCCCCTCATCTTGTGAAAGGGGCTGTCTCAAATGGCACAGATATCAGCAACCCTCTGAAGAAGGCAGGAAGAGTCATCCAGGTCAGGGAAGGGATGAGACCCAGTAGGGAAAGGACTCCCCACAGCCGAGGAGTTTATTAGAAACAAAGAACCTCGGAGTTGGCAAGGGCCTTGGAGATTGCCTGCGCCAGTCCAGGAAGCTGGCTGAGGAGCTTAGGAGTAAGAGACCAAAACCAGCCAAGTAGGGGACAGGAGGGAAGGAAGGGGTTGAACAGTGAACAGAAAGACAAAGAACAGGCAGTTCCAAAGAGCCAAGAATGCAAATCATTTGCAGACGCCGGTGAGATTCTCAACTGAGGCTCCTGTGGGAGTGGCGGACGCCATGGGCACAGGCACATCTACACGTCACATTGAGTATGAGCCTGTGTGTGTGAGTGTCCCCGCTGAGTCACCCTGTGTGTGTAATGATTGTGTCACTTGTGAGTCATCAAGTGTGTGTCAGAGTCGGGGTGGGGAGACATGAGTGTGTGTTTCAGTGCACAAGCGCGCGAGGGCTGTCTGTGCCCAGAGTGACAGAAGAATGTGACTGCGAGCCAGAGAGCACGCACTCCCAGGGGGAAGCTGTGTTTAAAGGGCACCACGCTTCATTCACACCATACATCACACACCACATTTCTGAACGCGTTCCAGGGAAAGCCATCTGTGCCCCCTTCCTGCTGAAACCTCCCCATGGAGCAGCAATGCTAAATTCTTCAAGCTCACAGGGTTGTTTTCAGAGTCAGAGATGGCCACAATCTTGGAATCCTAAATTTCCACCCCTTCATTTTGCAGAGGGAGGAACTGTGGCAGAAAAAGCAGATACCGTGGACCCAGAGTCACAGAGCTAGCCCATAGCAAAGCCAGGTGTGGCCCTGGGTGCCTTAGCTTCCCTGCCTAGGAACTCGATCCACCAGCGTAGAGTGGGTCCTTTTTCCTTTTTCAGCAGATATGTGATGACATCATGTCTTTTAACTAAAATGCACCTAGATCCTCCCACAGAATGAAACACGGATATCACATCCTAATGGCTGGAGTAGATGACTAACCCCAAAGGCAAAGTCAGGGCATCTCCAGCCAGATGGCCATAGACCGAGAGTCATTTGACCTCTTTTCCTAAAGCCTCACTTGACCCCCCCACCGCCAGGTCAGGGGGAGTCACAGGGAGATCTGTTCTTAAGTCTCCAGGTCCAAAATTGGCCAGGCCCTTTGGCAGCCTGGCCGCTTTGTGATTCAGAAGTTGCTGTGAGACATCTGGGAATGTCCCACGCAGGACTCCTGGCTCTCCCTCCTGCCACCTTCCTGGTGGCCATTTCATGGCTCAATTTCACCTGCCGCACAAAAATGAAAAAAAGAATAAAATAGGGATTTTAACAGTTCTGAGAAAGGGGGTGATAGCTAAAGAGCTTGAACCTATTAACTAATAAGATGAGGTTTGGGGATGATCGATGAGTTTGGGGATGATCTATTCCATTCTTTCTTCTGCGATGGCTCAGAGATGACCCGAACTTCAAAGGGATCACTTCAGCCACTGGATTTATTGTTCTTATTTCATATTAATTAAGTAGTTACTATATACACAGCACTGTTGAGCCCATGCAATAGGCACAGAGTCCGCCCTGCATCCCTGGAGAGCAGAGATTTATTATCTCACTTACCGGGACTTCAAAGCCCTTTCACTCCAATAACACCTTGTCACTGACCAGGAGGCGGCCAAGACACTCAGGCGCTCGAGCAGGGAGGACGGGAGGGAGAGAGAAATCACTGCTCCGGGTCAGATCTGGAGTGAGGTGGGTCTTACATCTGGGATTAGGTTCCGCATTCATGCAATGATGTTCTCCCAACAGGGCTCGGCTAAAAACATGCCCTGGGAGTTAGGAGGATGTCTCCTTTTGTGGCAGACAGACAGACAGGGTAGATGTTGCTATTGTAAGTGTCTCTCATATGTGGCACATGAGCCAAAAGAGTAGAATAACCAAATGTTTCCCTGAATATAAATAAATATATTTACAAGGGTATTTATTTCAATATTATATATAATAACAAAAAGCTGTAAACTACCTGAAAAATCCACTAATGGGAGATTAGTTAAATGAATCATGGTATGTCCATACAGTGAAAGATAATGTGGCTATGAAGAATGAGTTATATCTACCTACATTGACCTAAAAAGAGGTACATGATTATTAAGTTAAAAAAAAAAAGGAATAGAATATGATCTTATTTTGCATTAAAAAATTAAAAGGGGTAGCCAAGTAAATACATATGTTTGTATATGTAAAAAAAAAGGGAGAGAAAATGTACATATGTGGGGAAAATGTGTATACGTAGAAAAATGTGGGAAAATAAGTACTACATGGGGAAAAATGTGGAAGGGTACACGTGAATCTGGTTATAATGTTTACTTCAGCGGGTGGGGTTGAAATGGGTAAGAAAATTAATTTTTGTACACTCAATATTGTTTGACTTATAAGTATGAATTTTTGTAGCCTTCATAAAGAAGAATAAAATGTATTATAAAAATACAGAGAGAGACAAAAATGGGCTTGCAGATGCTTGCTGGCCACACTCATACTGATGCTTGCCCCCATGTGGGATGCTTCACCTCTTACGACATTTGGAGAGCTGGCAGCCATCACTCAAGAAATCGTAACACACTGGGTCACTACTGTAGCATCAGGAAACAAAAAACAAGGACTAAGGCTGTCAGTGCTAAAGAAAAATACTGATCTGCATAAACATATGTGACATAAATATATTCAATGACTTTGAGATATCTCGCTCTAAACAGATAAAAGCAATGAAAACTAGTGCAAATTTCTGGCAACTGTGCTCTAGCTCCCCATTATTTATCCAGGCCATTGAAAATGGGAATACATCACAGATCCTTAAGTCATACTCTGAATCAGGAGGAGGGAAGGAGAAGGCAAAGAGAGTTAACTGTATGTGCCAGGCACTGGGCTGAGCACTGCACCTGCATCATCCCCCTTGATCCTTACAATAACCCTGCAAGGTAGGAGGAAAGGGAACACACACATACGCACACACTCAAGCATGCACTGGAAACTACAGAACAAAGCAAGAGTCGGAGACCAATAGAGGTAGAGCACTAGGGCTCAGGGAAGCAACACCCCTGCAGCCCCACAGTGAACACCAGGCAAGGCTACTCATCACAGCCAGGGTAGTAGTAATTCCAGGGTTCCTTTGGACACTTAGCCGGGAGGCTGGCTAGCTTGGCATTGCCTGGGCTCACTTTATCCCCCTTGAAGCCCTGAAGCTCTGGGAGATAGGAATAAAGGGAAGTGGTATTCGTCTTCATTGCAAGCAACTAGAATCTAACTCAAACCAGCAAAACATTGAATTATTTTGCTCTCATCACTAAAAATGCCCATGAGTAGATGGGATCAGGATTCAACTAATGTTGACCAGGACTCATTCTGTCCCTTTATTTCCTCTGTGTTGGCTCCATTTTTTAAGGCAGGCTCTTTTGACAGGGCAGCAAAGATGGCCCCAGAAATTCCATGTTACTTAGTTCCTTGCAACTAGCTATTCCAATGAAAAGGAAGTACTTCTTTCCCAGTAGTTTCAGCAAAAGTGCAGGGATGACTTTCATGGGCCCAGCTTGGGTCACCTGCTCATTCCTGAATTAATTACCCTGGTGATCTAATTGGCCAGGCTGGGTCAGCCCTTCCCAAGTCACATGGACTGGAAATGGGGGCATGGGAGCATGGTCCCCTGACAAAAAAAAAAATTGGAGGGATAGTACCAAAGGAAGAAAGAAGGAATGCCAAGTAAGCAAACCACAGATGCCCATCACAATGTCACAAGGAAACCTACCCACCAACTGGTAGGTGTGGCTTATCTATAACTGTCATTTCTTGGCAACCAGGGGCCCTTGGAAATTGCTGAACGCCAGTGATAGAAGTTCTGAAGATTCTAAGAACCCTCTTCTCCCATTGCCAAGGTTAAGAGTTCAGGGAAGATGCCCAGGAACTCTTAAAAACTCTTCTCAGTAACCACTAGAACCATCAGTTCCTGACACCCTGCACAGAACGTGGGGAGTTCCAGTTGCCCAAAGAGCCGTGATGGCAGAAGGTTCCTGATGGTAAGGAGCCTGGAAATGTCCTAGGAAGAGCTTTGGACTAAAAGCCAGGTACGTAGGTTCCAGCTCAAGCTCTGCTTCTAATAAGCCATATGACCTCAAAAAAAAGCCTTAAGTTCTCAGGGGGTCAGAGCTCTCATATGTAAAATAAAGAGGCCAGGGCAAAGCAAAATGACATCTAAAGTTGTCTCCAGGTTTAAAACTCTGATTCTAGGTCAGGGTCACAAGTAGGAAAAAGTTTACGGGTAAATAAACAAAAAGTAAATACATAGATGAGAAAACAGTAGGATAAAAAAAAATACCACACCCACCAGCCAAATCTGTGACAACTTGAGCAATAAATGATAATAGTAATGGAATATAACACATGAATAAAATAACAATCCACAAGTTCAGACTGATATCCACCCATCCATCCATGCATACATGAGAAGGTAAAGGACAAGCTCTTCCTTACAGTAAAATGTCAACTAGTAAATAAACAAGGAATAATGAAGTTAGAAAACCATCAATGGATATTTGAACTAGTGGATGAAAGTTTGATGAGGAACAGGGTATTTACAAAGTCTCAAGATATCACCCCATAAATTACTTATGAATTATAATACAAAGGGGGGAAATAGTAACCTTACAGTGATGGAACCCGGAGGCTACCACCTTAACCAGTGATCAAAGTTAACATCCCCAGCGTTGGAACAGGCCAATCTCTTGTGTCTCTGACACGGCACTCTGAGAAGGCCACAGCATCCCTCCAGAGTCCTGCCCCAAATACATAACCTGAATCTAATCACGAGAAAACATCAGAAATACCCAATTGAAAGAAATTTTACTTAATAATTGACCTGTACTACTTTAAAATGTCAAGGTATAATTTGAACTTCTTTACCAAAATTTTTTAAAAATGTGAAGGTCATGAAACACAAAGAAAGGCTGAGGATGTGTCCAATTTAAAAGAGACTGAAGGGACAATGACAATTAAATGCCATGTGTAATCCTGGATTGGATCCTGAACTGGGAAAAACAAGATCGTTATCAAGGACATTACTGGGGACAATTGATGAAATGGAATATGGATGATGACACTCGCACACATAGCAGCCTGGCTGGAGCCTCAGGTGTATGTCGTCCAGGGAAGTCAAGCTGCCAAGCTCCAGCTGAGGAGTTCACTCCTGAGCCCAAGAGGTTGGCACCCAGCCCTCTTGAAGCCTCGGGGCTCCAGCCCTCATCTCCTACTTTCCTCCTCAAGCTTTCTGATTCATTCATTGGAACAGTCTGCCAGGAAAGGCAGCAGGAACCTCTGAAAGAGTCCCCAGAGCCCCAGCAGTCTGCCACCCTCACCTGTCATATCTACTTCTGCTGCAATGCCTTCCCTGTTCTTCCAGGGAGAGTCTGCCCTGGACGAGGAGGTAGTTTAGTTACCTGACATCCCTCAGGAGCTCAGGCAACGGGAAGGCAGTGTGAGTTCTGTTCCCATTGGTACCCAGAGGGAAACCTTCAACTGTGGAATCACTTATATAAAAATACTTTCTGTAAACCCCTCCTCCCCCATATGTCTGCCCCCTCCCTCCTATCCTGGCTCAGTGCCCAACCCCAGCTCTGAAACACATGCCACCAGGAGGGAGTACTCTCCTGACTCAAAGCAGGAAGGAGGTAGCAGGGCAGCAGGCAGCCTCTGTTCTCCCTTCCTTCAGCATATCTGCCCAAGAGAAATGAGCAAAAGTCACCAAAACGAGCCAAGTCACTGAGACAGAGGAAAAAACTTTAGGCCACAAATTAGGGTTCTAGTTCTAACTCTTATCATAACCATTTACTAAGTATCAACCACATTGTAGGCACCCTGTGCTAAGTTTTATACATGTTTTCTTTTATCCTGACTATGCCCATGTTACAACCGAGGAAGCCAAGCCTCAAAGAGATTTAAATACTTCTCCATACCTCACACTAGATTTCAAAATAAAATCCAAATGCATTCACAATTTAACTGAATTTTTTCAATGAAGAAATGTAGAATATTTGTATAACCACAGGAATTGGAGACCAGCACAGGCCAGACTCTGTACTAGAAGACATTAAAAAACACAGATGTGATTATGCAAAATGTAAAATATGGTAAAATATACCTTAAACAAAATTAAAAGATAAAATACTCAAAGAAAACATTTACAACACATGTAACATAAGCATGGATAGTCCAAATATACAAAGATTGCCCACAAATTAATAAAAGACAATTGGAAGAAGGGGTAAGAATATAAAGACAATTTGCCAAAGAGGAAATACAAATGGGCATATTGTACAAAAACACAATCCACCTTACTTGTTGACTATTGTTAAAGAAATGTAATATGAAACAATAACGAGATATAATTATCTGACAGATTAGACTGGCAACACATCAAAAAGACTGATACTTCCCAGTGCTGGTGAGGATGTGGGGAAATGGGCTTTTATCAACAAGGCAGGCAGAATGGTGAATTGCTAAAACATTTTTGCAATATTACTCAGAAAAATCTATTAAAATTAAACTACATATACACATTGACCTAATAATTCCACTTTAAGGAATTTAAGTTACAGAAATAAGATTACCAATCCATGATGAAATATGTACAAAAGTGTTTATTATAGCATTGTTTGAAGTAGAAAAATAAGGAATAGACCTCAATGTTCATTAACTGAGGGATGATTAAATAAATTATGGTACAACTATACTATGTAATATCATGCAGCTATCAAAAATATCAATGAATGGATCCCAGTATATAGCCCTAGATCCAGGATTTCCATGATATACTCTTTTTTGTTTTTTTTTTTTTGGAGACATAGTCTTGCTCTGTCCCTGGGCTAGAGTGCAGTGGCATCATCATAGCTCACTGCAACCTCAAACTCCTGGGCTCAAGCGACCTTCCTGCCTCAGCCTTCTGAGTAGCTGGGACTACAGGCACGTGCCACTGCACCCGGCAAATTTTTCTATTTTTTGTAGAGACAGGGTCTTGCTAGTCAGGCTGGTCTCCAACTCATGAGCTTAAGCAATCCTCCTGCCTCAGCCTCCCAGAGTGCTAGTATTACAGGTGTGAGCCACCACACCCGGTCATGATATACTCTTAAACTTTAAAAAGGTGTGGCTGGGTGTGGTGTCTCTACAAAAAATAGAAAAATTAGCTGGGGATGGGAGCACACGCCTGTAGTCCCAGCTACTCGGGAGGCTGAGGCAGGAGGATGGCTTGAGCCCAGGAGTTTGAGGTTGCAGTGAGCTATGATGATGCCACTGTACTCTCGTCTGGGCAACAGACCAAGACTCTGTCTCAAAAACAAACAAATAAACAAACAACAACAAAACACTTTTAAAAGGTGCATATATAGTATGATTCCATTTTGTTAAAATGTTTCTTTAAAAGAAACAAAAACATATATATATATGTATACATGTTTGCTTATATTTCTCTTAGCGTGCATAAAGTAGTGGAAATATGCCAGCAAACTTAACACTGGTTACTCAGAAGACATAAGAGAGGCAAAAAGTATAGAGGATGATATTTCAATTTGTTTTTGCAGCCCTATTAGGTTTAATTTGTTATAAAGAACATGTAACTTTTGCAGTTTTCACAATTAAAAAAAAATTAAGGAACTTCTTCAAATTCAAGGGGCATTATATACAGTTGTTCAGTTTCAGAACTTACAAAGGATCCAGGGTGCGGGGTATGGGTAGTATTCACATCATAAACATGGCAGAGTGAAGGGATGGGTAGAGATACCAGCCCAAGTTCTGAAGCTTAAGGGGAGAGCCCTCCCCTACTTAAAACCCACATCCATACACTGGAACATGCACAGTGGCCCCTCTGTTATCAGCTATATGACTTTAGATTTAAAAATATGATCATGGATCATATTTTTTTGAAAAGTCATAAATATTAGGTATCACTCTGAGTGAGAGTATGGGCAGGTGTGTGTCCTCAACCAGGATGACTGCAGTGCTGACATTCAGGAAAGCTCTCTGCTAGGCACAGCCGGGATAAAGCTGCCATGTACAGTTGGTCAAGCTGTGCAGTAATATACTAAATTTAACACAATTTTACCTGAGGAGGGGGCATTTTCTAATTTGCACAGAGATGCCATATGGGCAGACAGAAGCCCCACTAGTAAGTGACAGAGACAGAATTCAACCCCAGAGCCCCTGTGTTATCAGCTGTGTGACTTTAGAGATAAAAATATGATCATGGATGTCATGGTACTTTTTTAAAAGTCATAAATATTAGGTATCACTATGAACAATTCTCCAGTTCCCCAGCCGGCAGACTGCTGGATAATCTGTTCCTGGTCTCTAGGCGTATGAGAACACAAGCCACTGGGACAGATTGATGTCTGCGGTTTCCTCAAAAATACCACAGCCCACAGTGACCTCTCATTTTTCCATTTCTATAACATTTAGGTCTGTACCAGGTATTTAGAAATCAATGTGCTTTACAATGTCAATAATCTTTCTTTGAGTGGGTAAGGTATATGTGTGGTGTGTGGCGTGTGTGTGTGTCTCTGTGTGTCCTCAATAAGATTTGAAACTCCTAGAGGACAAACATTGTCCTTCTTTGCATCTCCTGCAGCAACTTACGGTATTCATCAACTGTTTTCCCTAGTCACTGTGTTAAGATATGTCTGCCTCTATAGTCTAGACATAAACAAAAACTCTTCTAATAGAGAAGTAAATAACATATAGGTGATGTCTAGACAGTGCATGGTCTATGACAGATGCTTATAAATATTTCTTTCCCTTTACCCCCCTTCTGATGCACAAAGAATAAGAACATTCATTCAGCAGTATCAATTCAGGACCACTGGTTAAATATCAGGCATTGTGCTGGGTATTGGGGATACAATGATACAAAAGAAATCATCTTTCTTCATGAGTTCTGTAGTCCATCTAGCCAGAAAAATTGGTTTCGATTGTAAACTCCAACATGTTATATGAAGTTGTGAACAAAGTGCTCTTGGATGGAGTATAACAGAGGGGTAATTTGTATAATAATGGTTTCTGGGTTTAGAAGGGGGGTAGGGGATGGCAGTTTGGAAGGTAATGTTTGAACAGGGTCTTGAAGGATGAATAGGAGTTCACAGAGCTGAAAAGCAACAAGAGCATTATAGGCAGAGGAAACAGAACAAGAGAAGCCACTTTTAATATTAAAAATTAGCTTGAAAATAACCACCTTCCTGAACAGAACTATAATCTAATGCAACTGTCAGGGAAATGACCCTAAATCAAAATCAGCTGATTGAAAGAGCAAAAAGGGCTTCAGACCCAAACACTCCATCAATCATCTCACCCTTAGGTCTCTTTAGGGTCTGGCACTAGCCTTTATATATTTTTAGTTTAAAGGTGTTGGAGCCTTTTAAATTATGTACATTGTTATTTTCCTTTATCTAGAAAGGAATTATTTTTAAAGCCAAAGACCAAAAGTTACATGCATCCCCACAAATTTATTTTAAACCTGGGAATTTCCCCAAGGCCTGGAATTTGGTGTCTGGATTCCAGATTTGGGGGTAATTTTTGGGCTCCCCTCTCGGACCCTGCCCACCCCCCTGCACCATCTGTTCAGCAGGGCACAGCTTACCAAAGGTCTGGGCCAGTGCTCTCCTGGTAACTCTACCTGGGGAGAAAAGCAGCTCTGATGACCCACCAGATCAAAGATAGAGCCCAAAGTGTTTACAGTATCAGCTTTCGCTCCCTGGAGGGAAGGGCTGTATCTTTCTCTATGGCTGCAAAACCAACAGTAGCTTTGTGAATGACTGGCCCTGTTGGCACCTCCAGGCCCAGGAGCCCAGCTGGCTAACCCAGCCCAGGGAGGGAGGGAGGAAGGCCGTGGACAGGACACCCAGCTCAAGAACAAAGCTATCAGCCCCATCTTTGCAGGGTACCAGCCTCGCCCTCACACCTGTCAGGCGGGGCCTTCTCTTTCTTGGTTAACTTCTTTGTTTGCCTAGTTCAGCACTGGGCACATGGGAGACTCTGAATTAGGGTTTGTGGTTTATTAGCAGCCCAGTTTTGTGACAAGAACTTGTGATCTGGAATCAGGAGATCTAGGTCAATACTCTTCTTCCACCTGGGACTAGTTGCCTGTCTCAGCCTCAGTCTCCTCATCTTTTAAATTATAATGATAATCATTCTGACCTAGCTGCCTCTCAAGGTTGTTCACTTACTAGGAGGGTAGCAACGTGGAGCATAAGAGGAAGTGTGGCAGCGTGGAGGCTAAAGAGCTCAGGAGCCAGGCTGGTATTTCCTAGTTATGTGACCTCGGGCAAGTTATGTAACCTCTCTGATGCCTCAGTGTTCCTCATCTGTAAAATGGGATTATAATGGTTCCTGATTCACAGGGTCATTAGGAGGATTAAATGAGATCATGCTTATAAAGAGCTTAGTACAGCATCTGGCACATAATAAAGCTTTCCCAGCATCTACTCTGCGGAAGGTGCTGGGGTTACAGAGATCAAAGACAGAGCTCACAGCATGGTAACTGTGAAGAGAATCAAACGAAATAACAATCGCAAAAGCAAATCAGGTCGTTAACCCCCCCCCCACTCCACTGCAAACCTCTGTGTGTGTGTGTGTGTGTGTGTGTGTCCACTGCATGCTGTGGGCCCTGCCTACCTCTCCAGACCCTTGTTCACTTCCCTCCAGCCACACTGGACTCCTTTTTAGTCCTTGATTTTGTCAAGCTCTTTCCTGCCTCAAACTCTTGCAGTCCTTTCTGCTTTGACCTGTGGTTCCCACACAGGAGGCATTTCTCCAGCCCCACCCAGACCTCCGGAATCAGAAACCCCAGGTGTGGGACTGGCAGTCCGTGCCCTCTGATGCACAGGTGATTCTGACGCATGCAGAAGCTTAAGGACTGCTGGCCTAGAACACTCCTCTCTGCTCTTCCTTTGGCCGGCCCCTCCCTCAGGGAGGAATTCCTCCTTACTCCTCTCAGAAAAGCACCTGCTGCCAAAAGAGGTTTGTGAGACTGCCTGTGTTTTTGTTGTTGATTTATCATTTAGTTTAGAAGAAATCAGAAGTCTCTTTAAGAAGCCAGTTTGGAACATCCACCCCAAGGGAACAGGTCTGGATGGATGACGTCGGAAGATCTGGGGGCAGACGACACCACAGTTTTCCTGACCATACAGCCATCTCAGGAAGAGAAAACAAAGTACAGGGGCCTGGAGCAGATGAACTGGCTCAAGTGGAGAGAGACTAAGTCACTTGGGGATATTTAGCACCTAATGTAAAAGCAGAAATGTTAAAGATGTAATTAACAGCTATATTGTAGTCTCAATAGTAGCTAAGAACGGACTTAAACATAAGCCTGAATATAACAAAATAGCCCCAGGAGAACAAAAGAAAATCTGGAAAGTCGTTGCCAAAAACAGTTACATTGGTGATATCCAGGAAGTCTTTTTTTTCTTTTTAACATATCATTTCACTGTGGGTTACCAAAAAAAAAAAAAAATCAAAGTTCACCAATTTATGGCTGTTGTCTAAATAATTTGTAAATGCATGGGTCGTTGCAAGGATGTTGCTGCCGTATCTTGGGTCTGCATTCCCCAGGCAGACACTACCACACTCACCTGACAAGTAGCAGCTTCCTCTCAGTAAAGGCAAAGAATCTGGAAAGAAAGGAAAAGGCTCTGCCAGGTGCCATTTTTATCGATGGGAATGCAACAAGGTCATGGACCAGGAGGAAAGCAACAGTCTGGCCAGGCTTGGAGGAGAGTCGAGGATGCTGCTGTGCACGAACAGACCTCCTCATCTGGTGCGCTTCGGAATAATTGATGTAATTGTGAGGGGCCAGAGGAGCCACAAATAGAACAAAGGGAGGAAAGGAAAAATCAATATGCAGTGAAGAGGAGGAAGGGAGCCCGGCGTGATGTCTGAATCTTGCTGGCAAGAAAAGGAAACAGGTGGTCAAAGTCAGCAGCCCGTCACCCCATGTTGTAGAACCTGGGTGCGGGCAGTGTTCACAAAGACACTCCAAGGAAGACACTATTATCCATCTTCCGCACACTGGGGGATTGAGAGTCAGAAAGATTACATAACTTGCTCAAATTATAAATAAAAGCATTGAGATTTGAGCCCAGGGTTCCAATGCCTCATCACCAAGCTCTTTCTAAGCCACCATAGCTGTCTGGTCTATGAGGGCATGCCCCGAATCTGAGCCAAAGCCAGTTTGGGAGCAGAGAGGACCACTTTACCTGTGTTTATGGAGTTGGCTTCCCAAGGCTGATTCACCTGGGAAACAGCCTCTGGGGAAACTCGACTCCCTCTCTCTTCCTGCCCTGCACAAATTGATGTGTATCACTCTGAAAGCCGCCAGTGTGTGAAGCAAGTGGCCTAAGAAAAGGCACACCTTTCTCCTTGGGATTTGTCCCTTCTACCCTCTTCCTGGAGGGTGCGCAATAGAGAGAGGACACTCAGAAAGGAGGAAATGATAACTTTGGGGCTCCCAAGGTGAAATCTACATTCCTTCCTAGTTGGCTCTCCTGGGGGAGAGCAGGGACTCCCATTTATGGATCCACACCCCAAGCCCCTGGGACCCCGTATTGTCCCTCTCCCTCCCTCACTCTCTAGAGCATTTTTTTTTTTCTGTTGGAGAGTAAAACAGAACTCAATAAATCAAAGTGGTTTCCCCAGCAACAGTAGAGAAGCAGGTTTACTTATGCCAGGTAAATAATGTATGAGCTCAAGCTGAGAAATACGGCAACCAAGTTCATGTTACTAACGGGTTCACTGAACCTGGAGGCTGGCTTCTGAGCCACAGTCCCAGGGGATAAGGTTGCAATTCCCGGCCAGCCCCTCCTCTCCAAAGGAAGCCTTTCTGTATTCAGGCTTTTTTGTTTTGGTTTTTTTTTTTCTTTTTCCCTGTTCTCACTGTGCTATTTTCTAATCCCTAAATCAAACTGCCTCTGCCTTGGAGAGCCAAGGGACCAGGTACCCATTCTGCATGTGGTTTCTCCCTCTTTAAGGACAGGATATGTATAAGGGGAGGGTCTAATCTGCAAAGTCAGGCACTGCACCAGAGACCCGACACCAGGCTGGTTCCCCAGTCTTCTTGCGTCTGCCAGGAGATGGTTTGTTTCCAAATCCATTAGGTATATCTGACAGGTCGGCCAGGTCCCCACGCTCCCTGGCACAGATGGACCCTGCCAAGAAGAAATGTAAAACGAACCAAATTGTGAAAGAACAACTTGTGATAAAGACTATGTGCTCCTCCCTCCCCCCTGAGAATAACTGATACTGAATCTACATCTCTCTACCTTCCCAGAAGATGTTTTACTTTCTCTGATTTGTTCTCTGAAAGCAGTGGTTTTTTTATTTTGTAAATACTGAATTACAGTATAATGTAGAAAAACCTTTTTCGAACTGCACAGCACCCTCCCAATTTGACATGTCTCCCCTGCCCCCACCCCAAAGAGAATCACTAATTTAGATGGTGGAAAATTCAGTACAAGGAGAAACTTTAAAACACCAATCATAATAAACCAGAAGGTTTTATTGGGGAAAAAGGTGAAGATTTGGTCCCTGCCCAAAGGGACTTGCAAAGCTGGCCTCCAAAGTTGAGTAAGATGAAGTACTTACAGATGTGCATAGTAACTGATCTGTCATCTTGTCCTTCTGTCCCAGCAGTTGTGTGTAGAGAGTAGCTGGGCCTCTATTTACCTTATGTCCCCAGCCCTTGGCATACTGTCTTGCATACAGTAGATACCTCCCAGAAGAATAAGTTAATAAAGAAAAGCTGGTGAAAACATCTAGTTCCCATGAAAAAAAAATTGTCAATTTTCTATTGTCAATTATTGTGTGAGTTCTAATATATTTATAGTATTATAAAATGGTCTGACAGCAGATACTGTCCACAATATCAAAGCGTTAATGAGTAACTATCTATGGAAATGTTCCTATTAAAAGCCTCTGTGTTTCTCAGGTGGAAAAGCGTAATTCGCATTGACAACAGATACTGCTCCACGATGCAAAATGAGGCAAATCTTCAGCGAGTGTCATAGCAACCTAGTTGGTCTGTGAAAATTATAGCAGTTTTGCATTAAAACCCGAAAACTGAACAGCCAAGTCTGTTAGAAAAACTATAAAGTTAAAAAAAAAAAAGACCTGGTAGCGAATGTAAACAGGACAACTAAAAAACCTTTGGGCACCTCTTGAAGCAGCTCAGGTAAAATCGTATGGATTAAAGCAAGGTCAAACTTGTGCTGAAATAAGCTGAAATGTTTGGTCAGGACTGAATGTTTGTTTCGTTGATCCAGGATCATGTATTCACCACTAAACATTATGACAGACACGTAAGAAATGAAAACTTACTCAGTAACAGCCAACTGACGAAATGATTAAAGGGATAATTGGGGGACATGCCACCCTGTCTGCGGTGGATCCTTCGAACAGGTATATAATGATTACACAGCAGTAGTTAGCCCTTGAATGTGGGCTGATAAATGGGTTCCTGCAATACGATAGCATAAACTGAAGAATGCTTTGGAAAATAACCACCACAAATTGTACTGGGATTGAGTTGTGATAACAGATCAACAAATCCTGTCCTATTGAGCAAACCGTCTGTCTGTTGGAGAATATGAATAGTTACTGTGGAAATTATTGACAGAAGCACTGAAGTCTTGGTAGGAACATCACAAAACCTATTTTAAAAATGATAATAAAACAATGTGTATCCCTGGCAGAACAGCCCTAGAGTAACCATGGAACCTGAGAAACTCTTGTAGTAGTAAAATCTCCTGTCCCTCTGGAAACTGGAGAGGTTTCCCGACACTCACTGCCCCTTCAGGTATCAGCACCTAGCACACTTTGGCATCGATTCAAAAGGCAGACCATCTAGACGATTGCCATATCAGTATGACATTCCTCTCCCAACAACAGATTATTTTCACACTCTTGGCTAATACAGCAGGGACTGTTGTAAGTCATACGAACACAATAATGTTATACCTTAGAGTTTCACAGTATATTTAGTACTTTCAAAGCACTATTGTGCTTTTATTAAGCTTATATTTTTGTTTCTCTTCTCTCATTTTATTATCCCAAGAAAATTGTGGGACCAGTTTAAGTAGGTTTTTTTTTTCTTTTGAGACAGAGTCTTGCTCTGTCGCCCTGGGTAGAGTGCAGTGGCGTCATCATAGTTCACTGCAATCTCGAACTCCTGGGCTCAAGTGATCCTCCTGCCTCAGCCTCCTGAATAGCTGGGACTACAGGCGTGTGCCACCACCCCCCTGGCTAATTTTTCTATTTTTAGTAGTCTCACTCTTGCTCAGGTTGGTCTCGAACTCCTGATCTCAAGCGATCCTCCTGCCTCAACCTCCCAGAGGGCTAGAATTACAGGCATGAGCCCTCACACCCAGCCTGAAGTACCATTTTACAAGAGAGAAAACTAAAGCACAGTTGGGCCTTCCAGTGCCTTAAATCCCTCAGCGATTTCAGGCCTGTCTTTGTGGCCAGGCCTATCACTGAAGCTACACTGGGACATTCTTCCCCTCATAGACACATCCCTACAGGTCAAAGTGTATTATCCAAATGATACCCTTCAACACTTTACATGCTTTCCCCTGTGTTACCCCAATAATTGAAAGGAAAAACTGGAAAGTGTTTGGGGCCCTAAGTAGCTAGACAATTGCAAAACCTCCATAGTCACTTATTGCCATGTAAAACATGCAGTCTGCATGGACCCAAGACCTGATAGACGAGACACTCCCTCCCTCCCAACCCACACCCTGCCCTGCAGCATCACCAGTGCATCCCGCCAGGACCATGCTGCCCTGGGCTCTGACGCACCTGACTACCACCCCACGCCTCTCCATGAACTACAGGTGGTAATTTAGGAATTTGGGTCTAGGGAGTGCCAATCAACCCAGCCACCTAGAGGGAAGACCCCACCCACAGATTCATCAAGGCCTGGGGGCGGGGGGGGGGGGCTCCCATCAGGTCAGTGGTGGGCTGCAGAGCACAAGAGGAAGGACCAGCCACCAGCAGGGCAAGCTCTCTCGACCTGATTTTACTCACCTGTACCCAAGCCTGGCTCCTCTCCGGAATTCTTTTCTGCTCTTAAAATACCACTGTTCTGACCCCCTGCTGGGGTTCCTCCTCCCCCAGTCTGTCTCTGCCTCTGAAAGGAAAACCAAACCACACTAAGCCCCCCCTGAGACCACCACTGCCACGTGCCTCCCCTGGCCCCCAGCCTTCAGAGGAAGCTTGAGCCAGATCTGAGGAGGAAGAATCAGAGGTCAGAGTCCTACGCTCCAGGACCTGGAACTATATTTGGTCTTCCCCTTCCCCTCCCAACATATACTCTCATGCCCAAGCTCCACCGCCCACCTCGGGCACATCTCGGGCTCTGGAGAACATCCTTCACAGTATAGCACCACTGTAAACCCTCAAGTGCACTTTCCCATACTCACAAAAGCTCCGCAGGGCAGGTGACAGTACCTCTCTCACAGATAAGGAAACTGAGGCTCGGAGAGTTTAAGAAGTGAGTGCACAGGGAGAAAGGGGGTTAGGGCAGTGAATGGTAGAGCAGGGAAGGAGCCCAGTTCTCCGGTCCCCAGCTCAGCACTCTGAGACGTCACTGTGCCTCTCCACTGCCCTACAGTTCCCAGTTTTTGCCAGGAGGGGCCTTTCTCCTCTTCAGGCCCCGCTCAGGTCTTTGGAAACTGAGGCATATGTTATTCTCCTCTCTATTCTTGACCTCCAGCAGGGAAGTGACTGTAAGTGACAACAGCCCCAGGAAGTCAAGGCTCTCCTTCGATCCTGCTTGTCAAGAGCTGTGGGGGCACAGAACAGGACCAGAATGGCCCAGAGTCAGGCCCAGGGCTCCCGAGACAGCACCAAGGAACAGAGGGCGGGAAAGCACAGCGCCCCCCCCTTGATGTCATATCCTATTGTTGGGGCTGCTGCACCCGCCTCTGTTGGCACGGGCACCTCCCCACTCTGAGTTCCTCCCGGCACAAGGCTTGAGCTGCCTCACTGGGCCTCCAAGATGTCAGCAGCCTAATGGGATGCAAATTGGAATTTGTTCCCATAAAGATGTATTATGCATGGACTTTTCTATTAGATTTCACTTGAAAACTCCTCATCCATCACCCCGGCAAGGCCTGGACAACCTCACACCTGTGTCAGCAGTTTCTTGTCATTTGGTGTCTGATACCATGTGCATCTCCCTCAGCTGGAGGGTCTAGGGGAGTTCAAAGGTTTGGAACGTGGCCTGGCTGGAGTGGGAAACCACTTTCCAGCATCCTCTGAGGTTGTCCCACCCACAGTTGGTACCGTCTCCAGTGGGAGCTGGGATGACTTGACCTCTTGTAAAGATACCCTGGAGCATGGAGGATACCCTGGTGGTGAATTTGCTGGTGGTGGGAGCGGAAGAGGGGGTGAAAGCTCTCACCACAGCTCCAGACTTCAGTCAGGGACGGCCAGAACCACAGAGTCTCTTACCCACAGGGGTAAATACAGTCCTAAGTCTTCTAGCAGGATCATTCTGGAGCACTTTTCCTTCCTCCCACACATACACCTGCACATGCATTCACACTCACACCCACGTGCATGCAGACAACCCACCCACATCCCTATACACCTGCACAGACTCACAACCCCCTTGCACACACACCCTCACGTACATACAGTGCACACACATACCCTCACACACAGCACACCATGCTCATACACATGCACGCTCACACAGCACGCACAGGTTTATACACATACACACTCACATACACACTCATGCCCACAATCCCATACAGAACACACACACCCCCATCTCACTCACACACACACACACACACACACACAGAGCAGCATTATCTCAGAGGCCACAAAAGCGAGCTTTTCTTCATTCATGAAAGGCTGGGGAGGCAACTTTCCAGAGTCGCTAGGATACAGACTCTGTGGGTGTTTTTGGAGCAATGATAGACACGCTCCCAAGCTTCCCAGGAGCAGTGATGGGGAAGTGAGAGTCATGTTCCCTTCCATCGCATCCCCACCGATGGAAAGGTGCTTGGGCAATGCAGGACAAGAAGCCAGGCAGGAAGAACCACTTAGACACTGGGGATCTGATAACCTGCCAGTGAAGAAAGAGAGGCCTCCACCCTTGAAGACTGTAGAACCCATAAACTCATCAGCCACTATCGACCGAGCACCTACCATGAGCCAGGGTCAAGTGAGGGAGCCAATGAGACCAGGCCAGTGCACAGAAGACAACCCCTAATCCAGGGCAGGTTATGACCTGCCAGACAAGGGCTTTCAAACCTATGTGCTAGTCCAGGAAGGTCAGAGAAGGACAGAGTCACTATGGGCTGGAGGGGTCAGGGAAGGAGGATAAGGAAAGAACATTCCGGGGGGAGATTGGTGTGAGCTAAGACTTAAAAGTAAGATTCTGGAGGGTGCAGGGTGAAGAGCCAGCCTTGCAGAATTGGGTATTGAGGGTCTGGGTTGCACTGAGTTTAGGAGCCTGGTTTTGAGGTTGCCTCCTCTGAGGAAGGAGAAAGGCCTCCACCTATCCTCCTGCCATGCTTCCACCTCCTCCGGGAAGCCACTCAAGATCGCCCCCTCCTCAGATCCCAGCACACTTGTGGTGTCAGATTTAGACCAAGTCAGTACATAGTGAGTTTTCATGATAACTCCCTGATGTAAACTAAGAATCCCAGTGTACCGGGCCAAGTCATATAAACTAAGAGCTATACTAGCAATCTTAGTGAGGCATGTGCCATTTCTTAACATAAGGGTTCAGAGGAGGAAGAGAAAACATCCATATAGGACAATGAGAAAAGGCTTCATGAAGGAGGTGGTATTCAAGATGGGCTCAAAGGGACAGGCCAAACGTCTTCTATCACTGTGCATTGGCTTACCTCCCACGCTAAATTTTATTTATTATGGCTTAAACTTCTTCATCCCTTATAATGCCTAGAACAGAACTAGGCATTAGTAAGTTCTCAATAAATTGATTATCTTGTTAATTCATTCAACATCTGGCCTGCTTGCTCACTGGTGGAGCTCTTAGGAGCCTTCTTCGCCCTCAGAAAAGTGGGCGCCCACATCCAGCCCACTCCCAGCTTTGTGAGTCTGGCATTTCCAGGGAAGGTAGGAATGCTACCCCGGACAGCTCTGTAGCTGCCACCTGCACTCTGCAGGTCAGAGTGTAGGAATGTAGCGCAATTTAGAATCTCAGGACTACGACCTCAGAGATGTTGGTCTATGTCTTCCTTTTACAGCCAGGCGCTAGAGATACTAAGTGGCTATGCAAAGTCCCAAAGATGATTCAATGAGATGAAACCAAATTACACATTAAAAACTGTGCTTTGATGTAACTTTACAATGGAGAATCCTAACAAACACTATGTCTCAGCCAGGTGATCAAGGTCAACGTCGACAGGGATAAGTTATGTTGATTGTATGTACTCTTGATATGACTTGCCAGAAAAATGACTCTTTACTTCTGTGGTCTTTCTCCCCAAACCTATAACCCCAGTTCTATCATGAGAAAAACACCAGAGATTCCTGATGTTCTCAAAACTCCTCAAGGTCATCAAAAACAAAGCAAGCCATACTGTCAGCCAAGAGGAGCCTGGGGAGACTTAACAACTAATGTAATATGGCATCTTGCTACAGAAAAAGGACTTTAAGTAAAAAGTAAGGATATCTGAATAAAGTGTGGGCTTAAATTAATAATAATGTATCAACATTGGTTAATTAATTGTAACAAATGTGCCATATTCATGTCAGATGTTAATAATAGAGGAAACTGGGTTTAAGTATATGGGAACTTTGTACTATTCTTGCAATTTTTCTGTAAATCTAAATGGCTCTACAAGAAAAATTTTTATTTGAAATAATTGTGCTTTGAAACCATAAAGGCGTTCTGCCAACGTTAGTTATGACTGGTTAATAATGGACTCCCAGTCCAGTGTGCATCCTGTCCCATCACACAGTTGCTGGATGTATCGCATGTCCCCTTACGCTCCTCTCGGCTGTGACAGTTTCTCTGACTTTCCTTGTCTCTGATGACCTCGGCAGTTTTGAGGAGTACCAAGCAGGTATTTTGCAGAACATCCCTCAGTTGGGATTTGTCTGATGTTTTTCTCAACTCAATTTCAAGGCACTTAGAACCACAGTGGGGGCTGCAAAGCTGAAACCAATTCTTTTCCCTGGGCAGGGAGAAAGGGGAGGTAACTCCTCTTCCCTCTGCCATGAAGAGTACGGAGGAGCCCGGGCAGGTGGGTGAAGCTGTGCTGTGGGGAGCTCAGGGGCTGTTCAGAGAGCAGGGGCTACACCAGGGCCGGGCCTGGTGGTCCTCTCAGCTTCACCTCTTGTGGAATTTTCAGGCTCCAGCAAGGATGGATCCAAGAGGGAGACTTGGCTTGGGATTGGATATTCCAGAGAACTAGTCTCTGCTCACATCTCTGCAGAGCCAGTCCAAGGGACAGCCTTCTTCCTCCACAGCCAGCTCCAGTGGATCCTTGGGGACCGATAGAACTTGGATTCTGGGCCTTCAAGAAGTTGCCTTGACAACCCATCCTTCCAGGTGTGGGGGAGAGAGGAGGAGTGCCTGCATGAGTTCTGAAAAGAATAGGATTCTAGGATGTCGAGCTGCCCCTGAGGGTGTTGTCATCTTTATCCTCCCCTGGGTCCCTTCAATTATACAATTTTCTAGCCTCAGTCCTCCGTTGCCAGCCCCTCCTCCTAGCACTCAGCCTGGTGAGGACGAGGCAGCCACTGGGCCTGACCTGTGTGGGTTGGACAAAGCTGGCAGGCAAACTCCGCATGCTAAATCCAGTGGACCATTCGAGATGTCTAGACAGGAAGTCAGGCTGAGAGAACAGCAAGGACACTCCCCTCGTGCTAGAGCCCAGGCAGCCTGGAGGATTGGTCCTCTGGGGTCTGAGTGCCAGCTCACAGCACATCTTTATGGAAGTAAAGGGGGTGCCTTGATCCCACCCATGTGCAGCAGATGTGTGCAAGGTGGGGCAGAGGACTGTCAGTGGGTGGTATTCCGGTGACAGTGGCCCAGCATGGCCATGAAGTTGAGGCTGGGAGAATAGACCTGGCATCAGGGTTTCAGACCCTCATCCCAGAGCCAGTACAAGGCATGCTCTGAATGTCACTTAACATCCAAGTGGGAGGAAGGCTGGACGGAGAGCAGAGCCTTGGGGGTCTAGCTCAGCTCAGCCAGTGTCTAGGACTGAGACAAATTAGTCTGTCTCTCAGTTTCCCCATTTGTAAACTGGGGCTAATTGTATACCTGTCCGACCTGTTTCATGGGTTATAACGAGATGTAGATGAAATGATATGTGGGAAAGACCTGTGTGAAGTGCTTGGCAGGTTTGACTATGAATGTTTATATTGTGAATCTTCACGGCTGGTGAGATATTCATTTCCACTGAACTGGGACACTCGGTTTCTTTTGGCTGTCAATGACTGAGTTGCTTAGACTGGGAAGTCTTGCAGGTTATTTAGCCCAACACACCCATCTTATCCTTGAGCGTGTGAGTCTATGACCTCCCCAGGGTCCCAGAACAAGTTCATATCTGAGCTGGGGCAACAGCACATGAGGCTCCGCTGCTCATGCCACATGGCTTCCAAGTCTGCCTGGGCCAATTCTTCTGGCATCGAGCACCTTCCCCTCACCTCCCCCACCAAGAACCCAAAAGCCCTCATTTGCATTTTAGTGCACACCCACTCCCTGCCAGCTTATCATATAACCAAACACTCATGCCAGATTCTGGAATCTTTAAGGAAATACAAAAGAGTGGAAGACACAACAGAAAGATGATAACCAAGTGTTCCCTTGGCGCTTGGCCAGTGTGGATCGGCAGTATGCCTGAAACTCCCGCCCTCAATCTGTTCACCAACCTGTTACTCTCCCTCATGCAAGATGCTCCTGAAAGCCCGTCTCCTCTGGGAAGTCTTCCCAGATCAACTAAGCTACTGGCAGCTCCCGTGGGTTGGCCCTGTGTGAACCTCGCACATCCCTGGGTGTCGCTCACCCACGTTCACCTCCGTGGGCACATAGCCTGTCCTCTCTTCCAGCTGCCAGGCCCCTCCTGGCTCCCGTGCGAGAACGGTTTCCTTCCCAGCCGTGTCAGCTCCCCAGTCTGCCCTGATTCCAGTCCAGAGCTTGACATACATTTGATGTTAATGCTTTCTTATCTTTCGATGTATTTGCCTCCTGCTTTCATTTGGTCATGAGCGTGCACTCTCTTTATTTCTTCACATGTGTGGCATTTGTCTGAGACTCTTACAACTCAGGGGGACCCATTATCAAGAAGGGAGGATCTCCAGCCTCTGCCCTTTGGTTGGATCTGGTCAGGAGGTGACTAGACTCCCATCCCCAGTGCTTTGAGCAGGTCCAAATTCCACGTCTCGTCAGCTTCAGCTACCTAACTGAATTCCTGCCTCCCAGACAGTCTCTTTACCCAGGAGTGACCGTTCTCTTTGATTTTTTTTTTATCCAAACTACTACACAGACAGACAAGTCTATTTTTCTAGCTCACACTTTTTACTTACGCTGACCTCTTATTATCTGATACAGTGTGGTTTAAAAGGGTCCCACAGAAATGTTAGCATTTGTCTAAAAAGGAGAAGAGGTAGAAAACACATATACACACTTATATCTACACATAAATATGTATATAAGTATGTATGTAGGTATGTTTTTGCTGTCAAGTATAACTTATCTGTGAATCATGTAAGTATAAATTATCTCTGTAACTAGACATTACCAATGAATGATGCACAAACAGCTGAAAATATCAGCTGCCTTTGGAGAAAGATTTTCATTATATACCTCTTTATACCTTTTGAACTTTTAAACCTTTTAAAATAATGAATTGATATACACAAAAACTGTTTGAAATTAATGTATACTTTGAGATATAATGGTTGGATAAGGTGGCTCATGCCTGGAATCCTAGCACTTTGGGAGGCCAAGGCAGGAGGATGGCTTGAGGCCAAGAGTCTGAGACCAGTCTGAGCAACATAGCGAGACCTCATCTCTGAAAAAAATTTAAAAATTAGCTGGGCATGGTGGCCCATGCCTGTAGTCCCAGCTACTCAGGATGCTGAGGCAGGAGGATCGCTGAAGCCCAGGAGTTCAAGGCTGCAGTGAGCTATGATGACACCACTGCACTCCAGCCTGGGTGACAGAGTGGGACCCTGTCTCTACATAATGAATGAATTAATTAAATTATAAAAAGGTTTTAAAAATAGATATAATAATAAATACTTCCACTGCCTGGAGCCACCACCCATCCATCTTAAGAAATGGGATACCACCAATGGTATTCAGCCTTCCTGCATCCCTGCCCTGATTCCGAAGAGGGGACCACTAGCCTCAGTCTTATTTTCATGTTTCCCTGGCTTTTCCTTTAGAGTTTATCACAAATGTATGTATTCCTAAGTAATATCATTTCATTTTAATTGCTTTGAACTTTATAAAAATGGCACCACACTGTTTATGTTTTTCTGTAACTAACTATGGTCAGAACTAACCATAGTTCTAAGATTCATCCATGTTGACACGGGCAACTTTAATTCATGTATTTTCATTGTTACCCAATATTCCATTGAGTGAATATACCCACTTTATTGATCCATCTTCCTGGCGATAAACATTGGGTTATTTTTCATTTTCGCGGCCATGAACTTTTCCTATGCCTGTGTAGGGACCAAGGGAAAACTTCCCCTTCACCCTCTGAAGGTTCACTGAAAAATCAACTCGAAAAAGACAGATTAATTGGAGAAAAGGCATACCAATTTATTTAATGTGTATACACGGGAGTGTTCAGAATGAAGACCCAGAGATACGGGGGAAATTGTCCATTTTTATGCTTAGGTTCAACAAAGTATGGACAGCTCTGTAGAGATAGGATTGGACAAAAGGGTAAGATGTGATGCTAACAGGTTGAGTGGGGAAACCCAGCGAGGCCTGTCTGTCTAGATTCTTCTTGGCCTCTCTGAGCAGCCTCCTTCCTTCTGGGTGTGGGGCAGGACCCTCTCTGGAATGGGAGGTGGGGTCTCATGACCAACAGTCAAACAAGGTAGGTCAGATAATTTCTTTATGGCCAGTTTTTACACAGAAAGGTAGAGGGAAAGAGAGTAATATTTTTAGGTTTTATGACTGGCTTTGGGGAAAAGGAGTTCTGGTTTCTATGACCCCCTTGGGGAAGAGGGATTCTAGTTTCTATGTGTAGCCTCAGGGGAGAACAGGACTGAGAAGCAGGAGGGCAGAAGAATGTCAGAAAAGAACATTTGTTTCTGAGGCCTTCATTTTGGGTTATGTTTTTCTGAGTCCCAACACCTGCCTCTCAGTGCACGGGGGCAAGGGTTCTCCAGGATTTGTTCCTGGCAGTGGAACTGCTGGCCAGTGGGTAGACAGACCTCCAGCTTTTGCCAAGTGGCTTCCAACATAGTTGTATCAATTCCCACCAGCAGTATGAAGAGGTTTTTGTCCCTTTACGCTCTTATCAACACTTGGTATTAACAGACTCCACAGTTTTTGCCCATACAGTGGGTGTAAAATGGTCTAATATTATGAGCTTAATTTACATTTCTTTGGTTACTGGTGACATTGACAGCATCTTCTTATGTTTATTGGCCATTCATGTTTTCTTTTCTATGACCCTTTGAATTTTGAACCATATGAATATATTACCTATTCAAAATATACATTTATTAAAATGGGGCTGCAATATCTCATTTTCTCCTACGCAAAAGGCCCATCGCTCTTCCCCAAAGCACACAAATGTCATCTCTGAACAGTGTCACAGTAAGTAAATTGCTAACAATACATTGGTGAGAGTTAAGGGCTGAATTGCATTTCCCAAAAATTCATATATTGAAGACCTAATCCCCAATACCTCAGAATGTAACCGTATTTGAAGACAAGTTCTTTAAACTGGTAATTAAATTAAGATGAGGTCTTTGGGGTAGGCCTAATCCAATCTGACTGGTATCCTTATAAGAAGAGGATATTAGGACACAGACAACACAGACCAGGGGATGAGCATGTGAGGACACAGTGAGAAGGCATCCATCTGCAAGCACAGGAGAGAGGCCACAGAAGAACCCAACCCTGCCATCACCTTGATCTTGGACTTCTAGCCTCCAGAACCATGAGACAGTAAGTGTCTATTGTTCAAGCCCTCCAGCCTGTGTGTTTTGTTGCAGCAGCCGAAGCTGACTAGTACAGGGAGCACGTTACAGTTTACACAGCACTGTCACATACTTATTTTACCTACTCATTGGTCATCAAATATTAACCGAGCACATCCTGGGTCTAAGGGCACATTTCATTGTTAAATCCTGGCTTTAATCTTTTAAAGCAGGAATATCTATCCTTGGTCTTTTAAAAATTTGTTAATTGTTTATTTATCAAGAGAGCCCACATATTCATAGCTCAGGAACACAGGTCAGTGACAAACTTCTATGTAAATCAATCCAAAGAAATTCTTTATACTCCAAAATTACTTTGCACTCTGAAAGATCTCAGCCTTCCTCATCTCCTGAAAATCTTTCATACAATCATAATTTCTGTAGAAATCTGCATATGCCTTCTTTCTTGGTTCAGCCACAGCAAACTTAAAGAGACCTGCAACCCCCAGGGATACAATGAGCGTTCCAACAATATGACACCGCAGATGCCTGGCCAGGAGGCCACACATCTGAGGTTTCCTCAAAGAGCTGGAAGCCATGGCAGTTACTGTCCTTGATAGGTATGGCAACTTCAACACGTCCTTCCTGCCTGGGGGAGAAATGAATTGCCTATCCCTGTTTCCTAAATGAGGAAACAGAGGCTCACAATACTTATGTGAGTGCAGAGGATAACTAGGATGGCTAAGGAACTTAAGAACAGCCATGTGAGGGGCCAGAGAAAACTCAGGCAATGTGATCATCATCTTGAAATGAAAAAAGCTGTCATGGGGGAGAGGGGTCCATTTTTCTTCATGGCCCCTAAGGTATAGAACTATGGTAAATAGGAAAAAAACATCAAGATGACAAATGTCACTCGAATAGAAAGAAAAGCATTGTCACAGTCGGACAGATGGAGCAAGGTGTTTTGGGTGTACTGAGTTGTCCCTATAGAAGCTGGACAACCACTTAATGAGGGACAGTGTGTGTGTGTATATGTGTGTGTAGGGAAGTGAGATTCAAGCTTCAGGTGTGTGGTTGGATGACAAGACATTGAAGGTCCCTCCTTATCCTCAGAGTCAATAATGTGTCTGAGACCAGGTGACTAGGAAGTGGTGGGCCAGGAACAGTCTGTTTCTGGATTCTGATTCTGGAGTCTGTCCACCACGCCAAGCTGTCTCTAAACAGGTTGATTAGTTGCTGGACAATGAGCTCTAATGATGGTAGCATTCACTCAGCTGCCTGGGGACAGGACACAGTGACAGGGAGTTATACAGTTTTTGAAATGAGGAACGAATTACTTACTTTTCCCTCTTCAGGAGTCTGACACGTCCCTTTTTAGAAGCTTTAGAAACAAAGTAGGTAGCTGGAAGCAGTAGGGAAGAAGCAATTTTAAGAACCTACTAAGCACTAGGTGTTTCATATGCCGTCTTTATTTAGTATTTTGCATTAGCTCCAGCTGTAAGATTATTCTTTCTCTCCATTTTACAGATGTGGAAGCTAGACTCAAAGAGGCTAGGGAACTGTCCAAACTTACAAAGGTAATTCACAGCAGTGACCTTAACCAAATCCCCCGACCCCAGTATGGGAGCCAAAGCCTGTCTGATTCCAGAAGCCATTCATGTCTTGTAGCCCAGTGGATATCTGAATGTAAAAAAAATTTGTTTTTTATTTTTGTAAATCCAGACTGCTGTCCTTTAGTAATAAGCCCAGGATAAGCAAGTCTTCTGGAAGAGGACTTATATGCCCACAGTGGATGGGGGTAGGGATACTTCCTTCCTATTCTCTGGTTTACACAATTGACAGGTGAAGTGGATGCTTCGAACCTTGGTCTCTGACCAGATTGCTACCCTGTGTTCTCCTTCCCTCTCTGAACATTTTTATTCCAGAAGAGAGTAAAGCCTCCTTCTAGCAGAATCTCTCAGCAGAGCGTGGCGACAGCTAGCACTGGCCAAAGCACAGAGGCCTGAGTGGGCCCATTTCAAGCTGAATGATCTATTCAGTCTTCACTGATCTGCAGACTGGGCTGAGAGCCCTTTAAGCTGGCCAGGAACGTGGCCTCAGCGCAGGGAGTGCTCTGTGCTCTTCTTGTCTACATTGTGTGTGTGTGTGTGTGTGTGTGCCCAAGGCAAAGTGTAGCTTCTGTTTTAGTCTGAGCCCCACCCTCCTTGGTTGGGACGCATAAACACTGGGCTGGCTGTGGTTCTCCCAGACAGTAACAATGCTGAGGGGGACGAACATGATCATTGTTTTTATATAGGAGCTGGAAGGCTGGATGAATCCACTCTCCAATTCAGTGTCTGCCAGAGAGAGGAAGCTGGGAAGGTTCCAGAATAGGGAGGAACCCTCTCCACTCTCTACCAGCTTTTCCTTGATGTCTGGGAGATTCAAATTCTTCGCAGGGAAGTGTCAGAAGCTAGGTCCCTTCCCCACATAATTGAGTCCTGCAACTGAAGTATGGGACATGTCCCCTTCTGGGGTTTCTGGGGCTGATCTCAAACGTTGCCTTCACCATCCACTGCTACCCTCCTCCCACCTTCTCTGCCATATCGTTCCCTCCACCTGACCTTTATGGAACTCAGAACAGAGTACATTGCATTGTTACAGATAATCGGCCCCAAGGGGCGGAGAGTCACAGAACAAAGAGAAGAGACGGGTTTTTTCCCTCAGGAAGTTTAATTTAGATCAGGTGGGCACAAAGCTAAGCCAGTTAAATACAAAATTTATGAGCCAGTGCATGGCACAATGCACATCTAATGCAGGTCAGACGGGGGACCGCTGCTGAGTGTGGGTTTCACTCCTGCCTTTTAGGGACAACTTTGCAGAGGAGGCCAGCGCTTAGCTGTCCTGAAGGGCAGTGCAGGCCACTGTCAGGCTTAAAAGGGGAGCTGAGGTGGGCCCTGCATGGGAAGCTGTGCCGGCCAAGCAAAGAAGCAAATGCAGAGAGCCACTAGCAGCTGGTTGGAAGAGAAGGGCTGATACTGTAATGCCAAACACAAAGACAGAGAGAAAGAGATTTAGCAGAGGGAGATCATCTCACTATCAGGGACCATGTAGTGTTTGTCACATTCCACAGGCCCAGTTGCACAAAATCCCCCAAGAATGGGGAACGCAACGAAAATAGACACAGCATGGCAGAGAGTGCTCACCTGCCTGTGACCTCGGACAAGTACCTCGACCTTATCAGGTCTCAGTTTTCCCACCTACATTACAAAGGGGTTGGATTTGATCAGTGACTCCTAAATTTCAGACCAGTCCAATTACTAAAAGTTTAGGGAACTGACTTTTTATACTGCCAAAAAAGAATATTTTTTAAAATATCACCATCATTATCAGTTTTAAAAAGAAAGCACATTTCAGGGCTAAAAAAGTAGATTAGACATAATCTTAGAATACTAACGACAGTCCTTTAAAGAAATTTAGCTATCTGGAAAAATCCACTACACGATCTTCCTTTTCTCATTGCATTGCAGACTTTTGAAAGCTTCATCACAGAGGGAAACCAATGCAAGAATCCGGGAACTAATAGATGATTTCAGAGGAGCTTCCTAGCTCCAAAGACACCAAGATTTGAATCCCAGCTGGGCAAATTACCTAACTTCTCTTTGAACTTCCCTACAATCAGGGTGGTTCAGTGAAGGAATATACGTACGGCACTGAGGGCTTTCCCAAGCACAGAGCACAGTGATGCTAAAAGAATGGTGACCATGACACTCTGTGCAGGTGACCCCTGACACCCGGGATGCAAGTTATCATTCCTCTTCTTTAGCCATCAAATTTCTTCTGTGTCCTGAGGTGCAAAGGAAGTTTCCTATAGGGGTTTCCTGTCACTGTGAAGGCCTTAGTGGGGTGCTAAAGGCAAAAAGCTGAGAGCTGCCCCCTCTTTTCTAGCACTGGAGGTAATAGGTCACTCGGGGAGGAGCTGCGTCTCGCTCATCTTGGACACCCTTGCAGCACTTGTACGTAAAATCTTTCAGTTACCATATGTTGGATTTCATTTTTGTACTCTGAGGTCCAGACATTCTAGAGTCTACGCAAATGAAAGTTGTACTTGTAGGGTTTTAATAGACTCCACCCTAAGGAGGTTACAGGCTCTGGAATTTAGCACCAGATCAGCCAGGAGGGAAGGGAGGTGCTCTTCCCTGCCACTGTCACGTGGTAATAGAAACAACTTAGGGAGCAGCTCCCCACGCAGCCCCCGGGGCCCGGCAGACGGACAGCTGTCCCAGCTGCACAGACCTCAGTGGGACTGTCTGGCAGAAGTGTTGTCCGGAGACAATGCGGCCCATGTGACAGGCCCTAATGAGCCCCTCTGGAATCCCACAATGGCCAAGTGGCAGAGGCTCCCTGAATAGGTCTCTCTCTTCTCAGCAGCCACAGGGGCTGTGCTGTGTGGCAACCTCCTTTCTTGACCAACCTCTTGTGTTCCTCCGCCTCTTTTCCTTTCTTTCTTGTTATCTTTGTCTTTTATCTGCTTTAATTCTCCCTCTCCCTTCCTTCTCCACACCCCCGACTTCTGTTCTTTCTTAAACACAAAATCTCCCTTCCCTTATGCCGTGTGGTTGCCCCATGCCTGGATCTCAGAGCTGATCCACTGACTGCTCCTCCGAGCACACACCATCTCTCCCTTCCCAGCCACCCCCACCCCCACTCCCACCAAGGAAGCTGCTTTCAAATCCTGCTTTCCTTGCTGCTGGGAGTAGAGAAGAATTAGCAAATCTTAGCGATTAGAAATAACAAGTAACTGTAATGTAAGTTAATTGTAAAAGCTACCATTCCCCCAAGTTAGTCTAAAGTTCCCTAGGCAGGAGCAGGATGGCTTCTTTTTTCCTGCCATTAAGAAGAATTTGGGGGCTGGGCACAGTGGCTCACACCTATAATCTCAGCACTTTGGGAGGCTGAGGTGAAAGGATTGCTTGAGGTCAGGAGTTTGAGACCAGCCTCAGCAACATAGCAAGACCCCTTCTCTACAAAAAGTAGAAAAATCAGCCAGGCGTGGTGGCATGTGCCTGTAGTCTCAGCCACTTGGGAAGCCAAGGCAGGAGTATCGCCTGAGCCCCAGAGTTTGAGGTTGCAGTGAGCTATGATCATGCCACTGCCCTCATGTCCAAGCAACAAAGCAAGACCCTGTTTCAAACAAACAAACAAAACAAAGAATTGGAAATGTCTGTTCTGGGAGGTACACAGTGGGGCACGTTTGCCTTTCTGCTCTCACTTCCTCGATTTGAAAGGGGCCACTGGCAGCCGTGGCTGACCCAACCACGGGCACGAGGGGCTCCTCCTGGCCCAGGTCACACTCAGGGCATCTCCCGGGTGCCTTCCCAACAGCCTGGCTGGCTAGCTTTGGCTGCCAGTCAGTCTGTAAGAAGCCCCACTGTGCCACCCCTCAACCAGCTTTGCACCCCTGTCCCACCTCTTAGGAACCAGAGCTGTGGAAAAATCAGCCTTGAGGACTGGGGATTATGGCAGGCTCTGTGTTCTGCAAAACATGGTTGGGAAACGCTAAGGGTCTTCCTGAGTTCACTAGTGGGTTCCCTAGAGAGGGATAAAGCAATTGCAGAGGGATCAGAAGGGGCTTTTTGAAGAGGAAGAAGAAGGCAGCTTCTGTCCAGGAGGGCAGAAGTGAGGCAGAGGAAGAAGCCAGGGCCGGAACAAGCAGGCGCTCCATCAATCTGTAGCTTTACATCATTCACTTAAAACCTGGCTGCGAGGCACAAGGATGAGGAAAATCTGAGGCCAGAGAGAGAGAGAAAGAGAGAGATTGCCAAGGAGGTTATTGAGAAAAAGGAATTTGAGCATCTCTAATCTGTTTCACTTTCCTTGGTTACTCACAAAGGAGAGTGTGAGCCACTGCGCCTGGCCTTGGGTGGTAGCTTTAGAACGGCTCCGTGGGGTGGTGAGCCTGGTACCACCCCACATGTCTGAACGATAAGCCAGAGCGTGGTGCAGGTGTTCTTGCCCATTGGTGAATCCTGGTACACTGCACGGGAGCTCAGGTAAACGCAGTCCACATCTAACGAGCACCTAGTATGTGTCAGGCATGCTCAGGGCTTTAGATGGATTGCTTTTTTACATCCTCAAAATCCTATACATCCATTTTACAGTTGAGGAAATTAAGGCCCAGAGAAGCTGCTAGATTTGCCAAGGTGACAAAAGAAAAAATTCATATACTGGCCAGACCGACATGTGCCTATCTCCCAGGAGAATATTGGAAAGTCGGTGCAGCCAAATGCTATGGAGGTCTCTGGTTATTCTGTACTTTTGATCAAGGCTAGAGAAAGTCTCATTTAGATCCTCCAACGGGCTTTAGAATTTAAATAAAAGGCCACCTGAAACAGAAACAGGAAAAGGAGGGCGAGAAGGAGGCATAACTGCTCACCAGTCCCGGTATAAAGCACCTTCAACCAGGGCCGGGGGCAACAGTGACACAACCTACAGTCCAGACGAAGTTGTGCGTGTATTTGTGGTCCCAATGTGTTCCCCAGTGATTCTCTACCTGTCATCAATACTCTGTTTTTGCTGCCACCAACACATGATAATCTGATCTGGGGAAGAAAAAAAAAAGAGGGGAGTGGAGTGTCCGTGGAAACAAACATCATCAAATGTCCTGGCTCCCTTCCCGGGCCTTCAATAAAAATGCAGGAAGGAAGAAGCCACAGAGTTGAGTCGGCATCAGCAAGTCTTTCCTGAGTCTCCATTAAGTCATTAAGGGAGGACTTTGCAGTCTCGGTGCAGATCGCCAAGGTGCTGCTGCAGAGGGGACCCTCCCGGTAGCTCGGGCTTTGGGGAGGCAAAGTTGGGTATTTGTCTTCTTGATTGTTCCCCCATATTCAACATTTTGCCATAATAAACTTTCTCCCTGATCGTTTTAATAATGTTTACTGCATTTAAAACCTTGGTTTTGAATCATGGTATTAAGCACAGCTCTAATTTGGGCAACTGGTGACCCGCATTCTACTCTTGGGAAGGTGGGAGGCGGGACTCAGGGAACACTCCAACCAAACAGAAAGTTTCTGGTGAGGCCACCCTGGTGGGGAAGTAAGAGACAAAACCATTTCTTAAATCAGAACACTGCCCCTTGCTTCTCTACTCACAATTCTGAAAGATAGAAGGAGATGGAATTATCAGTGGGTGGAAAGCATGGAAAAGGACAAAAATGAAAAATAAACTTGAAACATACCTAGCAGAGAGCATATTTGACTTGAAAGATTCTTTCCATCACAATTCTCTGTGGGCCTATTCAAAACAGAGATATGGTTTCTTAAAATACAGTTTCTGCACTGGCTGGTTGAATCTCCTTAAAAATGCCTTCCATATTTTCACTGGCCCCCGCTTCAGCGTGAACTCGTAATTCCCGAACACCACCTCCAAGGGGACCAGTTGAACTTGAGCAGGCAGGGTGATTCTGAAACCTAGTGACACTCCTAAGTGACACTGAGATTTGGGACCACGGGTGTCAGATTTCAGCCTTTTTTTTACTACCCCACCCCTCCCCCAACACACACGCGTGCGCGCGCACACACACACACACACAGAGACAAAAGATCCTATAAGGCAGAACTGTTTTATAAAAATGGCACTGGTGTTAATTCAAGCAGATTAGTAACAAGTACTCTTTAAAAACACACTCAAAGTGTTATAATTCTCTTTGGTGTGGTTGAAGTTTTTGTTTTTTTTTAATAATTGCATTTTTAAAGAAAGAGCAGTTTTAAATTCCCTTCTGTAGACACTGTTAATCAAGAGCAGCCTCTTTCCCTGAGTGAAATGGCCAGCAACAAAGGATCTAGAGTCAGGCTGTCTGCATTTGTAGGCTTGCTTCCTCACCTAACCACTTGTGGGACTACGCAGCCTCTCTAAGCCTCAGTGTTCTGACCTGTGAAATGGGAACTAACAATAGTTCTATCCCACGGTGAGGTTCAAACGGGATGACTTGTGTAAAAGTGTTTAGCATGGTGCCTACCCATAGTAAACATTAGATGTTAGCTATTACAGCCTCAAAACAAAACATACCCAAAAAAGCCTCAAGCACAGAGATCAAATTTAACAGTGCTGTTTGTATTTTCTACACAGGCATACCTCTGAGATACTGTTCGGTTCCAGACCACTGCAATAAAGCAAATGTTGCAATAAAAAAGGAAGCAAGTTACACTAATTTTTTGGTTTCCCAGAGCATATAAAAGTTATGTTTACACTATAATGTAGTCTATTGATGGTGCAGTAGCATTATGTCTAAAAAACAATGTACATACCTTAATTAAAGAATACTTTATTGCTGAAAATAGCCTTCAGGGAGTTGTAATCTTTTTGAACGTAGAGGGTCTTGCCTCGAGGTTGATGGCTGCTGACTGATCAGGGTGGTGATTGCTCAAGGTTGGGTGGGTGTGGATTTTTATATTTTTAGTTTTTTAAATTGTTTTTTTCTTTAGAGATGGGGGTCTCACTCTGTTGCCCAGGCTGGAGTTCAGTGGTGAGATCACTGTAACCTTGAATTCCTGGGTGTGTGCCACCATGCCTAGCTAATTTTTTAAAGTTTTTGTAGAGTCTGGGTCTTGCTGTGTGGCCCAGGCTGGTCTTGAACTCCTGGCCTCAAGTGATCCTCCCACGTTAGCCCCCCAAAGTGCTGGGATTACAGGTGTGAGCCGTTACACCCCGACATAATTTCTTAAAATAGGACAACAATGAAGTTTATCACATCAATTGACTCTTCCTTTTATGAAAGATTCCTCTGTAGCATGTGATACTGTTTGATGGTATTTTACCCACAGTAAAACTTGTTTCAAAATTGGTGTCAATCCTCTCAAATCTGCTTTATCAACTAAATTTATGAAATATTCCAAATCCTTTGTTGTCATTTCAACAATGTTCACAGCATCTTCATCAGGAGTTGGTCCTGTCTCAAGAAACCACTTTCTTTGCTTATCCATAAGAAGCAACTCCTCATCCATCCAAGATTTATGATGAGATTGCACCTATTTACAACTTCACATCTTCAAGCTCCATTTCTAATTCTATTTCTCTTGCTATTTCCACCACAACTGCAGTTACTTTCTCCAGTGAGTTTTGAACCCCTCAAAGTCAACCATGAGAGTTGGAATGAACTTCCAAACTCTTGTTAATGTTGATATTTTGACTTCCTCTCATGAATCATGCATGTTCTTAATGGCATCTAGAATACTGAATCCTTTCCAGAAGGTTTTCGATTGACTTTGCCAAGATCAATCATAGGAATCACTATCTTTTTTTTTTTTTGGTAGAGATGCAATCTTGCTGTGTTGCTGGTCTGGAACTCCTGGCTTCAAATGATTCCCCACCTCCACCTCCAAAAGTGCTGGGATTATAGGTGTGAGCCACTGTGCCCAGCCCAGGAATCACTATCTATGGCAGCTATAGCCTTACAAAATGTACTTCTTAAATAATATGGCTTGAAAGTCAAAATTATTTATTCCTTGATCCATGGGATGCAGAATAGATATTATGTTAACAAGCATGAAAACAACATTCATCTCCTTGTGCATTTACATCAGAGTGCTTGGGTGACCAGGTGCATTGTCAATGAGTAGTAATATTTTGAAAAGAATCTTCTGAGTGGTAGGTCTTAGTAGTGGGGTTAAAATATTTAGTAAACCATGCTATAAACAGATGTGCTGCCATCCAGGCTTTGTTGTTTCACTGATAGAGCACAGGCAGAGTAGATTTAGCATCATTCTTAAGAGCCCTAGGAACTTCGAAATGGTAAATGAACATTGGCTTCAACTTAAAGTCACTAGCTGCATTAGCCCCTAACAAGAGAGTCAGCCTGTCCTTTGAAGCCAGGCATTGACTTCTCTTCTCTAGCTAGGAAAGTTCTAGATGGCATCTTCCTCCAACAGAAGACTGTTTTGTCTACATTGGAAATCTGTTGTTTAGTGTAGCCACCTTCATCAATGATCTTAGCTACATCTTCTGGATCACTTGCTGCAGCTCTACATTAGCATTTGCTGCTTTGCCTTTGCATTTTATGTTATGGAGGTGGCTTTTTTCCTTAAACCTCATGAACAAACCTCTGCTGGCTTCAAGCTTTTCTTCTGCAGCTTCCTCACCTCGCCCAACCTTCATAGAATGGAAGAGAGTTAGGTCCTTACTCTGGACTAGGCTTTGGCTTAAGGGAATGTTGTGGCTGCTCTGATCTTCAATCCAGACCACTAAAACTTTCTCCATATCAGCAATAAGGCTGTTTTGCTTTCTTATCATTGGTGTGTTCACTGGAGTAGCACTTTTAATGTCCTTTAGGAACTTTTCCTTTGCATTTACAACTTGGCTAACTGGTGCAAGAGGCCTAGCTTTCAGCCTATCTTGGCTTTCAACATGCCTTCCTAACTAAGCTTAATCATTTCTAACATTCGACTCTTCCTTTCACTTGAACACTTAGAGGCCACTGCAGGGTTATTAATTGGCCTAACTTCCAAATTATTGGGTTTCAGGGAATAGGGAGGTCTGAGGAGAGGGAGAGAGATGAGGGAATGGCCAGTGGGTGGAGCAGTCAGAACACACACAACATTTATACATTTATTGATTAAGTTCTCCATATTATGTGGGCGTGGCTCATGGCACCCCAAAACAATTATAACAGTAAACATTACAGATCACTGACCACAGATCACCGTAACAGATATGATAAAAAGAAGAATATTTGCAATATTGTGAGCATTACCAAAATGGACACAGAGACACAAAGTGAGCATATCCTGCTGGAAAAATGGCGCCAATAGAGTTGCTTAATGCAAGGTTGTTGCCACAAACCTTCAATTTATGAAAAACAAAATATCTGTGAAGCACAATAAAGCAAAGCACAATAAAACAAGGTATGCCTGTACACTTCTTAGAAAATAAGCTCACATGCTTGGAAACCTATCAGAGCCCGACAGGCTGCTTTAGGAACACAACAGTAAATTCTTGGCCTCTATCTAGCCTTAGCAAGAAACATCCTGGAAGACCTAAGGGGACTTAACACCCACAGAGATTGCTTTCTAGATAGGACTGAGAAATCCACCCCAGCTGACTTGGCCAGGGCACTGTGGGAGAGTGCCCGGCTTCTCCCGGCTTGGGCAGGGCCTCACAACAGTGCCCTGCAAAGTCTCTGCATTGTCTGGCATGGAGGAAACCAGGTTTTGGTGAAGACTAACAGTCAGAGGCAGCTCCAGGCCTTCCTGAACCCAAAGCATTCTTTAGTCATCTGAGATATCAAAAGATCAGTTTTCATGTTGTTCTTTCTCTTCAGATGGGGGGCTATCTTATAGGGTGGCTGGGTTTGTGGTCACTATGGGTGGGGGAGTAGGAGTGTCTTGTGAAGGCTTGAGAGTGACCATTTAAATGTCCAAATGGACTTACAACTGGCAGGGCATTTTTTCATGATCTTTCTTCTTGCTTAAAGATAAAATCATATCACTCAGTGTATGTTTGCTCTTTTAAAATATACAATTAGTATGTTATTATTTCGCTGATTAGAAAAGTAGTATGTGGTCAGGGCCAGGGTGCCTTTGAGCAAGTTAAAATAAGGTGCCACTTCCTCTGGGCAGATGTAGCCCTGCAGCAGCACACAGAATTCCGGCCCAATACACAACGTGTTCAACCACACAGATGGACCTATAAACACACTCCTTTGGAAAAATTCAAAGGATGCAAAGGTATATAAAAAAGAAAGTGTAAGCCTCTTATAAATCACACTTCCAAAGAAAGCCACTATTAATAGTTTGGTTAACAGACCTTTGTTTGTTGTGTTTTTGTTTGTTGTTGTTTTTGTTTTGACACAATAATAAAATTCAATTGGGGGAAATCTAATCTAAATGGGAGAACACTGTCCATTTTTAAATTCTCTTCCTCTCTGACCCTACACAGCCCAAGATCACCAAAAGTTCTTTTAACAAGTCAGGAGAAGTCATCTGAGAGACTTTCTTAGCATATCCTTGGATGGACCCCACTTCAAAGTTGAGTCCTCAAGTATCCAAATCTAACCCTGAAACTTTGATCTTTGTCCCTAGGCAGGGCAGAAGCCTAAGAAACTGGGTCCTCAGAAATGCAAATTGTTCAGTGTTCTGCCACTGCCTCTTCCCTCACCTCTCCAGACCCCAGCCCTTGGAGGAGTGGCTTTAACTGGGAGAACACTGGGAGAGGGTTTATAAATTGGGGTCAGAAAGAGGGGAGCCTTTGGGGAACTCTGAAGAAAAGCAAAGGACAGAAGTTCAGCTTGTTTGCAGTTAGCATTCTGAAGGGAGTCAGAATCCTAGACCAGGGTCCACAGCTAGAAGGATTCACTGAGGTTTTATAAGCCTCCTTAGCTTCTCCTAATGCATTTTTGTTTTCCTTTTGTTTCACAGTAAAACCTATAACAAAAAGGGCTGCTTATCTTGGGGGGAGATTAGTGTGAGAATTATATCCTTCTCTGCAGCTGGCATTAGGGGACAGAGAATCTGGGGTGGAGGTGGGGGTGATGGATGGATAGTAGAGCCACAAAGATACCTAGAAAATATGCTCCAGAAGAGGTGTCTTGGACCAAAGGAAAGTTCCGGGCTAACATAATAACACTGGCTATCGTTTACTGAGCACTTGCAATGTGCTGGGCACTGTGCCAAGTACATCCACAGTCCAGGGAAGAACAGTTATCATCGTCCTCATCTCACCATTGAGGAAAGGGAGTTAAGTAGTCTGCCCAAGAGCACACAGCCAGAAAGAAGTGGCAGAGTCAGGGCTGACACTCAGAACTGTCTGGCCCCAGAGACCAAGTTCATCCCTTCAGTGCCAGACAACCCCCCAACTCTACTCTGCAGATGCTCTCGACGGCACTACTTGTCATGTTTGGTCTCCTGCATAAGACTGTGAGCTCCCCAGGAGGCTGTGCCCTCACCTCCTTCATCTTCAGATCTGCTGTGCCCAGCACAGAGCCCGACGCACATAAGAAGTCCTCTCTGCCACCCCGGTGCTCAGCGGATAAACATGGCATTAAGGCCAGACAAGCTGAGCTGTCAGGGAGACCACTAGCTCCCTTTCCCACTCCCAGCTGGTAGGAGACAGTGAATGTTATTTACAAAAACACCAAGCCAAACAAGACCCTCCCTTTGCTGACATGATGAAGCTGTGCTGGGAACAGCCAGGGGTCACCAAATGGTGGCCAGATGGTAACTGACTGCTGCTCCCTAATTCCAGGGGCCGCGGGCAAAAGGCTTGGCCGCCCACCTGCTCCTGCGGACCTGTGAACAATCCACTTTGCAGGGAAAAACCCAGACAGTCCCCTCCTCCTGAATGGCCTTCTGCAACCAGCTCTCAGAGCTGACTCTGCCAGTTGCCACCACGTCCAGGGGACTCTCAAAGCCTGGGCTGGAAGTTCTACAGTCCAACCTCACCCAGTATAGATGTTGCTTACCTCCCCTGACTTCTTCCATGACAGGCAGGTGTTAACTCTGCAGTACCTACCCCAGGGTAGTGGGGTGCTCCTCTCCCGGCACAGCTGAGCCCTAAAAATAACTAAACTCAGACAGAGCAGGAGAGTACTGGGGCAGAGAGAGTGTGGGGCAGAGGAAGAAGAGTTCCTCTCTCCCTGGAAGAACTCTGAGGAAGGACACAGGTAGCTGCTGGAAGAGGGAAAGGATTTTCTGCCCTGTTCCCAAACAAAGAGAGCAGACTGGGCTTTGGGGAGAGCTCTGTTTCCCTTCGTTTCATTCAGCACAGGTCCCCATCTCCCATAGATCTGGGAGGCAACAGGCCCCCAACTGGTTATCAGGTCCTGGAGCGTGAGGGCCTTTGTCTCCCACTCAGACATCTAGCTGGCAGGGCAAGGGGCCGACAAATCCTCCCTGACCCTCCCAGCTCTTTGTTATCTCCGAGGGAAGATTACATTTCTGTGTGGGGAGGCAAGGTGCCAGGAAGCCTCAGAGCGGGACAGAGACAGGCAGAGCTGCCGTCTGACCCCAGGTGCCTGGAGTGGCTCAGGGCTGCCCTGGGGAACTCTCCCTCCACTGGCCTGGGGCCCTTCCAGAAGTGGCAGGTCTGCATCTCAGAAACAGGGGGGTTGGGGGGGTGATACAGAGGGGAGCTGGGCTGGACAGATAAAAGCAGCCAACTCTCAATCATTCAGGAGTGTGTCTGCGGTCTGTGGAGGGCCATGCCTTCTCTTGGTTTCTCACCTTCTCCATTCACTACCTTTAGCTGTTTCCCTGAGTACTGGGGGAGGAAGAGCTAGCAAGCTGGCACTTGCTTTTATTTTGGTTTCTGGCTAAATCTATAGAGGAATTTGTTCAGCAGCAGACCGATGCCCCTCAACACCAAACTGGCATTTAGATTGTTCTCTTTCTGTTTAAATCAAAGACACATTCTTCAGCGTCCTCTTTGGGGTTCAAGATACTCTCAAAATGGTTCCATATCAAAAGAAAAAAGAGCTGGATTTAAAACCCCTTGTTTTATAAGAATTATGGGGAGGAAGGGTGATACACTCTTTTCAAGGAACAAAGTGGGAAAACAGTAGTTGGGTGTCAACGTTACATTCTGGGTTTTTCCATGGCTTGCCTTCCCAATCACAGTCCCTCAGATTGTATTTCCTCCTCTGGTAACCCAGGTCTGTTATACTTATTAAGTCCATCAACAACAAATAGATATGAAAAACCTCCTGAATGAAGTTCCGAGCTGGGTCAGACACACAAATGGGATCCTTGCCCTAGAACAGTTCAGAAGCTGGCTAGAGAGAAAATGCAAAGAGTAAAAAAGACAACAAAGCTGTGTTAAATATCAAATCAGGGGATACACCAGAAAATCAGAAGGGGTTCCAGGAACTGACAAAGCTGGGATTGGCAGGGAAGGCCTGTCCAAGGGAGGGGTGTGAGTTTGGCCTTCTTACAGGCCAGGGATGAGCGTTGTTATTTAAAATGCAAGAGGCCTAATGGATGGGCAGCTAAACCCAGCCTGATCAGGAGCTGAAGGGTTGAAGAGTGGAGAGAGAGGCTTGTAGGGAAAACTTCATAGATAAAGGAGAAGCTCCTTTATTCTACAAATATGTGAGCGCCTGCTTTTTATTTAGTTTTTTATTTATTCATTTATTCGACAAATATTTATTGAATATTAACTCTTTGGCCAGTCAATAAACATTTCTTGCATGCCCACTATGTGAATAACACTGTAGTCTTTCACCTGATGGTCAAATAGAGAACTAAACTTAAGGACCTTTTTCTTAAATGGGGGAGTGGGGAAAATCTCATTGGTATTCAAGCTTCTACAACCTTTTGGTTTGAGGTTGTAGGGTGGGGATGATGAAACAGTCTCTACTATTAACTTACATAGCGACTTCTATTTGTGTAACACTTTTGGTGCACTGACATCCATTATTTTATTTGATTTTCATGACAACCTTTGTGAGGGTGTCCCAACAGATACCTGTCTTGATTTTATCAGAAGCATTACGTGTCCAAAATACAACAGTTCATAAGTGGCAGACCAGAATAGAAGTACCCTTCCTACCTAGTGTGGTGGGCTTCCCACCATACCATTAGCCCCCAACCTGGCCTCATATCACAGGTACCACAGAGCCTTAGAGAAAATACAGATTCCTGGCTTCTTCCTGGAACAACTTGATTCCTCATGTCTGAGCAGGCCCAAGAATTTGTATTTTTCAGAAGTTACCCAGAGGACTCATGTCCATGTGGATTAGGGAACCACTAGATCAGACCACTCTGTGGGAGGATATAGGAGAAAGGGCATTTTAGCCTCTTTTCCCCCGGGGGTTCCTTAGAGTATTGGAGGGTGCTCTAGGTGACCTCTGATTAACTTCCAACTCCCCCCACCCAACTCCCATCACTCACTCTTTGCTTCCTAAACATTCACTGCAGGCTGGAGGCTTCTGGAGGCCCACAATGGCGCTGTAGAATTTACGGGGGTCCAGCTCCCGGGGTGGACCACAAAACCTAAATTATGAGGCTGGGGAAAGTTGAGATTCAAGGGAAGGTTCTGAGAAGGGGTTGCCCTTGTCATGAATAAAAACTGCTTGTATTTATTGAGTGTTAACTATGTGCCAGGCCCTCGTTTACTCCTCAATTCTATATGGAAAGTACTATTATCCCCCTCTTACAGACGGGAAAACCGAGATTCAGAGCGCGCAAATCATTTCCCCAAGGCACACAGTCAGACTCCAAACCCACGCGACCATGTACGACCTCAGGGCGACAGCGTCTCTCCACTTCACCCCCCCCACTGCTCATGTGTCTACGGCCTGAAATTCGGGCGCCCTCCCGGCCGTGCTCAGACTCCGGGGCACGAGCGCCGAAGGAGACCAGACTGCAGGAGAGCAAGGGCAGCGCGCCCGGCGGCTCCGCCCGCTCCCCACTTCTCGGGGCCGCGGCTCGGGAACTACAAGGCCCAGCAGGCAGCTGCAGGGGGAGGAGGAGGAGGAGGAGGGACCAGCGCGGGGTGGGAGAGAGCGCGAGCCCTCGCGCCTCGCCGGCGCACAGCGCTCCGAGCGCTCCTGCGGGCACTGGTGCGGCGGCCTCGGCAGCGGGCGGCGGCGGGGAGCGGGAGCCCGAACGCCGGTCCAGCCGCAGCGAGCGGAGGGGCCCGGACTGCTCCGGGAGCTGGGCGGCCACGTCCGGACGGGACGGAGACTCTGCTTAGCGCATTGCGGCGACCTCGCCTTCCCCTGCCGCGAGCGCGCCGCAGCTGGAAAAGCGGCGGAGACCGAGGACTTTTCTCCCGTCCGGGCTCGGGGCGCCCCGCAGGGCGCAGTGTACCCGTGCTGCAGTCGGGCACGCCGCGGCGCCGGGGCCGCCGCAGGGCGATGGAGCCCGGTCTGCGAGAAGCGTGAGGCGCCGCCGCCGGGTTCTGGAGAAGGGGGGCACGGGGTCTGGAGACCCCCGGCGGCGGACGGGAGCCCTCCCCCCGCCCCGCCTCCGGGGCACCAGCTCCGGCTCCATTGTTCCCGCCCGGGCTGGAGGCGCCGAGCACCGAGCGCCACCGGGAGTCGAGCGCCGGCCGCGGGGCTCTCGCGACCCCGCCAGGACCCGAACGGAGCCCGGGGGCGGCGGGCCGGAGCGGGGGACGCGGGCAGCCGCCCGCCCGCACACGCCACGGCGGACTCTCCAGAGGCGGAACCTCAACGCCGAGTGAGGTAAGAGCCGCGGCGCCCCCAGATCCGGGGCGGGCTTGGCGTCCCGAGCGGCCCCCGGCGCCGGAGCCTCCCGGCTGCGCGCTTCGCCCGCCGCAGCCCAGTCGGGTCCGGCGCCTCCCTCCACTCGTTACCCGCCGCCTCCGCCTCCCGGCTCCCTCCCAGCGCTCCGCGCCCCCTTTGGTCTCCCCTCCCTTCCCTCCGCCCGCGTCGCCTTCTGCGCCCCCTGCCCGCGCCCGTCCCGCCGCTGCGCCTGCCCAACTTTTCCGCCAACTCGCGCTCGGGAGCTGGCGGGGCGGCGGCGGCGGCCCTGCGGTGAGTCCGGGGAGCGACAGGGCCGGGGCCGAGGCGGTGGAGGCCCACGGTCTCCCTGGACTGCGGAGGAGGGCGGGAGTGGGCAGCGAGGTGGGGGGTGTGCGTGTATTACATTCCGCTTCTTCTCCTTTTGGGCCCCTTGTGGGATTCTCCCGAATTCAGCAGGTAGCTTTGGGCGGAACGCTAAAAACCCCGGTATTCCCAAGTCCTTTTCCACCTCCGGGAAAGTGTGGGGTCCTGGTGGGGGGCTGGGGGGTTGGGGGCTTGAAGAGGGAAGGAAGTGGAGGGGAAGGTTAGCTTCTCTTGGGATAGGTTTTAAGGAGGTGTCGTCACCAAATGGCTGAATCTGCTTTAGCGGAGAGCGAGGAAGGATTCCCCTTTCCAGAGGGGATGATCTTCTACCTAGAGGATCTCAGGAAGTGTCGGAAGTTTGGGGAACGGGCAGGGCGACCAGCGGATGACGTTATGCCCCAGTATAGGGCAGGGGCGCGGGGTACGTTCGCTTCCAATCTGGTTCTTAGGGGTGGGGGAAGGGGTGAAGGTTTTGTGCGGTGCGGTTCACTCGGCAGCGATGCATGTTGCTTCTCGGGCCCAGACTCCTCTGCCCTCGGCTTCCCGCTCCCTCCTCCCGTTATGTTTGGGGTGGGGACAAATGAGAAGCTGGAACCCACATTTGCAGGGGAATTGTGGACGTTGTAGAAGGGGGTTCATATAAAACACACCCCCTATGAGGCAGCCAGACACTTTGGAGGGGGAGTGAAACCTTCTCCTTTCTGGGTCCAGAAGCCATCAGCCCATTTGAAAAACATTTCTACGGTGCCTTTCTCCCCCAACGCCCCCCCTTCTCATTTTCCAGATGTAGCAGCCGCATCTGGTTCCGTTTCACTCCACACGGGTACACCGCAGCCACATTACTAACATCCCTCTTCCTCCCCTCTCCCTCCCCTAAATTAAAACTGAGATTCTTCTACTTGCCTTTACCACCTTCCTCCTTAAAATTTCTGGAGACTTGGAGATGAGGCGTTGGGATTTGGGGGAGAAAAGAAAGTTACCTTGGATCCCAAGTTATTTAGGTTCTCAAGTGAGTTATTCTCTGCTGTTGGTGGTGGCGGTTGGGATGTTTTCTAGATTGCGCAGAAAAGAGGCTTTTTTGGGAGATGGGGCCAAGGTTTTAGGAAGGGGTGGCACTTGTGAACGGTTCATCTGCTGGCGGTGGCCTCTTTGGCCGTGGCTCTGGCCCATAACTGGCTCTGAAGGAAGTTTCTGGAACCATAGCATTGCTTTCTCTTCCACTTGGTTGCAGCTGGAGCTGCGGGAGCGTCTGTCCCTGTCCGGAGCCCGCGGTCCGGTCTCGGCCGCCCGGCGGTGGCGTCACGCGTCCCTTTTCACCCTCCCCGGGGCGAGCCCTGTACGCGGCGGCCGGGGGGCGTGGGCTGGTGCCGCCGGAGGCGCTCCCTGTGTGTTTGCAAGGAGTTATTTGGGCCCCAGCCCCCGGAAACTAAAGTGGGGCGTTTTACCATTTAAGTAACGGCTACAGGTTTGGAATCGGGAGTTGGATTGTCGATTTACTTTTTGTAATATTCTTTGAGGCAGGAAAGCACCGTATGGTCCAAAGTTGTGGGAGGGTAGGGAGAGTTGGTCCCTCTCACCCGCTCCTTTCTAGCCTCTTTCAAATTGAAAACACTTCTCTGGTTTCCTTCTTTGGGCAGTAGTTTTGGAGGCTGTAATGAAATCGCACTTTCTCTAGACATGGTAATTAAGGTGACTGTTTCCTCCGCAGATGTGCCCTGCCCTTTGCACCTCCGGACCAGCGCTTTTTTTGGAATACCATCTAAATTGTAGAACCTTAGCCTTGAGACTGTTTAGCAGAAAGTGGCCATTTTCCTCCCTTGGCCCAGACTCCCGGTTTCCTCTCTGAGGCTTGTTTAAAAGCTAAGTAGCAGGGCCCCGTGGGACGTGCCTTGGTCTGGCTAATTACCCCCACGCCTGGGTCATCTCCCTTCATCTCCCTTCCTTTTAGTGACCGCGGGCCGTCTGTCCTGATGGCCTGCCTCCCTAATGACTTGTTTACATATTTCCCCCCAGTTGGTTAGGAGGAGCTGAAGGGCTGCCCCTGACCCTGAGGGTGCAGGGTGTTTGGGGACAGGGAGGCTGCTGAGGCCTGGCTCCAGCTGGGATGGTTATGTGCTTGCTGCATCAGTGACGAGCTCCTTGAAATATCTGTTGCACTTACTCTTAGTCATAGCTGAGTGTCACCTTTTTAATGAGGGCCATCCGGATCAGAGCCACTTGATCCATGTGCTTTCACTGCCTGCTTTTACCATACCTGCAGAAATGCCCATTTGGGAGGTATTTTCACAATAGGGATTTGGGCCAGAGTGGGCACCACTTCCTTTGGTTCCAAAGTGGACAGTCTTAGGGTGTTTCTTTTCCTTGGTCTCTGGCCATGGAGGATGTTAGAAAGTTCCATTAGGTGCCCTTTGAATAGCAAGTGAATCAAAGGCACAGGAAGAAATGGCAAAAGATTCCCCACGTGTGGGGGAGGGGATTAGAATACACCCCTGCATCCCTCAGCCTGGGCTCGCTTTATTCCTGGTGGACTCCAGAGGGTAAGAAAATTGAATTGAGCATTGGGTAGGCAGATTCCAGCCTTAGAGACCAAGGAAAACCCATGGGTGTTGGGTTTAGTAGTGTGCTTTTTGTTTGTTTTGGGTATTGACCTGAAACAAGACTCCTAAAATACAGGAGATTTGCTGATGTGAGCTTGGGGTTTTAGCAGCCAGCTTCTCTGAAGGCTTTTTTCTCTCGCCTCCATTTTTTAAATCTCTTTCATCAAAATGGCTGTTAGTTAAAGAGCATCCTAGGAAAGTTTGAGCCTGTTGCTGCTGGAGGGAAAGGAGTTAGATAAAATTGATTCAAATGTCTTGTTCTGAAGGGGCCTCACATCACTTGAGATGAGTTTAATTTCCTCTTGGGAAATTTGTCTTGCATTTGCCTTCCCTAGAGCTTTGTAAAAGGTCTGGATGCACCAGGGACTAGTGGGAGTCCAGATGTACAGCTTTAGAGAATATTCTGGTGTTTCCAGAGAGGATTAAATACCAGACTTGGTGTAGGATATTTGTTTTGCCCCCCCAAAGTTGCATCTACCTTAAACAGAAATTCTCTCCTCACCACCAACCCCCCCAGTAAAGAAAGAAGCAATGTTTGGTCCCCCTCTTCCCCTCCCAGCCCCCTAGTATATAGCATTCACGTGGGCGAACAACTCCCAAGAACATGGTGATGTTCTGCTAGCATATTCTGTCTTTGTAGCCAGGTTTTCTAGATTATATGCAGCAGTTAGGGTTTCACTTATTACTGATTTTTTTGTATACTTCTTATTCCCAAGGACATTTGGACACTTTTTTCTAACAGATTCAAAATAAAAAATTAGCATTTCCCTTGGACCAACCAAAATTTTGCAAGCTGAGCTGTATAACTTTTTTCAAATGTTTGTTAGGTCCTTGCTCTGCCCTGTCAACATTGAGTAGAGAATGCTCACCCTTGTGAAAAGGGACCGTTTCTGTTAAGAAGTAAGCCTTATTCCCATCTGGAGAGATTAATGTTTTGGTGTTAACTTCCTCAATTCTGAAGAATCAAAAATGTTAAGAAAATTTCTCAATTGGTATTCTTTGGAATAGAGTTTGGCTGGTTTACAAGGGGCACTGACTATTGCTTTTCTCTGGTATTCTCAAGCTCTTTTCTGGGAGAATAATATCTATACTAGTTTCTTCTCAATCAGCCTTCTTTTCTTTGATTCATTTATTCATTCACTTAACAAATATCTCAGCATCTTCTGTGTACACTAGGTACTAAGGATATTAATAAAGGTTAGAGCCGGGCATGGTGGCTCACACCTGTAATCCCAGCACTTTGGGAGGCCAAGGCAGGAAGATCACTTGAGCCCAGGAATTCAAGACCAGCCTGGGCAACATAGTGAGACCTTGTCTCTACAAAAATTTGTTTAGAGAATTAGCCAGGTATGGTGGCACACACCTGTAGTCCCAGCTACTCAGAAGGCTGAGGCAGGAGGATAGGAGTTCGAGGCTGCAGTGAGTTATAATCATGCCACTGCACTGCAGCCTGGGCAACAGAGCAGGATCCTGTCAGAAAAAAAATGAACAAAAAAAACCCAACAACAACAAACTAAAGGTTAAGTAGGCACAGACCCTGCTCTGAAGGAGCCTGCAATCCCATGGGGAGAGAAGGGGATGGGAACTTAAATAATAATCATATGCAATGACCTAAGCCCCGTGTGAGAGGGGCCAGTAAGGTGGTCTGTAAATTCAGAGGGATGAGATCCTCTAGCTAGAAGGCCCAAGAAAGGCTTGTGGAAGAGATAGTTACTTAAGGTACGGCTCAGAGAATAGCAAAGACTTGGCCCATGGCAGAGGAAGGAAGGGCCAAGAAGAAACTCTTGCACAGAGACAAGGAGGTTGCCTGGAGCTGTGAGCTGTGCTGTCGGACAGAAATATAACATGAGCTCTGTGTAATTTTAGCTTTTCTAGTAGTAGCCACATTTGAAATTAAGTAAAAAGAAACAAGCTAAATTCATTTTTAATTAGTTTAAATTTTAATAATTTATGTGATTTAACCCAATATAGCCAAAATATTATCATTTGAACATGTAATCAATATAAAAAATTATTGATGAGATACTTTACATTGTTTTTTTCTTACCAAGTTTTCAAGATCTTCTAGCACATCCCAATTAGCACTAGCCATATTTCAAGTGTGCAACAGCCTCATGTGGCTAGTGGCCAACGTACAGGCCAGCCAGTTATAGGGTATGAAGATGGAGAATGATAAATACCTTTGGCAAGGTTGGAAGTTCATGTCTTCCTGCTGCCAATGACCAAATTTCCTGAGAGTGCTATCAAGGAGTTATTCAAAGCACTATATAATAATAATTATAAATATATAATAATTATAAATATATTACTATATTAAATATAAATATATTTGTAATTCTTTATGTTTGATCAGTACTTTAGAGAGGAGAGAGCAGGCACCTTCACCCACACTGCCCATTTCATCCTCATAACCACCTGTGAGGTAGCCCCCTCCAACAGGTGGGACACTGAGGCTCTGAAAGGTTAAGTGACCGTCCCAGTGTGGCAGGATTCCAAATGGAAGGGCATGCATTTATATTTTCTCCAGAGAACAGGAAGAAAAAGACTTGGCTGTGAACTCATCAACTGGTTTTCCTGACATCATTTTTGGACAAGGAGATCTGATGTGCACAGAATGTTTACTCTTAGCATGAGGAAGAGCTGCAAGGTCGCATGGGTCAACCCGTGCTTTCTCACCAGACACCATCCACATCTTATGCTGGATTAATACTCTAGAGGGGAAACAGTAGGTATTGTCATCCACACAGCCCATTCGATCTTTGTGACCACCTGTGATGCAGACAGGAAAAAGATTTCATTCCCACACGTGGGAAAACTGAAATGTCATGTTTTCCTCTCCACTCCTCACTGAGGACCCCTGCACGCAGGCGAGTTGGGCTGTGAATCCCAGGAGACCTGCCTGATTTTGGAGAGACTGAGGGGGGAGTCAGCTGCAGGGTCTCTGAGGAAGCTGCTGTGTACACCTGTGAGGCTACAGGTCACATCTGTCAAGCAGTGAAGGAAGGAGGCTGTTCCTAAGGGATGTGAAGAATTCATTAATTAGTAGAACGAGAAGGTGAGGTGAAGGAGGAGGTGGCAGTCCTCAGGGTCCCAGACAGCCTGTGGACTAGTGGTCTGTGTCACTGTATTTTCTGCAGGTGTGTGGAATGGGGTGCATGCCCACTTACCTCCTCATTCCGGGAGTTGGTGCCAGGAGCCTGGGTTTTCTTAACATTCGTGTTTTACAGATGTGAAACTGGAGGCCCAGAGGAGTAGGAGAGGAAGAGGCTTTTGCACCTTTTTTTAGGAATGAGCCAGAGGGAAGCTGCCAGATGAGTTTGAAGTGCATTGATCATGGAGCTGAGAGAGGGCAGTCTACAGCCAGCCCACATTTGTGAGGAGGTGGCAGGCTTTTCAGGGGACAGAGTAGCCAAGTGGCGGTTGAAGCTGCTTGTCTGCTGTGTTTGAAACCAAAGCTTAATCATTCCAAGAGGATACCAGCCTTTCCCGTTTCCCTTTCCCTTTCTTACTCAGGTACACCTTTCTGGGTGACAGGCCTACATCACTTAGGTGTGTCTTTGGGATGTAGTGAGATGTGGGATGTGAGTTTAGGGATGTCCTCAGGCAAGCATCGCTTCTGTCCCAGGCCCTGGGTTGTGCCCCATCCTAAGGACTAGAGCACCAGTCCCCAACCTTTTTGGCACCAGGGACCGGTTTCATGGAAGACAATTTTTCCACCGACCGTTGGGGGATGGGGGGATGGTTTTGGGATGATTCAAGTGCATTATATTTATTGTGCACTTTATTTCTATTATTATTACATTGTCACTTGCCACTCACTGATAGGGTTTTGATATGAGTCTGCAAGCAATTGGTTTATTATGGTCTCTGTGCAGTCAAACCTCTCTGCTAATGATAATTGTATTTGTAGCTGCTCCCCAGCGCTAGCATCACCACCTCACCTCCACCTCAGATCATCAGGCATTAGATTCTCCTAAGGAGCGTGCACCCTAGATCCCTCACATGGGCAGTTCACAGTAGGCTTCGCGCTCCCGGAATCTGATGGCGCTGATCTGACAGGAGGAAGACCCAGTTACTAACAGGCCGTGGACCGGTACTGGGTTGGGGACCTCAGGACTAGAGGGTTCATCTGTGATCTGCTTCCGAGGGTCTTTCTTTTCGCCAAAGGAATTGAGAATCAAGGCTCTTTCATTTCCAGAGTTACTTCAGATTTGTCCTTCTCTACTTGGTTTGGAGAAAATGAGTTTGCATCAGATAGAGCCAGGTTTGATCTGAAAACCGGGGTGATAAGAGACCCCCTGCCCCCCAGACTCCCAGTGCTATTGGTTACTTAGCTACATGTCCTTGGACAAAGTACTGATTCTCTTTGAGTCTCAGTTTCTCCATGGCTTAAAGGGGAATAATAATTCCTATCCCCTATAAGTTTATAGTGAGGAATAAATGAAGTTTCATAGGTATGAATTAATTGTACCTAGTGGCATGCTTGGCACATAGTAGGTATTCAGTATTCATTCCATTTTGTCTCTTCTAGTTCCTTTCCTAAATTTAGAAAAACGAAAGGGAAATGTTTACTTCTCTTTTGATTTGAAATCATTAAAAATTTTTAGTAAGCCTTGGGAGGGAGCTAGTGGTATCGTATGCATATTCCCACTGGCCAAGCGCGTGTGAACAAAGCCAAGAATCCAGGGGTTTTTCTGCCAGCCAGGACTGACTCACTCTGCGCGAGGGGCCCTTCCTGGCTGGGGTTGGGGGGGAGGCAGGGCTGAAGCACCACATTAGGGCATGTTCCGGGGAAGTGGATTCTCTGAATAACTTGGATGGTTCCCTGGAGCATTTAGGACATAAGCCACCTGGAAGACAGAGATGGTCACCCCCTTGCAGCCCAGACAGTGCCCAGAAAGTCTTGTCACTTAGTAAATGTTGAGCAGCAATGATCTGTTCTTTAAGACCCTAGGGAGTTGTTTTAAATTTTACCACTCCAGACCTGAGACGGGTGTAAAGGGCTGCAGATTCTTTACTTTTAACTGGGGCCAGCGTGAGCCATCTTTGAGTCAGCCCTTGTAAGAGCTCTTTGCTCTTTACAGTAGGCCCTTTTTTTTACCCCAACTTCAGTACTCATATCCATCAGACATCAGTGTCACCTTTTGGCAGTGGGGAGAACTGGATCCACCTCAGAGTCCCGCACTCTGAGGCACTTTGTAAGCAGTTGGTGAGGGTTGTGTTCTCTCTGAGGGAGGCTGGTAGGACTAGAGATTCTTGTGATTTTACTGTTTTAGAGGCAAGAAAAAGAACCCTGGAGATCACTTATTTCAGCTTCCTCATTGCGTCGGTCCAGGGAGGTACAGCATCTTATTGGAGTTCAGCAGCTACTAACTAGTTATCTCTGTATGGTTCCCATCTCCTAGTCCTCGGCTTGTCCCACAATTCTTCATTGCCCTTTCTTCTGCACCAAAGGCATTGGTTTGCCCTAGACAGGTGTGCTGAGGTCCCCTGCAGTTGCAGCACACTGTGAAGCCCTTGCCCACAAAGAGCAGAACCATTTGGGACATTCATGAGCCCATTCACTTTCTAGCACACACGATCTTGAGGCTTATTCCTCGGAGAACCTCATGACGATATTCCCAACCAGGCTTACATATAATCTGCATTCAAAACATAGTAATTGAATTGAAGCACCCCTTTGTCTAATTAAGACCTGTAACTTCTAGTAGGATCACAGTTTTCTTCTTTGCGCCTCAAAGAGTAAGTTATTGCTTCCAGCGCCCTTGTAGGCTGGGCAACCAACCGTGCCACATGCTGCACCTTCTCTTTCTTCTTGCCCCTCCTTTACCTGGACCCTCCTAACTTTTTGCTTTGTTTTGTTTTTTTCTTTCCCCAGAGTCAGCTTGAGAAGGAGGGTTGAGCTCCAGGTGGAGTATCCATGGAGGTGTGGAGCCTTCTCACCAACCTCTAACTGCAGAACTGGGATGTGGAGCTGGAAGTGCCTCCTCTTCTGGGCTGTGCTGGTCACAGCCACACTCTGCACTGCCAGGCCGGCCCCGACCTTGCCTGAAGAAGGTAAGGCCAGGCCTTGCAAGCAGGGTGGGCCAGGAGGGAGGTGACGTGGTCGAGTGGGAAGGCTCCTTCCCAGGTGGAGCCCAGGCTCCTTTCCTGTAGGAGAGACTCAAGATGCCTGGGCTGGTTTGGGCCTGGTGACAAACATAACCAACTTGATCAGAGGTTGGGGTCATGAAGGCCAGAGGGGACGTGCTCACAGGGTCGGAGGGGTATGTTTTTCTCTTCGTGAGGAAAGAACATCTGATGGCAGCCCTTGAGGCAGCCCCTCAACCTAGGGGATATGTAAAGTGGGTGGTGCAGTGGGGAGTGAGTGGCCTATGAATTTGGGTCTAGAACTTGGATAAGACTAAGCAGACATTGTAGGAAGTGAGAACTTGATAAAGATCTGTGGCTTCTAGAAGATTGTTCCTGAGACACATCTTCTGTAAGGGTCAGCAGTCACAGCCTCATGCTTGCTGTCGTACCTCCCTTGGCCGTGTCTCATAGGCCCTGTTTGGGGTCTGCTGAGTGGTGTGCTTTGGATATGTACCATTTGAGGGGTTTCGAGGAGATTGAGAACCAGGAGGCACGGAGACCTGTGGTGTGTTGGAAATTCAGAGAGATTATTAGTCACAGGACAGACTTGCCCCAGCGCTCATGAGATTTGCTTGAGTTGTGAAAGTACCTTGTGGAGAGGTACAGTACACCCGGTGGCTTTCGAGGGACTTTGAGAACTAATGTGCGGGCATTTCTGCTGCCAAGGGGTAATGTGGCTTGTGATGTGGTGGCTGGTCACATAGAGAAGGTTGGTGGATGGTGAGTGAAAGCTCAGGGTGCACGTTACAGGGCGGCTGTGTTTAAAGGGCCATCGCGTGGGCTGCAGGGGCCTGTGTGAGCAATGGGTGGTGGGTGAGAATGTGTGTCCGCTTGGATGGTGCAAGGGAGAGGAGTGGGGGAGGGCGCGTGAGACTTTCTAGAAGGTGCAGTGGCTGGAGCAGGCGTTTTCATGTTGCATTCAGTAATAGGACTGAAGGCAAGAGCCCGGCTAGGACACCCTGGAGATCCAAAGCGGGAGAGACCATCTCTGCCCGCAAGGAATTTACGGTCAGGTAGGGGAGAGACGAGTACAGTGATAAGTGCATACAAGGTAGACTGTGTTTAAACCACACAGTGGAGTTATTATATAACAAAATGCAATGGGAGTGCAGAGGAAGAGGGGAGCAGGAGCGTCTGAGATGGGTCTTGAAGGATGCGTAGGAGTTTGGAAGGGGGAAATGAAGGGCACTCCAGCTGGAACAGGAGGAGCAAGGGTACAGAGGTAGGATGTATAAGGAATATGGAGAATGGTTTGCCTAGTGAGTAGGTAGTTGTGAGAAGTAACACCTGGAAAAATTGGATTGAGTTAGCATACGGAAGGCTTAATGCCCTGTTAAGAAAATTGTACTTACGTGGGTAGGTGCTGGGAAACTTGAAAAGTTTTGAGCAGGTGGTGACACGATCCAGCTTCAAGGAAATTAATTTGGCACCTGAATTTGGATGGATGGGAGGAAGGAGTCTGGTAGACCTGAGTTTGCATCCTGCTTTGCCACTTAATGGCCACATTACTTCCTTTGACAAATTACCTTAGCTTGTTCATCTGTGAAATGGGAACAATAATAACAGATTAAATGGGATAATCCAGATGAAGCACTTACTTATATGTAAAGTGTTAGTAGTCATTACTGCTACTACCAGTGTTGCCAGAAAGACAAGGTGGAAATTGTTTTGAATGTCTAGCTAGAGGAAGTGAGGTTGTGAAGTAAGGTGGGGCTGCGAGATGGTTAAGGAGGGAAAAAGTAGTGAAGACATTGTAGAAACAGAATCTGTGAGTTTAAGTAGGTCGGATGTCAGCTCTGGGTAACTGGAGACAAGGCCAGGATGAGAGGAGAGAGTACAGAGAGTGAGTGAGGGTAGGGTTGTGAGGCCACACAGGACCAGCCACTGCGTGACAGATGGAACAGTCCAAGAGCAACCGGGACTTGGATGAGGTTTGAGAATGTGAATTTATGGTGGACCCTAAAGTACTTTTTTTTTCTTTTTCTTTTAAACTTTCTCTGACAAACTCTTTGCAGCCCAAGAATGAAGGGTGAGGAAAGTAAACAGGATGGATCTCAAGCCTGGGCACCTGGAAGTTGAAGGGGATGTCCAGGCATAAGGAATTTTAGGGGTGGTGGTGGTGGTGGTGGAGGAGGGCGTCATTGAAGCTGCTGGCTGTGTGTCCAGCTTGGGACAGGAAGCAGAGGCAGTGGTGGAGGGTGGAGCCGGGGACTGAAGGTCTTAGTGAGGGCAAACTACTGGCCCTGTGAACGGGAGGGAGGGAGGAGGGAGGGTGGATGGGGGCTCTTAGGAGACCATGCAGTAGGAAAGATTAAAATTAGAGACCACTGTTTTTAAAAATCAGCTCCCAGCCTGGGCAACACAGTGAGATCCTGTCTCTACAAAAAGTAAAAAAAAATTAGCCAGGCATGGTGGTACATGCCTGTAGTTCCAGGTACTTGGGAGGCTGAGGTGGGAGGATTGCTTGAGCCCGGGAATTCAAGGCTGCAGTGCGCTATGATGACACCACTGCACTCCAGCCTGGGTGACAGAGAGAGACCCTGTCTCTTAAAAAAAATTAACTTAATTGAGGCATAATTTACATACTATAATACACACCAATTTTAAGTGTACAGTTTGATGTGTTTTGTTTAATTCTACACCCCATGTAACTACTACTCCAATCAAGGGATAGACCAGGCACAGTGGCTCACACCTGTAATCCCAGCATTTTGAGAGGCCGAGGTGGGAGGATCACTTGAGCCAAGAAGTTCAAGAATAGCCTGGACAACATAGTGAGACCCCATCTCTAAAAAAAATTTTAAAAAATAGCCGCGTTTAGTGGCACACACCTGTAGTCCCAACTACTTTGGAGGCTGAGGCATGAGGATCGCTTGAGCCTAGGAGATGGAGGCTGCGGTGTGCTGTGGTTGTGCCACTGTACTCCAGCCTGGGTGACAAAGCAGGATCCTGTCTCTAAAAAACTAAAAGAAAGAGAGAGAACATTTTTATCACCCCCCCAGACTTCCCTCTTGCCTTTTGCCCCTACTTGGTGGGTCACCTGCATTTGGGTCATTAACGATTTTGGCCATTATTGGTAAAACTGCTGTGAACATTCCTGTACAGGTCTTTGTGTGGGCATAAGTTTTCCCTTGGTCTACCTTGGTTTTGGTTTCAGCTCCACCTTTTACTGACTGTTGGCTCTTGGGAAAGTTCCTGCCTATGTGTCTCTATAAAATATGTTGGTAATGAATATGTGCTTATAGGGTCATTGTGAATATCAAATGAGGATGTCTGCAAAGCGCTTAGAACAGTGCCTGGTATGTAGTCAATGAGTAGTAAATGGCGGTGGTTAGTCCGTTTTCCTGGAACTCCAGGGGCGACACCACATGGGGAGGCATGTGCTGTTTCGTGGGTGGACTTCGAATGCTGTGGGACACAGCAGTGGAAAGCACTTGGAGAACAGGTCCCGGTCCTCCATCTGGAGAGGGAAGTCCCTGCCTTAGCATGGTGCTTTCCCATAGCTCGTCCCTCATGAGCTCTGAGGTAGAACGCAGAGGACTGCTGTGACCGTGACATCATCAGGGGAGATGTGTCTGCATGCTCTGTGAACTGTGAGGAACCTTACAAATGTAGAGTGTGTTGCGTCGTCTTGGCTCTGCTGATTATTACCATAGTGCTGCTATTGTCTTCAAAAAAACCTTATAATCTGTGTAGAGTTTGTCCAAAAGGTTAAAGCAAACCACCCAAACCCTGCTAACACTGAGTCCCCCCACCCTTAGCAAGGCTTTGCTGTGATTGTAACTCTGTGTGCGTGTGTAAGTGTGCTGGGAGCCCCTCCCCCAGCTGAGCTTGATGCCAACCCCAGCAGTCTGCAAATGCTCCTGAGGGACCCGGGAGGGCCTGCAGTTTCTGGCTGTCCTTGGAAAGTTGATTTAATAAGGGTTCCAGGAAAACCAGCCTCCCTCCTCTTTCCCTCTCCTTCCCCTTCCCTAGTTTGGGATTTTAGAGAATCTAAGCTTGTTTCAGATCAGGCTTTGAGGGAGGGGAAGGAGTTGTGTGGAGACTGAAGCTAGTCGTGGGCCGAGGGGTAGAACAGACCTTTCGAAAGACAAGCACCAACTGGAAAGATTGTAAGCTTGAAAAGGGTGCATTTCTCTCTCTTTTGGAATAAAACTTGGTGGGGGAAAGCAAATGACTGAGTCCAAAACTACTTGCAAGGCCACTGCTGGCAGTTGGAATGGGGGTCCTGCCCCCTTCTCAGCAGTACGGTGGGTTAGACACCCCAGACCCTGTGGTGCAGGGGATAGGGCGTGAGACTTGCAGTCTCAGAATGCTTGCCTGCATGCTCAGAAACCTGCAACTCATAAGCGATTTAATGGGCTGGGTTTTACAGCTCCTCCCACCCACCCAGATTTGAAGGAGTCCGGTGGCCTGTTGGAGGGAGGAGAGGTTACACTTAATGGAAAAGCTGCACGTTTCCATTTCTGTCTGCAAGCCCCCCTGGATGCCGTGCGCACGCCACAAAGCAGGGCTTTGTCTCTGTGTTCTGCAGAAACCTGTACCCATGGGGGAGAGGCTGCGAGTAGTGCCAGAGCCATTGCCCAGCCTCAAGTTCTAGGGCCCTGGCAAACCCCCTTCCCCTGCCTCAGGGAGTCCTGCAGCTGCTTTTGTCCCCAAGGGGTGTGCATTTCAGCCTAGCTGCAGGGAGAATCTCAAATAGGTACCAGAGGGTGTTCCACTACCAGGCATGCTGTGGTCCCACTGGCTGCAGGCAATTGGCATGGCCCGAGGACCGTGGCTGCCTGGGGACACGTGCAGGACGCTCCCACACCCCATCCCCAGCATAATTTCTTCCCCTGAAAAGAACCTGTTTGCTTCTAACTCATACTGGAGTTTCTTCACCTTCTGCCAGAAGGCAAGTGGAATTACGTGGAGCAAAAGGTGATGTTGGATAACCCACTTGAGAACAGGGGTGGAGGATTTAGGTCTGCGGAAATCTGCAAGGTGCTAAGCTACCAGGTTTCCCTAGAGGATGGGCTCTATCCTGCATCCCTTCCCCAGAGGGAGGTGGCTCCAGTGCCTTTGCCAGGGTGTTTGTGAGTATTTGGTGGGGGCTGGGGGTTGGGAGGACCCAGCACTTAGCCTGGGAGAGAACGTGAGGGCACTCACGTGGCCCTCTTGCCCAGGCTGGGCAAGTGCAGCAAAGCCACTCCAGGGCTGTGTTCTTGGCTCTGGCCCCTGCATTGCTACACCATTAGCTTCACTGATTTTCCACTCTAGCTTTGCCAGCCCGCTCCCCTAAGTCAGGGAGGAGGAATTTCTCAGGGAAGAACAAATGGCTGTCCAGAGGACTTGCTGCAGGCTTGTGGGGGGGAGCCCAAACAAAGAACCAGGCCTTGATTCTGTCCCCTGGTTTCTGGGACTACCTGGAGTCTGGGGTGGGCAGGAACTGGAGAGGAAGTGGCAGGGATTCTTTTGGAGCCGGTGGCCCCAGCACGGAGCTCTGCTTCTGGCCGGGCAGAAGCAGTGAGTGATAGCTGTGTCTGGGCCATGATGGACGGCCTTGGGAGAATGAGTTCTGGGGAGTCATTATTTGTGAGGGCGAGGTCCGGGGTCAGAGAGCTTGACCAGCAGCTGCGCCCTGTTTTTACAAAGCCTCATTCCTCTGGGGCCACTGGGGGCTCCAGCTCACCCTGTGGACCCCACCTTTGCCTCTTTCTTCCTTCCCTGAAGCTTGGAAATGAGACAACTGTTTCCCTGCTGCCTGGGGGCGTCCAGCTGCTCTGGCTCTCCTGGGCTCCTGCGCTGGGCGGCCCAGGCCTTCCTGTCTGTTCTGGAGAGATGGCTGTTCACAGACTTGCAGGCACAGTCTGCCCGCCCTGCTGCCCCACTCGGGTCCTAAGTGACTTTGCTAAAAGTTGACTGCCCTACCTGGGATGTTAGGGGCCCGTGGTAAATCCCAAACTGTTTCCTCCTAAGAGAAGCTTTCTGGAGTCTGGGTTGCTTCTGACCTTAGGGATTTGCTCTGACTTCCAGCTGATGACGGCCAAGTAGGGGGTACAGGACAGTTTCCTGAACCCCTCCTCTCTGGTAATAGGCTTGTTGCTGCATAGTGTTGCCAGTGTAGCACGAGGACATTGAGCTGCTACCCTCAGAATTTTCTTCTCCTGTTTCTCGGCTCGCGCTTGTGAAACGAGGTGCCCACTGCCTTTGTTTCAAGGATTTGAGCCCTGCACCCTGGGGGATGCCAGGCTGAGGGGTCTGTCCAGTTGGGTCCAGGCACTGAGAGAGAGCTGCCCTGGCAGAGTTGGAAAGTCCACACAGTGGCCTTATCCCACGTGCTGTGGCGTGGTTGAGCCTGCTGGGATGAATTGTGTAAGCGGAGGGGACTGTTGGGCAGCGGCCCTGTGTCTGTTTCCCAGGCTCTGGGTGTGTAGGTTCCTTGAGCCCAAAGTGTGTGAGAGGGTCAAGAAGTTCAGCAGAGAGTGGACTGAGTGGTTATGAGCTTGGGCAGGGAAAGAGGTAGAAACATCAACACTGAAGTTTCAACAAAGAAAATTTAATTCAGAGCTTAGCCCTTACTCAGTTTTCTCAAGGATGGAAAACTAGCCTCTGGCCAATGGTCCATTCATTCAGTGATTTATTTCCTTCCTTCCTTCCTTCCTTGAATACAACATACACTTTCAGCCATTGTTTGTCCTGGTCCCATAGCTGGAAATGTCCGTTCCTATCGTTTTTCCTTTTCACCTTATAATTCCTACTCAAGTCTTAGTTTAAGGTTTAACTTTGGTTTAGATTAAGGCTTAATTTGAGGGCCACCTCCCAATTGAATTAACAATTAATTAATAATAATGAAGGAGTGATTAATTCTAAATTAATCACACCTTAGTGTTTTTCTTTCTTTTTAACTTTCGTTCTAATACTTACTTTACTCTGCCTCACATTATATGGAGTTTTTGGTGTATGTCTGTTTGCTCTGCTAGAGTAAGTTCTGTACAGTCAAAAAGAATATCTTTGTTGCTCTTTTAAAACACTGATATTTTGGTATATAGTCTGGGTTCATCATAGAAAATTTAGAAAAAACCGACCTGTAAAGAGGAAAAGAAAAACTCTTACATTCCCATCATACAAAAATAATCACTGTTCACTGTGAGTCTATTCTTTTAGGCTTTTTTTCTTCCATTTATAGGAACTTGACTTTTCAGAAATGGGATTTACACTGTCTATACTCGTTTGTAACTTAATAAAGTCTGTATTTATAGCCATACAGAGAATTTTTTCATACACGTAATAACTATGTAGTATTCCACTGCGTGAGTATACACAATTTTTTTATTTACCCAGCCCTCCACATTGAAGCATTTAGGTTATTTTCAATAGTTTATGCTGCAGTGAACATACTTTTACAAATAAAATTTGTCCATGTATCCAAGTATAGTTACATTTTTAAAGTTTTGATTATATCACTATACCAAATTGGCCCCCAGAAAGGGTGAACCAGTAAAAGTCTTTTAAATTAATAATAAATACTGTTTATTACATCTCCACACTCTGTGTGCTTTACATTTCTCCATGTTTACAATGATCCCGTGGACATAGGTTTTATTCCCATAATCAGATGAGTAAACTGAGATTCAGGGATTTAAATAATTTAGTCTAGGTTTACATAGTTGATGAAGGTGGAACCAGTATTCAAACTCAGTAGGTCTGACTACAGTATTTTTTTCCCACTGTATTACACTATGTCCCTATATCAAATTTGGTCTCCCCACAAAATTAAGGCAGACCAACTTTTGAATTTAAACATTGCTGGTGTAGTCCCCTTTATTTCACAGGAATCTGGCCTCACCTCCCTTTATGGGGTAGTATGTACATGTGTGTGACTGGGGTAAGAGCTGCTGGAGATGCTTTCCTTGGTACATTCTGTTCTTTACTGTGAGGTTATGCATCAGTCACAGGTCTGTGAACTGCCCTAATGAACAATGTTCCCTAGCCTAGAATAATCAGTAGAACAAAAACCCTACTGATGCTACCCTTTCCTCTGTAGCCACAGACCTCCTACTTGGAGAAGGTCTAGCATCAGAGGTCCCCAAAGTGTCAGATCCCACACTTGAGTTTTCTTTGTAGGTCACACTTAGTCTAGAATGTAGTGGTACAGGTACTGCCTGAACACATGAATCTGGCTGCTTCTAACACAGTTGTAGTCCAACAATGTCTGATGGGTAGAAATGAGTATGTCAGAAGGTGCACACAGGCTGGGGCATTATCATTGTTTTGATGCTACCAGTATATATATTTTTAAAATATGAAGAAATGCAAAAAAACGGGGGAGTTCTGAGTTTTTGTTTTTCTTCATGTTTATAGTTAACAAATCAATGTTTTAAACAAAAATATATATTACAATGTAGTTGGGCTAGTCACAGAATAGTTACAAGATTTTAAAAATACATAGTAATCTGTGGTGTGCTATCTGTAGTGCCCCAGGAGCAGAATGCAGATCTATTGAAAGTTGTTGGTGAGTGTTTTCTTCCACTTCTGTCCGTTGGTTGTCTGTTACTTTAGGAGAAATTATCAGAAGTCTTGGAGGCCTCTCTTGAGTGCTTGAATTTGAATTTGAAACCCAGACAAATGCCGTTCTCCCTCTCTCCCCGCCATGGGTTGGGTCTAGCTCTGGCCAGTGTTACTCTTATAATACATGCACAAAGACAGTCAATGACTCATTTAAGAAGTGTCATCCAAAGATCACTTCAAATAAGGACATAAAACCCAGGTTATGAGGACATCAGAAACCACAGGTGATGGCTTCTTCCCCAAAGTGAAGGGACGGATTGACTGTCATTTGTGGACAACACACACACACACACATATATACACATATATATAAAATGTCTGGTATATATTACATGCTCAGTTAATACTTTTTAAATAAATATAACGCACAGGTAAGTAAAAATCCATTTTCTTTTTTTTTTTAAAGATACCTAAAATTTCTAGCTTTAAAAAGGAAAAGCTAGGAATATAACCTTTTTTCAATAGGAAGATAAGGAAAATCGGTGAGAACGAGTTATCATTACCATGTAGTGAGCATCTGATGCAGTGGTCCTCAGATTTTCACTGCTCAGCATCACCTGGAGAGCGTATTAAAACACCTTGCTGTGCTCCACTCTCAGAGCTCTTGATTCTGAAGCAAGACCCAAGCTTGATAGTTCTGACAAGTTCCCAGGGGATGCTGATGCTGCTGGTCCAGGGACCACACTTTGAGAATCTCTGATATCAATTAATTCTCATCCCCAAAAAAGTCTATAACGTGTTATCATTTCCATTTACCAACTTAGAAAACTAGCCAAACTGGTAAAACAAACAAAAAACTTGCCAAGGTGAAACAGCTAATAAATGCTGGAGCTCACAGAAGGTTTATCTGTTACCAGTTCCTACAGCTCTAACCCCCATGCTAGGGGGTGGTGAGGAAGATGGAATGTCAGGGGGTCTAGGAGGAGAAAGATGAAATCGTCCCTGAGGTGGGAAAGGTGGAGAAAGGGCTGAGTCAGTTTGCCCGGGAGGCATGGGGGAGGGGAGGAAGGTCGGGAATAGGGAAGTGATCTGAAAACTTTCCTAGGAAGGAAGGAGACCTTCTTCCTGGAATGCCCTCCCGCTTTGCTGACTTTAAGTCAGTTATCACAGCCTTTGGAGTGCTGATCTAGCTCCCCAGCCACTTAAAAGAAGAGTCCTTTCACATTCAGAAATCTCTGCTCCTTTATTGTCAAACTTCAGAGTTTACTTTTGGAATTAAGGTTTATTTTCCTTAGGTTTTAGGAATTAGCTTTTGAACCTTGGAAGAGTCAGGTTCCCTTACTAACTGCTGAATGAAGTTCTGCCTTGGGCATTCAAAACTTTTCTCGTTGTTACTGGAGCAGTCAAGACTGTATTGATGCCTGACGTGCATTTAGAAGTGGCATTTATTTTAGAATTTTAGCCCCTCTTCACTACCCCCAAACTCCCAATGCATTTTTAAAATCTATTTGCCTAGCTGTTCTCATGGGATAATATATTATGAACATCAGAAAATGACACCAAAGTGAATCCTTCAAGAACAACCAGGCTTGCTGCCAGTCCCAGCTTCTGCCTGGCCCAGCGCTCCCGGGCCAGGGAGAAGGGATGACGATAAGAAGCATTCATTGAAGGTGCTGGTGGCCCCATCTGTGACCAAAACAGAATCCCCTTTTTCTGAAGGGCAGTTAAATTGAGGACTCTTCACTTCCCTCACATCAGAAGGAGCTCTGTGCTCATGGTGCAGGGCAGGGGGCAGGAAGGGATGTCAGCGAGTGATGCCCATGATCATGGAAGACACAGTTGAAACACAAGACTTTGGTTAGGGTTGGAAGGGACCTGGAATGTGTCACATCAGTCAGTCTTCTCGTTTCACAGTGGAGGAAACTGAGGCCCAAGAGGGGAGGTGACTTGCCCAAGGTCACACAGTTAGTGGTTTCTACTCAGATACTCTCTCTGCTGCACCCAGCCAGTGACAACCACCTTTGGCTCAAGCCCAGATTAGAACTAAATGGTTTTTACAGGGACCTCAAACTAGGCTCTTTCTTCCCTCAGGACATCTGGAATGTTGACATTGCTGAGAATAGGACTTTCTTCCCCTAGAAGAAAATCCCAAGGGTTCAGATTGTGCTGGATCCCCAGGTCCTCACAGCAAAGGAGCCCCGAGTGTAGATACTGGGCTTTAGCTTCCGGCTTCCACCTGCTGCGTACCTGAGAGCCACACCATCTCAGGTAGAAAAATCCCTAAACCGTGTTTTTAATTTCTTAAAACTGAGAGTACCAAATGCTCAGAGACTGAAGAATAAGTACATGGTGTGTGGATGTGTGAGATAAAAAAGAAACGATTCCTGGGTCCTCCTTGCTATCCTGGAAATCTGTGGCAGTGGTCCAAGATTTTTAGATTTCATGAGGCAGTAAAATTTACCTCCAATTTTTGGAACCCACTTAGGATCATCAACTTATTTTGCTGAGTAAGAACATTTTTAATAAACGAACACTGCCTACTACCAGCACCGTTTAATTTTTTTATTGTGGTAAAATACATGTAACATGAAATTTCCCATTTTAACCATTTTTATGTTTTAATATTTTAAAATTAATGTTTGCATTTATAATTGAAACATAGTCACATACATATTTATGGGGTACAGTGTGATGTTTCAATGCATGTATACATTGTATAATGATCAAATCAGGATAATTGTATCCATCACTTTGAACATTTATCATTTCTTTGTGGTGTATTTTAACCATTCTAAAGTGTGCAGTTCTGTGGCATTAAATTCACATTGTTGTACAGCCATCACTACCATCCACTTCCAGAACTTCTTCCCCTTCCTTGACTGACACTCTGGTCATTCAATGCTAACTCATGGTTCTCTCTTCCCCCAGCCCCTTGGCAACCACCATTCTACACCTTTTCATTTTAAAAGGATGTTTTATCGTCTTTGTTCTCACAATGTGACACTATAAGGGCATTTCTTTATGTTGGAAAAATGGTAACTTTATGAAGAATCCATTCCTTTCTCCACTCTGGAGTGGGTGGTGACTGAGACCCACCCTTGCAGCTGGGAGCTGCACAGGGAGGGAGAGTGGCAGGCACTTGGGGTGCCAAGAGCCCTGGTGAATTATGCTCTCGAACACCCATTGCAGTTTTGAGGGGGCCAGAAGACACATTCTGAAACAGCTGAGGCCTCTGCTGATACATCAGCAGGTTTAAGGATCGGCAACTTTTTCCTGCCCAGCTGCTGGAGTTTCCTTCCCCAAACAATTTCTGCAGAGCCTGGGGGAGGGGAGGCTTTGCGAGAGGCCCAGGCCCGTGGAGGGTCCGGGCTGGGAGGGGTGGGGGAGGGCAATACATTCTTTTCTTTAAGGAACCTGACCGGACTTTAAGGTCAGAGCTCGGTGGAGAGTGGGAGCTCCAGAGTTACCTCTTCACATCGATTCGTTCATCTTGCTCGAAACCCTCCCCCACTCTTAATGATCTTTCCATTACAGAACCCAGACCAGGAAGTGCATGACAGGTCGCAGCTGCAGACACATGGCTGGGAGGCCTGGGCTCTGGGCCAGTAGTGGGAGGGTCTGAGCTCCCCTGCAGCAGCGGGACCCCTGCATGCGCACGCGCGTGGGTGAGCGAGAGCACACACACACACACACACACACGCACGTGTGCACACGCCACTTTAGCTGACAACTTAGTGGAAGATGTTCTTACTTGTGCACCAGTTATACTTTGAGTTTAGGATGTGATTTTTAATAAAGGCAAGAAAAACCCTCCACCTAAATGTCTAGATCCCCCCAACTTACCATCTACCTAAGTGGTCCATACCAGATGTTGGGGTGCTTTTGGGAACTTTCTGTCATGATACAGAGGCTCCAGTTCCTTTTCCCAAAATAGGACCCACCTAATATGGCCTTAGAAGCTTCCCAAGGTGTCCAGGGGGAGCTGCTGGGCACTGTCTTAATGCCTCCAAAATAGTGTTTTCCTGTTCATGATTCTATCAGATTGCCAGGTTCAAAAAGTGTTTTGAGGGAGGTCCAGATGCAACCACACAGGCTTTGCAAACACATAGACAGACCTGGGTTCAAATCAGAATTGATGAGTCGAGCCCCCTTCCTTTCTACAGTCCTCACTGGGGACGGCTTGTTCCACGTACAAGTTGTTCAGGAAGTGTTAATTTACCCTGAACTGTATCCTAGGGGGCAGTTGTCACACAGGAGTTTCTGTCTCCACCGCCAGCTGTGTCGTTGGCTTTCTTCCCTGAATCTGCCAAGGCTGGATTCTTCTGGTGCCAAATGCAAACCGGTGACACAAACTTCTAGGAACTGTGAGCTTAGACTGCCCTTCCCTATAGCTGCAGGGCATCTACCTTTGCTCTCCTTGGGTGAGTGAGTGAACTTCCCTCTTCCCAGAGCAATTCTTTCTTCCCTGTAAGATGGGAGGGAGAGAAGCAAAGTGTACTGAGAATCATTTGGGGGCATGGTAATAGTAAGAGTTTTATCTTCAGCTGTCTCCGTAGTGTATCAGTAAACAATTGGGGTGAGAACCTTTGCTGGATAGAGAGAAAGGAGGGAAGTTTCTTTTAAAACAACTCTTGGGCGCATTCCTTTGTTAATCACTTAATTACAGCCCTTCTCCCTGCGAGGGAGAGCTCTCCCCTTTGCGGGAGGTGGGGAGCACTGGTGCCAATTGGGGGAAGGTAGCAAATTCCCTAGGGGAAAACAGTACAGGTTCAATGGAGGCATCAATTAAACCTGAGCACTGAAGTTTGAACCCCAAACTCGATTCTGATGCTGTGTTACCCCTTATGACACTCAGGCTCCCTCTGTCTGTTTTAAGAGCGACACAAAACTCGGCAAGGACTCCCAAGTGCGCTTCTGCCTGCTTCCCTCTGCTCAGAAGGAAAGGAGCTGTTTTTGGGGGGTCGTGGGGTGGGCACGGGGCCCCGGGCTGCGGCTTTGGCCAGCACAGGCGGCTCTGCGCTAAATTACAGTGACGAGGTGGGAAACACAAAAGACCGAAATCTTTTTTTAATAAAAACAAAACAAAACTCCGGCCCCAAGCCCCTGGGCTGCTGAATGGCAATGGCTTCCTGTCAGGATTAGCTGGGCTGCCTGGGCATGTGGGCTCTGCCTTTCTCCTCAGGAAATACCTTTAGTAAGCCCCGGTGGGGTCCCCATGGCAACGCGAGAGGGGACCTGCTGACAGAGGCCTTTCAGCCCGCCATTGTTCCTCGGCCCCTTTGTTGTGAGCTTTATTGCTGCCCCTCTGGCAAACACAGCAGTTTGCACCGTTTTGTCAGGCTGAATGTGGAGTTTTTACATTTTAATGGGTTCTTCTGGCAGTGGTCCATTTGCATGCAAAATGTTCCTTCTTACTCTTTTCTCTTTTTCTATTAAAAAAAAAAAAGCCCTACTCCAAATCCCCCGGGTCGGGGACTGGTGCACGCCGCTGGATCTGGGTGTCAGGCCCTGCTAATTGATTTGGTGTTCCTGGCTTTCCTTCCACACGTACCTGTGCTCCCCGTTTCTGCGCTTTCCTTCTATCGTGGGGACTCCGTGAGTTCACGTGCATTTAGGGCTCCCTCTCTCCACCCAAATCCTTGGTGGGATGATAGCTGTTACCCGGGATTTCGGCTAGATTCTCCGCTCTGGCCTGGTTTTGCCCGACGAAAGTAAGTTTTCAGTTCCATTTCAAAGCCAAAATAATGTAATAAAAAACCTCTGCAGAGGGCCCCGGGAGCCCCGCTGTGCTGCTCTGTGTTCCTTTTAAGTTGCTTTCAAAGCCACCCTGAGTTCCTCCCCCACCCACAATTGCCCCCTCCTTTATCTCTGGGGAGTTTGTGCCAAGACTGTAAACATTCCTAGACCACCAGTTCCCCCATGTTGCTGAAGAGGATGGCCTTTCTCTCCTATTTTTTCTTATCCTAGAAAAAAAAATTTAAAAGATGGAATAGGGATGACCCAGAAACATCATACTAATGAGTGATGCCTGGATTTGGTCGGGGCTGGTTCTTCAAATCCTGGGTCCTTTGTTGTATAGAATGCAGGGTGGGTGAGACGTACTTACAGAGCAGTCCCAACAGCCGAGCACCATTAGTAAAAGCAGGGTAAAGCCATGACAATTTTCAAGGCTAGGGGAAGGCACATTAAGAATGGAGGAAGGATGTGGTTGGGTGAGTTTCAGAAGAGTGAGTTTTAAGGTTTAAAGAAGGGATGGACGTGACTGACTGCTGGAGAGAGGAGTAGAATGACATTTTAGGAGAAGCAACGTTTTGGGTGAAGAAAGCAAAGTCCGAGGGGCAGTGGGGAGATTGGCTTGGCTCGAGAGGCAGAACCCGGGGAAGGGCAGACACGGCGGCTCCAGATTGTGGAGGAGGAGGACAAAACGGGCTCTCGGGGAGTGTGGGGACAAGAGGTAGCGTGCAGATCTGGAGCAGTCTGGCCTTGAGAGCTAGGACCCCTCTGAGGAAGTGTGCTTGGAGAGCTGGCCGGAGGGGAGGGTTGTGACCAGTCCCTTTGCCTAAAGTTCTTAATCTTCTCCCTGGGTCATCAGAGGTCATCAGCTGTACACTGTGATCAAGGGTGAGGGGCTTGAGAAGAGAAGGTGTCAGGTGAACTGGTGGGGGATTGAGCCAAGGACAGTGGCATGCTCATGTCTACCTGCGGCCCAGGCAGAGCTGTGGGCACCTCGAGTGGGCACCTCTCCCTGTCTGTCCCGCAAGCTGTGACAGCACCTGCCTGAACTGAGCACTGGGAGAGAAGCCAGACGCCATGGAGGGGCCCAGGACCCAGCAGACAGACCCAGCCTCTAGAGACGGTACTTGCCCCTGTCTTGTGACTTTGGGAGAAATCTCTCAAGCTCCATTTTCTCGTGTTTAACAAGAAAAAACACGAGGAACGTGAACACGAACAAACATGCCTTGTGAAGTATGAGTGTGATATGCAAATGGGTCATTATTATTAGTCCTGAGTCTGCCGCAATCATAATGTAGCGCACACACCCCCATTTTCCCACCTGCCATATGAGGACAGCCATACATGCTGGTCTTCAAGGGCGGGTGAGCTGGGGCAGGAAAGTACATTTTCTAAGTTCAAAGCACTCAGATGTAAGGTGGTGGTTGTGATATGAGCTGTGAGGTTGAGGAAGTGAAGGAAGAAGGAAGGGAGGAAGATAAGGCCAAAGCAGCCGACTTCAGAATCCCATGCAAGGAGGGAGGAGACCTGGGTGTTGTTATACACGAACTACGGGCTGAGCCACAGGGGCATCTTCACTCTTGGGAAGTCAAGGACTGCAAAGACACAGGGGACATAGACACTGCCTTGCAAAGAGGTAGAATTGGACTGTGGGTGTGTGTGGACTCGGGAGAACCAGGCTACCTGGGTGGGGTTGAATCCTAGCTCTGCCACTTAACTACTCCCTAGGTGGGCCCTGTGGGACAAATGCTGAACCTCTCTGCGCCTCGCTTTCCCCCTTGTGAAATGAGGGTATTAACAATACCTGCTTCACAGGGTTGTTGCGGGGATTCAATGAGTTAACACATGCCGAGAACTGCACTTAGCCTGTCATAAGCTTCTGCATCCATAGGCTAGAGATAATGATAGTATCAACCTCAAAGGGTTGCTGTGAGGATGAAATGAGAAGGTCTGTGTTAAAAGCTTTGCACAGTATATAGGATATAGTAAACATGCTGTAAGTATTGGCCAGTATTAGTATTGCTGTTAACACAGTTGTTTCAGGATCCCTAGATAATCTATGGGAAGGCACACGGTAAATTGCAAAGTGCTATGTAAATAGGTTGTAATTCTTCCTTGGGTTCATGTTAAGTTGTGAGGTTTGGGGATGGATAACTTCCAGACCGAATTGGCTGTCATGGGACCAGGGCTGGTAAAGTGGTATTTCAAAATACATTTTCAGGTATTTTTGTGGCGTATGAATGGCCTGCATTCATAGTCTCTGCAGAGAGATGTGTTCCCTGGGACTTTAGTGGCTCTGCTCTATGCCCCCACCTTACAAGCTGAAATCATTATTTTTGACTATTTTCTACTGTGAACCTTCTGTTCCAGGCGGGCCACACAGTCTGGCCTTATCTCTCTCTGCTACTGGACCAAGGCACAGCCCTGCTCCCCTCCCCTTCCCTATCATTTTGTTCAACTTCTGCTCTGACCGCTGATACTTTAAGTTTTATAACATAAGAGCCTGTGCTGAACTGCCTGCACTCGGTCCTGATAGTCTCCAGTGGTCTCACATGGCAATATAAAGTGTTGCGTGCAAAGCAAGGTGCTGTGTAAATCTTGTCACCCCTGCTAGGGCAAGACCTGTGTCTTCTGTGCTTTTGTTTAATCCTTGCACAGCAACAAGGGCTTCTGTAAGTCACCTAATGATAATTATTTTGAAGAAAGTTCCTTGTTTCCTTGGATTTTTCAGGAACTGAGGTCTCATCTTCTCATAAGAATGACAAGATTCGTATGGGTTTGGGGTCTCCTCACCGTTTCACTTCCCCCCCTTTGTGGTGCCCATGGCTGGCAGAAGACACAGATTTAGAATCAAGAATGTGGACCTGATCTGATGTACCCAGGGCGGAACTGCCCGCTAAAATAACTGGGAGATTTCTGGCTAGTCCTGCTGTAAGCAAAATGCCACACATGTCAGTTTGTTGGGGGTTACAAACCTGCAGTGTTTGCAGGGGAAGTAGGAAGGAGAGGGTCTCAGTAGGGTTTCATTGGCATTAATCGTGTTCCTGAACTTGAAAGCCCCATGAGAAAGTCCCCTCCGTGCCTCTCTGCCCTCTGGTGCTGCTTCCTTGAGGGTGACAGAAAAGCGTGGGCCCCCAGTCAGCTCCTGGGTCCCCTGAAGGGATAGAGAGGCTCCTTAGAGAAGCAGGATGGGAGCACTGGATCCCGCCTGCATAAATTGCCTCAATCCACCGGCCACCCGCCTTGTCCCAGGACCCTGCCTTGGGACTAGAGCCCTCCCCAGTCTCTAAGCTAAGCAGGAGTCTCGGTTCTCTCCTGTTCCCTGGAGAGTTGCCCAAGTCTTTGGAAATGAGGTGGGCACCTGAGTCCTCTAAGGATATTCGAGTCAGGCCCTAACTAACCCTAACCTTCCCCCTCCCGGTGAAGGGAACAGTGACTCTGACCTGTTGGCATGGAAGCACAACTCACCTGTTTTCCACAGCACATGATTATTAACACAAAGCACCTAGAGCCTGTAATAGTGCACAGCCAGACATTTTCAGCCTCGGGCTAGGTCACCATGGAATCCAGATACCAGATGTCCTCAGCCTCCATTGCCCCCCACGTCCCTCGGGAAACAAGATGCACAGAGCAAGTGTTTTGGTTTGTCGCTTTCCTCACAGCATCCCCATTGTACGTTCTGAGGGCCACCTTTGTATCTGATTCCAATTAATCAGGTTCTCCAAGAGTTGGAATGTTGGTTTCAAGTGGCTAAGCCATAAAGTGGCTTCCTTTTTTTCATCTTCATGGCCAGCCCAATAAAAGTGTCAGTTACCTCTTTGCTGGCTAATTGACACCTAATGACAAGCATAGATGGCCCTGGCCCATAGGTCTTGACCAGAGAAAGGCCAGTTCGGGGGAGCCAGAGCTGAAGATGCCAAGGATCTTCCTAATGAGGACATAAGTGAGGATCACGGGAAAGACCAAAGGAGAATGGAATGTAGTGACTTGATTGTTGTGGGCTGCTGTTGAGCAGGGACACCCTGGAATGAGCCGCCGTACAGAGGCCTCCCTGACATTAGGGCCGTTCGACAGGGCTGTGATGCGGTCGGGCAGGGACTAGTAAACACACAAGTGGTTGATTCCATCATCTCCTAGAAGAAAGCGGCATTATCCCTGCTTTGTAAATGGAGAATCTGACATGCATCCAAGGGCACCCCTGGCAATGAAAAAAGCCGCTATAACCCAAGAGCCCTAGGCTGATTTTTGGTTCCTCTGAAAGCAAGCTTTTGCCAAATGCTAAATTCAGTTCAAGACCTATTGAGTAGTTTCTATGTGTCTGACATTGTTAGGCACCGTGGGAAAATTGTAACAGTCAATTCTGCTCTGAGTTGCTTGCTAATTCTTAGAAGAAGCAAGTTGTGGACACTTCTGACTGTTAAGAAACAGTATACCCAAATATCCATCAACTGATGATTGGAATGTGGTCTGTCCACACAGTGGAATATTATCAGGCCATTAAAAGGAGTGAAGTGCTGTTATGTGCTACAACATGGAAGAACCTTGACCATGTTAGGCTAAGTGAAAGAAGCCAGTCACAGAAGACCACATGTTGTATAATTTCCATTGATATGAAATATCCGGAATAGGCAAGTCTATAAACAGAAAGCAGATCAGTGGTTGCCTGGCCTAGGGTTAGGGGATGGGCAGTGACTGCTGTGGGTATGGGGTTTCTTTATGGGGCAGTAAAAATGTTCTGAAGTTACATTGTGGTGATAGTTGCACAACTCTGAATGTATTAAAAACTGTTGAATGGTACACTTTAAATGGGTGAATTTTACAGTATGTGAATTATCTCTCTGGTGTTTAAAAAAAGGAATAAAAGATGGTATGTAGTTGAGGGCAACTTTGGTTCAGACAATAACTATTTTACAGAAAATTGGACTAGAGGCACAGAAGGCTTCCTGGACGTTTTGGATGGTGGACTTTGAATAATCTGGGGCAGGAGGACTCTGGGGAGATGCTGACAGTCCTCAGCAGAAGTAAGCTTTGTTGTGTTGGGGAGGATGCGGCCAGACTGGGAGCGGAAGGCCCCTGGGAGGGAGAATGAGGTGGGATGGAGAGATGGGTGGAAGCAGATTGAGGGGAGCCTTGAAGGCTAAGCAGGGATGTGGATTTTATCCTATACACAGTGTAGGCCCTAGATCAGGAGAATAACGGAACAGTACACCGAGGCTTAGGTGCAGCAGAGTGAGTCTGAACTCCAGCCACAGGGAGGCCGTTTAGGAGGTTATCCCTGAATGGTACTGGGCAAGGGAGAGGATGAAGCAACCTGAACCACATTTGGAAGGGAACCCAGCTCTAAGGGTGCATCACGAGAAAAAAAAGCTGGTTCTTAGAGGCTTTTTATAGATCACATAGAAGAATTTTGTTTGCACCTTCTGGTTGGGACGTGTGGGAAGGTACGGATCCAAGCTACAACCAGCCAGAAGCAGGTCTCAGCAAGCTTTCCTTTGCTGCTTTCTCTGGTGGTGAATGCCTGGGGCGTTCTCCTTGCTATGTTTTTGTCTTTGAGAGCTACTTTTTGCCTCTGGGACCTGTCGAAATAAGCTTTGTGATGCCAGAGGCTAAGAATTTGAGTGTACTGTTGACCAAGGCTTCAGCTCCTACAGATCACGAGCTGCAAAATATTTAATCAGTGAGGTCATTTGAGGGAAATGAGATTTGATCAATAGGAGTGTCTGCTGCTTCCCTTAAGGGTCGAGTCTAAAATGCTTTTCTTCTACCTTCACTTGGCAATACCACAAGCCATTGGAAACGGAAAGAATAACTTTTTCTAAGACCCACAAAAGCTTATTTTTGATGAGTTGTGTGGTCTGCTCACCTTTGTGGTGTCCCTCTTGAGTGGATTCACAAAAATAAACTGGCCTAGTGGTTTTTGAAGCCTTTAAAGAGCACCCCTGTTTCTGATGTCCCAGTGTTTCAGACAGAGCCCTTGGGTTGACACAAGCAAGAGCCTGCAGCCTCAGCCCCTCTAAAGAAAACTACTCTTAGTCCGCGGTGCTCAGGATGCCTGTCCTCATTTGTAAGTTTCCTAGCGGAAACCTGTTGCACACTTCAGAAAGATGCTCATTAAAATGAGTGTGGATGAAGGAGAAAAGGGAGGTTAGAAAGGAAGGCAATGAAAAGACAGTGTGGTGGTTCATGTGCCGTTTATTCAGCAGGCATCAGTGGAGCAACCCTTGGGTGCCAGGAATTGTCCTAGGTGCTGGGGATTTGAAAGTATCTGTGACACATCCCCATGCTCAGGGCTCAGTTGAGAAAGGGGCTTGTCCTTCAGTGTGACAGGTGCACAGGGAGGCCACCTATCCCAGGCTGGGAGTCAGAACTGGCTTCCAGGAGGAGCCACCGGCTAAGCCAAGACGAGAGTGAGTGGTGAGAGCCAGGCAAAGAAAACCACGGGCCCTGCGGCTGCCAGGGCCACCATGAGCCACAGCAGAGGCTGTGGGAGAGCATGTTGTGTTTCAGAGCCTGGTGCATCAGGGACCTGCGATTCGTTCCCCGTGAGCTGCTTAGGGTAAGCAAGGAGGCCTCTCCCAGGCATTGGATGGAAGTCAGGTGGGAGGCATGAGAGACACCAGGTACATTCTGCTGGTGGAGGAAGGTGCCAGGAGTGTGTTTGAACATGCTGAAAGGAGATAGAAACTTCATTTTCCCCTCGAGAGTAAAGGGGAGGGGGGTGTTCGGGAGACAGGTTACAGCCCAGGATGGTGGACTCAGGTGTGTCGGGGCCCAGGCCTTGGACATGTGTGTGAAGTGCTGGTTGGGAAAGGAATGGGCACTCTCGGCAGCATCAGATCTTGTGCACTGTGGATGCCCCAGGCAGGTCCAGTGCTACCACCCGGGCAGAGGGATGAGGAGAAAGGAGCTTTGTGTGCAGCCGCTTCTGCTGCCAGAGCAAGTGTGGGCTTCGTGGCAGCTGCGGGCCTCCGGTCCTAATATAGTCAACAGCTCCAAATCCTCTGGCCTGACACCTGTTAGGGAGAGGTTCCCCTGAGCTGACCTCTCCTTGGGCTGTCCCTCCCATATGTGCATCTGACTTGCAGGGGGGCCAGGCCCCCACGCTCGCCGAATCACGTGAAACGCCCGTCATCCCCCAGTTGGCAAATTGCCCTTTCTCGACTTGGGTGGGGGCTGCTGCGTTTTTGAGGGGTGAGGTTTGTTCAGCTGTTCCTAGAGAGAGGGGTGAGACTGAGGTAGCCAGAGGGAACTGGGGTGTCCCTCTGGGAAGTGGCTGTTCTCGGCAAAGAACCTAGTGTGTGGGGAGGGGGTGGTCCAGACACTAAGAAGTCCTGGGCAGGGCAACCTTTCCCCCAGGATGGAAGGAAATGAAATGTGATCTGCTTAATGCTGCTGCAGCTGCTTCCTAACTTTGCCTTTTTCTTCCTTTGACTTTTGGAGGCGTGGGGCGGAGAAGAGATGGGGGCTTCCCAGGTAGCCAGCCGTTCCCCAACTGACCCATATTCCGACTCCCACCTGCCCGGCTCTGTAGCCTCGACTAAGTGATGCCCAGGATGATGCGGCTCGGTGTGGCTAGCGTAACTCCCTTTCTCTCTCCCCTCCTTCCCTCTCCCTTTCTTCCTCTCCTGTCCCTCGGTTCCCCTTCCCGCTCCTGTGGGTGGCTGCAGCCAAGCCCTGGGGAGCCCCTGTGGAAGTGGAGTCCTTCCTGGTCCACCCTGGTGACCTGCTGCAGCTTCGCTGCCGGCTGCGGGACGATGTGCAGAGCATCAACTGGCTGCGGGACGGGGTGCAGCTGGTGGAAAGCAACCGTACCCGCATCACGGGGGAGGAGGTGGAGGTGCGGGATTCTGTGCCCGCGGACTCCGGCCTCTACGCTTGCGTGACCAGCAGCCCCTCAGGCAGTGACACCACCTACTTCTCCGTCAATGTTTCAGGTTGGTAGCAAAGCCCTGCCCTGGCCCTCTCCCTGGACCCACCCCCTCCAGCCCTTTCTGCCAGTTTCAGGGGAGGTGAACCTCCTCCCCTTCCATGATCTGCCCCCACTCTGCTTTGGAAACTGCTGCCCACTAACATTGCGCCCTGCCCGCCGCGTGGCTTAGCTGTCAGAGGGGACCAGGTGGGGTGGGCCCAGGCTGGAGATCTGGGGCTTCCAAGATCCACCTCGGAGGTGATTGCTGATGTTCTTGGGGCCTTGAGACCCTGTGATTTCTGCACCACAGCTTGCCAAGATCCCCAGGATGCTAAGTGGGGCTCGGCCAGCTTCCATCCTGTTACCCCCATGCTCAGAGCCGCAGAATGTGTGGTGAGGTACCTGCTGTGCTGGGGCAGGAGCCAGGGGCACTGCCATGTCCACGGGCTTTATGGAAAACATCTGTCCTCTAACTTCCATGTTAGGGCAGCCAGTGAACCCTAGAGCTCTGTAACTTGGAGAATCTACCACTTTTAGAATATGACTTTCGTAAAACTAGAATTCAAGGAAGTGGAGCTGAAATTTTCTTTATGCCATTTGTGCACCCCAGGGTGTGATCTTGGCACCAGATCCCCAGAAGTGCTAGGAAGGTGTGGAGAGAGATGTGGTATGAGCCCTGATTGGTGACCACATGTGTGTCAAGCCTGTTCTCATCAGGGATGGATACTTGCCGGGGAGTGGTGCCGGCAGCTGCAGGCTGTGTGGTGGACTCCCTGTCTGCTCTGGTTAAGGAGGGCAGCCCCCAAACCGTAGCAGACACATGCTAGGAAAGTTCTGACTGTAGGCTGTTCAGCCCATGCCTTTGGAAACAGCACCTAATCATCGTGTGTAGCACCTAATCTGCCTGGGTCTCCTGATAGCTGGCAGTCCAGAGAAGGTACAGCTTCCCTGGCTGCCAGTTCTGAGACCCAGTGTGTCCAGGTAGCATCCTGAGTCGAGCACGATCCTCTGAATGCAGGATGGAATTAAATTAAAGAGGAACAGCTGACCTTGGTGGAACCACCCAGTGTAATGGCTTCTGGGCAGAGAGGGGCAGTGCAGTGGGCTGTGGAAGGACAGGAACACTCGGCTCTTAAATGATCGGTTTCTGCCCCACCAAGAGAGGTCATCACTAAGGGAAGAGCGGGCCCGGGAATCCTTGTGGGAGGCCTGTCCGCGTTCATCTGTAGCTGCACTGGCCTCAATGGGGTGACTGTTGATGTGGGTGCGAATCGAGAGGCCCCTTGGAGGCCGCTCAGTGCCCCTTCTTCTTCCCATAGACGCTCTCCCCTCCTCGGAGGATGACGACGATGATGATGACTCCTCTTCGGAGGAGAAAGAGACAGATAACACCAAACCAAACCGTATGCGTGAGACACTGTTTCCTACCTTACTGCCCTTCGGGCCTGGGAGTTGGGTTTAAGAGGGGTGGGGAGGAGGAGGAGAGGGCACGTGGGGTCACGGTGTCTGTGGTGGCATGTGCCGGGCGTTGCTCACAGGTGCGGCAGACGGGCTGGGCCCCAGCCCCTGAGCCTGACCTGCCGCTCTCTCCGTCCCCACCTGTCTCTCTTGGCTTTCCCTGGGCAGCTGTAGCTCCATATTGGACATCCCCAGAGAAGATGGAAAAGAAATTGCATGCTGTGCCAGCTGCCAAGACAGTGAAGTTCAAATGCCCTTCCAGTGGGACACCTAACCCCACGCTGCGCTGGTTGAAAAACGGCAAAGAATTCAAACCTGACCACAGGATTGGAGGCTACAAGGTACGTGTGTGTATGTGAAAGTTAGAATAAGAGGAATGGGAGAAACTGAGTTAGAAAATCCTTATTATATGCTTTTAATTGTTTTAAATAATGGTTTCTTAACTGTATATGTAATGCATTTAAAAATTTTTTAAATACAAAAAAATGCAAATAAAGTTAAAAAATCTTTTCAGCCTTTTTTCTGTGTATATGGTTTTTATATAGTTAATCATATCATGTGTATAATTTCTTATCTTGTCGTTTGGTAACCTCACAATGTCAGTCTTTTTGTGTTGTATTTCAAGCATGAGTGTTTGAATGATCATTTTTCATGGCAGCATAAGATTCCATTATAAAAATAGCTCATAATTTAACAAACCATTTTGTGATATTAGGTGTTTTCTAGTTTTTCACTATTATAAATAACGTTGCGGTGAATATCTTCGTCGGCATTTTTAAATGTTCTTCCTTAGGACAGGTGGCTAGAATTGAAACTACTGGGTCAAAGGGTATAAGCGTTTTTTAAGCCCTTGATGCATCCTACCCAATTACTTTATTTAAAGAGCAAATTAATTCACCCTCCCATAGCAGAGTATGTGAATGACAGATTCGTTATACCTTTGCCAACAATTTTGATAGATGAAAGCCTAGTAAGCCCCCCTTAACTGCCATTTCGCTGTCCGTGGTTTCAGTTACCCACAGTCAACCAAGGACCAAAAATAGGGAGTGCAGTATAAAATATCTTTATTTTGAGAGAGACCACATTCACATAACTTTTATTACAGTATATTGTTATAATTGCTGTGTTTTATTATTAGTCCTTGTTGTTAATCTCTTACTGTGCCTAATTTATAAATTAAACTTTGTCATAGGTATGTATAGCAAAAGACATAGTATACATAGATTTTGCAACTAGCTGTGGTTTCAGGCATACACTGGGCATCTTGGGATGTATCCCCCATGGATAAGGGGGAACTACTATATTTCATTGTTCTTTTATATATTTTTTTGCTTATTAATAAAGTTAGAATTTTCATATGTTAATAAGCAATTTTCATTTCCTGTTGTATAGATTGTCTGTTGTGTCCTCTGCCCATTCATATCTGTAGGAAGACATCTTTGTTGTAATCCCTGTTTAGAGTCTCTGATCATCCTTAGAGTCCCTGTTTTTCTCTCAGCTCACCTAGCTTCTCTTTTCTCAATAATTGTGTATAAGAAAAGCAGAGGGGCCGGGTGCGGTGGCTCACACCTGTAATCCTAGCACCCTGGGAGCCCGAGGCGAGAGGATCGCTTGAGGCCAGGAATTTGAGGCCAGCCTGAGCAAGAGCAACACCCTGTCTCTAGTAAAAATAGACAAAATCAGCTGGGCGTCGTGCACACGCCTGTAGTCCCAGCTACTCGGGAGGCTGAGGCAGGAGGGTCACTTGAGCCCAGCAGTTGGAGGTTGCAGTGAGCTATGATCACACCACTGCACTCTAGCCAGGGTGACAGAGTGAGACTCTGTCTCCAAAAGAAAGAAAGGAAGAAAGGCAGAGGGAATCAGAAAGAATAGGGAAACATTTTAAATTAACTCACCAAGCACTTACCGTATGCAAGGCACTATACTTCCAATGTTGTAAGACAGCGTTCCTGCCATAAAGATTTCCCAGTGTAATAGGAGGTCGTATGTCCATGAGCACCTATCATGGAAGGCAGACTGTGATTAGTGCTTCAGTAGACAGAGGGGAAGGTGAGAACAGTTCTGACCAGAGATTGGGCTGGAGGAGATGGTGTTCGAAATGAGATGTCAAGGGCAGTCAGGGCCGGAGTCTTAGCAGGAGAGCTGTTCCAGGCCTGGGAGTGGCATGGAGGGAGAGGGGTGCGCAAGCTGTAAACACTCCTGGTGTACTTGGGAGAGTTTGCAGAAGGCACATTTGTCCAGATCACGGATGGCCTTGAATTACACAGTGAAGGCTTCAGAGTCCTCATGCTCATCTGCCAGTTTTCCTGTGTGTTCTCTCACAGTGTGAACGGGCTGAGGGTGGGCACTCTGCACCTTGTCCTAGCTGAGGCTGCAGCCTGGGGCTGTGTGCTGCTCTGATTTGGGGGGTATGTGCCACAGGGCACCAGAGCTCGCTTTGCCTCCCTCCAGACCCTCGATGGAGCCCTCTGGTGTGTCCCCTCAGGTCCGTTATGCCACCTGGAGCATCATAATGGACTCCGTGGTGCCCTCTGACAAGGGCAACTACACCTGCATTGTGGAAAATGAGTACGGCAGCATTAACCACACCTACCAGCTCGATGTCGTGGGTAAGAAGGCAAAGGCAGCAGGAGCAGCGAGCTTAGAGCTTAGAGGGAGGAGGTTTGGAGAAAACAGCTGCAGCGTCCAGATTCCTTAGAGGCATAGTATAGCGTTTGGCACTTACTAGATTTGTCACCTGGAACAGGCCACTTCCCCCTTTAGAGCCTCACTTTTCTTATCTGTAAAATAGAGTTAAGAGGATCAAACAGTAATATGTCTCAAAGCTGTTTGTCACTGAGGAAATAGAAGGTGCTGTTGCTAGTCTGTCCTGAAAGAGGCGGCTGGTATAGTGATGTTAAATGTGGCATAATATTCATGACCAGCCTGGGCAACATAGCAAGACATCGTCTCTACAAAATTTTAAAAAATTAACCAGGTATGGTGGCATGCACCTGTAGTCCCAGCTACTCAAGAGGCTGAGGCAGGAGGATCCCTTGAGCCCAGGAGTTTGAGGTTGCAGTGAGCTATGATGACACCACTGCCCTCTAGCCTGGGCAACAGAGTGAGACCCTGTCTCCAAAAAAAAAAAAAAGGCATAACAGTAGTTGTTGCATAATGAATGCCAGCAATATGCTAGACTCTTCAAATACTTCCGCTGCAGCTCTCATGGCACCGCTGCAAGGTTGGCAGTATTATTCTAGCTATACCCAGGAGCACACACACGCAGGCTCAGAGAGGTCAGATACCTTGTTAATGCAGAACTCCAGGCCCGTGTCCACTTGAGGTCACCACAGGACACTCTAGGAAGAATGCAGTGCTTCTCGGGGTGATTACTGCAGCCTGTTCCTTCTAGAGATTCTGAGTCTCATTCCCTAGAGATCATAACGTACAGAGTCTCACAGCTCTGTCTTGGTTTTGATGATAGAGTCCAAAAAGGAGATTGTGATCCAGGAGGTCTGGGATAGGGGATGAGATTCTGCATTTCTAACAAGCTCCTAAGGTGATGCTGGTGCCAGTGCTCCTGGAACACACTTTGAACAGCAGGAGTCTAGGAGTGACTATCTGTAGTTTTACTTAAGAAGAAGTAGGCTGTGCTGAGGTCTAAGTTACATTATCCATTAAGGCAAGAGAGATTTACTATGCCTGTAAATATGGATGCATTGCTTGGGAGGATGGCTTACAACTGAAGAGAGGGTGTCCCTTTTCCTAGCTCAGGTTTGAGGGGCTGGGGCTCAGCAGAAGCACTGGAGGGTGCACTGCCCACCCCTGGGAAGCTTAGGGAGGCACCAGGGTGGGGGCACCTCTATTTAGCCTAGACCAGGCATGGCAGCACCTGACAAGCCTCTGCTCTCCATTCTTCTGCAGAGCGGTCCCCTCACCGGCCCATCCTGCAGGCAGGGTTGCCTGCCAACAAGACAGTGGCCCTGGGCAGCAACGTGGAGTTCATGTGCAAGGTGTACAGTGACCCCCAGCCTCACATCCAGTGGCTAAAGCACATCGAGGTGAATGGGAGCAAGATTGGTCCCGACAACCTGCCTTACGTCCAGATCTTGAAGGTAATCTTGGCCCCAGTGTCCGTGGGCCAGTGTGCTGGGGTGGAGACCAGTGTCTCCAGGGGACTCAAGTTCCTGTGGGTGGGCTCAGTGCCCGGGATTGGGGCTCACTCCTTACCCTTCAGGCACATACTGCCTCTTAGTAGGGATCTAGCCACGTTCCCCAGGACTAGTGACAGAGCACAGAGTCGAGGTGAGCTGGGAACAGAGGGCTGGAAGAGTGGGCCCCACTGCTTTCCAAAGAGCTTCAAGAGCAGCGTTGCTGGGGCTTTGGGGTCAGCTGCTTGAGGCCAGAATGTGGACTCCTGCCTTTTGTCCAGGACCAAAACCTTTCCAGTGAGTGTTTCCCAGTCTCAGCTCTGCTTCCCGAATTAATGATCTTTCTGGCAGTTGGGGCGAATGATAAGGGCATGTCTCATGTAGAACTGGAAAAACAAATGCCACGTATAAATTCTAAGCCATATGAGGAGTAACGGCATTTTCTTCCTTTTTCCTGTCGCTCCCAGACATCCACTGTCTGTCTTTCCCCGAATGCTCCATTAATCCAGGGAAGGTAATTGCCCAAATCTCCAGTGGATCTTACGACGGGAAGTCACCAGAAGCTGGGAAAGCTGTTTACCTCCTTGTCCCAGAGTTAGACCTCATCCTCCCCTGGCTTGGCTGTCCCAAAGATTTACTGGCCACCCCTTCATCCCTTCTCTTTGCTGCTGGTGCTGAAATTGCTCTGTAGGCCACGAGCGGTGGCCAGGGCTGGTAGGGAGGCCCATGGCCACTGTGTCCACTCACAGCCCCTGCCCCAGTCCTGGAGGAGGGGGTTGAACACAAACAGAACAGTTGATTTGAAGGAGTGGGTTTTTTTTCCCCCCAATCAAATGCTCTGGACTTTTGCAGTCCATTTGTTTTGTCCTCCTGAAAAGGGAAAGGTGGTAAATCTCTTAACGTCTTCCTTGCCTCAGCTTCCTGGGCCCGCCTGGAATTTACATGGGAGCATAGTATGGCCACATCTCGGGTATTTGCCCAACTGACTGGTGTGTCGTTGGTTTGTTCCAGCATTCGGGGATTAATAGCTCGGATGCGGAGGTGCTGACCCTGTTCAATGTGACAGAGGCCCAGAGCGGGGAATATGTGTGTAAGGTTTCCAATTATATTGGTGAAGCTAACCAGTCTGCGTGGCTCACTGTCACCAGACCTGTGGCAAAAGGTAATGGGGAGATGGATGGGACCCTGTGCTGGGAATTGGATGTAGGCCCCAAGCTGCTGGGGCACGTGCCCTGCCGGACTCTCCCTGTTGTCCTACTGTATTTCTAGTGCCTAGAGCCATGGAAAAATACCCGGCCTGGGAGGCTGGTTTGGTTTGGTATTGTGTTGGTGTCTGCTGGCTCCCTCTGTACCTTCTGTGTGTTCCTTGACCATGTGTGTATCCAATCTGTGCGTGGTCTCATGGGGACGCGGTCTTGCTGCGTCGTAAATGATGCTTCAGACTGGAGCGTGAGCGGTGGGTAGGAGGATGGGCCAGTGTCCACGGGCTGTGCATGCATGTGTGTGCGTGCCCTTCTATCCCTCCTGTGTGTTCCCTCTGACTACCTTTACCTGAAACCAAACAGCCCCCACCCGCCGGGCCCCATTTCTCCATGCTGCCCGCCGCCCGCATGCTCGGATGGGCCAGGGGCTGCCAGCGTCTGGTGAAGGGTCGTAACCCGCCGTCGTCTTCTCAGGTCTGCCGGAGTTCCTCCCTCAGGGTCTCACCCTCTTCCTCTAACAGGTTTCGCTGCCTGGTGGTTTTTGTTTGTTCCTTGTTGCAAAGGAGACGCTGGGGAGCATTTCTTCCTCTGGTTTTTCTCCCCCCCCGCCCATCTCCCACCCTTTCTCTGTCTCTCTGAGAGGTCTCATGCCCTGTGCTTGTCCATTTTGCTTCCGTTGTCTCTTCTAGACTGCCGGAGTTAATACCACCGACAAAGAGATGGAAGTGCTTCACTTAAGAAATGTCTCCTTTGAGGACGCGGGGGAGTATACGTGCTTGGCGGGTAACTCTATCGGACTCTCCCACCACTCTGCATGGCTGACCGTTCTGGAAGGTATACACTGTACTTCTCCTCTCGATGTCCTGCCCTCGCCGCGGGCACGGGGGGAGCATGCATTGTGGGGCTGGGGGAGACACAGAGGAACGGGCTCCTGCCTGCCATGTGCCCCTTCCTGCTCCGGCTTTGAGGGCTGCATCCTCTCGGCTCACACAGGAGCCTCCCTAGTTTTGCAGGCGCACAGAGGCTCTCACCTGTGTCCCTGCCTCTGGCTCTCCCCTTGGCCAGTGCGATGCATGCATGGGCTCTGGGTTTAACTTGCAGCTGGGCTCTCTTCCAGGGCAGGCTCCTTCCATCCTTGGGTCCAGCAGCCTTTCCTCCTCCACATGGCATGGAGTATCTGAATTATCTGATCCTTTTTTGCCAGTCCCAAAAGTCTCAGAAAGGGCCCCACTCCCCCTCTTCCTGAACGCAGGCCCTCAGCCAAGAGGGGCTTGCTGCTCTCAAGGAACAGCATGAGCCCACCCTTTACACTGCCGTCCTCTGCCTTTGGAGGAGGAGAGGCTCTACCCAGACAAGTGAACTTGAGCTGCTTTCAGTAAGGCCTGTCCCAGGTGGCTGCAGGAGGGTGACAATGCCCGTTTCTCCTCTTTGGCTGCTGCTGCTGCCTCTCCTGTCCCAAGAGGGGAGTTCTGCACGTTGACCCAGGAAGGAAGGAGCCTACAGCCTGGTCTGGGTGGTGGGCTGGTGACCGCAGGGTTGCGGCTGCCTCTTTGAGAGTCCTGCATGTGGGTCTGGGCACTGCTCTGTTCTTGCTGCTGGCATAGCCCTCTCTCCTCCCCCCCACCACTTGCCCAACAGGCTCCATGATGCCCCTGCTTGAGGCGGAGAAGCATTCTGTTTTTATCATTGTCCCTGTCTTTGTCCTGTCTGTGCTCCCTCTGTGCCCCCAATCAGTTGTCTTTGGTTCTCAACATTGGGGAAAGGAAAAAAAAACAGAAACACTTCTCCCTATCTGCAGCTCTGCCAGCTCCTTGTCAGGCCTGGGGACGTTCTCCTCCGGGCTCTGTCTAGGGTCACGCCTTTTGCCTATCTGGAAGGGTTCCCAGGGGTGCCGCCTCTGTGGCTGGCCGGTGTGTCTTACAGGGGAGGGTTGGGAGGAGAACTTGGCGGGGCAAGGCATGTTCCATGAAGCCGGTGCTGTGTGTGCTGGGATGAAGGCCTCCCAGCCTCTTGCTGAAGGGAAGGGTGGGCTGAACTGGCTTGGCTTCTGTGGCAATGGGGGAGAATTCTAAATGGAAGGTGGGAGAAGAGAATAAAACAATGCAAACCCCCATCCCCACCCCTGTGCATTTCCTTCTTAAGTTTTAGGAGTTAGAGCCTGTGAGTAGAATTCTTAAGAACTGCAAAAAAGTATATTTTTTTACATCTAGAGTAGTCCAAACATGTTTGGAAATTAAGTCAGCTTTGCCTGTGGTTTGGCTAGGTGTAAATATTTACCTGTCTGATGTGACAGATGACACAGATGCGAGGTAGGACGAATAGTCGGGACACAGCCTGGTTGCCCCTCCCTTCATTTGTCCTCCTTCTGTGAGTGCCACTGTCACCAGGCGCACAGAAATGACTGAGGCACCAGCCCTGCCCTCGGACCTCATGGCTTCTCAGGGACAAAGGGGTCAGAAATGGTCCATCTGTCGCCACGTGATAAATGTATACACACAGTGCTGAGGCTCTGCTGTGTGTCCATGAGGAGATGGGGAAAGCCATTCACAAGTGACTTCTTAGCTGCCCCTTGCAGGGTACCTGGTGCCTGTCTAGTCCAGGAGTCCAGCTGAGCAAGGAAGATCAGGAATGACTGAGGATGGGGCTTGAGTAGCAAGATGGTTGTAGTCTGTCCCTCTTGCAGAGTTTGAGTCAGTTTAAGGAAGCCTCAAAGATCACAGGACGCCTGATCCTCTCAGTGCCAGAATCCCAGTCCTAGCTGGGACCTGGTGTGGTCCTTCTCCTCTCTAAAAGCTCCCAGGGGACAGGAGAGGGGTTGTTCACCTTATGGAGCAGGGCCCCTCGTGGGCGGGGCCCCCAGAGCCTGCTAACACCCTCTTCACACCGACTCAGCCCTGGAGGAGAGGCCGGCAGTGATGACCTCGCCCCTGTACCTGGAGATCATCATCTACTGCACAGGGGCCTTCCTCATCTCCTGCATGGTGGGGTCCGTCATCATCTACAAGATGAAGAGCAGCACCAAGAAGAGCGACTTCCACAGCCAGATGGCCGTGCACAAGCTGGCCAAGAGCATCCCCCTGCGCAGACAGGTAACAGAAAGTAGATGGGGGATTTGCACACCCAGCACTGCCCTCTCTCCCTGTGCCCCCAGGGACTTTTCCAGGGTGCTCTGATGCCTGCCCTCTCCACTGCTCCTAATCTACTGCCTTGGGCTTTGCTTTCTGGCTTCTGGGCTGGGCGCAGGGGAACGTCTTTAGCTAAGTGCTCCAGAGTCATTTTCAAGCTGGTCTAGCCTATGAATCCCCTGTCCCCCCACACACCCCACTGCAAGTCCCCTGCCCCTCAGCACGTGGACTAGGAGAACGTCCTGTCTGGACTGAATGTGCCTTTGGAGGCATTTGAACCATCCTGTGGGCAGGTTGGAGGTGCAGAGATACAGGGTGGAGAAGGGGACCTGAGTCGGCCCCCAGCTGCCCCAGCCTAGCTGTGTGCCCACCCTCCCCTCATGGGAGGACATGGCCCAGGAGCGAAGGCATGCATGAGAGTGACTGTTCGCCCAGAACAATCCATAAGCTGAGGCAGGGTTTTCACAAAGAACCAGGACAAGAACGGAGTTGTTATTGTGACAATGAGTTATAAAATGTCAGGCCAGCATAGATACGTTTGGTCTGCTCATTTTAAAGGTGAGTAAGGTGAAGCCCAGAAAGGCTAGTCAGTGGTGGGAAGAGGCCAGTCTAGAACCTGGGTCTTCTGGCCCTGTGCGGTCTTTCTCACCACTCTGCACTGGGGAAAGAGTATCAGGTACAGAGAATCGCGCCTCTGCCATTGCTGGAAAGCCCTGACTAGGAGGTGGAAGAAGTTGGCCGCCACATCCCCCCCTCCTTGCTAGAAGGGTGACCCCACTCTTCCCTGCAGGTGTCAGCTGACTCCAGTGCCTCCATGAACTCTGGGGTTCTTCTGGTTCGGCCCTCGCGGCTCTCCTCCAGCGGGACCCCGATGCTCGCTGGGGTCTCTGAGTATGAGCTTCCCGAAGACCCTCGCTGGGAGCTGCCTCGGGACAGGTAATGCTCTGACCCCCAGCTCTCCGTGGGCTTGTTCTCATGGTGGAAGGTGTGTGCACTGAGACCTTCCAGGGGATGGAGGCGCATGAAACGTCCCCAGAAATAATCATTTCCGCCTTCTGCTCTCAGCTGGGTGGAACATGGAGAGGTGGAGGTGGGGTGCCCTAGTGAGGCTTGAACTTCCCCAGCCCCCACTTACGCCACTCTCTGTTTCCCCCCAAAGACTGGTCTTAGGCAAACCCCTGGGAGAGGGCTGCTTTGGGCAGGTGGTGTTGGCCGAGGCCATTGGGCTGGACAAGGACAAACCCAACCGTGTGACCAAAGTGGCCGTAAAGATGTTGAAGCGTAAGTGGGGCCACTGCCCTTGCAAAAACAGTCCTTTCCCTTTCCAAGCAAACGGTGGGCCTCGGGCCAGCAGAACACCTTCTCGGTGCCTTCATTGCCCGCGCTTGCTACCCTGCCTGCTTAGGGCCCCCTGGGAGTGGAGGGGGCCTTCTGCACCCGCATGGCTGAGATCTCACTTTGTTCCTTGGCATTGGCCTGGGCTGTCAGGTGTTATTCTAAAGGCCATTGCAAGCTGATTTTCCTCACCATATCCCCTGTCCACTTACTACCACATGTTGCAACAACGGCTCCCAAGAGAGGGAAGAGAAAACAAACGTGGATGGGCAGTGGGGAGGAGAGAATCAAACCCCAGAGAAAAGCCCCCTGGGGCACCCACCCTCTCCCGTCTCCCTTAGCCTTTCTCCTGCCTTCTCCCTTCCAAAAGTAAATGAGTCTCGTGTCGTTCTCTGGTCTGTGTATAAAGCGGATGCCACCGAGAAAGACCTGTCTGACCTGATCTCAGAAATGGAGATGATGAAGATGATCGGGAAGCACAAGAACATCATCAACCTGTTGGGAGCCTGTACTCAGGATGGTGGGTGCCACACCGGGGGCAGGGTGTGGGCCTCGCTCTATCAGGGAGGGGATGGGAGCTGGGCTGGGGTGCCAGTGACACGGCCCCTCTCAGCCACACTTCGGGGAGGGGGTTAAGTGAGGCCAGTGTGGCAGAGGTTGGAGTGTTTCTCGGGTCTCGGCTGATGCCCACTGGCGTTCATCCAAGAACACGGGCACCTAGATTCACACATACAGTTTGTGGACAGGAACAGGAGAGCAATTGTGGTCTAAATGAGGGCTCCTACCCCAACTTTGCTCCGGAACTTTCTGGACTGTGCTGGGAAGAATGATTTCCCTGACTTTCTTTTAGTGATAGAATGAATTCCCCTGGTCCCCCAAAGAGGAGGCAGGAAAGGCGAGGTTGGGCGTGGTATGCCACTGCGGGTGGGTTTCCTGGTGGGGAAGCTAAAGCTGCCACCTGCCCTGATGGCCTCTCCATCTCGTGCTCCAGGTCCATTGTATGTCATCGTGGAGTACGCCTCCAAGGGCAACCTGCGGGAGTACCTGCAGGCCCGAAGGCCCCCGGGGCTGGAGTACTGCTACAACCCCAGTCACAACCCAGAGGAGCAGCTCTCCTCCAAGGACCTGGTCTCCTGTGCCTATCAGGTGGCCCGAGGCATGGAATATCTCGCCTCCAAGAAGGTGTGGAAACTGAAGGCCCCCCCAACCCCCCAGTAAAGTCAGGGTGGGAACAGAGCCCTCCCTCCCAGCACTGTAGCTTATGACTTTTAATCCTTTGGTGGAGTGGTAGACATATTGGGCACTGACCCCATGTGCTATTTGAGGCTCTCTGGGAAACTCAGAGTCAGGAGAACCAGTGTAGCCCAGTGGCCTTGGGGTCAGACTTGATCAGGTTCAGATCTGTGCCACTTTCTGTATAGCCTCAGGTGGCTACTCAACATCTTGTATTTCTTCCAATACAAAATAAGAACAGTAATACTTATGTTGTAGAATTGTTATGGGATAAAATGGAATCTTGCCTGTGACAGTGCCTAGTACAGTTCTGGTGCTCCGCATGGGTGTACTGTGCTGGAAAGCACACGCCTCTGCAGTCTGGACAGACACTTAAAGGGTCGTCAGCCTTTTGGGAGGGGCAGGAAAGGAGGCAAGGAAGGGGGTTTGTTAAGTGATTGAGGAGCTGGAGCTAGAGGAGAGCATTCTAGGAGGGCAGAGCAGTGTGGCAGGGCCTGCCGACTGCAAGTGCCTGCTGGGGCAGAGGGCGACCCAGACCCCCAGGTGGGTGCGTTTCATGGGGCTTGGCCCCTGGAGCCTTCCAGCTCCCTCATCTACCTCCTGCCCTCCTCTATCCGTCTCTCCCTCCCCAATCTCCCCTCTTCCCCCATAGTGTATACACCGAGACCTGGCTGCCAGGAACGTCCTGGTGACAGAGGACAATGTGATGAAGATCGCAGACTTTGGCCTAGCCCGGGACATTCACCACATCGACTACTATAAAAAGACCACCAATGTAAGTGCTGCAGGTGCCGCCACACGCTGCTCTAACCCAGCCTGTCTGCTTTGTCTGAGAATCGGTTTGGTGGGATGGGCTGAAAACTCAGGCACTGCTCCCTGCCCCATCCCGCCTGTGCCTCCGCCTGTCCCCTCATTGCCCTGCCCGGGGCCACCCCCAATCTCCCCTGTGCTGCTTGCAGGGCCGACTGCCCGTGAAGTGGATGGCTCCCGAGGCATTGTTTGACCGGATCTACACCCATCAGAGTGATGTGTGAGTTTGAAATAGGCAATTGCCAGGGATATGTGGGATAGAGAACTTCCAGTACAGCAGAGTCCTGTGTTCCCCTCTGGACTGATGAGAGAAAAAACAAAACGTTGTCTGTCTTCATTCACTTTGCTCCCAGAAAGCCCAGTCTGTTTTCCGCACTGACTCCTGGCACTGCCCTTGGAATGAAGGATTTGTGTTGGGGTAGGGGAGGTTCAGAATGAGTCCCTAAGACCCTGGGGCTCTGTGCTTGTCCACAGGTGGTCTTTCGGGGTGCTCCTGTGGGAGATCTTCACTCTGGGCGGCTCCCCGTATCCTGGTGTGCCTGTGGAGGAGCTCTTCAAGCTGCTGAAGGAGGGTCATCGCATGGACAAACCCAGTAACTGCACCAATGAGCTGTAAGCCCGAGGAGATACCGGAGGCCCGGAAGCCAGGCACTGGGGGCAGAGCAGGCCTGCTGGGCAGAGAACTAGACTAGAGGGTGTCCGCCTAGAGGCAGCGGCCTTCCCGGTCATCCCTCCGCTCGTGTCCTTCCTCCCTGACCTCATGCCCCTGCCGCAGGTACATGATGATGCGGGACTGCTGGCATGCGGTGCCCTCGCAGAGACCCACCTTCAAGCAGCTGGTGGAAGACCTGGACCGCATCGTGGCCTTGACTTCCAACCAGGTGAGGCTGCCTGTCATCTCATGGGTGTGCCTTCCTGAGTTAACACTGCCCCGACCCAGGGAGGAGGGTGCCTGGCCATCGTTCCTTCCTTTCGCTTGTCACAGGAGTATCTGGACCTGTCGATGCCCCTGGACCAGTACTCCCCCAGCTTTCCTGACACCCGAAGCTCCACCTGCTCCTCGGGGGAAGATTCCGTCTTCTCTCATGAGCCGTTGCCTGAGGAGCCCTGTCTGCCCCGACACCCACCCCAGCTTGCCAATGGCGGACTCAAACCACGCTGACTCCCATCCACCACACCCCCTGCCCAGACCCCATGGCCAACTGTATCCGTCACCCACAACTCCCTGCTGGGCCCACTGCCTGTCCCTGCCCCCTTTCCTGCTGGCAGAAGCTGGCTGCCTACCTGAGGCCTTCCCGTGTGGCCTGTCTTTACCCCCCTGAGCTCACCTCTCTTCCTCCTCTTCCTCTCGACCTGCTTTCAGGAGAGAGCAGCAGAGAAGCAGGTACTTGCCGATGGACACTTCATTCCCTCCCAAGTGCTGGACCAAGACCCCTGCCTGCCACCGGGCACTGCCTGGAGGGTGGGGCAGTGGGAGATGAACAGGCGTGCAAGTGAGAGCTTCGTGAGCTTTCCTGTGTTGGTTTTGTCTGTTTCACCTTAACCCGTGAGCCCCTTGCATTCTGGTGGCAGGTGCCTTGTCCTCAGGGCTACAGCAGTAAGGAGGTCAATGTTACGGGCCTCGATAGAAGGCGAACTCTGCTCCAGATAGATGGTGCCAGTAGCTTATTAATTCCGATACTAATTTGCTTTGCTGACCAAATATGTGGTACCAGAGAATGGTGGGGCAAAGGTGGGGAGCAGTGTTGTGGCCCTGGGGCCCAGCCCCGAACTGGGGGCTTTGTACATAGCTATGAAGAAAACACAAAGTGTATAAATCTGAGTATATATTTACATGTCTTTTTAAAAGGGTCGTTACCAGAGATTTACCCATTGGGTAAGATGCTCCTGGTGGCTGGGAGGCATCAGTTGCTATATATTAAAAACAAAGAAAAAAGAAAAAAAAGGAAAATGTTTTTAAAAAGGTCATATATTTTTTGCTACTTTTGCTGTTTTATTTTTTTAAATTATGTTCTAAACCTATTTTCAGTTTAGGTCCCTCAATAAAAATTGCTGCTGCTTCATTTTTATATGGGCTGTGTGAGAAGGGAGAGAATGTCCACTGGAAAGGAGGGTAACTAATGGGCCTTGGGGCTGTGTCTGTCCAGAGGGCACTGCACACTCCCCGCAGTTTCCTTGTAACCTCTTCCTCCTAGGTCCTGCACCCAGACCTCCAGGATGAACCTCCTACCTCTCCGATGCTTTTGGAAAGGCAGGAAAAGAAGATGCTTGCATTGTGGTCAGGAACCTCCTGTTCGTGCACCAGAGGTGCTGGGCAGAGAGCCAAGGCACAGCCCTCAACCACAGATTGTTTCCGCAGGGGAAACTGGAGGGGTCGGGCGGGGGACAGGGGCACCTGTCTTGGAATAGCCAAAGGGTAGAGATAAAGTGATAAAGAGGAAAGCTAAGGACTATTCAACAAGGGTCTGCAGAAACTCAAGCCCAGATTTGTGCCTACCCCCTCGGTGTAGGTGGGGTTTTGCCTGTGCTTCTAAGTGAGGGAGAACTTGTCACCTAAGGCTGATCTTGCATGCAGGTCCCTTGCTTCGTTTTTCCTAACCTACTTTGTTCATTATCCTTCCCCAGACTATTCTTCCTGTATCCATGTGACCAGGCCACATTTGTTGGGACTGTCACAACTCTTGGCTTCCTATAGTTCTTCCTGTCCAAATTCCACCCCATGTTTCAGGATAGGGGAAAAAAATTCTCTGAATGTTTTTGTGTTTTTGGCTGCTTGGAAATTGACTTCTGCCACCTGCTGGTTGTCACTGTCCTTGCCAAGTGGATTCTGGCTCCTTGGTACCTTAACTGCTCAGCATCCCCCTGCTCCTCAGCCTCTATATTAAAGCTCACTTTTTGCTGGATTACTGCTGATACAAAAGAGAGTTCAGTATGTTTTCACTTCTGTGGGAAAAATGGGATGGCTGCTTTAAGTTTCCTTTCTGAGCTAGGTATTTTTTGGCAGCTGCAGTGTTGGTCACTGTTGTAAAATTCTGTTTCTCTCTGTAAATATGCAACTGTTAACATATTACAATGTGTTTATGTTTAAAGAAAGCATAATTCAGTGAACAGAGCCAGGAAATGAATTTTAGCTCTTAAAATCATTTGCTTTGAGACCGTATAGTAGTGTCTTTCCTTGTAAAATAGTGATGATAATTTCTGCCTTGGCCCTGCTTTGAAGCAATGTGTGAACGGATGGAGAATCTAAAAGGCTTTCTCTGCCCTTGGGAGAGGTGCTAGAGAAATTATAAGGCACTATCATTGTAGCAGTGGTGTCTTTGCTGTTGCTACTCAGATCGCCCAAGCATGTCCCCAGAGACTGAGCTGGCTGTCAAATAAAAGATAGTGAAATTGACCTGAGAAAATGAAATGGGCATTTTACTTAGATGACCAGATTGGGTCTCTTGAGGAAAGGAATCCAGTTTAATGAAGATGTTGTGCTGTCAAGGCGCTGAAGCTGTCTGGTTTCCTGAGGGTTAAAAGATTAGGGCCAGGGATCACCGTGGCATTAATCAATACTGCCTTTCCATCTTTTCTAATTGCCATAGGCTGGGGATCATCAGTCCCTTGGCACTGCTAATGTAATGTATTGATCTCAGGTAAGTAAGATTGAACAGCAGATGAAGCAAGAAATTTCTCTCTGTGGTAACGAAGTCGCTATGTCCATCAGTCACCACTGGGTGGAGCCAGCAGGCTGACGTCTCTGTCGGCATTAGGTAATGTGCCCATCTGCTTTAAAGTTACATTAGTCTGACCTTACCTACTAGTGTGCATTGGTGGCGAGTGGGAAATCTTTAGCATAGGTTTTAGCATCACAGTACACTGATTTGACATCACCTATATGACTTGTATGTAATGACTGAAGTACAGAATTAGACATGGCACAAGAGCAGGGCCATAGTGTCAGGTGCCACCAGCTCCTCTCTGTAGCAGCAGAATTCTGTGTGAGACACAGGTCCGGTCTGACATCACTGTGGTTGGGTCTTACAGATTGTCCTACCCAGTGAGATTACTGGCAGCTGGCAGAGCCAAGGCATCTGCACCTGTAGAGAAGAGTGGGGAGCAGGGATGGAAAGCTAGAAGCAACCTGGCTAGTCTTTCGTTCCCTCAGCTGAGGAGAGCCAGCGAGAGGGAAGGGCAGCAAGAACCTAACTGTTAGGAAAGACTTGGGCTGGTGCGGGTCTTTCCAGGTTGACACAACAGTGTTCAGGATTGTTTATACTGTACTGCCTCCCATACGCATGCCTTAGCACATAGAATTGATACATTTCATGAACACGCTGTCCACTCCCTGGTTTAATGGTTTGATTGTCTCTTGTTACTGCTCCGGGGGAGCTGGGGCCAGTGTGGTGTGCTCCCAAGAGCTGATGGTGCACATCTCTTCCCACCTCTGCACCGTTTGGTGATCCCATGTTGATAGCTTTAAATCAGCCATGGTGGGAGTATTTAACCCACTGGAATATGCAAATGATATAAATCAGGGCTTTCCCCCCCTCAAAGAGCTGATTGTTAATCATTTACCAGAACACCACTAGCTAGGTTTCAGCATAGGGCTAGATCTAATGATCATTGAACCCAACAGCCAGGCACCCTAAGTGATGAGAACAAAGAATCATCCTTGACTTCTCTGAGCTACTATCTTAAGAATGGGAAGAAAGGTTTATCAAGCAAGCCAGGTCCCTTTACCTGACCATTCCCACTCTGCTCATAGGGAAAGCCAGAAAGAAATGTAGATCAGCCCAACAGTACACCTGACTCATTCAGCTAAAACAGTATTGAGCAAGTTAACTCGCTAATTTCTTCCCCACATTTAACACCTGAAATGTGGACTAATTAAAATAAACACCCATCATTTTAAAAATGGGAAAATTTATTGTGAATAACCTCGCTAGGCCAATGGCAGGATCCGTGGAATGCTGCATTTGCACAGTAGGTATTCATCATCCTCAGGGAAGGACAGTTCATTAGGACATGGTGGGGCTTGTCCTCTGACGGGGCAGAGATTTAGGAAGCATTTTCAAGGGTACATTCTCGCTGTGAAGTGCTGGTGACATTCCTCATTTAGGGGGTACCAGAAAGGGCAGATTTGCGTTTTACTCGGTTTAACTGACTCTCATCTAACTGCTTTTAACTTCACAGTAAGGAAAGAAATCTAATTTCATCACCCACAGGCCGAAATACTTTTTCCCTTCTAACCACTCCCCAAGGGAAGAAAGCTGTATCTGTTATGTTCGGTATTAACAATACTGAAAGCACTGAACATAAATACCTGAATGCAGTGCTCCTTCCTGGGTAGCATAGGGATTATATCTGATTTAACAACCCCTATGACTAACAGATAGTCTTATTTGTGAAAGACAAACCGACCAGAAAAACACACAAATGGTTAAGCCTTAAACCCTTAATTATGTTTCCTAGCAAAATGGGGGCTGATGAAAGCCATATGTGCTAGAATAGTGGCCGCCTCCCAGATTCCTGCAGCCTCTGCAGGCCCACAAGGGGGATGTCTGTCAGAACAACTAAGCAGCAGCCAAACTTTTTTGATTGCCAGTCTGTTTAACTCCCCATTTTCTCCTCCAAGAAGCTTTCTTTTCTTCATAGCCAGAAAGATCTTACTAGGGAGTATATCCATCCCATCCCATAAGGTACTTTGTTTCCAAGGGTACTGTTCCTACTGGTGGATCATTCTAAAGAAGTTGGTCAGGTACTCTTAACGTTGTTTTTGGAGTTTCCAAGTTCTTACTCAGGACTCCAAGCCACGGAAGGCAGAGGGATCTAAGGTGCCAAACTGACTCCATTTTGCAGAAAATTTCCTCTCTTAAAGGACATACACACTAATGTGGCTGTTCAGAAACAACATGGTGGGGGTGGGCTTTGCACAAAGTTTAGTGGGATGACATAATGGTACAGAGAAATGGACTTTGCAAATCTATTTCTCTAAATGGTCTGAACTTGGCCTCACTGCTGATATCACTTGGAATGGCTGTTACAAGGCCTCAAAGGACTGCCCCAAGGGGCTAAACGACTGATCCTCTGGCTCAAGCCAGACACGGATAGTCCTAGCTGGGAGGTCCTTTACGAATGTTGCTGTTGAGGGCCCAGACGCTGGAGAGAGTGAGCTCCATCCTCGAGTAGTCCTCATGCTCCTTTTGAACTAGCCTTGCTGTTCTGCGATGTCTTTGGTGGTTTGGCCTGGAGTGTCTAGGTATAAAACATAAGGCATTGGTCACAGTGAGATGTGTAAGTTCTTCAGGAATCCTTTTTTTTGTTTTCTTAATCAAACTAATGACAACCACAAAGTCAAATCCGAGTTTATAGTTTACCTTGGTAATTAAAGAAGACACGCAAAAAATAAGGCCGGTGTGTGCCCTAGGATCCTTTTCTGGATGCTTACCCCATCTGTGTCTTCACAGATTCTCTCCTACCAGCAGCTTCTGAAGTCCTCAGGAGCCAGTAGGCCATCTCACAATTCAACTCTCCCATGACCTCCCTACTGTTTACTTGTGTCATGCTTTCTGCTCTTGCCTCAAATTACTTCACCCAAATGGGAAAAGTGGATAGATAAGTAATTTCTTACTTACATGCATTTCTCCCAAAATTTAAATTGCTTTCCTGCTAGTATTTCCTGACATCAGAAGCCTGTGTAAAATACACAACACATGGAAACTATTTCCATTCAGTGCATGAGAAAATAAGGATCTGCCTAGATTGTAATTAGCTTCTAGACTTAACATGTTTAGGTCTGATCCACGATTGCATCGGTTTTTTGTTTTGTTTTGTTGCTTTTGGATAATTGAAGTAAAAAATGTAGTGGTTATAAGATGACTAAAGTTCAGCCTACAACTTCCTGTTTGGATAACAGGAAGAATTGTGCAATGTTTTTGCAATAGTTATAACTCTAGATTCTCACTACCCTTAAAGATGACTAAGGGGGAAGGGTTTTCTTTTTTTTGAGATACTTACAGCTTCCTTAGAAGAAGTGATGGATCCTTTAAGTAATGAAACGGGTGTTGATGGTGTTATGGGTGACGGTATAACTGGTGGTGGTTGTATAAAGTCTTCATCCTTCAACATGAGAACTGACAGTTGGGTTACTGATTTAAAACAAAATGTATACTAGATCTACAGTCCACTGCCATGACTACCAGGAACTCATAACAACTACTTCATATTCTGGCACAGGATTCAAAAGGCAAAATCTGGAACTTAATTACATATAGCCAAATGGTGAATTTTCTTAGAAACAGATCAAACAGTACAATAAATATTCCTTATTAAGGAACACTATTGTATTGAAATTCAGTTTCATTGAAGGGATTAAAAATAGAGAAAATTAACCTATCGTTATTTTCATTTTTTTAACCTAATTAACCAAATGGAAAGTAACCGTCTAACCTTAGTTCCCTTCAGTTGAGGTGCAAAATCCACCATGTTCTCTTTAGATTTGGGGGAAGTAGGTGATTCCACAGGAATATCTGTCTTTAGAACCTAGGGAGAGAAATATTTTATATATACAAGTTATCAGCTTTTCCTGAAACTCAGAAGCTCTTTTATAGTAGTCAAGGCCTTTTAGCACAATTTGCTTTCCACTAAATCCCAAACTTCCACTTTCAGGGGCATGTTTCATGAGTAACATGAAACATGCCCCTGAAATAGCAACTTAGCATTATTTCTCTTTGAGTTTTAAGCACTCTGTATACAAAGGTTGCACTCCGATTAGATTCTAGTATTTAAAATCCTCAGTCATTAACAAGCCACTAATTTGCTAATTCTGGTCCTGTTCTTAGTCTCAAAAAAGTTGCCATTTTAATTATCAGTCTCTAATAACATTGACATAACTTACTCAAAATTGACACTTACTATTTTTAGTATCTAATAATAAATGATAAATTTGCCTGATTACTAAAATGTAGGTGTTATATAAAAGAAACTCCAGTAAAAAAAAGGAAAGGGGGAGGGTGTGGTATTAGAATCGATGACAGATTAGAATAAGGGGTGGTGATAGAATAGCTAGTAGCTAACCTATCTTTAGGAATTAATTAGATTTGAACAAATACATCACTGCTCTTTGGAAATAATCTCTTTGTGTACTTTGAAGGAAAAGGGCTACGTAAATCCAATATTACAGTATATTTGATTTGATGTCTCTAAATTCTTTACAGCAGCAGTCCCCAACTTTTTTTGGCATGAGGGACCAGTTTCATGGAAGACAGTTTTTCCACGGACCGGGGAGAAGGGACGCGGAGCTCTGTGGCCTGGTCCCTAACAGGTTGCGGACCAGTAGCGGTCCACGGACCAGGGGTTGGGGACCACAGCTTTACAGAACATAGCATGCTTCTTGTTCTCATTTTGTATATATGGAGAATATAAGTTTAAAAACATGGATTTAAAAAAGCCAATAAAATGCCTGGGAGCTTGTCATTTTGTCCTTAATTCCTTCCTCACCCACTCCAGAAAGAAACATCTGGATAAAGAGTTTATACCCACCTAGAATAATTCTGAGAACCCAAATTTAGCTGTGAGACACTGTGCTGCTTCAAGATTTCCTTGCTCCTGAGAGCAGTTTAAGAATGACAATTAACTTTGGTCTGCCTTAAATGGATCCAGAAGTTTGATAGACCAAAAACCCACTAGCCTGCCTTTTAGAACATGGTCTATACTTCAAAATTGCTCCCAGCCTCCCTAGAAATTTTCCTGGACAAAGGCCAAAACCACATTACTCTGGAAATGTGAAAAGGGAAAGCAAGATGGTGTTTCCTCAAGGAGATTTTTCATGCTGGACTTCAAATAGTTTTCCTTGGCTTGTCCAACGAGTCAACCACATAACTAAGATTAAAAATGATTGGCCCTTACTCAGTACTAGACTAATCTACTAAACCCATGTGCAGCATCTTCTACAATGGACTTTCTTTCTCATGAAGGTTCTGAGTCAGACATGAAGCTACCAGGCCCAGAGCAAGACACTCCAGTGATTGGGCAATCCTGGGCTGTTCAGGAGGAAAAATGTTGCTGAGTTAAAGGGAAAAAATAATTAAGGATATGAGTTGAAGAAATACAGAGTTTACATTCTAGATTAGCCATTCAGTGCTTAAAAATTGGTAGGAATCTGAATAAATGAAACAGACATGAAAGAATAGGACCCATTCAGCCTAAAATAAAGCAGTGGGGGGAAAAACCTAGTCTGCGAACGAAGATGAGGTGGTTAAGCAGAAAGAATAAATTGTACTCCCATTAGTAAAATTCCTAAATCAAGCTGGGATTAAAGGCAGTAGCAGCTCTGTGGCTAGAGTAGTCTGAGTGGCTTTAATTTGTTTTTAGGAATTTTTAAAATATTTAAAAGCCAGTTGGGCCAAATCCCAAAAAAGACTCCTGCTCTGACTGCAAAAGTACACAATACATTAGTGGAAAGGCCCCAGTTATGAGGAAATCCAGGCTCTCCATGCATCCAGGTACTCACCTCGCCACTTAGTGGTATCTCAATTGGCTTTGGCTTCACATCTATCAAGTAGAAGGTACGTGACAGGAGCAAAAGGGAAGGAGGGACGTTCTCCTTCAGGTGGAGGTCCTGCCACTGGAAAATGGGATAGAATCATAGAACATTACAACCAGAAGTGACTGTAGATGACCTATGGTCATCTACTGCGTCCCTCATTGATGGCTTCCCCTAGCTCATGTGATGCGTCAAGGCAGAGCAGGGTGAACACCAGCCTCCTGACTGCTGCACCAGTGGTGTGCCTTGCAGCTTCCCAAGTCAGAGAGGGAAAATTCAATTACTCCCAACCTGATTGTGGATCAAAGTAGCTAAGTATCTTCTCTTAGACAAAAAGTAGGTCGTGTGAAAGAATAAATCAGCCTCACTAATAACCAAAAAAATATACATTAAAATGAGAATGAGATGTAAGTTTTCAAGTATAAAATTGGCCAAGCTTTTTAGAAAAAAAATTTAGGTCAATAATACATGCACAAGAGATAAAATTCAAAAGGTAAATTAAAGGTATTCAGTAAAAATTAATCTGCCTTCTACCCCTATTCTCTAGCTACCCACTTCCCTAGAAGCAACCACTGATGCTAGTTCCTTATATAATCTTCCAGAGGTATCCTAAGCATATGCAAATGTGCATATTTATATATTCTTTCTTTACACAAAGGGTAACATACACACTGTTTTATCCTTTGCTTTTTTTTTTTTACTGAAATATCTTGGAGATTGATTCATATCAGTAGATGTAGAGCTGCCTCCTTTTTAAACATCTGTAAAGGATTCCATTATGTGGAAATGCCATAACTTATTTGATTATTCTCCTATTAATGAACTTTAGGCTGTTTTCAATCTTTAATAGCGCTGTAACGGGTAATCTAGTGGATATGTCATTTTGCACATTCGCAAGAATATATGATACATTCTCAGAAGTGAAATTGCTAGGTGAAAGAGTATAGGCATGTGCCTGTAGTCCCAGCTACTGGGGAGGCTGAGGTGGGAAGATCACTTGAGCCCTAGCAGTTGGAAGCTGCAGTGAGTGAGCTATGATCACACCACTGCACTCCAGCCTGGGTGACAGAGAGCAAGATCCCACATCTTTAAAAAAGAAAAAGTATATGCATTTTTAAATTTTGAAAAATATTGCCAAATTACTCTCTATGGAAGTTTTTACCAGTAATACATGAGTACCCCTCTCCCTACCCCCTCAGCAACATAGTACATAAACTCTCATTTTTGCCAATGTAATAGGTAACATGGCATCTCTTATTTTATCTTATGAGTAAAGTTAAGATGTTTCATATGTTTACCATTTTGAAGTGTTCCTTTTTATGAATTGTCTGCCTGTATTCTAACACAGGATTTGTTGAATAATAGTACATAAGTGCTGAATATCATATGGTTGGATTAGTATCCTCACTCCCTTGTAGTGGGATTGTAAAATGATACACCCTTTCAAGAAAGAAATTTGTCAGTATGAACCCACTTAATACTCTATGTTCAGGAAATACATGATTGTAAGTACCTTTCTCTATAAGATGTTGATCTTCCAACCAAAGTTGGTACAACATGTAAGAAGAAATAGCGACTTAACGTGTTTTCAAAGTCATAACAACAGCTCCTGTCTCAAAATAATTTGTGCACACTTTATAGCACTTACAGTTACAGGAATGAGCATGTATAGGAGTTATTCCTTTGTTTTAAAGCATTGATGTTCTTACTTAAAATACAAATGTGCTATCTGAGGGACAATATTAAACACCCATACCAAAGCTAACACTTTACATTGGTTTGGGGCACTAACTGGGAAAGACGCCCCAGCTGGGCCACCAAGCAAGGTTCAGACCTCCAGAAAAATTCACACAGATGGCAGGCCTTGAATTAGAATTTTTCAAGACCCTTATAGTACCTGAAGTAGGTGAAATTCTAAGGTGGACCCAAGAGTCTCTGTCTCTGGTATACCCCCACCTTCTCCCAGTTATTCAATCAAACACTATTCTAGGAATGTAATTAAGGTCCCAAGTCAGTTGACCTGAAGATAGGGAGATTATTCAGGTGGGCCTCACCTAATCACATGAGACCTTAAATCTGGGGCTAGAGGTCAAACACAGGTGAAGTTGGAGTTTTAAGCACAAGGGGGATGTTGCATTGAGAAGTTCTCAGTTGCTGGCTTTGCAGCTGAAGGGAGCCAAGAGGCAAGGAAGACAGGTGGCCTCTCGGAGCAGAGAGTAGCCTGGGGCTGACAGCCAGCCAGGAAACAAGGACCTCAGACCTACAGCTGCAAGAACCAAGTTCAGCCAACAAAATGAATGAGCTTGGAAGTGGGTCCTTTCCCACAGCCTGCAAAGGAACACAGCCTGCACTTCTGACCTACAGAACTGTGAGCTAATCTAACGGGTGTTGTTTTCAGCTACTAAATTTTGTGGTAATTCATTAGGTAGCAATAGAAAACCAGTATAGTACCCTATCCCAGTCAAAGTGAAAAATCAGTGTAGCTTCTTCAGCATCCCATTGCTCAATGAAATAAGGCAAATTAGGCAAAATGGTTCACTTGCAAAGCAGAAATCACAAAATGAGCTCTAGGCAAATTGTAGGGGGACAGTTCTAGTGAAGAGGGCCCAAGAGGAGCTGCTACTTGCCTCTGTGAGCTGTTGTCGCAGTTGTTCCTCAGTGAGGCCCAGCGATCTCATCCCTCGGGCCCTACAGGCAGCCTGTAGTTCTGACACACTCAAAGTCCTCACCCCTTCTTTGGCAATTATCTGAAAGAAATGTAAGAAATGGTGTTGGATCTTTTGATTCCAATTTTACCTAATCTGTAAATTCTAGCAAATCAGTGGAAACACAGAATGAGAGGCTTTGACACTCTGTCCCCTGCACGGACTGTCACAAAGCGGCTTAGGAAGGTAGCAGTTGGAATAAAGGGAATCCTGCCAACAAGTATTAACAATATCAGAGATATTTATGTAACTCCTCCCCAATATTCTGTCACCGAAGTAATTCTTTCTCTTGATTTGCATTTTGCCTGGTTGTGACATCTCTACTCCTTTTCCCTCCCATGGCAGCTTTAAGGTTCATTAGAAAAAAAAACTTCACTTGAAAAGCTTCCAATGTGCCATTTGTTGCATGTCCCGGTAGTGTTCTCCCCACCACCACCCCATGAATGGCCCTAACTCTCTGGTCCACAAAACTCCCTCAATAAATAACACAGTTTTTGCTGTGTTATTTGGTGTGACCCAAAACTATGGTCCTTCTGGGACCAGTATTGTTTATTCCAAATTTCTGAAAGCAACAACTGAAATCTAAATGAGGCCGATGGGATCGTGCTTTCTCAGTTCTGGGAAACCTGCTCCCTCGGGCAGAATGCTTTAAAGTAGCTGATTCATAGTCAAGAAACATTCTTTCCACTTTTTTAAGGAGCCTAATTAGCAGTTATAGTCCAATGGTGCCTTTCTTCTACAAGGCATCTAGGTTCTGCTTTCCCTCCCAGCATTATGCTTTGCACCCCTTCTTGCCAGGCCAACTCACTCTGCAGAATATTGACTTTGGCACCACCTCCTCAGTAGGGGAGCAGAGGTGTGGGGAGAGCGTTGTCAGGATCTACTGAGCTGCTATTTCCTTCCCAGCAGGTCCTAAGTGCTTTAGCTTAGTCCCAGCTAAGTCATCCAAATTACTAACATTTTATGTTGGTCTTCTCAAGAAAATGGGGTCTGGGTATGACAAACAATGCCTAAAATGGGTAATCAAGTTTCAAGTTGTCATAATGGTTGTTTAAACAACTCATTTTTCCAGAACTGGTTCACAACCAGACCCAGCAGAAAATTCTGCATCACAAAGGCATCCTAAGGTATCTCCCACTACCCTACTAATTCCCTGCAGCCATGGTTAAGCTCTTACTTCATCATCTGCTTTTATGGACTTCAGTTTCATCAGGAGCTGAAAGCGGAGCAAATTGTTGGTTCCAAAGGTCTGCAGTTCTAGCAGTTTGCAAAGGGCAACCAGCTGAGGTCGATCTAAGTGCTCCAGGGCTAGCTGGTCCTCAAACAGTTTGGAAAAGCGAACTATCTCTTTTGTGCTGGGCTTGTGGCCTGTCTGGACCTAGGCAGTGGGACAAAGAGTTTAATTAAAATGTGTTTCCTATTTAATTTAGCCTTCCTAATAGATTATTTGAAAGAAACTATTCAAATAGCATTTATGAGCTCTATCTAATGTCTGGAAATGGGCCCTGTGGTACATAGAAGAGTAAAGAAATCTGTCTGAAGTCAAACTAAATCAACTGAAAAATCAGGAGTAGTTCAAAAGTTTGGCTCTAAATCTACTGTTTTTTCCAAGAAGTTATCAACCTCTTCAATACACTGACTACTTTAAGATAGGCTTTTCTGCAAACTACTATAAATGTTTACAATATTGTATATTTGTAAGTTAGATATTTGAAATTTCAAAGATCCCAAAGTTGGAAGATCCGTAATGACATGCATTTTTCATACCACTTCCAGCCCAGAAGTTGTCTGGTATCACATCAAAGCCTGATACCTGTTTTACATAGGATGAGAGCTGTGTAGAGGCCTCTCCCAACTTAGCTCTGTTCCTCCTTGCCATTTCTGTAATTGTTTCTTGAAGAAATTTTGCTATTTCCAACTTTGCAGCCATTTTCTTTTTCTGTTTTTCTTCCTTTATAGTAGAGGAATAAAAAGTTAATCAATCCTTCACGATTGTAAATTGGTAGATAAAGGTGGGAGAAAAATACCTGTCACCTTGTCATTGCTCATCTCTATATCATGTATTAATATTGTCTTCAGGCCTGATTGACGGGTTTGTGAGAACCAGAGCAAATAAAAAGCCTCTATTTGGAATTTGTCTCCTTAATCTTACCTTTTATTTCTCACTAATACAATGATCATAAGCATTTGATAGATCCAAGATGTCCCCTCAATGGGAGCCTCTGTAGTGATTAGAATGAGACACCGTCTCCTAACCTGGGACAAACCATGTAGGCTGCTGGTTGAGCCAGCCCCTTGTCTGAGTGGCTCTGGATTTTACTTTACAAACAATGAAAACTAGGAAATGAACTCTACACTAAAGTACTTTAAATAGAAAATAGACATAATTAATTACAATACAAGGCATTAAGTGCTCTAACAAATACACACTACACAGAAGAGAATTAAATGTACACTCTTTAAGACACTATGTTGACCAGTATTTCTTAATCCTTGTTCATCATAAGAAATGTAGCATGGTAGCATTTTCAAAATAACCATGGTCAGGACTCAGGGCATGGAAAGGAACGGGAATCTCTCTCTATATATATTTTTTAAGTTGCCCAGGAACTTCTAATGATCAGCCAATCATGGAATTGTTGATTTTTAGAGAGATCTTAAAAGATTCAGACCCCCCCCAAAAAAAACCCAAAATCACACAATGGCAATACCATGGTTAGAACCCATTTAATCATCCATGTCAGCCATTCATATCCTTAACATCCATCTATCCGTCTGTCTATTCATTTATTTATTATCTACCATGTGCTAGGTGCTGTGGATAAAATGAGCAAAAACAGATAAGAATTCCCACCCTCCTAGAACTTCTAGTCTGGTGGGAGAGACCAACATTAGTGACTAATGATAATCTGGTTATTCCACAAATTAATGTAAAAGTATAATGGGTAAATGCTATGAAAGAGAAATGCATGCTACTGTGATCTGATACAAACACAAAGCTCTCCCAACCCCCTCTCTCCATGGAACAAACGACCAAGAAAGTATTTTCTAAGACTGTGGCTATGATGTGTATATATATACATATATGTATGTTTGGGAAAATGAGTGGTGTTCAGGAAAGAGGTAATATTTAGATAAATCACTTCCTCTATTCCTTCACCTTTCTGCATTCACTAACACTTCCCTTGGAATGCTATGGTATTAATTCTAGGTCCTGATTACTTTAAATGTAAGTAATTTAAACCACTGCCAGGCAATTAAGTATTGCAATTTGGTTTTACCCTTTAAATGTATCCCACATCTCTCTTCATGTCTTTACTCCTATTGTCATTTAGGCTCTATCATCTCTCCCTTGGCTACTGCAGTAGCATTCTAGCTGATTTCCCTTCCTTGGCTCTGCCCTCTTTAGTCCTCCCTGCCAGCAAAATTATTTTTCTAAAGCACAGACTAATCACATCATCCACCCCTGCTTAAAACGTTACCTTCCGTTACTCACCATGGGTGAAGGGAAAGTCTAAATTCCTTGGGCAGGTAGATGCTTTCCAACCTGACCCCAACAGTTACCTTTGTCTGTTTTCTGCCGTTGATCCCCTGGGTCTCCCTGCTCCAACCACAAAGAACCAACCAGTGGTCTCTGACTATGTCATACTCTTATATTGCTGAGCCATTTTAAATGCTGTTCTTTCTATCCAGAATACCTTTCACAGACTGTGGTAAAACTCTACTCACTCCTTAAGACTCAGTTCCAAAGTTACCTCTTCTGTGAAACATTTGCCAATCTTACTGATTTAAAAGTTGCCCTCTTTATCCTTTCATAATGTTTTGATCCTGTCTTCTTCATACCATACACTGTCTAGTAGAGTGTCACAGAATGGAGAGAACGAAGGAGCCACCTCTGTTTTCCAGCCCATCACCTTCACAGTGACTACCAAGCTCAATGAGGGTACCCTCCTCTCAGGCGCCACTGAAGGGTCTGTTTGCTGAATAAATCATACCTATTGTCCAACTAGTCACCACAGTAACAGTGGATTTTGTTTTCTTTATTCTTTTAACAGTTAAAATCAAGTTAAAATTCGATGGAGAAGGAACAGTCTTTTCAACAAATGGTGCTAGAAAACCCAGATATCCACATCCAAAAAAAAAAAAATCTAAACACTGACATTATACTTTTCACAAAAATTAACTCAAAATGGATCATAGACCTACATGTAAAATGCAAAACTATAAAATCCCTAGAAGAAAATAAGAGAAAAATCTAGGTGACCTTGGGTTTGGCAAATGAATTTTTAGCTACAACACCAAAAGCATGATTCATGAAAAGAAAAAATTGGTAAGTTGGATATCATTAAAATTAAGAGGATTTGCTCTGTGAAAGACACTGTTCAGGGAATGAAAAGACTAGGAGAAAATATTTACAAAATACGTATCCGATAAAGGACTTTTATCCAAAATATACAAAGAACTCAAGACAACAATAAGAAAACAAACAACCCAATCAAAAAGTGGGCAAAAGATCTAAATAGACACCTCCCCAAAGAAGATATACAGATGGTTAATGAGCATAGGAAAAGATACTCAACATGATGTGACATTAGGGAATTGCAAATTAAAACAACCATGAATTTACCACTACATGCCTATTTGAATAGCTAATATCCAGAACGACATCAAATGCTGGGGAAGATGTGGAACAACAGGAACTCTCATTTGTTGCTAGTGGGAATGCAGAATGGTACAGCCACTTTGGAAGACAGTTTAGCAATTTCTTACAAAGCTAAACATAGTCTTATTACACAATTCAATCACTCTCCTAGGTATTTACCCCAATGAGTTGAAAGCTTGCATCCATACAAAAACCTGTACACAAATGTTTACTGAAGCTTTATTCATAACTGCCAAAAATTGGAAGCAATTGAGGTGTCTTCAATAGGTGAATGGATAAACAAACTGTGGTATATCCATACAAGAGACTATTATTCAGTGATAAAAAGAAATGAGCCATGAAAAGACATGAAAGAACTTTAAATGCATATTGCTAAGTGAAAGAAGCTAATCTGAAAAGGCTACACACTGTATGATTCCAACTATCTGACATTCTGGAAAAAGCAAAACTATAGACAGTGAAAAGATCAGTAGTTGCCACCGGTTGGGCAAATAGGTGGGGCACAGAGGATTTTTAGATTAGTGAAACTATTCTGTAGGATACTGTGATGGTGGATACATGACATGATGCATTTGCAAAACCCACAGAACTGTAAAACACACAGAGTGAACCCTAATGTAAAGTATGAGCTTTGATTAATAATAATGTATCAATATTGGTTCTTTATTTGTGACAAATATACCACAATAATGCAAGATTTTAATTATAGGGGAAACTGGGAGGAGGGAGTGGTATACGGGAACTCTGTACTTTCTAACCAGTTTTTCTGTAAACCTAAAAACTGCTCTAAAAAATAAAGTTTATTAATTTTTTTAAAAGTTAAAAAATCCTACATACCTTTTTGGATTCACTTTCAAAAGTTGATGGCAACATCTCTGGGAAGAGTTTCAGAAACACTGGTAATAAGAATTCCATGAAGGGTACAATTATGAACACCATAAATGGAACCAGGCGGAAGAAATCAGCACAAGTTCTCAACAGCTAAAGAATTAAATGCATATGCAATATTCATTATTTTAGGAGATGCCAAAAACAAAAACAAAAATGCCTGACTTGGTTCTTAAAGTGTTAAAATGCCAAGACAGGTTTCTACAGCTGAGTCTTTAAAATGAAAAGGCCGGGTTTTCCTGTTTACCATAGCTCTAAAGTAATATTTATGGGATATCTTCAAGGAAATCTATGACAATCAAAACATATTATTGGCATCTCTTAGCTTTCATCTAAGTTAGGGGGTCCACGCTTTAATAACATAGTATCAGTTAAAATTGGTTTTTAAAATACATATGTTTAATATATTAATAACTGTTCAAAGCTAAAGCCTCTTAACTCCTTGTAGAGATTAAAAAACACAATTATAACCATTCTATAGGCAAATAAATAAAAATTTTAAGAAGATTGACTAAAGTTGTATAGTTAGTCAGTTGCAGACAAGTAAGAAACTCAGTAAGAAACTGGTTCTCACCAGCAGTTATTCCTACTTTGGGATTTTTTTTCTTTTTTTTGGTAGAGATGGGGGTCTCACTATGTTGCCCAGGCTGGTCTTGAACTCCTGGCCTCAAACTGTCCCTGTGGCTCAGCCTCCTAAAGTACTGGTATTACAGGCGCAAGCCACCATGCCTGGCCTGGGATTTTAAAGATGAAGTTTGAGTTTAAAACTTGGTTCCTAAATAGTTCATTTTAATTTCACATTTTCTTTCTCAAATATGATTCTTGCCTACCCTTCGTCTCTCTCGTCTGGTCAGCACCTGTCCATGCAACAGCCTCCAAACCATTCTGGCAGCAACTTTGGTGTCAATCCAAAGTAGGTAGAATCCATTGTAATAATATTTAAGTTCATCCACAATTTTTTGTCTATAAGATAGCTTTACTTCTTTAATCTTTGTGCCAGTTTCTTTTGTGGGCTGAGGGCTTGTCACCCGTGGCTTTTCTGTGGTTTGCTCCAGCTGAGGTTTACTAGGGACCTCTTGTAGCCAGCAAGTTGATGTGTGTAGCTTTTGTATTAGTGTAGTTTGCAAGTGAAGTACTTTATTGCCTGACTGACTAGGATGGGAGTAGTTCTTGCTTCCACAGTTCTTCACATATGTCTTATTTAAATGTGACTCTGGCAAGTGAAGAAATGCAAATGATGGGGAATAAGACGAGCAGGTAGGGTGGAGAAAATGGCTAGGGAATCTGGAATAAAGAGCAACAGTCTGAGTTGAGCACATACTCGTCAAACTTAAAAGTTAAAGAAATAGGTATGTTATCTGGTTAAAATAAAATAATGGTTTTAAAGCGTACATTTTAGGAGCAGCTGATGTTCATAAAAGAATGAACTATAACTTTTGACCCCAGTTAAAGAACAGATGCTCTATGGGTGAATGATATACTCTATGCGAAATATTAATAAGATAATTGCTAAGAATTGCTGTGTTAGAAGTTAGAAGCTCTGTGACTATTAATTTAAAAATCTAATAGCAAACATCTTTCCACCAGGGGTTGTGTTTGATAGTGCTGTTGTCTCTATCTACTATCATAAAATAGGTGGAAGACTTGTGGCTTCAGCCACTCTGCTGATAAAAGAAATATTGTTTTAATAAAACATTTCATGGTCACTGTGGGGATTAACCAATCATATAATACTGCTTTGCCTATGTAGTGCCTACGGACTCCCTCAAATGAGAGATACTTACAGCTGAAATGCCCTTCACCTAGGATTCCTCAAGAATGTTGGGAGTAAGAATTAGAATTGGGCACCCAGCCAAGGATCTCTGCATTCTCTAGTATTGCAACAGCCCACAATCTTCAGTTAAACTAGCACATCAGATTGTTTGAAAATAAAAATAAGATCCAGGCAAAGAAAGTTACTGGAAAAGAGATTTCTTTTGGCAAAGAGATGGCTTTTTCCATTCTTTCAGACTATTTTTGAAGCATGCCAACATAAAACACTTTTTGAATGGCCAAAAGGGAAAATGTACAATGTATCTGGCATATAGTAAGTTCTTAGTGAATATTCTTCTGAGTAAACAAATGATAACAGACCTTAATGGGACAGGAATATGCCCTAGGACTGGCTTGTTCACCAGCCATTTTACTTTTACAACTAAGGGCCTCATGGAACATTCATCAATTACAGAGGTGTCACTCTAAAACCATTAGGTATCTTCTAGTTAACCTGCACCACACGTCTACAAAATTACTCAGCCTGAGTTCTAAAGCATATAGAAAATTTTGGTAAGTTTAACTACATTAAATTGTCAGCTTCCTGAAAACCAAGAAAATTTTAATTGTGTACTATGCCAATCCTTTTACACATATCCTTTGCATCTAGAAAAATGGAATTCATATACATATTGGGGGAGAAACTCCAATGCTTACCTTGTTCGAGCAATAGCTAAGACTGAATTATAATTGTAGAAAGCCATATTTATTTTTGTCACAACTAGTCAACATAGGAACCTAGGAAAAGGAGCAAGTAAACAGTTTACTATTTTAAAACACATCAATTAAAAGATATCAGAATTTAAGTGTTTTTAACTATTGCAAGAATAGTACATTTGCATAGTTAAGGTGCAAAATCTCCCTTCAAGTTCATTTCCAACAATCATGAATAATAGTTTCGTAGTTCTGGATTTGAGAATGGTACTCTGAGATGCCAACAAATGGAAATGATCTCTAAGAGGATAATGTTCATGAAGATGGTATAGTCTTCAGAGACAATTTGATTTCTGGTCATTAGTAACTAGTAATCTAACTTGAATGATTGCCAAGTACTTAAAAAGCTGAGCAAGACACACTTATTTGTAGTCTAAAGATACAGGTAGAAAGTAAATGTCCTGGATTTGTTTTCAGTTAGCTTTTTTTCATACTTGGCCAAGCTGTACTCACTAACCTCATTTATGTAGCTGTGAAGACATACATGGTACCTACTCTACTAATCGCTCAAGTAGAGGTAAAACGGTTTTCCTTCCTAGTGATTCTCCAGAGCCTAAACTGTTTTTAAATGACCTTCACCTTCACCAAAACCTTTCTCCATCCTGTGGCGCTTTTCACCTAGGGGCAGCAGGGAGCAGCAAGGAGCCTTAGTATCTCACACTGTCAACCCTGCTCTCCTGCAGCTGGGAAAGGGGTGCTGGGGTCCGTCCTACATGGGAACGGCAACCCCAAAGCTGACATTTTAAGTCTCTGAACCCTCACTACCGGTGGGCGGTGTCTTGCTGGAGGGAGACACCACCTGACGCGGCGGTTAATCCGCTCTCGGGCCGGGCACTGCGGCCCTGGGCTGGGGGCAGCCGCACGCCCAGGGCTCCCGGGGTTACCTTTGCTTCGGGCACTTGACACGGGTGCAAAATGCGCCCTCAGCTTCCTCAGCCAGAGGCTTTCGTGCGCGTTGTGTGGGTGGCCTGTCTGTTGGGGGGGCTGGGGGATTCTGGGTTTTTGGTGCTTTTTGAGGGGGAGGTGCGGGGGTGGGGCAGGCCTGGGAACGACGACCCTTGGTGACAATCGTGGCGGCTGGAGACGAAGACAAGGAGAAGCAGGGCGCAGGGTACGGAACAGAAAGGAGGAAGCGAGGCGCGGAAGGAGGGGAGTGGAGGCTGCGACCTAGAGTTTGGGGGGGCCGGGCGGGGGACGAGGTCAAGGGCTGACGGGCGCGGTGGGCGCTGATGGGAGGAGCAGGACGCGGAGGGAGCGGGCTCCGGAGGAAAAGCAGGCAGCACGGCCCGCCACCTAACTGCCCGGGCCTGGGCCCGCCCACCCCTACCTCCTAGGCCCGGCTCCCGGGAACGTCCGCCGCGGTCCTCCCAGTTTCTTCCCAATTCCTCCCCCGGCCCCCCAGGCTAGAGGGGCCCGGAGCCAAGTCTCTATGGCTCCACCTTGCCCTCACCTCCCTACGTCACTCTGAGTGACGACATCACCAGCCAATGAGCTCTCACATTTTGGGGAGGGCGGGCGTCCTTCACCTTCGCAGCTCGCGAAGCCGCCAAGTCGCGCTCCTGTCGGCGAAATGATTTCACCGTTGGGTTTCATTTAAGGAGCGTCGGTGCTGGGGGGCCTAAGATTGATGTTTTTCTACCAGTCCACAGTCTGTAGGCTGTGGCTAACCCCCGAGGGAACCCTTGAATGAAGGCTGGATTAAAGAGGCGCTTACGCTGATAGCGTGATTTGATAGTCGTCATGGTAACCATCTTGGAGTCACGAATGACAGCACTTTGATGTATTCTCCCTCCTCCTGCCCCCCCCAACTCCGAAACGGCCTGGGGGAGTGGAAGGGAGGTTGAGGGGGAGGTAGCAGAAAGAGCGGGAATCAGAAGGAAAACATCCCTCTTCCTCCCCTCCAGGGCCCAAGGCTGGAATGCTGTGAAATCTTTATACAGAAATCTGAACTCCACTAAAGAAATTTGCTTTATAAATGTTCTTTTAACGCCTGTTAAAGATGTTATAATCAGTACTTCGTGTAGAAATCTTAACATTTAAAATGTATATTATGGTAGCTGTGAAATGATGTAGGCACTGCCGGTTTGGGGGAACTTCAGTTCCTAGGATGGGCAACTGAGCCATCTTGGGAAAGTGAAAGATCTAGAAATATTCTTGTTCCCCAGTTATCTCTTCCCACCCATTTTATCTGGCTCCAGTAAAAATTTTAGTGGCGCTAGTCTAACACCAGACAGCAAGAAATCGCTTTCTCATGGAGAATACTTCTCCTAACATGTGAGCTGACCACAGACTTTACTCATCTGGGCTGCACATTTCTAAGAATGAAAGATGGCGAGTATTAAATTTCAGTAAAAAATGCAGACTGCTTTTAATCCACAAAGCATTTTTCAGCTAATAACCAAATGGATCAACTACGTTAAACAGGCTTTTCAGTTTGGCCACTAGAGGTCCCTTTGTGCATATCTGATGTCCAACTTTCCACATAAAGGTTTCACTTCACGTCCTGTTTACTAGAATTAAAATCTACAAAGCTATGGTCTCTTTACCTTTCCCTCCCTGAAAATTCTTGATGGTAAATTTTCTGCTCTAAAATGTAGATATAGTTTTCACATTAATATTATAAATTAATCACTGCACTACCATGTACATGTACTTTTCTGGAAAAGATTATAAGGGATGCAAAAACATTCTCAGTTCCCTGGGAGACATTTTATACCAGGATATATTTTTATTCATGCATTGTACTCACAATCAGGCACAGTAAAAATCATTAATTATTCATAAACCAGATGAATGATTCCATGCCCATTGCATTTGAAAGATGAGCTATGTTTTCTACCACGGCCATATGTCAGCAATCTTATTCTAAAAAGGGAAGGGTTAAGAACCCTTCTTATTGAAATCCATTTGTTCAAATCAATGTCTACTTTCTCCTGTTATGAGACTTGGCAATTTCTTTGACTTTCAGGTAAGTGATTTATCATGTAGGGAGTTTCTATATGTAATCTTCAGAAGAGAAACCAAAAAAGTTGGGGTTTTTTTCCCCCTCCATAACTCTGGCCCTGAGAATTGTGTTAGATTGCTGTCTTATGAACTGCTTGCTCATTTTCTATGGAGAAGAATAAACATGTTCTGAACCTCAGAAGATGTTAGATGCTGAAAATATAAAGTATTGTTTTTAATGGCCATTTTTAAAATATGGCTCCAGATCAAATATTACTAACTGTATTTTCTGGTGTTTTGCAACAAGAGACTATGCATCTACTTTACATAATTTCAATTTTAAACTCTTGTCAGCATGGCTATTAGAAGCAGGCTGGAATAAAATCCTCGGGGACAATTTACCAGCTTCTCCTCAAGGGGAAAATCCAGGTGCCAGGTCAAGGCAACAGTTTATCAACAAAGCAAGGATACAGGAGGGGGGAAAGAGGAAGGGAGGTAGAAAAAAAAAAAAAAGACGAATTTAACCCCTCCTTCCAGTAGATAGAATCAAACTAGGCTCAGGTGGCCCTCTTTGGCCAACTGTGTTTTTAAAAGACATACTTACCACAAATAAAAAAATATGCTTTTGCCGATTGTTACAATCTGTGGTACTACACAAAGCATAAGTTTAAAAATATTTAATGATTAACAGTAAAGGGAACTCATAATTGTCAGTATCATCCTTAGTATTAACAACAGAGTTATGCCAAAAAAGCAAATTCATAATTAGAACCTATTAAAATAATTGATCTGTAGGAATCTTTTAATTTCTTGTTTAAGTGGTATTTAAAGATAAAGATGTCAGGAATTTCTTGTAATGGAAACAAATAGATCCTGTATTATAACGTCTTTACAGAGTATGACGTCTACCAGTGATACAGCTTTATTATTCTCAGAATGGAGAGCAGAGCCCTGGTTTCCTCATCAGATTGCTGCCTGTGTCTCCTTTACACGTTCCCAACTCTGTGCTGCCACATTCTAAGTCCTTATCACCAGGTGTGCACACCGCAGACTGAACATGACACAGTTCACTGTGTCACACACCTAGGACCTTCCATTGTTTTACATAAATTTCCTAGGGTGGGGAGGGCTAGGGGATTACTGAGCATTGCCGCCCTCTTCCTCCTCTCGCTCTTGCCCGAGCCGTCTAGGACGCGTGCCCTCGCGTCCAGCCATGCGCCGGTCGGGCGGGGAACAGCGGCGGGCCCGGCACGTGACTGGCACGGAGCCGCCTCGGTCCCCGGCGGCCGGGGTTGCGGTCGGCGCTGACGTCGTCGTCACCCACAAGCCTCCGCGCCCGCCGCGCCAGCAGGAAGGGGGCGTGCGGGCCCGGCGGCCGCGGGGAGGTCGGGGCGCCTCCTGGACCCGACCGCGACGCCGCCCGGCCTTCTGCGGGCAACCGGGGGCACTGAACGACGCTTACGGCCGCGCTGAAAGGGGGACTACCCCGCTGCCCGCCAAGGCTCAAGTCTTAAACTGCTACCATGGTTTCCGGATGCAGGCCCTCGTGGGAGGGGGCGCTTCTCTGGCAGCTGTGGGACAGCGCAGGAATTGCTCCACTGGCTCCCGGTCCTCCGCACCGGGGACCCGTTTGCAGGCCATTTCTAACCTCTAGGAGGTAGCGCGGTGTCACTCCGAGGAGCCCCATGTGGCGTTCAGTGCGTGCTGTTACTTACTAAGTAGCCAAGACCACGCACGAGCACGACTTTAGCGCACAGGCCCCAGCTCTCACCCGTCTTCTCAGTCTTCTGGTTTTGTGCTGTGTTCCACTCCCCTTCGCTCCCGTTCCTTCCGGCCGCTCGGCCTCCCGCCCCGTCCGGACGCCCCTCCTCTGCGCCCCGCGGGCGGGCCCCTTCCTCCTCCGGCCCCCCTGCGCCCCAACCCCGGACTGCATTTCCCGGCAGGCGCCGCGGCGCACGGCCAATGAGGGCCCGAGGATTTGGCGGCGGCGGCGCCCCGAGAGTCGGGGTGGGGGGGCTTTGTGCGCGGCGGCGGCGGGCGCGGGCGGCGGCGGCCAGCGCGGAGGCGGAGGCCGAGGGGGACCGTGTACAGGTCGCCGCGGAGAGGCGTGCGGATTCCGAGTGGAGCCCTGAGGACCCCGCCGCCCCGGTCCGGCCGTCAGTCGCAGGCTCCTCTCTGGCAGCAGCGGCTGCGCGGCGACCCCCGGTCCCTCCGCTTCCCCTTCCCACCCCACCTCCCGCAGCCTTCCTCCTCCCCGCAGCACGCCCGGCCTGGCCCGGCCGTGGCCCTCCTCGGTGCCGGCCGCCATGGCAGAGGCGTCCGGCGCGGGGAAAATCTAGCCCGGGGATTTCATGCGGCCTAGCTTGGTTCCGTCTCCTCCCCCCGCGGCCCCGGCGGCTGCCCGCACCCCAGCCCCACTCCGGGCCTCCGTGTGTCTCCTGTGATCGTACTGACACGGCCGGGGGGTTAGAATGGAACAAACTGAAGGTAAAGTGCGTGAGTATGTGTATGTGCGTGTGTGTATGTGTAATGCCAGGAAGGGCTGAGGAAGGAACGACGGGGAGGGGGCGACCTAGGGATGGGGCACGGGGAGACCCCAGCAGGAATGGAAGGAGGAGCGGGTGGCCTGAAAGGGCTCTGGGGGAGTCTTGAAGGAGGAGCAGATGGCAAGGTGGGGGGTGGGGCAGGGGAGGTAGGATTGGGGTAAGAGATGGAGTGGCGCTGAGCTGGGATTTGGGAGTAGAGGTGGGATGGGGGCGGGGATAGAGATGGGAACGCGGGAGGGGCAGGGAAAGAGGGGAAGAGGAGTTAGATTTGGAGAAAATTAGGGACCTGAGTGGACTGAGAAATAGGATTGGGGGTTGAGTGGGAACTAGAAGAATCGGGGGAAGGGGATAGAATGTGATGGAGGAGTGGGGCACCTTATGGGGATGAGGGAGAAACGAGGGAATGGCAGTGGAGGAAAAGGGATGAGGAATGGTTGAGGCAGGATGCAGTAGGATAGGAAACACGCAGGGAACTGGGAGACGTAGGACTGGGTTAGGGAAGGAAATTAACTGAATGTTGGTAGGGATGAGAACGATCGACTTAGCATCGCAGAGTGGGAGGAAAAGAAGGGGATGGGGTTGTTAAAGTGTTAGGAAGGAAGCCTTTTGTTCCTATATTTGTGTGTATTCTGTGCCTTTTCTTTCAAGACTGGAGAATGGAGAAGCTAGTGGTTTTGGGATTGTGACTGTTGTGAAATGGGGAGGTGTGGGTTTTTACTGTTTTGAGGGAGGAGGAGATGTGTTTGTGTTATGGTTGGGAGACAGGGAGAGACATGGCCATAATTTGATGGTTTTGGTGAGGGAGTGAAGACTATTCAGATTTAAAGGGGGCAGGGGCAGCCATGTTTGCTGCCAGGCGCTGCAGTGTAAATAAATTCCTTTTCCTCTCGACATCGGTGTGAATCTGGAAGGGGCTAGTTCAGATTGTTAACCCCCTTTCTTTCTAATCATGAACTGTTTCCCCCTTACATCTTGGGTCATTTAAAATTATTCATAACCACCAAAGGAGGTAGTGATATTTTCCATCGTTTGTGTGTTTTGCTGCTTTTCTCCCTTTCCCCTCTTCCTTCTGGTTGCAAACAAGGCATGCTGATGAACTGCAGTGTAAATTTAACCCTTCTAATCAATTTAAAACTAGATTATTACTAGCTGAAGGAATCATTACTACTGTCATATTTCAAATATGATCATGAAAAGTCTTTTAAATATTAAAATTTTATTTTTTTCAGAAGCCCCAAAAGCAGTCAGCATGTTTTCTGCAATTCTTTAAGTAAACAAGGAAATTGCATCGGTTATTTTACTTGGGCCCGTGCTCTTGGCAAAGCACTGTGTGGGGGTGAGAAGGGGTAGGAAGATCTGCTTGTGGTAGATTGTCTGCTTGCTGTATTTTGAAGGTTGAAAAATTAGAAATGTGTGTATTTTAAAATGATGTTTCTGATAGCTCTTGCTTATAGGTGATGGTTGTGTTAAGAATAGTGTTTTCTTTATTTGTAAACTCTCTCCCCCATCCCTTCCCTTTGCTTGCATGTGGCTAGTTCAGTACAATCTCCAAATGCCAGTTCAGCGCGGTGCAATTATCTATGAAGTAGGCATGCAGTTCTTAGAGCCTCCTTGAGGTGCCAGGGTTTGGTGTTTGTTTGTTTGTTTGTTTTTTGTGGAAGTTCAGGTCACTCTCAGGAAAGCTACTGTAACTCTTCAGTGTATTCAAATGTAACTACTTGTGCAATTTGAAATAGTTACTATTCTAAAGGTTTAAATTCTGAAAAACTTACAGTAGATAAATTGGTATTAAGTGGAGTCTATTTTATTTTCATATTGAAAAAGGTTAAATGTGTGTGTGACCTTTTGTTTTATAATTGTAATTGGGGTAACCCAAGCTATAATATATCACATTGATATTGAAACTGTTCTCCAGTACCAAGAAGGCCTGTTAAAATTGTAATATGGTGGACTCAAACCAGTTGTACTGTATATTGATTTGGTCTACCTTAAAGGCACCATTCTCTCAGTTGTTACATAAAAGCTTAGGATGTGTTCTTGGTTTGTTAGAAAAATTAAGTTGAATATTGCTAGAGTGGGACTTTGTGAGAGTGCGTTTATTATAAAAGCCAGATTTACAACTTGGAGTATTTTGATTTGATAATATTCAGCCTCAATTTTTTTTTAAACTCTGCAAGGAGAAGTTCCATTCAAAAAAGCCATTCATTGTGCTTTTTTGAAATTTATTTTTATGGAGATTTCATTTTTGTATCTCCCATTCGATTGTCATGTTATTTGTAACTAATTGGTAAATTATGTGCGTGAACTAACAGTACCATAAAGTTTTAGGAAAATGAGCAATCATTGTATGTTAAAAAATATTTTAAAAGTTGGAAGCTTGAAGTGCTTAAAAAATGTATTTTTATGTATTCAACATTCTGTAAAGATTAGAGTCCCCTGCCCAGCCATCCTAAGTATTCTGGTTCCTTGGACAGGTATCCATATAATGAAGAAGGCTACTCTTGTTAGGTAACACTTAAAACCCAAACTTTGCTCATTTATTATGTTCATCAGCCCACCTGTTACCTGTGATAGCTTTTTTTTTAAAACCTTAAATTAACAGATGCCCTCTCTTATACTGATCAGATTGAATGAGTTTTGGATAAAGGATATTGATCATCTGTGAGATTAATGATCATTGAATGAATTGTCAAATCTGATTCTAAAGACAGCGGTTTTTGGAGTTTATAATAATATTCATAATAATCCCAATAATAGTTGCTAACAGTTGTCCTCTTACAATGTGCTATGCTAAAGTGCCTTACATGCATGATTTCCTTTTATCCTCCTGATAGTTTTGTGAAGTTAGTACTTTCAGCTCTTTTTTACAGATGGAGAAACTGAGGTTAAGTAACTTAATAACGTCACACAGATGGTAAATAGCAAAGCCAGTATTTGAGCCTAGGTCTTGTCTAATTATAGAATCTTTACTTTTAGTTTCCTTTCTCTCTCTCTCTCTCTCTCTTTTCTTTTTTTCATTTTGTTTCTTTTCATTTCTTTTTTTTTTTTTTTTTGAGACAGGAGGGTCTTGCTCTGTCTCCCAAGCTGGAACACCTGGGCTCAAATGAGCCTCACTCCTTGGCCTCCCGAGTAGCTAGGACTACAGGTGTGGACCACCTCACCAAATTTTTTTATTTTTATTTTTTGTAGAGACAGGGTCTCACTATGTGACCCAAGCTAGTCTTGAACTCCTGGCTTCAAGCAATTCTTTGACCTTCACCTCCCAAAGTGCTGGGATTACAGGCGTGAGCCACCACACCCAGCCTACTTTTAGTTTCTTTTTAAAAATTATAAAAATAATACACATTCATTATTTTAAAAGTTTTCAAATGTTACAGAAGGCTAAGGAGTTAAAAAAAAGTTACCATTCCTCATTCCCCACTGATAGCCACTTTGAAGTTTCTTGTGTGTCCTTCTAGAAAATTCCTGTGAATGTATGTATATATCTCTCTTAAAATACCAGTGGAGTCATACTATCTGCATTTTGCTTTTTAGTTTTAACAGGCTATCTGGGACATCTTTTTAAGTTAGTACACATGGATCTACACCTTTTTTAGAAAGGGTCATGTAGTATTACATTGTTTGGAATGTTGATTAACATTTAGGTTGTTAACAGGTTTTTGCTATTATAAGTAATATAGTTAATCCTAAATTCAGTTCCTAACAGCCTGTTTAAATGGAAGACACATAACCCAACTACTTTATTTTAGAAGTTAAGTCCAAGGTTGTGGTTACAAACCTGTTACTTGGCTCTTTATACCACATCATATTACTTCCTTTCTATGAAAGTATTTCAACTGTCTGTGAAAGCTCAAGGTTAGGCACATTTAGTATAATGAGTTGGAGACGAGTAAGTAAGTTGCATTGAGGCAATGGATCTTGCTTGTATTTTTTCATACTTTGTTCACCATGTTGTACCTATAGCATATGTACAAAATATTTTTACATGCAAAAATGAATTGTGTCCAAGTTATCTTAAAAATTGTGTTTTTGTAATGAAGTGGTTTTTGGTGGTATTTTTCCTGTTTTAATAAACTTATCGGTGAAATAAGATAGCAATGAAATGAAAAAAATCAGAGGTTTATCATGGTCCTGGAAAAAAAATTGAGACACTGGTATATTTTAAAAAGTGAACTAAAATAGCTCATTGAAAACAAGTTAAAAAAAATCTTAGCAGGCACTGTTGATTACTTTGTGTAAAAAATTTTTTTTGTCTATCAAGAAGAAAATGGGTTACCATGGATACTTATTCATCGGGTTCTTTTAAAACAAAAAGATAGTCTTGTCTGTTGTAGACACTTAAGATGTTAAAATCATTAAAGTTTTAAAAAGATTTAGAATTTGATATCTACCCATAAAATCCGTTTCTTAATGCAATGCTTTTAGTTTTACTTTAAACAAACAAAAAAGCAGTCTATTATTTTTTGAAAGAACAACTAAGATGATTTATTCCTTTGTTAATAAACAAGTCCAACAATTGAGTTTTAAAAGAATGGTGAGCTTTATTTCTGCAGGCTAATCTTTTTATAAATATTAATAAGAGTAAATTTAAAATTGATTATATCATGATTTCCTAACATTTTTTAAAAGCTTACAATTTTTTCATTTTTACTGATGAATGAACTTAGTACATAATATGTACTTTAAACATTTCTGTAGTGTGTTGTACCTGCACAGTGTGGCATGAAAAGAAGGTAAAAGGTATATTTTAAATTTTGTGAATTTGGAAGATATTCAGTTTTTGCTAAATGGATGTGTTTTGTTACTCCTAGAGTACATCTGCTTATTGACAAGATTTTGAATTTGAAAAAGCTCTTTGAAAAAGGATTCTTAACTTATTTTTAAATTTTAGATGTGGATCTTTTATCGTGATTAACTGATCTACAGTGATAACTCCTTCCCCCGCCCCAGTATTTTACTACTAGGTTCCCTTTTCCATCTAGATTTAGGGATATATTGAAGAGAAAGTGAATAGGGAAATGAAAATTTTTTTATATTCATATAGTTTCCATTTTAACCATATGTAACACTGAAAGATAAAATATTATCTAATAATACCTTACATTTATATGGCATCTTCTGAGATGTTTGATAGAATTCCTATACAATAACTTGACTTTTTTTTTTTAATGTGAAGTTGGAAAGCATAAGTATTATTTAACTTAATCTAAAGATGGGAAATTTGAAATTTCAGGGACTCCTCAGGCTGAATAGACTGTCAATGTTAAGTAGAATATAGTTTTCATATTTCAGTATGATTACTTTAAAACATACATGTATTTATTTATTTATTTGATTAAAGGCGGGGTCTCCCTATGTTGCCCAGGCTGGACTTGAACTCCTGGGCTCAAGCAATCTTCCTGTCTCAGCATCCCGAGTAGCTGGGACTACAGGTTCATGCCACTGTGTCCCACTCAGGATGGTTGCTTTAAAAAAATGTTTTTTAAAGAGTGTCTGTGTCCTGACTTTTTCTTCATAGCTTATATTATCCTTACTTTAATGGATAATTAAACGTTAAATATCAAGTATTTTTCTACCATAGAACATGCTTTTTCTCATTTTGGTATAAGTTATATGCATACTTCCTAAAATATATAGGTATTTTAAATTTAAGAAATGATAGCTTCCTGGGATTTTATGAGCAAAACAAAATTTAGTTTATCAAATTGATTTGAGAGTAAGAAGATCGTATGCAGATTTCCCTAGAGGCATTTTGGCCATAGCTGAGACAATATTGTGTCTGTTGAGTTGTGTTATATAATTTCTCTTAGCTGTGGAGTCTTAAGAAAGCTGTATGGGCCAGTGTGCAGTGGCTCACGCCTATGATCCCAGCACTTTGGGAGCTGAGGCAGGAGGATCACTTGAGCCCAGGAGTTTGAGACCAGTCTGGGCAACATAATGAGACCCCATCTGTACAAAAAATAATAAATATTAGCCGGTTGTGGTGGTGTGCATGTAGTCCCAGCTACTCGCTCGGAAGGCTGAAGCAGGAGAATCACTTGAGCCCAGCAGCTCAAGGTTACAGTGAGCTATGATCACATCACTGCACTCCAGCCTGGGTGACTGAGCGAGATCCTGTCTCCAAAAAAAAAAAGAAAGCTGTATGTAAAAAAACAAACAAAAGCTTTAAAAATGGACTTTTTAAAGTTGTGAAACATGACATATAAATAAAACACATAAAACCTAAATGTACAGTATAAACAAATAATTAGAAAGTAAATATGTAGCTGTCACCCATGTAATAAGCCCTTTAAGAAAAGCTGCAGAGACAGCCTCATTGGTTTAGCTGGTATTGCCTTGTTGGTAGTTGAACTTTAGGAATAAAAGTATACTGATGTGCCAGTTTTTTTTGGTGTTTTTTTTTTTTAGTCGTAAACCTGAAAAATCAATAACCATGACAGGTCAGCAGATATAAAAATGGAATAACCAGTTGTTAATTGTTATTGTCAAAAGGAATATCTGGACAATTTAAAAAGGAACAGCTTCTTAACATTTACTGTAGACATTCAGTGATTTATGATCTTAGTGCCTCATTGATGAATAACAAAAAATAATATTGAATCCTACAAAGTACCATTTTATATATAGTATTGTTTATTTGGAGTTCATCTCTGTTGCACTTTCTGGTAGACTTCAGTGACTATTAGTTTTAGATTAACATGTGAACTCTAAAATGACTTTTGCTTAGAGTATGTCAGTTTGCCTATATCGTTAATTTCATAGCTGAAGTATCTTATGTAACAAAAACTAGTTTGCCACTCTTGCTTTCGCAATTGTAACCATTCAGAGTAATAACCTGAGAAGTGATAAGTAGTGACAATCTATGTTTGACCCTGCATGCTTGCTACCTCTTACCTTTTCTGTAATTTGGCCAAGTGAACCAAATTTCTTCTGAAGCTAGAGAAACTTACTGGATTGTACTTCCCTGGCCTTCTAGATTATTTTCTTACATGTTTGGAAAGGTTAAATGTTGACTTTCGAGGATTACGATAGCAGAAAAAGTTGAATGTTTTTTTTCCTTTGACTACCTGCTGAATACAGTCTATTTGCATAAACCTATGCAATGTGGACTTTGAAAAAGACATTTTTGTAACATGTCTGCATGTATAAATTAAAGTCTTTATTCGGTTATTATAATTTTGTCACTTTAAGCTGTCTCCCTTTTTTATGATCTCTGCAGAATCCAGAAGCATTAGCATATAGAAATTTCATATTAGATTTTGTTGAGAAACTTCTCATTGTGCTTTACAGTGTCCTTGAATTCCTTTCTGTAATGCAATAGGCTGGGGGGGGTTTTGTTTTTTACTCTCACTAAAGTTTAAATTAAGCTAATTTTTCTCCTGCAAGGATGATAAATAATTATTTTAAATCTTGAAATGAACATATATGTTGGGTTTTCCTAGATGTGTAAGTAAACATGATTTGATTTAAAAAACATAAATTAGGTAATTTGGCTGTGTGTATGAAGTGGAGTTAATATGCTTTTAGTCACTTCATGGTTTCTGTGTTGTTACCACCTGTACTTTAAGCCTTGATCATTAGAATTTATTTTATTGGGTGATAGAATTAGTTAAGGTATTGAAGTGTGTATATGCATGCATAGACATAAGACCCCTAAGAAATGCCAATGGCATGATAAGATTTAATTTTAATTTTTTTTTTTTTTTTTGAGAGGCAGTCTCTTTCTGTTGCCCAGGCTGGAGTGCAGTGGCCCAATCATAGCTTATTGCAGTCTTGAACTCCTGGGCTCAAGCAATCCTCCTGCCTCAGCCTCCTGAGTAGCTGGAACTACAGGCATGCACCACCACACCTGACTATTTTTGTAAAATTTTTTGTAGAGATGGGGTCTCACTGTGTTACCCAGGCTGGTCTCCAACTCCTGCTCTCAATCGATCCTCCTGCCTTGGCCTCCCAAAGTGCTGGGATTACAGGCGTGAGCCATTGCACCTGGCCCATGTTTTATTTTTTAATGGGAAATTTGAACTTTTCCAAAGTGGCTACTAGTTTAAAAATAATATCTATTACATTTAAATTATGCAAGGATTGTTTATTATAGAGAAATTGAAAACCTGTAAGGTATAAAGAAAATCAAAATCATCTAAAATCCTACCAGCTAGAAGTAATTACTATTAATATCTTGGTTCTATGTTCTTCCAGTATTTTTCTTACATATATGTATTTTTTTACAAAATTGGAGTTGTACATTCATATTATTTTGTAACATGTTTTATTTAATATATTATGAAATAAATATTTTTGAGATTGTGATTTTTAAAATCAATATATATTTCATTGTATGGGTGTGCCGGTATTTGCTTACTATTTCTCTACTGGTGGTCTTTTAGGCACCAGTAAGAGGGTGCCTATATATTTGGATATTATAATTTGATGAATATCCTTACATATTTAAAAAAATGTGTTACTGTGATTATTTCATTAAAATAAATTTCAAGAAGTAGAATTCCTTAAAAGATACGAACATTTCAAAGGCTTTTGATACATATTTTACATTGTTCTCCAGAAAGGTTTTTTTAAAATAACAGTTTTATTGAGATACAATTCATATACCATCCACTTCACCCAAAGTATATAATTCAGTGGTTTTTAGTGTAGTCACAGAGTTACAACCATCACCACAATCAATTTTAGAGCATTTCCAGAAAGGTTTTAAACTCCCAGCAATATTATAAAGTCTTTGTTTTTAAAAATTGCATTTATTTGTGACTTTAAAAGTATAGTACAGTATATAAAAACATAACAGCGTGTGTGATATATACTTTATATATATTTATGGGTGAGATTTTAGAAAGTCCTCCTTGAAAAGAAGGTGCATGTACATCCCATGTCAATAAAACCTGGCATATATAAAGTTTAAGCTGATGAAACAAAATATGAGGTAGATTTTTTGAATTATAAAATTATTCTCCCAGCCACTCAAAGTGCCTTTATTGAAAGAGCCTTGTATGTGGTTTAATATGTTTCTTTCAATTTAAATTTGATTTAGAAACACCTTATTTTAGAAAATATCTATGGAAAAGTGTGTTGTATCTATACAATTAAATATAGCAAACCTGTCACCTTATAGGAAGTATGGTTTTCTTTTTATTAAGAGAGAGATTTGCTTTGCCCTAACTTACCTTCATCCCTGAAAGTTGTTCCATTATTTTGTTTGCTTTAATCCATTTAACAAAACTTTTTTTTTTTTCCATGTGGGTGGGCAGTGCAGTGTAGGGCAAGAGTGTAGGAGGTCTGAGTTTCTATCCCCACATCACTTTACCAGTGTTCTCATCTCTGTTATCAGTGTTATATCACTGATAACTCATCAGTGTTATCAGTGTTCTCATCTCTAAAGTGTAAATGAAAACTACTACTTCTTGGAGTTATAGGGATTCAAATTAGAAGTCCTAGAGTGTGCCTAGAACTGTACCAGGCATGTAGTTGATAATAAATCACTTTTTTAGTATAAGAAAAATAATGTATGCAAAATGAACTGGTTTTTAGTCACATGTTTAATGGTTGAAGAAATGAAGTCATTTGGCCTAGATTCCCTTTCATAGAAGTTAAAAGTTGAATGTTAACTAATGCCTGAACAGAATCTTTGCGTGGATTTATATGGGTGTTTCTTAGTTGGTAAGAGAATTCATGTTGGTTCAAGTATGAACATGAAGTTAACTTTCCAGTCCAAATTTACTTCCACTGTTGTTATTACAACTTCATGATGGTTGTAGCATGTAGCTTCACCAAAGCTTAGTGCTTTGATTAAACAAATAGGTGATGTAAAATTTGAATATACAGTGTTAAGTTCCTAATGTTCTAACCTTTATTGCTTGTTTTGAAAACTAAATGTTGAATGCAATTGAACCTAAAATTCTAAAGTGATGAATCAAACAAACAAAAAAAGGCAAATCGAAACTGGTCTTTATAGAAAAGATAAGTTTAGTAAATTATTATTTTAGATATGATAAATTCCTTAGTATTTTAAAAACTACCTGTCATTTCTGGCATACATTCTCTTTTGCCTTTTTGTGGGGGATGGAGGATATAAGATAAAAGAAGGTAAAATTTGAACATATGCAAAATTTTAAGACCAAATCTTAGAAACCATTTTACTATAATTTAAAAGTTTGTTTGGGAGAAAGGTAGGAAAATATGTGGATGAACTTGTTAGTTTCCTAGATTTCATAGTGAATGGAACAAGATGACTGATGAAAGTTACTAAGTTACTTAGTTTGTAGCAATTTTCATTGTGAGCCAATTCTCTTGCTATAAAGGGATTGGAAAATAATTTAATGTAAGTTTTCTTCAAGTGGTAATACCATCTGTTGTTGCCAGGTGTGGTCAAGAACAAAGTGAAGACAGTTGAGGTTAAACCAAATAGATAAGGGAAACAGGGTGTTTTACTAGTAAGTTTTGAATTGGTGTAAGGCAGTTCAATAGTAATGTGGTTTAATCAGGAAAAAATAAGAACTATAGACCGGGTGCGGTGACTCTCGCCTGTAATCCTAACACTCTGAGAGGCCAAGGCAGGGGGATCACTTGAGCTCAGGAGTTCGAGACCAGCCTGAGCAAGAGTGAGACCCATCTCTACTAAAAATAGAAAAATTAGGCAGGCGATGTGGACGTTGTGTGTGTGTCTGTAGTCCCAGATACTCGCAAGGCTGAGGGAGGGGGAATCGCTTGAGCCCAGGAGTTGGAGGTTGCAGTGAGCTATCATGATGCCACTGTACTCCACGGGGGCGGGGCGGCAACAGAATGAGACAATGTCTCAAAAAAACAAAAAAACTACAAAGCAACCTAAAATGTTGTGTAAGTGAAAACCGTGATTGAATTTAGTGACAGGGTTTATGGTTAAATGAAATAAGATACAGGGTTTTTTTGTATTTTGTTGACTAATTATGTTCCACTTCACAAAGGTCAGACCTAATTTAGGATATTTTAATGTCTCTGATTATCATCTTTCTCTTAACACATTTTTAGTGGAAATTTTTAAGTGAAAGTTTCAGAAAACATTTGGGGTTATGACATTAAATAAACAGATTGTGGAGTAGTACAGTTATACTTTTAAAAATAATTTTGCTCTATTAGTAGTTTAAACTCAGGAAAATTAAAAAGTAAAAATTAGAAGAAAATGTGCAACTGCTCTAACACTTCTTAAGAGAATTTTGTAAAGAATTATGGTGGTCATAATGATTTTACCCCCTGAAATCCTATTTATGTAGATAAATATTGGTGGTGAATTTTATATAATTGTTTGATATTACAAATAAGAGTCATCTTTAAATAATGTTAAGATGGTATATAAGACTTAAAGTTAAATTTTTAAACCACATATATTCTTGTTAGAATGAAAATCCAAGCCATACACTTATGTATTGGTAACTAGGAAGAATCTCAGCTCATTTTCCCATTATTTGGGGTCATTTCAGATCTCTGGATCACCTGATTTAACCTCCATTATAGACTATAAATGAAAACCCAAAGATGTTGTATGTCCTCCAAATTTATGCAACTAAGTTATAGGTATATAACTATATATCTATATAGTTATAGGTACAGGACTAATTTAAAGTATATAATTCAGTAGTTCAAGTCTCATGACTATAAGATCAATGTTAGAGTACATGCCTCTACTTTGTGCACATTTTGCTTGTCCCTGGATTTATCTGAGCTTGTCTTATCCTAGCATATAGATCTGTTTGCTAAATGCCCCTTATGTGACTTCTTTCCAGTGTCACAGTACTATTCACTTTCTTAAAAAAGTTTATAGTTAACCTTATTTTTTATAAGCTTTTAAAGGATGTTTTTATTTACATCAAATTTGAAAAGTAATGTGGATAAGCAATGTCCGCTAGAATTTTCTGTGATGATAGAATTATTCTTTATCGCACTGGCCAATATGGTAGCCCTTGCCATGTGTTGGTATTGAACACTTGAAATATGTCTAGTGTAACTGAGGAACTAAATTCTTAATTTAATTTAATTTTGTCTTGTTTAAACTTTAAAATAGTTATATGTGGCTAGCACAGATTTAGATATTCTTAGTGAATGGAAAGAATTAAGTAGAAGTGGACATAATTTCACATCCTTTGCTCTTGTGATTACTGTATTTGTGTGTTTTTGTGGGGTTGGATTTTTAAAATCTCATTTTTCTGGAATGCTCATTATCTTAGTGAATGAATCCATTCACAGGAACTAGCTTTTCAGTAATAGTTGTTGGAAAGCTAGAGTATTTTTTAAAATTCTTTTTATCAGTGCAGTAATTAACAGATTATAGACTGCTGACCAAGAAAATGATTTAAATAAAGAACACATTGCCTTCATTTCAGTATATTTTGAATATTATTTAACTTTACGGTTAAATAATATTTAAGACTTAAACTTTATATTACATGGAATACTTGACTAAACCATAATTGAAATCTTTTTACTGTAGCCGTACCTGAGAACCACTGAAACAAAGTGGACGCAAAAGGAAATAAGAGATTGCCTGGTGATCATCTCTTCACTTTTCTTCCTCCAGCCTTTCTACACGACTAGTTCCTGGTTTTGATTCTATTAGTCCTTTTCATACAATCAAGCCCCCTGTCACTGCATCATGTTACCCTGTTTTATAGTAGTGTACCATTATCTGAAATTTTCTTGTTTATTTAAGCTCCATGAGAATAGCATCTTATTTCTTTTGAATTGTCAGGACCTAGAACAGGGTCTGGTACATAGTTGGCATTCAGTAATGGACCAAGTCACAAACAAAACAAAAATAGGACTCTGCAAGGAAGAAGCTATATAACCTGGCACTTGGAGTCTGGGAATAGGCAAGGTGAGACTCAGCTTTTGATTGTCTTGGTAGTGTTGGTTTGGGTAATTCAGGCTGATTAGTTGAGAATTATTTTGTATAGAAATGTTTCTCTGGGAACTCTTAATTTAAAAACAAACTTTTGTCCAGACATATAATATGTACTGAATAAATTCTGTCCAACATGATAGAGTTGGAAAATGTAAATAAACAGGAGAAGATATTTCCATGGTCAGTTTTTGCCTAGTCAGTCTCATTTCTTAGTGAAGACAGGGGTTATAGGATTTACTTAAAGTCATTTGTATGCTGTTGGTGGAAGAGAGAGAACTGCCAACTCCTAATTTTCCAGTGTGTTTTTTTGACTTAGGATCCATGAATGAACGTCACCATGTAGCAGACATAGCATGTTGATATAAGCAATATTTGGCCGATACTGTTTGTGTTATCTGTGAGTAGAGACCAAATATTCTCTTATAGTAAATTGGGTGATTTAATTTCTAATTTTTAAATGTCAGCATGATAAATGTGGAAAGGATTTTGTTTTTATTCAGCTGCTCCTAAACGTACTCTTAAATAGTTAAACAATGTTTAAGATATGAATGAAAGCCTCTTTATTTAGGAAACTTATAGATTATTTACCTTTACAAAATAAGTTTCCATTTAGCAGTTATTCATTAGAGAAAATGTTGGATTAATATGGTTCTTTGGGATGTCTATGAGAGGCTTTTTTAAAAATTGTGACTATAATATGTTTAAATTAACAGACTTTTAAAAAATGATTCTTACTATAGTGCTGTCTTTAATACTACAAACTTTCTTTTTCCCTACGTATTTTTGTGAAAATCGCACACAAAATCCAATGTGACCGAGAGATTTTAGTTGTCAGAAATTGGAAAATATTAAATACAGTAAGTATTTTAATAATAAAAGTACCCATAGCATATTACTGTATCATGCATAGTAATGACTTGACTGCCATTTTATTATTTGTGTCAGATGTACATCTAGAATGAAAAGAAACTCCAGGGCATGGAGAGCAGTAGCAGCTGTGCCAGTGAAATGGGGAGAAGTCATTTCCATTTCTTCTGCATGTGTGGAAGGTGACAGCAACACCCCACCAGCAATTAAAATCTAATGGCTTTTCCTTCCCGTGTGGGGACAAGTTGTAGGTCACAGCATATTTGTATCCATAGATAGGACTATTTATGTTGTGATGGAGTAGGACTTCTTTTTAAAGTGATATTTCTATTTTAGGTACCCCAAATCTTAGGTTAATGAATCTAAGAAGATTCCCCCCCTCCCTTTTATATGCTTTGTAGGGAAGTTCGTGAAACTAAAGAAGAAAAAGTGAGTGGAAATGCTTTCAGAAAAGCCCCTGTTGCTGCTGTCACAAATTATGGCAAACTTGGTGTCTTAAAACAACACAAATTTATTATTTTTCATTTCTGGATGTCAGAAGTCTGACATGGGTCACACTGAACTAAAATCAGGGTACCAGCAGAGCTGAATTCCTTCTGGAGGCTCTGGAGAAGAATCCGCTACCTTGCGTTTTCCAGCTTCTAGAGATCACCTGCATTCCTTGATTTATGGTCCCTTCCTCCATTGTCAAAATCAGCAGCATAGTGTCTTCAGGTAACTCTGACTCTGACCCTTCCCTCCCTTTTTTACTTAAAAGAATCTTTGTGATTACACTGGGCCTACCCGAATAGGACAGGCTACTCTCCCCATTGCAAGATTGTGTTTTCTGCCATCCCTGTATTCATTTAACAGCTTTCTTCATGCACTTATTGTATTAAGGGATAGGGATACACCAGTGAGCAAGACATAAAGTTGCCCAGTGCCTTTGTTAAAATCGAAGTAGTTTTGTCTCTTTTTTTTTTCCATGACTGAAAAGGAACTGCTACATTTCGCTTTGGAAATTAAAGATAATTATGAACTTCAGTTATCTAAACACATTCGGCAATTCTCTGAGCACTAAAGTTACTCAAAGACCTTCAAATATAGCATGGCATTCTAATATAAGTTGATTCTGTGTTTAGCACAGGTTTTATATTAGTCCGTAAGTGATACAAAAAAGAGAAGTCATTTTATTAGAGTTCCATATTCTTATCACGTGTTATGTTCACAGTGATACTGTTGTGACAGTTTTTCTTACCCTGTTAATAATGACTGTAGTTTTTATACACTTATATAAAAGACAAAGCTTCATGTCATAACATACCCACTCTTTGGGAAAATATGAATCATAATATATTGTCACTAGTTTACATATGCCTGTAGAATTATTAGATTCATAGTAGAGAGCAACATATTAAATATGGTTATGTAAATAAAGTTTCTTGGAAAAAAATTTCTTGTCAGTTTGTGATTCTTTTGGATGATATATTTATACTCAGTATTTCTAGCACTTGGTAAATAAAATATCTTCTATGATTTTATTTTTCTGATGAAAAGATTACTTGCTGAAATAAAAAAAAGATTACATACTAGACTTTTGAAAAAGTATAAAAATAATTGGGGCAAATTGTGTTTTGTTGTGTTTTCCTCTTAGTGACCTGATTGCCTTGTGTCAGTTTGGTTTTGTATTGGACGTATAAATAATCATAGTGCAGATACTTTCTAAGTTTTATACATGAGTTCTTTCTTGGGAAACAGCAAATCTGTATGCTCAGGTCTAAATGCATATGCATGCTGTTAACAAGCAGCCTGTGACATTTCAATAATACTAGTTATTAATGGCATTAGCTTGTGTTGAAATATTTAAATTATTAATCCAATCCTGTGGCCTCTTAGTGTAATACTCCCTTCTGTTTAGGATTGATTTGTTTATTGGTAATGTGCCAGGCACTGTAGTTGGCTTTGGGCATTCAGAGATGAACTAGTTACATGTCCTCAACATAAACTTCCAGTTTCTCCATATTATTTGGCATCTGAGTTGTTTTTATGTCCCAGAATTATGTAGTGTGCTTTCATTAAACGCCTGTAATTTGGTCTTGTGACATATTTTAAAAAGCCCTTCTAAAAATCTAGATCATTTGGAACCTGTGATATTAAGAAACCAAGAAAGTTCTTAACTAAAAGTCTTTCAGGTATAAGGAGCTCCTCTTCCTTCCACCACAGATTAGGACTTGTTTCCTAAGCCTGGAAATGTCTGAGGTCCCCTGCATCCTTTCTCTGTCCTCACTCCCCCCAGCTTCTCAACCCTGTATATTTTCCTTTGTCATCCAGGGCACTTGTCCCTTTCTGTTAGCAGGGACTCTGTCTTGTTCATCTTTTATCTCTCATACCCAGAGCTTGACATAATACAGGCACTCAGTACGAGATGAATAAATGAATCTAACCAAGAGCAATTTCTGAGCCTCGTCTCCAGCACTTTCCCTTTATTGCCTTTCTTTCTTCAATAATAATGTAAGCTGTATGCTTGCAGGAACCTTGTCTGAATTTTCATCCTTATAACTTTAGTGCTTAGCTCAGTGTTTGGTCAGTAGGTGCTCAATAAATATTTGTTTTGTTAGAGAAGCCTGTATAGGTTGGGGTGAGGACAATCTGGCTGTAACTTTTGGTCTTCTTCCCATTGTAGCAGTAGCAGAATGGGAAAGAAGTAGGAGCTGGCAAGAACCTCGCCCCAACCTTGTCTCGGCCTGCAGAGGGCAATTAACAAACAGCAGCTGGTATCCAGAACTGATGTAATAAAGTATTTTATTATTATTTCTTACACAAATGTTTTGAGATTACATTCACACACACATTCACACACACCCCCCCCTTCATGTCAAGATGGCCCTACACGGTATATTTGGTGCTAGCTAGAGTATGGGTAGGATGCTATGCCAGCAGAAGGGGATACTTGACCTGGCTTCAGAGGGTGTGTGATGTGTGAGGGGTGGTCTGGAAAAGCTTCTTGGGTATGTTAACACCTCTGATTAGAATCGTGAAGGATGAGTGGGAGATGAGAGGGGAAATGCTAGAATGGTGGAAGGCAAGATGGGAACCCCGGAGTAGCAGAAGAGGTGGCTGGATGGGTAGGCAGGGCCCAACTCGTGGAAGGCCTTCAACTTTTGTACTTTATTCTGAGGCATGGAGAGCCATGGGATGTTATTATATTTGAATGGTTTTCTGTTTTGTTGTAGAGGGTAGATTGGAGGTAGACAACATCGGAAGCCGGAAGAACAATTAGGAAGGTGTTGTTCTAATGCGGATGAGAAATGATAAGGCATAGCCAATGAACATATCAAGAATTGGGCAGATTTAGAAGAAAGTTGGAGGGTAGACCTCAGCTTTGATTCTATGCATTGTGGTTATCTTCTCCCAGTCTGGGGGCTTGTCTTTTCACTTGTTCGTGTTGTCTTTTGTCATATAGCTTTTAAAATTGACCTTGTCGATTTTGTCCATCATTTCCTTTGTGTTTTATACTCATGATGTGTTATTTAAGAAATCCTTTCCCACCCTGAGTTCATAAAGATCTCCTGTTTTGTGTTTTTGTTTTTTCTTAAAAGTTCCTAAGTTTTACTTTTTATATTAGGTCTTTAATCCACCTGGGGTTGGTATATTATATGGGGAGGATCTAAATTTTTTTCTGTGTGGATAAGCAGTTGTCTCAGTACCATTCTTTGAACCTTCTGTCCTTTCCTCACTACTTTGCAGGCTGCTTCTGTCACATGCCACATTCCCATATAGGCTTGGGTCTGTGTCTAGAATCCTACTCTGTTTCGTTATCCAGCCCTTTCTAGTACCTTACCTTTTAATTACTGTAGCTTAATACTAAATGTAAAGCTTTTTATTTTAAACATATTGAATGTGTGTACAAATCAGTAATTCTTTGAATGAGTATTGTAGACTTTATTGCTGAGAAACATACATAAATGCTTTCTTGATTTTTGTATCTAGGGCATTCTTTTTTTTATTGAGATATACTTCAATGTTCCATAAAACTCACCCTTTGAAAGTATATAACTTGGTGAGTTTTAGTATATTCATAAGGTTGTGCAACCATCACCACTCTCTAGTTCCAGAATGTTCTCATCCCCAAAAGAGACCCCATACTCATTAGCAGTCACCCTCCATTCATCCTGTGCTCCCAACTCCTGGCAACCACTTAATCATCTTTCTGTCTCTATGGATTTGCCTGTTTTGGACATTTCATATAAATGGAATCATTCAGTATGTGGCCTTTTAATTCTTACTTAAATTGAGTAAAATTGATAGATTAGCAGGGCATTCTGTAGGAACATTACTGTGTATTTAAGAAAGTAGGACAAACGGGGCATGGTGGTGCATGCTTGTAGCCCTAGCTATGAAGGAGGCTGAGGCAGGAGGATCACTTGAGCCCCGGAGTTCAAGGCAGTAATGCAATCTGATTGCACCTGTGAATAGCCACTGCACTCCAGCCTGGGCTGTGTAGTGAGACCCCATCTCTAAAAAAAAAAAAAAAAAATTTTTTTTTAATTAAAAAAAAAGTAGGACAAAATATCTTGGTGGGGAGAAAGAGGAGAAAATCGCTAATATTTATTTCTATTTTTTTGTTGTTCAAGCATCACATTCATGTTTTATTTCTCCCTCAGCTATTAAAAAGAGTAGCCACTCTTATTCTTTTACTTAGTTACTTAATGACTAAATGTCATGTAGCAAAGCCTGTTCTAGAAGGGTAACTTCTGTTGATAAATCTTAAGTTTATTATGTATAGATGGAGCAAGACTACATTGTTTCAGATGCATGTTGTCAGTAGTTGTATAAAAATGACATGATTTGCTTCATGTCTTGGTAGAAAGTGAGTAAAATTACATGAAAATACGAAAGGAATATATTGTTTCCTGAATTGTTTGTTTTTTAAGCAACCAGATTTTCCAGTTTAGCCCAGAAATTAGTCAGCAGCTTAGAGTTCTTTTTAAAAGGCTACTTTGGAAAGTACCTTTAAGTCAAGATACCCAGATAAGGCTTACTAACATAGAACATTTATTTTACATACTAAAATGCTGTAAGCCCTTTGTGTCATTTGGAAAATTGATGTTTTATTAGTATAACTGCTGAAAAGTAGTGCAGGAAAGTGTTTTCTACTAAATCATAGCCTTAAACTTTCAAAGAATCGGCTTCAACCAGAATAGCAGTAAACTTCTTTAAGTGATTCAAAGTTTCACCAGCAGTTTTTTTCAAACCTCATAATTTTGACATCCTCAAATTTTCATTAAAAAAGCCATAGGGGAACTAAAAATTTGTTAAGTGTCTGTAGAGTTAATGTCATTATATTATATAATGGCTTTTAAGTCTGAGAAGTCCAAATATATGCATTACCATAGGAATTTAACAAATTGTTTGACAGAAAATGCCCAAAGTAATCACAAGTAATTTGCTTCTGTACTATTGTAGTTAAAACTTTTTTTGATAACTATAACTACCAACTGTATAACACTTAGGTGTCATTAAAAACACTTCATTCTGTTTATGAATAGAATAGTTAAATCTTATAATCTGATATGGCATTTGTTTCCCCAAAGGATAAAATAATCTAAAGACAAATGAAACAACCACTTCCATTTGTAATTTTGTTTGTATATCCTTGGCAAAAATTTTCAAGCAGGTTCCATTTTGTTTGAAAGGTTGACATTGAGTTGTGTAGTCACTGTACCAAATTTGGTTATTGCTTTTTGTCTATAAAGAGGGCTAGAGATAATATCAATTCTAGCTGCTTTTAGTGAATAAAAGATAAACATTGCTGTTCATTTCCTTTTTAATGCAATAGGGGCGTGGTCAAGTTCTTAGAACCAGCTGGTTGGCTTTTTTCTTTTTTTTTCCCTCCATAAATCCCCAACCCCATCCCTGCTTTTTGTGTGGGGGCAGTAGGATAAAGTTAAAATGTGATTAGAAAGGACTCATGGCTTATAAAAGAAAAACAATGATTTCTTAGTGTAATGTGCATCCTGTCCAGAGGGTAGAAATTGACTTTTGCTTCTGTCCATACTTAATAGCAGTTTGTTTTTGCTGATTTTTAAAGGTGTGTGTTTGGGCTTTTTAAAAATATTTATCTCCTACTTACTTCCAAAAAAGGGTGAGTAGTTTACAGTTTTAAAACATATATAATAAAATAACATATTTCCATTATTTTTAAATGATTAGCATTTGCTATTACATTACTAAAAATTAAATAACCTTTAAATTATGAAAGCCAAAATGGATGAAATGGAATTTATAGCTTATAGTCAAAAGATCACTCAGATCATATAATTAGATTAACATATAAAAAGAACACAGAACCAAAAAGAATGGAGTCTTTAAAAACTCTGGCATTAAGGGGATTTTAGCATTCTTCCTGTAGGTTAAGCATGTTTTCTCAAGTTTTTGCTTTATAGAGGCTCTGGTTTCACTCTTTCAAACCCGTGTACTGAAAACAATGGAGCATATTTTTAAAAAAATTTACTGACCCCTCCCCCATTTTCTTCTTGGTATAGATTTGGGGAAAAAACAGTCAAATGAGAATTTCCCTTGGTGTTGTCACCCAGAGATATTCATATTTTATCATGAGTTGTGAGTCATATTCTGAGGAAGTTTTGGGGGAGTACGTATGTATATATTAAATTGATTTCAAATACAGGATCACATTAAGTGATCATTCAGTGAGAAATCAGTATATGAATATATTTGATTACTTTCTCTTTATACCTCAGAGAATCCATACTTAAGCTTGCCTGTATGTACTGCATTTCAGTTTTTTGGCTTTAAAAGAAAATGACGCTTTAATTTTTCAACATTATATGTCTTAAAAATTTTTTTTATAATGTTTTTGCTGCATAAATTGCCAAATGTAAAAATGCCAGGTTTTCAAGATCCAGCATAGCTGGTTCACTACTGTAGACTATCTGCATGCACTCTATTCCTGTTACTATGGAAACACATGCAGACTGGATTTATCATAAACCTTGAGAAACGTTCCTTGCAACAGTTCACATAAAGAAACATCTGGATCCCTTGTTTCTTCTGGGGTAAAAGGAAGACCATCCTCTTCCTCTGTGTTGTGGAAATCACGTTAAATTCCACTATTTTTCTCTAGCTGTAAAAATTCTAATGTGGATATATCAAGTATGTAGTATGTAGTATGATTGACTATATTTACTAGAATAGCTTTGGAAAATAATGTTCATGCTGATTCAATTAACTATGACTATGACAATTGTGTTTTCAGAGTTGCCACATTCTGAATTTCAGACCTGTGATATTAATAACAATAAGATTTTAAACAGAAATGTTTGTATAAGAGGACATATATATATATATATATATATATATTTGTCGGTCTTTGGTTCGGTTAACACCCCCTTGAAAGTTCATTTGACTTCATGCCAGTCTCTTGGGACTTTAAGCCTTGCAGGGAAGTTTAGCCTAGAACTAAAGAGAATCTCGGTGGTGTCTAAGTAAGCAGTTGGCAGTCAAATTTTACCAGTGATATTACCTGAGGAGATTGTAACTGCTTTTTTATTCTCATTTTTCTCCATGCAAAGACCCTCAACAGCTCCTTAGAGCATTTCATTTGTATGTAATAACTCCCTTACGTTTACATAGTTCAGTTTCAAAGATTCATTGAAACCCTTCCTCTGAGCCTTTGAGTTGGGTTCTGAGAGCATATATAGGAATAAAATTACTTCCTGTCTTAAGAAAACTCATATAAACAGATTGTTTCATGATTAATTCTAAGAGGCATTCATAGAGTATCTTAGGAACACAGAGGAAAGTTACTCAGACTAATTTAGAGCTTAAGTGACTACTTCTTGGAAATGACTTCCTGAGCTCAAAAAATGGTTAAGAGTCAAGCAAGAAAAAAAAAAAAAAAGCAAAAGGCCATATTACACATAGGAGATAACACCGTAAAGATACAGGGAATGAAATCATAGTGTGCACGGTACTTTCCAGCAGTTTAACATTACTAGAGGATAAAATAACTTGAGGTTGAACAGGTAGGTAGAGACCTTGCTTAGACAACCTTATGTGCTGTGTCAGTCAAGGTGTTTGGACTTTTTCTGGGCAGCAGGAAATCATTGAAGGATTTTAATCAGGAGATCAATGTGGTTAGATTTACAAATTAACCTAGGAATGTATTTATGGGGTAGTTGGGTCTAAAAACAAAAACAGGCGACTTACATGACATCTTAGAACTACTTCTGATTCCAAAAGGCTTAAATAATATCAAAATAAGGTATTTTGAAGTATAGTAAAATATGAACTTTTCTCTTACTGAGAACAGACTGGCATGAATATACACAGTACAACATGTAATTCTATAAAGTAGAATCCAGCAATATGTACGTTCTACCAAATAATCTGGTTTATTTTATGAATTTATTACAGTGACTTAAACTATACATTTAACATATTATGAATACTTAATTGATATTTATAGCCTCAAGCTGTTCATCTACTTTTCTATTATCTCTCCTCCTGTGAATAAATTGGTAAAAGCTAATTTTCAACCTTTTTTTTTTTTTTTTTTTGCTTTAAAACTGTGTATGGGCAGCTTCAAACAAAATTAAGGAAAAAAGCACTCACTGATTGGTTTATCTTTTTTTTTTTTTTTTTCTTTTTTTGAAACAAGGTCCCACTCTGTTGCTTGGGCTAGAGTGTAGTAGTGTCATACCTCACTGCAGCCTCAAACTCCTGGGCTCAGGTGATCCTCCTGCCTCAGCCTCCCAAATAGCTGGGACTACAGGCACATACCAGTTTGATTCTGAGCCTGTACTCTCAACCAAAGTGCTTAGTAGAGAGCCTCCTAAGTCAGTAAGATCTTAACAGTTGTATCAGTCAGTGTGTCTGTTGTTTGAAGGCTGGTTGCCAGGCTCCAGTACATATAAAAATCACTTTGTAAAGGAATTTAGTTGTAGTCTTGAAGTATCTTTTAAAAAAAATGATCAAAACTGCTTCTTGATTACATTATTGTATGATTTGTAGGCATAATATGAAAAAGCATGGCCCAATTCATGCTTAGGCTTTCTGGAAAATATAACAATGTAGACCCATTGGCTTGGTTGCTCAGAATATGATATCAAAATTTCATGTAGGCTCTTACCACTTTAGGAAACTATAGCTTTTTAATTTTAGTACTACTTCCAAACCCTAACCAATTTACTTGTTTTTATTTTTTCCCAACTTTTCACTTTAAAAATTTCAAACCTTTAGAAAAGTTTAAAGAATATCATAGTCAACACCTAGATTAGCCAATTGTTAACATTTTGCCTCATTTGCTTTACTCTAGCTATATGTACTTTTTAAAAATCTAGAACCATTTGAAAGTTGTAGATACCATGACACTTTAAATATTTCAGCATGGCTCTCCTAAGAATAAGGACACTCTCTTATATAAACAGAATACCATTATCGTACCCTTAAGAATTAATAGCTCCATTGTTTAATAGTCAGTTCATGTTTAAAATTCTCCAATTGTCTCCAAAATATCTTTTTATCAGTGTGTATTTAAATCTAGGACTCAGAGTTCATGCATTGCATTGGGTTGTTAAATCCTGTCTCTTTTAATCTAGGTCTTTCTACCTTTTGTTTGCTTATGATATTAGCTTTTTTGAAGAGCCCAGGCCGGTTGTCAAAGAATGTCCCACATTTTGGATTTGTCTGATCATGTCCTCATTTTAGATTCAGTTTAAGCATTAGGAAGAATAGTTCAAAGCTGATGGTGTGTTACTATGTCATATCATGAGGCACATACTGCTGCTAATGCCATGTTCAGACACTTGTTTAAAATGGCAACCGCCAGATATCTGCATTGTACATATTTCTGTTTGTAATTATTAAGTAATCTGTGGGGTAACAGATGTTTAAACAGTCATTTCACTTGTCTCATTTTTGCTCAGAAACCCTTAGTGGGTCCCCATTTCTTAGAATGTAAGCATATAAATATGATCCTGATATAAGCCGTTTGTTAGATATGTGTTTTGCAAATATATTCTCCCTGCCTGTAACTTACCTTTTTGCTTTCTTACCTTTTTTTTTTTTTTTAAGACAGAGTCTCGCTCTGTTGCTAGGGCTGGAGTACAGTGGTGTCATCATAGCTCACTGTAGCCTCTTACTCCTGGGCTCATGCGATCCTCCTGCCTCAGCCTCCCGAGTAGCTGGGACTACAGGCGTGCACCACCACGCCCGGCTAATTTTTTCTATTTTTAGTAGAGACAGGGTCTCTCTCTTGTTCTGGCTGGTTTGAACTCCTGACATCAAGAAATCCTCTCACCTCGGCCTCCCGGAGTGGTAGGATTACAGGCGTGAGCCACCGTGCCTGGCCTCTATTTTCTCCTATATCTTATTCTAGAAGTTTTACAGTTTTGACTTTGGCATTTAGGTTTATGAACTGATTTTAGTTATTTTTGTGTATCATATAAAGTAAAGGCTGAGGTTCACTTTTTTTCGTACAGATATCCAGTCAGTTGTTCTAGCCCCATTTGTTGAAATTACTATGCTTTCCCAGTGAATTACTTTGGCACCTTTGTGCAAGAGCAGTTGACCACATAAGTATGGGTATTGATGTCATTTTAGTTTTTTTTTTTTTAACAAGGAGCATAACACATTTTTACAAAACAAGGGCTAGTGGGTGAGTTAAGTTACGTTGAAAGCTAACATACCCAGAAATTTGGCAGATAAATGGAGGGATACTAGTTATAAGCCGTTTGAGGGCAGGGAGTCTTTCCTTCATTTATTAATTGAACAATATTGAGTGTGCAGCATTGAATAAGACACACATGCTCCTGACCTCACAGAGGGTGCAGTTGAGTGACAGAGAGAGACAATAAGAAGGCAACCACATTCTTGTATAACACATGTTGTGGTAAGTGCTATAAAGAAGGAAAAGTAGGCTTAGTAAGGAGAGTGAGCAGGGGACCCCAGAAGGGCCCCTCCAAGGGATTATAGGTTTTCCAGGGAGCTGGAGCAGCACATGTGAAATTGGCACATTTGAGAAACTGAGAAGAAGCCAGTGTGGCTAGAGTGCAGTGAGTGCAGGCCAGAGACGATTTGGGAAAAGTAAGCCAAGGACTGATTGTGCAGGGGCTTGCTGGACATGATAAAGAGTTTGGGTTTTATTTGAGGGCAGTGGGAAGGCATTGAAGGTTTTGTTTTTTGTTTTTGTTTATTTTAGTAAGCCATGTAACCATCATCTAGAGCAATAAATTGAATATAACCAGTACCCCAGAAACCTCCTTCATGACTCCCTCCAGTGTATATAGCTCCCCCCCACTAAGCAACTAGTATTCTGACAGCTATAGATTTAGTTTTACCTTTATCATAGCTTTGAACCTGTATAAATGAAATCGCACCATATGCTGTATAAATGGAATCATTGTGTCTGGTGGCTTTCACTCAGAACAGCATTTGTGAGGGTCATGTGTGTTGTTGAGTGTAGCAGTAGTCCATTTTCCTTGCTGTATTGTAGAAGGGTTTTCAGGGGAATAGTGGCATGATTGGATTTGTTTTAAAAAGGTGACTGGCTGTTACATGGAGAAGTGGATTCCGGAGAGGCTGGAGGAGAAGCATGGAGACTGGGGAGGTGACTGTGGAGCAGACTTGGTGAGGTTTCTCCATAGCTTGAACTAGCGTGACGAGCAAGAGATGGAATGAAACGGACAAGTGAGAGAGAACTGAGGCAGTTTGCCGGCGGAGGGGGTGAGCGTGGGAGTGAGGCAGAGAGATGTGTCTTGATTCTCAGGTTTTTGGCTTGGACAACTGATACATGGAGGTTTTATTTATTCATTTACTGATTTATTTTTGGATGGGAAAGACTGGAGGAAGGATACCTTTAAGGAAAATAAAAACTAAGAGCTCATTATTAGATATTTTAACATACGAGAGGAGCTGTCAAATAGGCATTTGGATTATGGGTATGGAGCATATTGGAAACAAAGTGAAAAAGTGGGAAGTCTGGATTGTTTGCAGATCGTAAGGTAGCTGCCGTGTCAAGAGCACTGTCCTAGATTTAGAAGATCTGGGTTTCACCATTTTATTCAACTTCCTTTGGCTATGTGACTAAGGGCAAATCGCTTGATCTTTTTGAGCTCCATTCTTTCTCATCTGTAAAATGGGAATAATAATTTGTTTCATAGGATTAAACAAATGTAATATATGAGTGAGACTACAGTTTATAGATATTTGGCCCAGTGGATGCTCAGAAAAGTTCGTTAATGCACTTATAGTTTGGGTTGGTAGGAAAAAGTCAGGTTATGGAAAACCTTGAAAGGCATGGAGGGGATTTGGTGTAATACGGAGTTTTAGAGTTTCTTAGTATGGGAATAGATTTATTGAAATTTGGTTTTAGGAAGCATCATCTAACTGCTGTGCAGGAAGAGGCAAGAAATACCTAGAAAATCAGTCATCATAGTTCAGGATATGGTGCTGAGGGCCTGGTCTGGGTCTTGACGTGGGCTCAGAGATCAAGAACAAATCAGAGAGAATTCAAAGAAGTACAAGGTTTGCTCAATGACTAGTTTTATGGCTTAACAAAGAGGGAAGAAACAATCACCCATGAGCCTGAGGTTTCTAGTCTGGGAAGCTAGAAAAGTAGTGGAAGCAGTGACAAATCTGGGATAGTCTGAAAGGGAATTTGAGTCAGGGAAAGGAGAGTGCATTCAGTTTTGAATGAATGACTTTTATAGTAAGTTTATAGTAAGGTTGTCCTTAAGTACTTGGTTATTCTCTGGTGGGGGATAAAGAACACAAGATTAGAAATCAGTAATTAGCTTTGTGATCTTGGGAAAGTCAGCATCTCAAGTGTTCAATGTAGTTATCTGAAAAATGAAGCTAACACACACTTGCCCTGTCGGCCTTACAGAGTTGTTTTGAGGATCAAATAAGAATGCATATGTAAACACTCTGTGATTGCAAACTCCTAAATAATTGTAAGATGGTAATGTTATTTCTTTTCTTAGTTCAAACTAAAATGAAATATTTGGAGCTAGGGCTAGAGAAGAGAGGAAAAGGGGGAAAATACGAAATTTCTTAAAAGCTTGTATTTGGAACTCAGTCAAAAGCATCAGAAATCTCAGTCTGAATACATATGCCTGAAAAACCCTATAGACTATAATTTGGGAGACTAATCTGGAAGCTGATTTTGTGTATGACAGTTACAAGAACCAAAAGTACAGGTTGCATCTTGTTAGGTGTCAGTATCTAACTTGCCTTCAAGTTGGAAGTATGAATGGGAACTTTTGAATTCTGCCTGTATAGTTGCTTCATGTGTGTTAACAGAATTTTAAAACATTTCCTTCTTATGTCTTTTGCTGTAAGCTATACATTTTTGCCGAGGGGCCAATTAGGGTAATGTTTCAATTCTTAAGCTATGTATAAAGAGATGATTTCTAACATATATCAGCATTATCAGTAAGTATGGTGTGCTGGTCAGGAGCACAGACTCTGAACCAGACTGCTTGGGTTGAATCCTAGCTCTGTCAACTAATTAGTAGCAATGTACACTTGAGCAAGTCATTTAACTTCTCCATGCCTCTATTTCCCCATCTGTAGTGGGAGATAAGATCTACCTGAAGGTTGTTGGGAGGATTAAATATAGTACTGTATGTAAAACACTTAGAGTGGTGCCTGGCACATACAAAGTACAATATGTGTTAATGGTGGTTATTGGAATAGTTGTTATTTTGGCAGTGACTAAGGAATAAAGTACGTGAACAAAAGAAACAAATCCTCTCGGAACCAATAGCTAAGGGGAACAGAAGTGGTCTAGTGGTACGTGGACTTTAGAGCCAGACATGCTTAAATCCAAATTCTAGTTCTGCCCCTTTGCTTTGTAGTTTAAATAGGCCACCTAATCTCTATGAAGCTTAGTTTCTTTTACCTATGAACCAGAAATCACAATCTTGTAGAATTGTTATGACAGTTAAATGAAATAATATATAAAGTGCCTGACCCAGAGAAGACACTAAGAAAATGACAGTGCTGTCTATCCATCCTCTCCAGTGTACAGCAGTATGGGCAGTTCTTCGATTTCTTGTGTGCTGTCTTACCCATTTGTTTGCAATTTTAGAACTTCTAAAATTATTTCCATTTGCTAACAGCAGAATAAACAGCCGCTATATAATTGGATACACCTTGAAAAGTGTATCGTTAGCTTTTGTTTCACTCTTCCCTTTGCTGTGTGGGTTACTTGTTTTATTATTATGGTACATCCTACTGGAAGCAAGATGGTAGGTATTATTAATCAGTGTATTATTAATAATTCTATTATCAACAATAGAATTATTAGTAATAGCGTTGATCTGGGATATAGCCTCAGAATTCTTCAGTATTCCAGGTAGCTACAATCAGCTCATCAGAGTTGACACAATAGTGAAAACCTATTTGTTCTCCCTGATTTAGAGCTTTCTAGAAGAAATGTATATGGGATTATCAAAATAACATATGGACTGTCCATTAATCCTCTGTCTTGAGATGTGCACTTGTCAAACCTTATGACAAGGCAGGGTGATCTTGTAGCATTTCCTAACAGATGCATATCTATATTATAACATTATTACCTAATATAGGCATCGTTAGACACCTTCTAGAGAAGGTGCAATAATTGTAAGAGTACAATGTAGTGATTATAACGCAAAGATTATAATACAGTGATCCAACCAAGAGTGTGCATCAGAGTCAGCTGGGATGTGATCTTAAAATACTCATGCTCTGGGCCCCACTCCAGATTTATTGAATCAGAATCATTAGAAGATAGACCCTGACACATGCATTTTGTAAAAGTACCCCAGATGCTTCTGCTATATATACCACTTGTTAAAAACAGCTAGACACTGGCAAGAGTATAGAGAATCAGGCATCCTCACACATTGGTATGAGTGTAAAGTGGTGTAGTACAGTCTGTAGAACAATTTTTCAGTATCTATCAAGATTTCAAATCTGTCCTATAGAAATACATGTATGCACAAAAATGTAGTTTCAAGAATGTTTTTTGTAAACGTGTTTATAATACCAAACCAGTTGTGAGCAACTAATTGATTATCAGAACCCAAATGGTTAAATATATCACATTTGTTTACTGCAAACATTTAAAGAATGAGTATGTATAAAAATTATTTATACATGCTGATGTAGAAATACATCTAGGATATATTGTTAAGTTAAATAAGCAAGTCACAGAATAAGCTCTCCTTTTAGAATTTTATGTCAGTAAGTAGAGAAGGATGTGGAAGAATACTCACCCAAGTGTTTACAGTGGTTGTCTTGACATGGAAGAGTGGGAATGATGGAGCCAGGGTGAAAGGGGCCTTTTTACTTTTATATTTAAAATATTTGCAATAAGATTTTATTGTTGTAATAACAAAAAGAACCACTGGACAAAACATGAGTGATGTTAAAGGAAGCTCTTACAGCCAGACATGGTAGCTCAGCCTGTAATCCTGCCACTTTGGGAGGCTGAGGTGGAGGATCGCTTGAGGTCAGGAGTTCGAGACCAGCCTGAGCAACATAGTAAGACCCTGTCTCTACAAAAAAATAAAAATTTTTAAAAAAGGAAGCTGTTATGGAAACTAATTTATATGTGTCAGGACACTGCTTATTTTGCAAATACCAGTTTTAACCTGAGACTTATCTATAACTTGGGAAACAGAAAGGAATGTCAAAACTTTTTGCCTGATTGCACAGAGGACGAAATTGTGTTGCCACGGTTGTTGTGAAAGTAATCAGGAGTTTCAAACAGATAAGCATTTAAGATAAAAAGTATTTGCCCTGTATCAGAATTATATTGGCTGTCTGTTTTGGAAAAATTTCATATCTGTGCATATCTGAATGTGAAAATTGAGTTAAAAACATTTTAGTTTAATCCTTTATCAATTGATTAGCCTGTAGCCTATGAGGATATTAACACCTTTTAATCTCCTCTTTTATAATTTTAGGCCCGATGAGAGAAAGGGAAAGTTAAGGATGCTGGAGCAGAACAATGGATTTCTCTTTCTCTTTCATGCAAGGGATCATGGGAAACACAATTCAGCAACCACCTCAACTCATTGACTCCGCCAACATCCGCCAGGAGGATGCCTTTGATAACAACAGTGACATTGCTGAAGATGGTGGCCAGATACCATATGAAGCTACCTTGCAGCAAGGCTTTCAGTACCCACCTACAACAGAAGATCTTCCTCCACTCACAAATGGCTATCCACCGCCAATCAGCATATATGAAACTCAAACCAAATACCAGTCATATAATCAGTATCCCAATGGGTCAGCTAATGGCTTTGGTGCAGTTAGAAACTTTAGCCCCACTGACTATTACCATTCAGAAATCCCAAACACAAGACCACATGAAATTCTGGAAAAACCTTCCCCTCCACAGCCACCACCTCCTCCTTCGGTACCACAAACTGTGATTCCAAAGAAGACTGGCTCACCTGAAATTAAACTAAAAATAACCAAAACTATCCAGAATGGCAGGGAATTGTTTGAGTCTTCCCTTTGTGGAGACCTTTTAAATGAAGTACAGGCCAGTGAGCACACAAAGTCAAAGCACGAAAGCAGAAAAGAAAAGAGGAAAAAAAGCTACAGGCATGACTCATCGAGATCTGAGGAGCGCACGTCTCGCAAAATCCCCAAATTGGAACCAGAGGAACAAAATGTAAGTTGAAGCATCTTTTTGAAAAATCTTGCAATCTTTCACATTTACTGGAAGTCCAGGAGATCTTTCTCAGTTTCTGTCTCTTCAAATATGAATGTTTCTGGTAACTTTTTTCTTCTAATCCCTAGCAAGGTGCTTGGAATATTATAATAGGTACTGAGTAAATATTTGTTGAAAAAATGAATGGACAGCATTAGAGTGAAGAAATATTTTTAAAACATGGGACACTAAGAATCTTGCTTCTTATGTTTCTTTGTCCTAATAGCCTCAATTATTTTTATTTGCTTATAATAAGCTCCTGGTTTTTGAAGATGAAGAGGAAAGGCAAAGAGAAGATGGTTAATTATATTGGTTTTTCATTATTTTAGACCACTTTTGCCAGCAGAGCTTAGATTTAACACTCATTACTAATATGTTTGTTACAAAATAACCTGAAGTAATAGAACTTGTTCTATTAAAATCAGAGTTAGTATTCATATATATTGAATAAAATTTCAAGTGGAGTTTTTATAAAAGTCATCCTTCACCGGTAACTTAAGATGCATGCTGCTGAATTTTTTAATATCTGAGGTTTCTGTGTGAATTTGTTTAGCGGTAATGTAATAATAATAGTAAGTAGGTAACAAATCAATTCCAACTTGAGTGGAAAGTTCATAATATGAATTGCAGATGTTTTCTAGACATTAATTTGGGAAAAAACTAATACATACTTATTTTGTGACAGTTATCTGCTTTTGTATGTGGTATGCCTGAATAAGTTAATTTGTTATCTTCTGTTCAAAGCAATGTTTACTTCTTACCAACTCATCTTTTCCTTGGTAGCTGGCTTCTGCTACTTCATGCAACTCAAATGTGATCTTTTTCTGGAGTAAAGATCACAATGGTTCTAGAATCTCACAAGTCCCAGTGTGACATTTCAACATGTTTTCTCATTTTCCTGTAGTTTACTCACGTATTCATTTAACAAATATTGATTGAATACTGTAATGTGCCATACACTTTTCTAAGAATTGAAGCAATGAATGAAGAGGAAGGATGCCTGCTCTCAGGGTGCTATGTCCTAACGAGGGGAGGCATAAAATACATATGTGCATATATGTGTGTGTATATAAGTTCAGATAGTGTTAAATGCGATGAAGAAAATAAAACTAGGCAATGAGGTAAAGAGTAATCAGGGACACTTAGCTATTCTGGTGTCTTAGTTCTGCATCTGTAAAATGAAGGCTTTGAAACTAAATGATTTCTGAAATGCCTTTTAGTTTCTTATGTCATTTATTAAATGCCTACCACAGAACCTAGCTCACATAGTATCTTGTACTGTTTATTGAGTAAATGAATAAATGTAAGGAGAGAAATTAACTTTCTGCACGGCGGATACATGCACTGTAGCATTTCTTACCTAGACTCTCAGTAAAAAGATATGCAATGCACTGTGGCCCTTGGGAATTCCAAAAATGCATAAAACCTGAATTTGGTTTCAGCTTATTAGTTCCTGAGAACTGTCTTGCTGGCCTATCTTGCTTTTGCTGTAGAGAATCTGGCATATAGGAGAATATCCAATTTTATTTATTAGGCTAGACTTTTTGCCTTTATTGATAAAGTTAGTTAAATATATATTTCAAGGCCAGGTGGGGTGGCTCACGCCTGTAATCCCAACAATATAGCTAGACCTTGTCTCTACGAGAAATAAAAAAAATTAGCCAGGCGTGATGGCAAACGCCTATAATCATAGCTACTCTGGAGGCTGAGGCGGAGGATCACTTGAGCCCAAGAGTTCGAAGTTACATGAGCTATGATCATACCACTGCATTCCAGCCTGGGTGACAGAGTGAGACCCTCTTATTTAAAAAAAAAAATATATATACACACACACACACACGTATATCTCTCTCTCCTGCGATTAGAGGCAGGATAAAACTCTTTTTCATGTCTGTTTTCTGCTTAATTAGAATCTAGGGAAAAATTCATTGCAGGGATGTTTCCAGTAGTCACTCTGCAACGAGATTGTAAAACCAATTCTGTCTTCATCGATTATCTGCTATGCCTGGCTTTTCATATCATTAAACCTTCAGTTAATTGTTATATCCAAGGATTAAAATGTTTAGATATAATTTAAGAGTTTTAGTTCATTTTCCTTTTTATTGAATCATGCTGAGCAAAATTTAATATTTGATTATTTAGGATCTTACAATAGCTTGGGGTAAAGGAGTATCAATTTTGACCAAAGGTAGAGCCGTAGCAAGTGGCATTGATTGTACTGAACATTAGGAAGACCACTGCCTGAAAGTTGAGTCTTGGAGGGAAATCCAGATGTTTTTCTTGTGCTCTCTCCTTTACCCCCTTTCCCCCCTCTCTGCCCCTTCCCTTCTCCCTTCCTTCAAAGAATTGAAGAGCTAAGTTGTTAGTTGAATTTTGATTAATTGAAATTTTATCACGCATGGGGGCAGTTGTACCCTTAAGAAATAGGTGCCATAAAAGTTGTACTCCATTCTGACAAGAGAGTCTTAAAGCTAGAGCTCCCAAGGCTCTTGCTTATTGTTAGTGTCATGCTTTTTTGCTAAGCTGAGCAGGTGACTAAAGATGTACACAAATTAACCTGTTTTGTAACCTTATGTGTTTTTAAATTAGATTTCCTTAACTAGAACAACATCTCTGCTGCTTCCTTCAGGACAGTTGTTTTAAGTGTTTTAATATTTGATACCCTTGTGCCTCCTGGTTTTCTCTAGGGGTCCCAGCCCTTGGTGTTTAGCATTGTAGAGGACTGAGACCTGAAAGGGAAGCCCACAGAAGAGACTGCTGTCTCCACTGGATAGCTCCCCTCCCCCACATGCCTCAGGGAAGCATAATAAAAGCTCTACCCCTGGGAAAAAAGCCTGAAATAATTGTCCCCAAGCTGGTTTGCTTTTATATCAATTTTTTCTTTTCTTTTCTTTTTGTTCCTTAAAAGCCCACTCATAGATTCTTTTTTGAGCAAACAAAATCCCATCTAAAATAATACACTTTAAGATTTCACCCACGATTTTTTTCTTAGTACTTGATCTGTAAGTATTTCCTTCCAATTCTGAGCTGTTTGGCCTTCTAAAGAGTGGCTGTTATTTGGAACAACCTAAGTGTATCTTCTCAACGATGAAAATGTGTCCAAACATCTAGGCAGCAGGAGACCTGAGATCACTACTGAAATTTTATATTTTTAAAATCTTTAGCTGTTTTTCCTCCCATCAAATTAGAAACATGTGGAAATGTTTCTGCATTTCTTCCTCTTTGGCAGGTGTAATGCTTCAGGCATGTGAGTGTAGGCCCTATTCAAACATTCATTGGTCTTCCATCAGCACTTCAGTGTCCACTCAGGCAGAGTCTCAATAACTCTTAGCTTGCCATTTCCACTTATAAAAAGCCAAGTGGCTAGATCAGTGCCATTGACACTAAGTTAGGAGGTTTGGTTCTCTAGCCTCAGAGTGTTAGCGTTAAAATTCTTAGAAACTGTTCACATGCAAAATGTTCTTTTTGTACACATTTTTTATTTTTTAAGGTTACACACTTAAGCAGTTATTCAGAAAGTAAAAAAAAAATAGTGCAGTTTATTGCCTTTAAAATTTTCTTTCCAACTTTAATGTTGACATTAGTTTTTTGGGTTTTTTTAAGGTATATAATTTTAGGTAATGTTTTTGAAATTTATTTAGGTAATATTAAGGGTTTGAAATTCTGCTAGATTTGATGCATAGTATTAATCTTAATGAATCTCTTGGGTTTTTTCTGTTTTTGTTTGTTTGTTTGTTTTGGAGACTGAGTCTCACTCTTTTGTTCTTGTGACAAAGTGCAGTGGCATCATCAGAGCTCACAGCAACCTCAAACTCCTGGGCTCAAGCAATCCTCCTGCCTCAGCCTCCTGAGTAGCTGAGACTACAGGTGTACACCACCATGCCTGGCTAATTTTTCTGTTTTAATAGAGACAGGGTCTCACTCTTGCTCAGGCTGGTCTTGAATTCCTGAGCTCAAGCGATCCTCCCACCTTGGCCTCCCAGAGTGCCAGGATTACAGGCATGAGCCACCTCACCCAGCCGAATCTCTTGGGTTTTAATAAAAGTACTAGAACAAATTTTATAAAGGAATATTTAGAATAATATAATTTTTATTAGCCACTCTCCTAACATAATTTTTTCCTGTTTTATTAATAGAAACTTACTGTGATTCTTTCCTGGAAAATAGTCTTTCCATGTGGAATCAATTAAAAATGTAAAAACATGGTATATACCCATAAAATCATAAATTTAAAATTAAGATGAATTGAACATTAAGGAAAGCTAACTTATTGTCATCTTTTTCTCTGATGCTTTCTCTTCCTGACAAAGCTATAGTATTAGTACCAACAAAAGGGCATCTACTGTTCCTACTTAATTTTAACGTTTTAAACTTGTCTCTATCCTTTGAACAGAAGGAAAATGGATTTTATACCCAGAACTATTTTATCTGTTGGCATTTTCTGAGTCCGTATTATTTTTTTAATTCATCAATTTTTATTTATTTATTTTTTTGAGACAGAGTCTTACTCTGTTGCCCAGGCTCGAGTGCAGTGGTCTCATCACAGCTCACTGCAACCTCGAACTCCTGGGATCTAGCGATCCTCCTGCCTTAGCCTCCTGAGTAGCTGGGACTACAGGCATGTACCACCTGGCTAACTTTACTATTTTTTGTAGAGATGGAGTCTCCCTATTGCTCAGGCTGGTCTCAAACTCCTGGCCTCAAGCAGTCCTCCTGCCTGGGCCTCCCAGAGTGATAGGATTACAAGTGTGAGCCACTGTACCTGCCTTTATTTTTCTTGATCCTAAGCATCTGACTTCCATTGACCATTTCTTCTTAAAAACTGCTCCCCTTCTTAATAGGTGTTTGTGATACCATGCTGTCTCTTGGTTTAACCTCTTTCTTTCGAGCTCATTATAAATCTCCAAATGCCTACTAGATATTTGTGTGTTTTGCTCATGCATTAGCACATTTTATAATGTACATTCCCTCTCTATCATTGCAGCATCCTTACTTGACTTCATTTTCCCTCTCTTATTTATGTAGTCTTGAAAGTTTAGAATAAATCTTCTTGGGCTTCTTTCTTTTCCTTGCCACTTCTTGCCTTTTAAAATGTGTGAGAAATTTCAATTCTTTGAAAGTGATTTTGACCAAGTTTTAAACCAGCCTGAAGGAAACACGAACAATCTGGAACAAACCAAAAGAATCAAAAAAGATAAAGACATATGAATAATAAGAAGGTTTGGAAGGAAATCCTGTCTTTAATCCAGAAAGGGAAAGATGTGAATGGGTTTTAGATCAGTTCTTACAATAGTAGGCTTCTGTTTTATGGTAAAGATTAGTCACTCCTGATCTGTCTGCCCTCAAATGAGAGTCATCGCAATCTTACACCTAAACGTCATGAAGAGTGTGTGGCAGAGGACGTCGTGCTCTCTTGGTTACACATGTGCTTCTCAAGTGCCCTGTCTTCCTGCTGTAGCTTGATTGGAAAGAGAAGCTAAAGTGAAGGCTTAAGCTGTGTCTGTAGACTGAAATGAAGCCTCTGAATGAAACTGTACAAATGTAGACAGTATTTCTAAACTGCTTCATTATTACACTAGTGATCAGAAAAAATTCTTTCCATTTGAACATAGATTTTTCTTTCATTGCTCAGTGAGTATGTCCTACTAGATGTTCATGGTACCACCACAGAAGCATCTGACAGAGCTAATTTTGTGCCTGTCAGCAAGTTGCCACTACCTTCTTTCACCTGGATAATTGCAGTGACCTCCTAAGTAAACGTTCTGCTTCCCTTCTTACTCCCTTCCAAAATATTCCCCACGTAACAGCCAACATGATCTTTTTAAAACGTAAGTTGATACATGTTACTCCTCTTTATAAACCTCTTCAGTGGCTTTTCATTGCACTCAAGATAAAATCCAAACACTTGGATACAAATGCAAGGCCCTGCTAACCTAGCCTGCTCTTTCCTCTCTCATCTTGTAACCCCGGGCAGTTAAGTGAGCAGTCGGGACCTTAAAGTTTCTGCCTTTTTAACCTCAGGTACCACAAGCTGCTCCTTCTTCCTGGAATGTTCTTTCCCCCACATTTTACTAAAGTAAACTCCTCTTCCTTTGATTCTCAGATTTTAATTTACTTTCTTAGGCCTTTTCTGACCTTCATACCTAAAAATACACACATAGCCCCACTCCCACATACACCATTATTTCTCTTCATAGCACTTACTTTTTAAGTGGATGTTTGTGTTTCTGTTTGTTTAATGCCTGTCCTTCCTGCCCAACTGTAAACTCCTTGAGGTCAGGGATCACATCTTTTTGTTTCACCATTATATACCCAGCTTCTAGAACTGTGCCTGGAAAATCCTAGTCACTGTTCAGTGATTGATAGTTACGGTTTGTGATTTTAGTCTGGCTTACATAACAGACCATTTTCCTAACATTTAAAAACCTTTTTGTATTTTCTTTTTTGGGTATTTTTGGTGTTTTTAGAGATAGGGTCTCACTCTGTGGCCAGGCTGGAGTTCAGTGTCTTGATCATAGCTCACTGCATCTTGAAATTCCTGGGCTCAAGATCCTCCCACCTCAGCCTCCCAAGTAGCCGGGACTCCAGGCGCCTGCCACCATGCCCACACCTGCCTTTTTAAAAAATACTTTCTTTAATAAAATTTTGTTTTTATAACACCATCTTTAAATGTCTTGAAATAATTGAATGGGAATTTTAGGTAGCTTTTAGAATTAACCATATTATTTTAGGGGAATTAAGACCTAATTTAATGGATGCTGTCTTTTTTAAACGGTCTAAATTAAATTCTGTTCTCTGATAAGTGAGAAATTTTAAAAATCTTTTAAATTGTAGAAGGAAGTTGCTTATTACAGAATATATAGATACTAAAAAGTATAGAAGATCTTCTTTCATTGTTTTTCTAATCTCCTTCCCAGAAGATAATTATTATTATCAGTTTGGTTTACGTTGTACCTAATATTTTCAAGGCATATATAGACTATTTTTAAATAAAAAGTTGGAAGATGTTGTTAGACATATAGATTACTAATATGAAATAATACTGTAGGTACCATTCCTCTGCTTAGATTTTCTCATTTTGTGTTTTTCTATAGGATAAGTTTCTAAAATGTTATTGCTAGATTGAAGAGTATACATATTTTGAATTTGATAGATACTCCCAAATTGCCTCCCCAAAGGGTTGTAGAAATTCGTTTTTTAAATAACATACTTGTGGGGTTTATGATTTAAAAAGTAACGTAATGTTTATTATAGACAATTTGACAAATATAGAAAGGCACCAAACAATTTTTATTTATTTCATCACCTGGTGGTAACCTTTAATGTCCTTTAGTCTTTTTTTCTGTGCACGTAAGAAAAATGATCTTTCCAAGACTGGAATTATACAATTCAAACTGCTTTGCAATTTGCTGTTTTCAAATAACATTATAAGTAATGTTATTTAAAAATATATATTATTCTATTTACACTATAATTTATTTAACTAATTCTACATTTTTGGACACACAGATTATTTCTACTACTTTGCTCTTATAAGTAGCACTGGTATGCATATCTTCGTAGTTATACACATTTCTTAACATCTCTCAATGCTTTTTCAATATACATTCTTAGAAGTGAATTTGCTGGGTCAGATCTGAAAGTTTAAGGCTTTTCATATATACTGTCAAATTGCTGTCCAGAAGAGTTCCAAGTTGCGTCTTACTAGTAATCTCAGTGTGCCCATTTTTTCTGTAATCTGATAGGTTAAAAAAATTACCAGTTTAATTAGAAATTAAGTTTTAAAAGTAATAAAGTAAGAAACAGGAGGCTGGATTTGGTGGCTCATGCCTGTAATCCTAGCACTTTGGGAGGCCGAGGTGAGAGGATCGCTTGAAGCCAGGAGTTCAAGACCAGCCTGAGCAAGAGCAAGACCTTGTCTCTACAAAAAGCAGAAAAATTAGTTGAGCATGGTGGCAGACGCCTGTAGTCTGCTCAGGAGGCTGAGGCAGGAGGATCACTTGAGCCCAGGAGTTTGAGGTTGCAGTGAGCTATGATGACACCACTGCACTCCAGCCCGGGCGTCAGAGCAAGACCCTGTCTCAAAAAAAAAAAAAAAGAAAGAAAGAAATTGGAGATATAGCTATGGTATGGAATGGAAAATGAATATTGAGACATAGCATTATGTACTGAGTACATTGTATTCTTACTCTTTGCATTGTTCAGTTAATAATTGTCCTTTATTCTGTTTGCTATTTAGTTTACTTTGATTGTTTTTCTACATGTCACTGTTCTTTGGTTTACTGCCATTTTATTCTATTCACCTATACTTTTTCACCTAGAGACCAAATGAAAGGGTTGATACTGTATCAGAAAAACCAAGAGAAGACCCAGTACTAAAAGAAGAAGCCCCGGTGAGTTGCTTTATTGAATATTGTCTAACCAAATATGGTGTAAGATGGGTCGGGCTTGGTGACTCAGGCCTGTAATCCAGCACTTTGGGAGGCTGAGGCAGGAGGATTGCTTGAGACCAGGAGTTCGAGGCTGCAGTGCGCTATAATCACACCACTGCCCTCCAGCCTGGGTGACAGAGCGAGACCCTGTCTCTAAGAAAAATAAAATAAATAAATACATGGAGTAAGCAGGGGAAACAGTGCTTAAATTGCAGCACATTGTATTATGACAGTCTCGTGCTTCTTTATTTCAGAAATTCTACTGAAATAAGTCTTGGAGCTGGTTTACAAGGTGGATATTTTCAGTAAATTATTTTCCTTTTTAAAAATATGACCATTTTTTTAATCATATGTATTCTCAAGATGCCTTATCAATAGTTTGGCAACAGAAACCATCAATCCTATTTTCAGTACTTGGGGTAGGGCTTATTAATTTTTTTCCTCCTTTCCTCTTCCCTTTTCTAGTTTCAGGTAGCAGTTATCAGAGAAAAGTATAATTGAAGATAAATTTTACATTTTTAGAATTTTTAATATACTTTGTACATAGTTTCATTTTTGAAATTTCTCTTCTGATGAAGTTTTGTGACCTTTTCCTGTAGGCTCAGCCAATACTCTCTTCTGTTGCAACAACAGAAATATCCACTGGTGTTAAGTTCCAGGTTGGTGATCTTGTTTGGTCCAAGGTGGGAACCTATCCTTGGTGGCCTTGTATGGTCTCAAGTGATCCCCTGCTGGAGGTCCATACCAAAATTAACACAAGAGGTAAGAAAGGGCGTAAGTAGTTGCTAAGTAAAAGATTGGGAAGAAAGTGATTTTTAAATGTTGTATGTAATATAAGAACACACACATCACATATATCTGATACAAAAGTATATCTATATGAGTTTTTAATAACTGGTGAAATAATAACAGTCATGTTAGCCAGCAGCAGCCTCTATAACTGATAATCGTCCTTGTTTTCCTTATCATAGCCTGCACTGGTTTATAATTTCCTTCATGCTTCCTTTTTTGAAGACCTTAATCTAACTGACCTTTCATATTTTCTAAAGAAAGCATGTGGAGAAGTGATAAAATGTCTTACATGAACTTAATAAGCATTTGGGCCAAGCCTTCTTTGAACATTTCTATTTCATCATTGACTCTAATGGGTGGTAATTTTTTAACCAGACAGGTACTTTTCATCCTGATAAATTTTGCCAGATGCTTTTTTCCTCCCCCACTCCATTTTTGAATCTGTGAGTTTACTCGGCATCCTTATAAACTTGATATAACATAGAAATACAGCTTGAATCTAGCTATATAACATAAAATCCTACCCCAGGCATGTTAATAAAAATTAAGAAAAGATGTATTCTAATTTTTCTCTACTCCTTTTTTTGGGGTTGACTGAAACATGGTGTGGATTAGATTCCTGAGATTCTAGCACTTGGAACCGACTTAGTAGCCATAAAAAGGCTTGAGCTTGGAGTTTACCTCTGGACATTTGCTTCGTGAACTCACTCTTGTCATGTGTTGAGCTCCCCATTGTCTGTAACAGCTTTGTGCCTATTTCTTTTTCTTTCACCTTAAACTTTCTATCTTAGACCTGTTCACTATTGTGGCGGGGGGAGAAGTGTCTACTTAAGTCTGGCAAGTCCGGTTTGTGACAGGCTCAGCCATATCTGTAATTCTTCTGCTGCATAGCCAGGAATCTGCCCTAGTATAGAAGGCAGTCTGGCCTGACCATCTTTCATCTTTTCGATATCATGTGCTGATTAAACATTGGCAGGATGGAAGCATCAGTGGGGCAGAAGTGAAAAAAACCAACATTGCTTTTGTGCAAGGTGCTGTGTTAAACAATTCTCTTATGTATTTCTTATGCACTCCTCAGAGCAGCAACACTATGAAGTAGTACTATTGTTATCCTATGTTTCAGATAAGGAGAGTCTCAAAGAAATCTTATTTCGTTTAGACACTACTTTATATTAGAGAGAAAGCAGTTAAATCCACCCAGTCATAATTTACAGAGGTTGGGGGAGGCAGTCCTAGTTCCTTTTATGTAAGAAGGGTGTTCGACTAGCAGTCCCTGAAGTACCTTGAAGCTCTAATAATCTGTGGCTCTATGAGTGGGAAAATAAAATGCAAGGATTTTCCAAGAAGGCCATGCCTTCTTAAATAAAACAATTCATGTCCATATCTGGGCCTCCAGAGCTTTGTAAGAAATTACATCATGTCAGAGCTGTGGCTCTTCAATTCTCTCCCCATAGGAAGGCATCCTTCTGAGATTATAGAAAGAGTTTCACATTTAATTACTTCATGAAAACCTGCTAATTTCAGCTTTTTTAGGAAATACAAATGAAAACACAATTTATGCCTCATCTGTATTTCAAAGGAAGTATTTAAATTTAGTTTTATTAATTAACCTAAACCAATCTGGTACCCCATTGGCAATCTCTTTCTACTTTAGTGTTTGAAAAACTGATTTTGTTTATATTGCTACCAGAAATGTGAGAATTTAGGTTAAAATAATAAAATAATTAAAAATAATAATAAAATTTTAAAAATGCATATTTTGACAAAAATTTAAAATACTCTCTTTCTACAGTAGTTTTTAAAAAAAATAATAGCTTTATTGATATATAATCCCCATACGCAATCCAGTGATTTTTTAGTACATTCACAGTTGTGTGACTATCACCACAATCTAATTTTGGATCATTTTCGTTAACGGCCCCCAAAGCCCTGTGTCCATTAGCAGCCATTTCCCACTCCTCCCCAGCCCTGAGCACAGCGGCCCCTTCCCACCTCTGTGGCTTGACCTATTCATCTGACGGCTTCCACTTACCACAACGCTTTTGACAAAGGTTCATCCATGTTAGCACGTATCAGTGCTTTATCCCTTTGATTGTCAAGTAATATTCTGTTGTATGACCATGTAGTACACTTTTAAATGAAGTCATGTTCTGACAGTTTTTCTGAAAACCAAAAAACACAGCGTAAAAACTTTGTTGATTATGTTCCACACATGATGCCTGTGGAGCATTTTGTGTTGCTTCTTATCTAAGCTGCTTTGTAAATTTTATCTTGATCACGTATAGTGATCAGTGGTTTCCATATTGCTATTAGTTAGTATTGCTGTTAGTCAGATTCTTACCATTGGAAAATGTATTTAACAATTTTTCACACATAAAGCTGTAATAATTCTTTGTAAGAGCATATTGAAAGATGTTTGGATCACATTTCTATTTTAAGTTGTATTTTATTATTTAGGTTTCATTTTAAGTTTAAAAGTTAAAAATTACATGCTTTTTCTGCTTATAAAAATATGACATATTCATTGGGGGAAGGTAAAACTTTACAAAAATATATATGGTAGAAAGCAAAAGGTGCCCATAGTCTCATCCTCCAGATATGTAACTATTAATACTGTTAAAAGTTTGGTAGTAATTCTTTATCTTTATGCATATTGTAATTAGTAGATATGTAAAACAAAGATTTTTACTCAGAGTTTTAAATGGTATCACATGATACCTATTGTTATTTTTAGCCTTAGCAATATTTTTTAAGTTTAAAACTAGAGGGTTTTATCTTTGCATTATTTTTATTATATAAAAACATTCCCTCAACATTTTTCTATTGAAAATTTAGCTCATTTATTCAGGGACAGATAGGCTTGTTTTCTTGATTTTTTGAGTCTTTAGGTTCTTATTTTACTCTTTAAAAATTTTTTTAGAGTTAGGGTCTCGCTATTTTGCCCAGGCTGGTCTCAAACTCCTGACCTCAGGCCATCCTCCCACCTCAGCCTCCCAAAGTGCTGGGATTACAGGGGTGAGCAACGGACCCAGCCCATCTCACTCTTATTTTATAGTTTTCCGGTCAGCAGGAAACAAAGTGCTGACAAATAGGCAAGTTGTTTGATTTGTTTCCTGTCTGGTAAGTTATTTAATGGAGGAAGATGTTGAAAATACATATTAAAATTAGATTGTATTACCTGTGAGGTTCAGTTTTTGTGTTTTTAACCATCATTTAAAGTCCTTTGGGATTATCCGTTTGCTTCTGAAGAAATAACTCTGGCTTTTGTAAGTAGATTAGGTACTATGTTCTTTTACTCCTGCTACCTGTACCCACTACCCTATCCTGCAAGCTCATCTATTAGTTTAGATTATATTTGTTTTTCTCCCCAAAAACCCTTGGATTTTTGGTAAACCTTCTTTGATTAATTAGATTTGTGCTTGGCTCTTCCTTCTCAGATTAGATGATGCAGAAATCTAAATTGTGTGTGTTTCTCTCTTCTCATAGGCTGTTTTACATATAAAGTTGTAATCTGGTTTCACAGTAATTCTTTAGATAATCTCCCATTAATGTCTAATAAAATTAAAATTTGTCAAGTCCAAGATGCAGTAGATTTCAGATAAGTCAGTCAATTCAGTTGAAGCCTATACTCAACATTTTTTTAGTGAGGATCTTCTGTTGCCTTTCTTTCCCTACCTGAATTACCTTGGGTTCCCTGAAAAGACCAGTTCCTACATATCTCTGTTGACCTGAAACTTTTTCTCTAGAGCAGTGTTTTTCAGAATATTTTTGGTAAAAGATCAGCTTTTGTTTTTTTTTAAGTTTCTAGTCTACCATGGACCAATATTTCTGTAAGCTAGAATAAAACTTAATTATTAAAAAAAGGAAGACCCTTTCCCCCAAAAATACATAGTATTAAAACCGCTGATCGTGTGTCTAGATGTCATGACAATGTTAGATTGCTATCAGAGCTTCTAAATGCTTGCTCTCAAATTCTGTACGTATTTTGTCACAGACCAGCATGTGGATTGAACCACACTTTCAGAGTAGCACTGCTCTCACACAGAGTTCCCAGGTGTTTGGTCCCAAGACCCCTTTTACTCTTAAAATTTGAGGACTCCAAAAAGCTTTTGTTTATGTAGGTTGTATCTATTACTATTTATTTTAATTTAGAAATTTAAAGCTGAGAAAATTTTAAAATATTTATTTTAAAATAATAACCCATTGTATGTGATCATTAATTATATTTTTATAAAAAATGACAAATTAATGAGAAGAATGGTATTTTACATTTTTGCAAATCTCTTTAATGTTTAGCTTAAATGAAGATGCTGGATTCTCATATCTGCTTCTACATTCAATCTGTTATGATTTGTTGCTTTAGTTGAAATATATGAAGATAAGCCTACCTCTTACAGATTTGTATTTGGAAAAGGGAAGAATATTTTAATTGCCTTTTCAGATAATTATGGATATTTTTCTTTGATATTACACCAAAACTTAACAAGTGGTGAGTTAGTTACAGTGTAGACTCTGAAATATATCAATTAACTTTTTGCATTTGTTACATTAAAATCCATTGGTTCTATCTTGGGCTTTGAATGGATCTTTTACCTTGCATGATTTTGTAACATCATGCACTGGCCATTTAAAAACTATTGGTTTACTGAGTCATGCAGGTCTTTCAAATGTTAACACGTTTCTTTGTAGATATTTTAAGAAATCATATTAGTTAATATCACAACTTATTTCATGAGAAAATTCTTTGATTATTGGGAAACTGGCAGACTCATAAGAGCAAATACAAATTTTCAAAAATTCTAATTTTGCTTGAAGATCAAATTTTACTATTGGCAACAAATGCTGTTGTTTTCCTTGAAGTGACAAACTGGCTTTATTCATTTTTGAGGAAATACTGTCATACCCTCAAGTTTGAATAACTATTGTTTTCTTTCAAGTAAAAGTGGTGTGCTGTGAAAAAGTGGCCAGTTTACCTTGCCACTCACACAGTCACACAAGTACTTTTCCTCAAGACTCCCATCATACTTCAGTACGCAAAAGTGTTTTATGCATTCTTCCCATTTCATCACACAGAGTATTAAAGAGATATGTATTCAAGGTTTGAGATTTAGTGAAATTAATCATTTTTACTGCTTCAAGTAAGTAAAACTGGCTTTTTTTTTTTTTAACTGCCAGTATATAGCTGTGAAGAATACAGTGACACTAGTGCAGTTTGGCACACTCGATTTGTCTTTATTCATGCTGAGATGCCAACAGCCTTATCTCTTATTGCTTTTGCACTACTATGTGTGGATGTCAACACAGTGAAAAAGACAAATAATATCTTGGTATTATATTGAAAATAGTTTTGACCTCACAGGATCCCTGAAAGGGTCTTAGGGGCCAGTCCTCCTCCATCCCTGGGTCATATGTATAACACAGTTTTATGTAGCTAGAAAAGCAATTTGACCAGCTCTTGGCTTTTAAAAGTTAACAAGAAAACATGTTAAATATTTTTCAAAGGAAACATTATTTATTTATACTGAGATTTGTTTGTAAAAAGATTTGAGTCAAGTAAAAATAAATTGTATAACCAAGGTAATAAATCTGATAGTGAGCAGAATTTCTGCTTTTCCTTCTCTTAAAACTTACTGTACTGATTTTAATCATTTGGGGTGATTTTTACAGTAGTCATTACTTCTGTACTTGGTAGGTACTGGAATATATCTTTGGACAATCCAAAATGTACAAGTTTTAATGGGAGTAATACTGAGGAACCTGGGTTAGATTCTCGTTTTTGCGAAGTACATGTGGATGATTATGTTCTGACATGGTTAATAAGAATTTTTACTTACAGGTGCCCGGGAATATCATGTTCAATTTTTTAGCAACCAGCCGGAGAGGGCATGGGTTCATGAAAAGCGGGTACGGGAGTATAAAGGTCACAAACAGTATGAAGAATTACTGGCTGAGGCTACCAAACAAGCCAGCAATCACTCTGAGAAACAAAAGGTAACTAACAACATGTTAATATTATTAATCTAATATGGTTTTTAAAGGACTTAATAATTTAGAAGAATTTTTCATACTTGAATTCAGACGATTGTTAGCATGATTTGTCTTTAACTCCTTTAAAGCTCAGTTTCAGTCATAATGGAAAGTGATCGATAAGTTTGTAAGTACATCAATAAGTTTTATATGTCATATAAACAACATATAGTACTATTAAAAACTTTTAATTACCTGCTTAATACAATGTTGGATTCTGTTGTGAATTGAAGTCTACTATATGCTAGTGAAATATGGATTTTGCCAGGGATTTGTAGTCTCTTTTCTATTTCAGCATTTGTTTACAATTTCTCTTTATTCTCATTTAGCAAAATTGTTTTGTAAAAGTAAAGTTTTAAAAATATGTAGTGAGTACCTACTGTGAAACAGGTATTGTTTTAAGCATTTTGTGTATGTTAATTCATTTAATCTTCATAGCAACCTATATGAGGTAGATACTGTTATTCCTTTTTTTACAGATGAAGTAATTGAGGCAGAAAAAGCTTAAGTAACTGGTTCAACCAAGATCACGCAAGTGATGGAATCAGGAAATATGTTTGGTGTAGTGGAGGATGCTTTAGAATTTTGACATGAACTCTTGATAATTTGGTTGAGATTTTAAACTCAACTAATTGTAGTGTGAGTCACTTGTAATTCAGAAATTTGTCATTTTTACCCTCAAAAGCTAAATTTTATCACAGGATTTCAATTAATTTTATCAGACTTACATTTTACAGGTTTATTTATCAGTGTTTGACATATACTATACGATCTCATAGTTTCATTAACTAATGTCTGGCTACCTCAGTCTAACCACCTGGATAATTCCTAATTGCTTTGAATAAAACACACTTTTATTCAAAGTTTTCTTACCTCTCTTGCCAACACAAAGCCTTCTGATCAACTCTAAACCTGGAGACCTTTGGAAACTGTGATATGGGGTTTTTTTTTTCTCATACATGCCTGCTGTCCTTTGTCTTGTCCGCTTTCATTTATTCCTTGGGGCTATCCCCTTCAGTTCCTTCTGTCCCTGTTTGCATTATGGTACAAACTAGCAGCATAATTTCAAACATTGGTTCTCTGCCAGTTAGCTTTGTTGAGATCTCTGTAGCAGACTGACTAATCCCTTACCCCTATATATGGGGGAGAAATGGGAGCTTTGGGGTGTCATTTTTAATGTTAGTCTTTTATTAGCCACTGAAAGTAATCATTTCTTTAATCGTTCTGCTCTTTTCCCTCATTATCGCTAGATTTTTATGTGAGAAGGATGACTCCCTCTTTGGAGGACTTGTCCAGTAGAGTGATCAACAAAGGAAGGATATATAAAAGATTGTAGATTTTCATGTCATCTGATAGAGTAATACTAATTTATCAAAATTATGGAGGTAGAACATTCTACTTATTGCCAAAGAACCTGAAGATATTTATGTATAACTGAAAAGATAACAGGATCACATGGGAAATACGTATTGGTTTTAATGTAACCTATTAGATTAAAGCATGTCTAATAATCCCTGTATCTTTTTTAAAGATTCGGAAACCTCGACCTCAGAGAGAACGTGCTCAGTGGGATATTGGCATTGCCCATGCAGAAAAAGCATTGAAAATGACTCGAGAAGAAAGAATAGAACAGTATACTTTTATCTATATTGATAAACAGCCTGAAGAGGCTTTATCCCAAGCAAAAAAGAATGTTGCCTCCAAAGCTGAAGTTAAAAAAACCCGAAGACCAAGATCTGTGCTGAATACTCAGCCAGAACAGACCAATACAGGGGAGGTAGCCTCCTCACTATCAAGTACTGAAATTCGGAGGCATAGCCAGAGGCGGCACACAAGTGTGGAAGAAGAAGAGCCACCTCCTGTTAAAATTGCCTGGAAAACAGCGGCAGCAAGGAAATCCTTACCAGCTTCCGTTACAATGCACAAGGGGAGCCTGGATTTGCAGAAGTGTAACATGTCTCCAGTAGTGAAAATTGAACAAGTGTTTGCACTTCAGAATGCGACAGGGGATGGGAAATTTATCGATCAATTTGTTTATTCAACGAAGGTACCCCCTTTCTCATGGGGTTTCTTGAGGGATGGTATTTCAAAAGTAGTCAACCTTGGCATTTAAAAAAAACAACACAAGGGCACAATTTAAATGCCTCTTGTATGTTTGTATCCACTGCATGTGAAACATACAGTTCACTCTGTGGACGAAAAAGACAGCAAAAAGGCTATGTTTTTCTTCTTTTCTCCCCTCTTTTGCAATATTCCCATCTGCTGTAGATTAATCTTGAGCTGTGCAGCCAGAATTGAGCTTAGCTCCCTAAAGTCATGGAAAGATCTGGGCACTTTGCCTGTTTCTAGTTTGTATAGTTAGTTGTCCTAGTTGCAAAGTGTGCTTGTTACTAATATCTTTTTTGTCAGTGATCTGAATTAACCATTGTTATAAAAGCCGCCATAATAATTGTAGCTGCCAACCTGTTTGGTTGCACCAGCAATTTCGTTAGACTCCTGTTGATTTGGGATACCTAATTGCATTTTAAAGAAATCCCAGAACTTTGTTCTGTAACAAGTAGCTGTGGGGATAGTTTGGGTAGTGGGGTGGAAACAGCCTCTATAAACCGAGTGCCTCCGTTACTTTACCCTGGGCCTCCGTTTACGGCACTTATACTTTAGGTTTAAGACTTTAAAACTCTTTCAGAACGTTGGTAATATTTATTCCATTTAACTCTTCACCATCCTCCCCACCCACATCACAGTTTTGGGTTTGTGATTTCAGTTTAGTTGCGTCTCATGCATGTGTACTTTAAAGAGAATTCTGTGCTTATGTTTTTCCTAACATAATCACATGTTCATTAAAATAATTAAATATAGGTATGCCTAATGTGTAATATATTTTCCTAGAGAGAAATGTTAAGGGTGCTTTATTAACCTGTTTCTGCCCATTGTCTCAACTTATCTCAGTAAGGCTAAGCTGCCTGGGAAAATTTAATTTGCAGCCCCCACTTGGTTTTCTTGATAGCAAATGACTATTTTACATCTTTTGAATGGCAAATGAATATTTTGCATCTTTTTTGAATGCAAATTGGCTTTATTCTTGGAGCTAGTTTTATCTGCTTCTAGATGTACAAATCATACATTGTCACTACCTCTCCAAAGAATGCCATTTAAAAGAAATTTAAGACAAAAACTGATCTTTTAAAAATGAAGACTTTAAAAGCACTTATTTATTTATAAATCACTCCTTTACTTCTATTCTATTGCATTAAAAATACTTAAAATGAGAACTAAATTAATTATACCTGCCTTCTGTCTGCTCGAAATCACTTATTGGATCACATTTTGGTCTCCATGAATGACATATTTCTATATCTAAGGATATTCTCATCTCTTAAAACATGTTGATGTCTTTGTCTGTGTAATAGGATACTTTACCAAATCAAAATTACTAGAGTTCACTTACTGTGATATGAGTAAAGGAAGAAACTATTCAGACCAGAAAATATTTTGTTTTTGACAGAAAATTGGGCGATACAGGTTCAGGTGATATTTATAGGCCATCTTTATAAGCCTATGATGCCATTTGCCTGAAAATCACCTATTTTTTGTTTTGCCTTATTTTAAAGGGAATTGGTAACAAAACAGAAATAAGTGTCAGGGGGCAAGACAGACTTATAATTTCTACGCCAAACCAGAGAAATGAAAAGCCAACACAGAATATATCATCTCCTGAAGCAACATCTGGTCCTACAGGTGGGTATGAATGAAGAATATATAGATCCACAGTTCTGTTCTGCTATAACATGTTAGCTGTATTCCTAAGAAACTTTTAGTTATCAAAAGTAAATTATATTTTCAAAATTGAATTACAAAAGCAATTATTTCAATAGGAAAGAATGAGGTGCTAGAGAGCTTTATTCATAGTAAGAGTTATTTTCCTACATGAACTTAAATAATAGGAAGATTCTATAATTAAAAGAGTATAGATATAAAATCTATATATATCTTAGTAAATATACCATTTGATTATCTCTCTTTGCGTGAGAATAACAGCTTTACTTTTTCAGTGCTTTAAGTGCATTCTTACCATTTCCTCCTTTACCCCTATTGGAAAACAAATTGATGGATGCCAGAGTGCTTTTCATTGTTCCCAGGTGTGCTAGATATTAGTAGTTGAGGGGCCTAGGTCCTTACTGTCCTAATGTAACCTGTTCTCTGATTAACAGAGACCGTGAATTGAAAATCAAGCTATGTTGTTCATGCTTAAAGGGGAAATGCCTATATTCAATAAGGTGGTGCCTTTGGAATGTTTAAAATAATTTTTTTAAGAGACTGACTTACTAAGGATTTTAGAGTTTTAATTAAATGTCTGGTGGATTTGCTTTATATAACAGTATTACATCAGTAGTATTTCTGTAATACTACTTCATATAGCCATCAAGAAAGGAGTTAGGTATTAACTAGCTTGTTCATAGAAAAAAAGACAGACTGTTTTCTGTCCTTCTATACTGTCACCACTGACCACACTTCTTGACCCAGATGTGTGGATTTTTTCCCACACTGACCAGTTCTCCAACTCTGGGTGTCCTGTGATTCAATTCAGTTCTCACACTGTCTACCTGGAGTTAGAGTCAGATCCCTCAGATTAAGAGCTCAGTCCCACAAGACTGCCTCCACTTGAGATGCCACTTGCAAGTCTGGGCCTCCAGAACTTCTGACTAACCAGCTATAAATTTCGGGTTCTCACAACCCCCTCCTTGGGTTCAGTCATTTGCTAGAGCAGTTCACAGAACTCAGGAAAATGCTTTGCTTGCATTAACCGGTTTATTATAAAGGGTATGACAAAGGATACAGATGAACAGCTAGATGGAAGAGATGCACAGGGAAAGGGTTGCAGAGCTTCCATGCCCTCTCTGGGCACACTGCCCTCCAGGTATCTGCACATGTTCAGTAATCTAGAAGTTCTCCAAACCCTATAGTTTAGGGATTTTCATGGAGGCTTTGTCATGTAGGCATGATCAGTTATTAACTCAGTCTCCAGCCCCTCGCCCCTTCTCCAAGGATGGAGGGGGGTGGAGCTGAAAGCATCTACTCATGGCTGGGTCTTTCTGGTGACCAGCCCCCATCCAGGAGCCCACCAAGTGTTGCCCCATTAGAACAAAAGACACTCCTATCACCCAGGAAGTTCCAAGGGAATAGGAGGTCCGTGTCAGGAACTGGGGTCAAAGACCAAATGTTAGAACAAAAGATGCACCTAGCACCCATACCACTCAGGAAATTACAAGGGTTTTAGGTGTTCTGTGCTAGGATCCAGGGGCAGAGACCAAATATATATTTTTTATTATGTCACAATATCACAGTGACCAAATAGTTTTCTGGATGGATCAAAGTCTTAAGACCTGAGCGTGTGCCTATAGTCCCAGCTACTCGGGAGGCTGAGGCAGGAGGATCACACAAGCCCAGGAGTTTGATGCTGCAGTGAGCTATGATTGCACCACTGCACTCCAGCCTGGGCAACAGAACAAGACCCATCTCTTTAAAAAAAAAAAAAAAAAAAAAGACCTGTAGTAATAATCTTGAATCAATAGTACTCAGGCAAACCTGTGATTAAGTGGCATGAAGGGGTAAATATTATTGTAAGGGAAATTTAAGTCAGATTTTAATTACTATAAAAGCAAAATAAAACCAGTCACTACTCAGAAAAGGACTTGCGCTAGCTTTCTTAAAAAGAAAATGATGGGGGCTTCAGGACAGGGAGAGATGGTTCGAGCGGAGCTAGGGCACACGTTGGATGGGGCATGTGGAACAGCAGGAAGCTGAATTAAAGGAGGGAGCAGCAAAGTCCAGACCAGAATCACAACTTGTATCATTTCAAAATACTGCATAAAAAGATGCAATTATAAAGTTGAAGGAATGAGTAGATGGAGTTAGAAGATTTCGCATTAGTTAGCCATAATTGAAAATATTGTTCCCTTTGAATGTTAAAAGAATCCCTTGGCCTCAGCTTTCCATAGTTAGGTATATCAGTTTGGTTAACTCTCTTTTACAGTAAACGGTAATTTGTCTGAATTTAAGTGGGATACCTAGACTAGGAGGGTCTTTATTTAAACATCTACAGTCTCCTAACTAGGGAGAAAGTAAAATCTTCATATAATATTAGACTAATCTTAACTCAAATATTATGCTTTTATTTTTAATGGAGCTTGTTTTTTCCCTTCCCCTTAGCTACTGAACATTTTATTTTCATGTAGTCTTTTCGTGGTAAGATTTAAGATCTGCTATAAATTTTTACTTCCTTTTTCTTTTTCTTTTTTTAACTGGAAGGTTATAATCCTTTATATCTGGAAAAAGGCAGCCTGGTTTCTTCCTTAGGCAGGCACATATAATTTAGGTTGTAAATTAAGATTGGAAACTTAATATTGGGACTGGTGCTCTAAAGCTCTGACCTTGGTTTAAGTTTGGTTATCAGCTTTTGGTTAAAAGCATGCTTTGTCTTCTTAAATAACCATTTTGCTTTTTGTGAAAATAGCTTCAAAAGTAGTTGAAAAGTCAGAAAGGAGACTTGTTCTTCCTTCAGAAATCAATTGCATCATGATCTCAGCTGGTGTTAACTGCTTAAGGAAAATTCTTGAGCCTTTTCTTAGTAAATTTAGGGGATACAGAAAATGTGGCACTGCCACATTTCTGTGGTTTGAAGAATTATATTTGCATTCACACTACATTTCTAAGCTATTTTCCAAACCTAGAAATGCTCACTTCCTCTTTGTAGAACATGAACATAATACTTTTTAGTGGTTTTAAATGTATATGTTTTTTGGGTAACCTTCAGAATAATTTTAAGTCATGTCGCCTTATCCTCTATAAGATAGTGGATCAGATCTCCTCTGCACTTCATGGTACAGTTATATTTGTCACCCTCAATACAAGTAAAGATTTTTTGTTTCTTTATTTTTAAGTAATTCCATTTTCATTTTTGTCTTCCCTGGTAGTACTTGAACACTGATGATTATACTAAAGTGTAGATCTCTGGGATCCTCAGGTTGGCCTAGGAGGATAGGAAATCTGTTGTCTTAGTAACATTCTCATCAGTCTGAGGAGAAGAGTTTTAGGAAGGAGCCAACACCTTTACTTGTGGCTTCTGTGCTATAAATTGATTAGCCACAGCTCCAAAACAATATATCATTACCGAACGACTCACTCCTTCCCGAAAACAAAATAGTGGGACCCTTCTTTGTTCTGGCTTTGAACTAAGGTGGGGGAAGCCATTTACACATAGCCAAGAGCAATGAAACCAGAAAATAGAAAGTTTATATTGGAATGCTTTATTGAAGTAGCTTCTGTCTGATTGTACAGGCGGTCTTAGTAGCTTTTTCCTATGCCAAGTGAGAGGTGCTTCTGATTTAGGAAGGACCATTTAGGTGGTCCAAGTGCCGAAACCATGGAGAACAGCTGCACTAAGGCATCATTCCTTCTCAGGGTCACAGAATGAAATCATCCCTGACTTAGTGTTCTTTCAAGTTGTGGTCTTCAGTCTTAGTTTTGTCCTTTCCAAAAATGGGGTCCATGTGAGTTTTCTTCCATTTGCTTTTAAAGAATTGTACTCTTTAAAAATCTTAATAGTTTCTTGTTTTGCCATTTAACATGAAGAAGCTTGATAATTTGTTTCAATTAGTTTTCCATGACTAATTATTTCTTCAGTATAACAAGTCCTTTGGTAGTCAAATTAATGATTAGGTTTTGGTCACATTTTTGTGCTTTTTGTACTTTGGTTGTTAATAAAAATAGCAGATCTTATATAAGTGCAGCAAGCACTGTTAACTATTTTACATATAGAATTAATTGAACTCATTTGTTAAAATGTGAAATGTTATACTGATTAAATTTTGAACCAATAATTTCTAATGTCAACCAGGTAATGAAGTCATTTTTACCCATCCCTTCAGTCCCTTCATCCCCTCAATTATATGTACCTAAACATGTTTACCTGCCTTTAAAACTGAACTATGTCTCTCCTGTTTTAGTTTGACTTTATAATTTATAAAAATCCTTTCCCCCTTTATTTGTATAATTTAAGATCCTGTGTCTCAGCTCATCAGCCTTTACAGTTTGATCTGTTGAAGAATTTATGTACTCCCAAGTATTTGACAGCTTTCTAATGATTTACTATTAAAATTCCAAAAGTAATGGGTAAGAAAAGCAAGGAATTTGGTCAAATCTTAATTATATAAATGTCAAGGTATCCATAATCGAATTTTTGTTTGTTTCTTTGTTTAAATCATCTCTTAGGCTCAGTAGAAAAGAAGCAACAGAGAAGATCAATTAGGACTCGTTCTGAATCAGAGAAATCCACTGAGGTTGTGCCAAAGAAGAAGATCAAAAAGGAGCAGGTTGGCTTCCTACATGTAGAGAGTTAAAACATTGTATTTGTAAATGTTGTGGCTTATATTGGTTTCTTAGAAGAAAGAGAAACTTTCCCCCACACTGGGTTTCCTTTCTGGACTATCTTACACTTCTGTCCTGGAGGGTTGCAGTGCCCAGTTCTGATAGAACCATCCCTGTGATTCTGCTTCAAGCGTTTTCACAGAAAACAGTCAGGCTTCAGGAAGCAGGAAGCCAGTGGTGCAAGACTCTTAAAAAATCCTTCACATTTATTTTGAAATTTCTGTTATGAGCAAAATGATTTAATGTTTTTATGATTTTTATTTGGAACCATTATTGAGTTCCTTTTTTTTTTAATTTTGATTTTTGGTTTAAGCTGCTGGTATGTATTGTTTTTATTTTTTAAACCAAATTAATTTAATTTATATTCTTATATTTAAGAAGCAGATAATCATAGATGATCTGGTTTTTCTGTTAATATCACAGATTTTTTGGAATGTTATTTTCCCAGTGGAATGGCACTCGCATGGTATCAGGTTGTCAGATAAACAATATTTAAGTAAAAAAGGTAGGGAGTGCGTTTTGAGGGAAGCATATTAATCTAGTGTAATCATTGTAGTAGTATACGTGTTAAATTACCTTTTCGAAGAAATTTTTAGAAACCATTGTCCTTTAAATTAAACTTACAATCAGATTCTTAATTATTTTAAAGTGAAAGAATATCCATTTTTGCAGCATAGATACCTGCTATTAAAACAAGTTCTGAATAGAATTAGTTCCAGTAAGTTTTATATTTTTAAAACCATTTAATATGGAAGAATGTGGCCTTTTCTATTTAAAATATTTCCTTTATAATTTTAAACTTCCAAATTTAAAATCTAACTTTGTGGGTGCTCTATGGTATTGCCAAGCATGTAAGACAATTTTTCCAGAATATTTAATGAAAATTTAGGTAATACGCTAATTTGTCATTCATTAATCATAATTAACTTTCATACTTAGGAAATTATATTCCAAAAAATCTTTCTAAGCTCTTGCAAATCTACAGTATTCATTACCAAAATGAAGTTGTGATTTTTGCCAGCTGGTTCCCAAATTCAATCTGTGACCAGTCAGTTTAAAATTCATAAGCAGAATGAGTACAAAAATGGGTCAAATTGTTAATGCCACTGTGTTATAGCTAGTAGTGGAACAATACCAGTGATTGTTTAGAAGATTTTATATTTGTATTACTAATTGTATCTTATAAAAGCGTTTCTGTTGTATGTTTTTTTTTACCTGTTGTAAAAAAAATAAAAAATTTTTTTAAAAAGCTTAGAACAATCCTTAAATATTTCCAAAATGTGTTTCAACATGCATATTTCACCACATCTTAAAAAAACATGAAATTCAATTCATAGCTTAAACAGGAACTCCTCCAAACAGCATCCTTTCTCTAATTCCAATGGTTCAATCCGCAAATTACCAGGTGTTTTAAATATACATTGGCAGAATAACTTCTGATCTCACTCTCCTAATGTAGGATCAAGACACTGTTCATAAGACACTCAAGAAAGTGCTTTTGCAATATCACAAACTTATTTTCTTAAGTTTGTACTAGCAGCAAAAGTATTGAGCTTGCAGCTGTATGGAGCCCTGTAGCACTCTCTACAGAGAGGGTCCTGATTCCCAGCAACTTAGCTGTGAGTGCAGGCGCGGAAGGGTCTTAAAGTGGCGTGAGTTACATTAACCTGAGTATCATAGTAAGTAAAAATTTATCCTAACGTCTTTGGGGCGGGAGGGGTTTATAGCAACATTGGGACTGGTTGCAGAAACAACCCCTCTCCTGCCTCCCAGACACTGAGGAAAGTATTCTTGTTCTCTTCATATACCAAGGGAATGGTGGGAAAAGTCTTTGCTAGAGAGCATGTGGCTGTGTGTTGTCACTTGGTATTCAGCACAGGCAGCTAGGATTTACACCCTCCCTGACCTTGAGACAGAGAACTTTACCCAGAAGATGGGACTGAGTTTAGATTTCAGATACATTAATCACTCATCATTACTTAGATTTATGAAAGTATTTTTTTTCTCTGTTAATAATTAAAAGTGAAAAAAATTCCTTGTTAATTCTGTATTTTTCTGTCCAAACAGGTTGAAACAGTTCCTCAGGCTACAATGAAGACTGGATTACAGAAAGGTGAGTTAATATTATAATGTTGCCTTGCATTTCCTTGATTAAAACCAATTTTTAAGAATTACTTATTTGTACTTCATGTATTTTTGTCTGTCTCTGTAAATCATTGTTGTTGCTCTTCAGTGTGAAATTGCAGTATTCCCTGGTGTTTGTGTGTGTGCGTGTGACTTTTAGAGTTGATCTTACTCTGTACCTCCACGTGAAAAGTCTCACTTGTTTTGGTAAATTGGAGAACACCATGTAGACTTGATACTGTTTCCAACTTTTCTCCATAAGATTCTGGGGTTTCACTGGCTTATAAACTAGGGATGTGACGAATCCACTTTTTTAGGTATTCGACTGAATACCGAATAGTAGCTATTAATGTTTGTCAAACATGGACTATGACAAATCAGACAAGACAACCTGATTGAAAAAAATCTTGCCACATTTATTTTTACAGTGCTGTAAAATCTTTTTGTAAATTAAAAGGATTCATAGCATATTTATGGCCACTATTAGATGACCTTATGTGAATCTATTTGAGCTATGCACAAAGTTTAAGAAACCTTAAACTTATATCTGTATTTTCTGTGTGCAATTTGACTACAGTGCAAACTCCATAGCATGATTCGTGCGTTTTTGGTGAGATCAAACTGTATTTATACCCGTAGTTTACTCTGGGCAAATTGCATTATTTAAAAAAAAATAAAACACCAGCCTCTCTGCATTCTCGGGGAGAAGTCTGCAGCGATGGTCTCCGTGGAGATCCTCAGCAGAACTGAACAGCCTCTCGGAGGGAACACTGCTTGGCGGAGCTCCAAGAAAAGGCATCGCGATCGCTGCGAGATTAGGAGGCCTGATTGCGTTGTGTTTCCACCATTCCACAGGGTCGGCGGACCGGGGAGTGCAGGGCTCTGTCAGATTCAGTGACAGCTCCGTCTCCGCAGCGATTGAGGAAACTGTGGACTGAGATTCCTGTACAATTTCATCCCAGAAACTCCAGACTTGTAGTCTCCATGCAAGATTTCTTTGTCGGCGGCTTGATAAACAGTTTCTTTGTTTTTAATTTTGATTTTGCCAGTCATCATTATTGGCATTTTCCTGCCTGGTTACTTCTTCAAGACTTTGAACAATTGCTTTAACATTCAAATGATTTTTTTTTTTTTTTTTGGTCTGAGCTGGATGGGTACAGCTTTTAAATCATGGGTCCAGCCTAAAAACCACCGTTTAACTTACACTGATCAATTTCAACATGGACTGTTTTTGGTTTTTTGTTTTTAAATAAAGAATCATTAATGCACATCTGCAGGGTTTTGCCAAACAGCCCAACTGTATACATTACAATCATTAAAAGCTCTTTTTTTTTAATATTAGTGCCGTTGTCATGGAGAACAGCATGACAGCTGTCTTTGGCAGTCTGTCATTTTTCTAGCATTTTCAGAAACTCATCGGAAATGGCGGTACCTGTGTTTCCCTTCGAAAGCCTCTCAGTACAGCACTCCTGTTCCTCTGTTAAACTCCTTGTTAATCCAGTGATCTTTTAGGCCAAGGAAATATTTTGTGGTGGTGTTCTGGGTCCATACACCAGCAATGAAGGAGATAGATTTGTGTACTTGTGTTTTTAAATCAGCATTAACATGGGCAGGCACCCTCATTTATAGATGTCAGGAAACATTCAGTGAAAAACTTGTAGAATGGGATGTTGATAACGAGGTTCCAGTAATCTGAGCAGTCTAACGAGGCCCACATCCTCCACCACAGAACGTGGCTGTGTACCAAGTGCTGCTCTCACTCAGCCTGTTGCGGATCTTCCTGGCCTCAGGAGACTTGTTTCTCCATGGTCTCTTCTGGACTGCACACTTCCACCATAGCTTGCTGGGCTGATCTAGATGTCTGTTTGTTATATGGAAATTTTGGGGGAAAAAATCCAAAACACAAACTGTGGGTTGAAATATTAACCGTCTCCTTGGTTCCTTGGTATTCACCGTGCCTGATCTGCACATTTCATCGTGGCTGTTTCTGTATAGCCTATACTGCATTAGCCCAAGAGATTGTTGCTTTGTAACTTTTTGCACTATTGTTTTGGCTGGATTTGTATTACACACAGTTTTAAAAAAAAAAATTCCACACTACTCTCTGCCTTTTTTTTCCATATTTGTTCCTTCCCGCACAAATTCCACATAGAGGCCTCCCATCCAGCTCTTCGTGATCTGGCTGCACTTGAACACTGATTGTCCATTTACAACCCTCGCGGTGTGCCTCCTAAATGGCATGACATATGTAGCTGTGCTGCAGCACTTGTTAATGGTCACAATAAATGCCACTTCACCAAGGAAGTCTCAGATGAACAATTATGAACATCCAAAATTTATTTGGGGGGCAATAATCAACTGAATTGCAAAATTCAGGGGAAAATGGCACTATCCGTGTACGAATCGAATACAAATCAAAGATTTGTCACATCCCTAATAAAAACAAGATGGAGATGTCTCTGCGACCATATTTGTAAGCTACACAGTGTGTTGGGTTTTATGTCTTCCCCCTCCAAATTGAATGGTTCTTTGAGTTGCTCCAAATCAATCAGCTATCCTGCAGTTTTGATAGAATTGGTTTTTAGGTTGGAACTTGGGCTCTGTTGACTGAAAATAGCTTTAGAGCAGGAGAACTGAATTAAATGTTTTGATTGAGCGGTTGTAAATTAAATCACTCACTACCAGGAAGGTCAGAAGCTTATGAAGTTTTGACTCATGACTTCAGTGTTACAAAGAGAGCTGTGCTTTTTTCACACTAAAGATGAGTTTGGGGAAAGAAAATATTCTCCCACAAAAAAAATTAAAACAACTTTAAGCACTATTTTAGGATTAATTTCAGTGTGTTGTATTAAGGTGCCAGCGAGATTTCAGATTCCTGTAAACCTCTAAAGAAAAGGAGTCGCGCCTCAACTGATGTAGAAATGACTAGTTCAGCATACAGAGACACATCTGACTCCGATTCTAGAGGACTGAGTGATCTGCAGGTAAATATGTTCAGAGGTCTGCATACAGTGCTTTTTTTGCTTTGCAAGACCAAAGTAGCATAATGCTTTTGACTGATTTATTTGGGAAAATCAGGGAAAATTTTTAAATATCCCCAGGATACCAAAATCACTTAGGTTATTTTGTGACTTATGAGTGCCTTAATTTTGTTGCTTTCTTATATAACAGAACTATACTTTGTTTTTAATTTTAACTACAGTTTCTCCCCAAACAGCAGAGAGATGTTATCCATGGTTTTTAGAAAGAAAGAGAGGAAAAATGAAGTTGTGTCAAGATTTATTTGAGCAAGTCTTACTAGGATTTTCGTAGCATCTAATATTGAGGGAATTTTTATTTTGTTTTTCTTAAAAATGTGCTATGTTTTCCGTGTAGGTAGGCTTTGGAAAGCAAGTAGATAGCCCTTCAGCTACTGCAGATGCAGATGTTTCTGATGTGCAGTCTGTGGATTCAAGTTTGTCAAGAAGAGGCATTGGCATGAGTAAGAAGGACACTGTATGTCAGGTAGGCAGGTGACAGTCGATCCTATGGCTTGAAACAATTGCTATCATATTCTGCCAATAACAGACTTACCTCCTGTTAAAGAGGGTAATATGTTTCTAAATTATGATATGACTTCAAAGCTACCGATCTAAAAGCTCTTTCTGGCTCTTTTCTTACATACAAGCCCAGTCTTCATTGTGATAAACTATTATTAATTGGAAGTAAATGGCACATGACTAATTTCAAAAATTTTCTTAAATTTGAGTTCATATTAACTTTTTAAATGTATTTCTACCCTTTTTGAAAAATACTGTTTTGCCTTGTGAAGGAACATTAAAGTATACAGATCTCAAAGAAGGAATCATAAAAGATCAAGTATGACTTTTAAACTTTTTACCATATTGGGTCTGGAAATACTGTAATTGTCTAGTTCAGTGGTTCTCACAGCAAAGACCAAGGACCAGGAGCAGCAGCATCTTTAGGATATTGTTAGAAATGCAAATTCTTGGGCCCTACCTCAGACCTACTGAATCAGAACCTTTGGGTGAGGGACCCAGTAATCTGTTTTAAACAAGCCCTCCGTGTGATGCTGATGTATGTTAAAGTTTGAGAACCATTGCTTTTTGCCATATTACAGATCTGTGAAAGCTCCGGTGACTCTCTGATTCCTTGTGAGGGAGAGTGTTGCAAACACTTTCACCTGGAGTGCCTGGGACTGACGTCACTCCCTGATGGGAAGTTCATCTGTGTGGAATGTAAAACCGGTAAGCCAGCGTACTCTGATAGATATGGAAAGGTGAATAGGGAGGAAGAGAAGTGTGCAGTGGCAACACTTCCCACGCATCAGATTCTTACCACTCTTATCTGGTCCTTCCCCTCCCCTCCCATAGGGTTTTCACCAAATTCATTGATACCATTCAGTGATTAGGCTTCCCAAGATGAAAAGAGTAGTCAAATTTCCTTCCTACCTTAAAATCTATCAAATTATTGAGATGAATTTGTTTTATCTAAAGAGTTATACAAAGTATGTGCATTGAGTTATTTTTCAGATGGGTTTGAGATTTTTTGTGCTCAATAAATTGGTTTAAAGTCCTTAATAGACTAGAGCAAGTGTCAATCAAAACTACACATGGTGATTATATTTTTTAGTGGAAACATGGAGCTTCTGGAAAATTTTTTTGAAACTTGAGATTCACCATTTATTTCTTAGCCCACTGTCTTAGACTACCAGCTATCAAAATAATTTATGGAAAAATAAATGCTCTAGTTGCTTCTCTATGTAGCCATGATTCTGGTTAAAGTCATGGAAAGCAGGAAGTAGTTGTTTATAACAGCATGGCAAGTGAAAAATCAATTGGAGATGGCATGGTAGTGCTTCTAGGAACCACGTTTGTGTGTTTTCTGGTTTGGTTTTGCTTTGTTTTAGCACTGAAGAGCTAAGTTGATTGGATATCAAGTGCATATAATATGCTGATCTCACCCTTGACTCTTTATTTTTCTCCTTTTTTCCCCCTTTATTTTGATTCTCACAGATATTTATTTTATCCTTTTTTTTATTTGATTGTATGCCTCCTAAAATCCTTTAGATAAAAAGCTGGTAATTTTTTTTTTACTGAACACTGACTTACTAAATACCAGGTGCTGTTAATACTAAGCATTTTATCCTAGTATCTCATTTGGTCCTCATAACATTATGAGATATAGGTATTATTATTATTTCCATTTTTCAGAAGGGGAAACTGAGGACTAGAGAGTTTAGTACCCTGACCAAAGTCACAAAGATAGCATACGACAAAACTGGAGTTTAAACCCAGGCATCTCAACACCAGAGTCCTTGCACTTTACCATTGCCTTCTACCCCCTTGGCTAAGTAGGATGGGCATCATATGTCACAAATCATATATCCCAACACACACACTCAGTCACATACACACACAAATTAAGCCGTGGAAGCTGTTTAGAACATATAACTTAGGTTTTTCCTATGTAAAATATTTCACTCATCACATTTAGATTCTGCAGTCAGACTTTTGAATGGTTTGCCAACTGGCAGTCTCAGGGTGATTAATAGCACATTGTTTTATTCGGCCTTCAGAATGTGTTTTCATTTTTGAACATGGATCAGGCATATACTTCTGGCTCCCCACATTCCCCACCATTTCTTTTTATAAAACTCTGTCACTCCAGTCACTTAGGTAACCTGCCTGGCTCCTTTAAGCCTTCAAGTATGTAATCCCAGATTTAAGCTATTGATAGGAAGGACCATGTATCTCAGTATTAAAATTACTTTTAGGGCTTCTCTTTTAACTCTGGAATCCAGTAGAATTCTGCCAACAAAGATTAGATATAATCAGTTTGGTATATATCTATTAGGAAATTTAAGAGGGAAATTTGCTTTAAAAACAATTAAGTAGAACAAAGTTGGAGGCCTCATACTTCTGATTTCGAAGTTTACTACAAAGCTACAGTAGTCCAAACAGTGTGATAATGGCATAAAGACAGACATATAGACTGATGGAATAGACTAGAGAGCCCAGAAATAAGCATTTGCATATATGGTCAAATGATTTTTGACAAGGGTGCCAAGACCATTCAGTGGGGAAAGGACAGTCTTTTCAACAAGTGATGTGGAAAAATTGGATATATGCATGTAAAAGAATGAAGTTGGACCCCTACCTAACACCATAAACAGAAATCAACTCAAAATGGACCTAAGAGCTAAAACTATAAACCACTTAGAAGAAAACGTAGGGGAAAAAGCTCATGACATTGGATTTGGCAGTGATTTCATAGATATGACACCAAAGGCACAGGCAACAAAAGGAAAAATAGACAAATGGACTTAATCAAAATTAAAAACTTTTGTACACCAGGACACTATCAAAAGAGTGGAAAGGCAACTCACAGAATGGAAGAAGATACATGCAAATCATTTCTGATAAGGGATTAATACCCAGAATATATAGAGGGCTCCTTCAACTCAACAACAAAAACGCAAACAACCCGGTTCAAAATTGGGCAAAGAACTTGAGCAGGTATTTCTCCAAAAAAGATATTTAGGTGGCCAGTAATCACATGAAAGTATGCTCAACACAATTAGTAATCAGGGAAATGCAAGTCAAAAGCACAATGATGCCACCGAACACCCATTAGGATGGCTAGTATTAAAAAAACAGAAAACAATGTGTTGGCCAAGATATGGAGAAATTGGAACCCTTGGGCATTGTGGTGGGAATGTAAAATGGTATAGTGGCTGTTGAAAACAATATGGCAGTTTCTCAAAAAATTAAACATAGAGTTACCATATGTTCAAGCAATTCCACTCTAGGTATATACCCAAAAGAAATGAAAGCAAGAACTCCAACAGATATTTGTACACTCATGTTCATAGCAGCATTATTCACAATAATCAGAAGGTAGAAACAACCCAAATGTCTGTTGATGGATGAATGGATAAACAAAATGTAATATGCACATACAATGGAATATTATTCAGCCATAAAAAGAAATGAAATTCTGATAACATGCTACAAAGTGGATGTACCTTGAAGATATTTTGTTGAGTGAAATAAGCCAGACAGAAAAGGACAAATATTATGTGATTCCATTTATATAAGGTACCTAGAGTAGTCAAATTCTTAGAGACAGAAAGTAGAATGGTGGTTACCAGGGTTGTGGGGGAGGGAGAAATGGGGAATTGTTTAATGGGTGCAGAGTTTCAGTATGGGGTGATGAAAAAGTTCTAGAGACAGTGGTAATGGTTGCACAACAATGTGAATGTACTAAGTGCCACTTAACTACACTTAAAAGTGGTTAAAATGTTAAACTTTATGTTATATATATATTTACCACAATTATAAAAAACAATTAAGTGCTTTTGATTTACTTTTGACATGAAAATTAGATTAGTACCAATTTGGTACAATCCTAACATTAGAAGTGAGAACTCAGATTCTTCAAACCATTGTTTATGGTCATTTAGGCAGTTTTCCTTTGTTTATCAAAAGATAAACACTTCACATGTAAAAGTATTATAGGATACATCCCTAATAAGTTCTTCTACTACCACTTTCTATTGTTCAAAACAAATGTGATTTCTGGAAAGAAAGCATTTTCACTTGCATTTTGAATAAAATGTGTAACAGAAAGAGACTGCAGAAAGAGAAAGAGTTCTGTGCCAGACAGTTTTGCTTATCACTTACTTATTCCTCCTTATGATCTCACTCAGCCTCCCCGCTACAGGCGCGCCACCAGCCCAGCTAATTTTTCTGTTTCTTGTAGAGATCGGGTCTCCTCTTGCTCAGGCTGGCCTCAAGCAATCCTGGCCTCAAGCAATCCTTCGGCCTTGGCCTCCCAGAGTGCTAGGATTACAGACGTGAGCCACCACACCAAGCCTACACTGACTTATTCTTAATGGAGACCAGTTCCTAGTGAGAAAGGAGGGTATTGGAAGCATTCACATGCTAGAGCTTTAGTCATAAAGAGGTTTGATAGTTGAAATGTTTATTAGCATGGCAGTTGCATTAGTTTTAACAATTTTCTTTTATATTAGACTTATTTTGATCATTATGTAAATGAAGGCCTATTTTATTTTTACATAGAGCAGTTTATGCATTAGGCAAAGCTTTAAAGCCAAACCTCTTACCTTTAAAGCATATTTTTTTATTTTTAAAATTTCTAAAAGTTATTTTAAAAAATGCTATTACTTTTATATCATGATAAAATGTTCTTTGAAATTACATACATGCAACAGGACAAAAAACTCCTGCTGTACTCTATGTCTGCAACAAAGGCAATTAAAAAAATGTGAACATCATAGTTGTAAGGACTCATTTTAAAGAATTTTTATAATTCAGCCAATTTGTAAAGGTTAGATACTTCCAGAATCAAAGAACAATACTGCAATTCAACTAACTTTCTGGAAAAACAAACAAACAAAACAAAACTATTCCTTGTATTTTTTTCTACAGATTTTTTTATGGACATTATAAGAAAAATGGGCAAAAGACTTGTACATGTCCTGAAAGATGATATCCAAATGGCCAATAAACATTTGGCAATTTTCGGTTCTTTGATTACAACTAAACATTTCTTTCGGTACCCTTTATTGACTCTTGTGAATTATCTGTTCATGTCTCTTGTCCACTTTTTTTGTTTTGGGCTGTTAAAGGTGTTCTTATCAAATGATAAGATTTTAAATTTATTTCTAATTACACAAGTAATACATAACACATTGTTATGAAAATATTACAATTACAGTTCTAGCTGATGTCTCCCTTGGTCATCATTCTTAATCCTAGGCCCCTATTTAGTTCAGCCCTCATCAGAGATAATCATTGTTACCAATTTGATGTGTAGCCCTGTAAACCTTTGTGTGTGTGTTTGTGTGTTGTAATAAAACTGTATCATACCATTGTTCTACAGGAGCCCCTTTCTTTTCTTTTTTTTTTTTATGGAATATTGAGTATTGATAGAGCTCTTTTTATGTCAATACAGATACATTCTATTTAATTGCTGCATAGTGTTCCATACTATGTGTGTATCACAGTTTAGTTAACTCTTCTCCTAAGGACATTTGAGTTGCTTTCATTTGCTTGAAATTACAAATAGTGCTTCAATCAGCATCCTTTTATGTGTACTCTAAGTCATCCCTAATGTAGTTATTGAGAAGTAGAATTTCTAGGCCACAGGAAGTGAATGTACTTTTATTTTAATGGATATTGCCTAGTTTCCTTCTAAGGTAGTTCCTTCCAACTTAAACTCATACCAGCAGTATGTAAGAGTATCTGTTTCCCTACACCCTTATCAATAATTGGTATTATCAAACTCTTTAAGTTTTCTCCTATTTCATAACTGGTTTCAGTTAGCATTTATCTGATTACTAGTGAAGTTGAGGATTTTTTCATGTTTTTTGGCTATTTGTCTTTCTGCTCTCTGTAAATTGGCTGTTTATACCTTCTATCCACTTTTACATTAGGCTTCTTTGGTTTTTTCTGTATTGATATATAGTTCTTTATAAGCCTTATTCAGTTATCTTTGTTTAATATGTTGTATGCATTTTCTCCATATGTGAACTCTTTATATAACCAAACATAATCCTTTGTCTTTTTTGTTGCATATTTTTCCACATCTGTATGTCTTCTACTTGTTTCTTCTTTTTTCTATTCAATTTCTATCATAATTGGCATTTTTTTTTCCTTAAATGTTTGACACATTTACCAGTGGTGCCATTTGGGCCTAAAATTTTCTTTGTTGGAAAGTTTCCAATTATACTTTCAATTTCTTTTAGTAGTTTATAGAACTATTCATATTTTCGACTTATTTTTGTGCCAGCGTTGGTGAGTTGTTTCTCTAGGAATCTGTTCATTCAAATTTTCAAATTTATTTGCAAAAATGTAGTAATATACTTTTACTATCTTTTAAATGTTTGTAGGATTTTTAGTGATGTCCTATTTTTCATTTTTTATATCATTGATATTGGTTGGTTCTTTCTCTCCTTTTTTTATTAGTTACTCTTACGCGGGTATCAGTTTTATTATTCTTTTTCAAAGAACTAGGTTTTACTAATCCTCCCTCATGAATATTGATTTCACTTCATTCTTGAAAAATATTTTCACTGGGTATAGAATTCTGGCTGGGTAATTGTTTTCTTTCCGTTCTTTGAAGATAGCATTCCATTGTTCTTTGGCTTCCATTTTCCTCTTTCAGTCAGTTCCGTTTGAAAGTTATTGTCTTTTCTGTGGATGATTTGAATATTTTCCTGTCCTTGATTTTCTACAATTTGAATAAGATATGTCTAGCTGCAATTTTCTGCCTTTTTTATTAGGATTATGAGTTGGGTCTATTTTGCATATAGAAATTGTAAGTGATTACCTAATGGAATCTGTTTTTCCTTTGGTAATTCCTTTTATTTATTCTATATGGGGAAGACCTTGCCACTCTCTGTTCCCAAATGTTGAAAAATTCTGTTCTGGGTTTTCTGTGGAATCAATTTTGGAGATCTAAATCATTTTTAGTGTTGTATCTCCAAATTGATAATCAATTATTCTAGCAAAATTTATAAGATAACCTTTTACTGTAGCCATTTATTTTAAATGCTTTTTTGTGTGTGTGTTAAATTCTTATATATATTAGTAGAGACTCTTTCAGGAGCAGCTGTTTGATGTCAGTAGCTGCTTCTATTTAAAAGGAATGTGCTTTAATCAGATTTTATTTAATCTGTGTTCCTTGCCAATTTTCCAGGGCAGCACCCATGTTTTTCATGTAAGGTATCTGGTAAAGATGTGAAGCGTTGTTCTGTTGGTGCTTGTGGGAAATTTTATCATGAAGCCTGTGTCCGCAAATTCCCCACTGCCATCTTTGAATCAAAAGGATTCCGCTGTCCACAGCACTGCTGCTCTGCCTGCTCTATGGAGAAAGATATCCACAAAGCAAGTAAAGGTAAAACAGCTAAAGAAGGGGACAAAGGTTTTAGTTTTTTTTTTTTAAGTGCAGTGGCAAATAATATTTTAAGCACAATATAAACAACATTCTCCCTCTGTTCATCTCTAGTTTAGCAGTTCAGCCACAATAAATAGCATGTCAAGTAGGGATTAAGTTCTAATTCAGACCATAAGAAGAAAATGTTCAAAATTACCCTTGAAAATTCCTTAGGCCATATTGGATAATACCATCTCTCCAGCATTGGAACAGACAATTTTTTCTTCTAACGATCTCTAAATGAGTATTAGGCTTGCATTTAGAGGCCATATAGCATAGGAATGACAGAGCCAAACCAGTGAATAAAAAATGTTTTTATCTTACTATAACTAGCATCACATGGCAACCCAGAAAAGCCCAATACAGAAATCTCATTTCATATCCAACTGATGTGTTGTCATACAAATTCCTTTTTAACTTGTCTCTAAACAGGCCGCATGATGAGATGTTTGCGATGTCCAGTTGCCTATCACTCTGGGGATGCTTGCATTGCAGCTGGAAGCATATTTGTGTCCTCCTACATTCTCATCTGCAGTAATCATTCCAAACGGAGCAGTAATTCTTCTTCTGCTGTAAATGTAGGCTTTTGTTTCGTTTGTGCCAGAGGTAAGTGTCAATCTTTTCTTTTTATTTCTTTTTGAGGTCATTGGCATTTTTCCCCATTAAAATAGAGTCTCAGCATTGGGAAAGAACTCAGGACATCTAGTACAATCTCCCACCCAGTGCAGAATTCCATTTTATTATATCCCTGAGACAGAGGAACATTTCCAGTAACTAGTGCCTTTTATAATGTTAGAAGTTCAAATTGTTAGAATATTAATTCTTCCATAAGTTAAGCTAAAACCTGCATCTCTAAAAATAACTTAGAATTGTAGTTAAATTCTTAGTTTTTCTATTCAGAGCATCAGAAGATTAATCTATTCCCTTCTGCAAACAATTCTTCTGTTGGAAGTAGATTCTTCCACGTCATATTCTTTAATCCAGAACTTTCAACTGATTGAGACTTCACTTGGAAGGCAAGACTAGCACAGTTATTTTTCAATTGTTTATGCCATATTTTATCATAACGTTTTGGTCTGGCATTGAGGAAGGCCTGATGGGACGCAGCCAAGCAACATATGTGGTGGTATTAGTAACAGGCAACAAGGCAGGCTTTCTCACTTGCCAGCTGTTGATATTTAAGTATGTCAAGAGATTGATCAACTAAAAACAATATTATGTCCCTGAGGGGTCAGTGAACTGGAGTTTGTGATAAATATAAAATGGAACTTCTATAGTTGAATATGACACAGAATATCCAGCTTTATTTCAGCTGTATTATAATAAAACTTTGTTTTGGTACTTAGGAAGCATTATAGAAACCAACTAATATCCCCCAATACTGTTTTTGTTTTGTTTTGTTTTGAATATAAGGGCTAAGTTTTCTGAACTTCCCTCAGTGTGAAATATTCGAAAGGACTTGAAGGCCCATCAGGCCTGTTAGATTATATTTAAACTATACTGAAGAAAGTGTTTTTTGTTTGTTTGTTAGTTTTTGCTTTAGGGAGACAGTTCTTTTAATTTGGTGAAAGAAGTATAAAAATATTTTTAAATAGAGTTTAGGAAGTATGATAGATCTGAAGTTGTTTTGCTTTTGTATGATTTTTAGAAAGCAACTTAGAGGAGGTACACAGTAAAAGATTAAGTAACTGGTAGTCCTTTGTGGAGTAGCCAGCTGGGTCCATAGTACACACTGCTTTCTGTTTGCCTGAGTTTTATAAGCACACATGGTTTTCTGCCATTAGAGCAGGAAGCATTGCGTCTTTCTTTACTAGAGCAATTACAACTGTATCCTGCTCTGAAACCTGGCTGGTACATGGAGGAGTAGGTCTAAAATGTTTCCTGCCACACTGTAACAGGTGACAGAAAGGATTCAAACAGGCACATAGTAAGAAGGCATCCCTAGTGACTTCTCCATCTCCCCATCCCTCAGGCAGTAATGATAGGAGGGAATTACTGAATTGTCAATTGAATGCTTAGCTTTAGAGACTTTTAAACAGATTAGTGGAAGTGATAACAAAGTCTCTTAGTGCTTTGCAAACTTTATTCTACCATTCCTAGGCACTTGCATTTACTGTCAGTATATAAGCATTCATAATTTAGCCAACATTTTAAACATCAAGTTTATAATTATGTTGGCTTTGAAGTACATTTTGAATCATTATATTAACAGATATATTATTTTGCTTTATTTCATTCAATAATTGGGAGACCTTTAATATAGGCATTTTCAATTTAGGAAAGGTAGAAAATGGTCCACTTATAGAAACTCTAGCCATTCTGTTAAGTTTAACTTCTATGACTTGATTAAAAGCTTGAGGATAATATAAATGGAGGGAAAACCCATGTTTAACAGCAGAATTTATATTTACATCTTATCAATTTGTCAATTATTCTGGAAGATTTACTGTATTTAAATGCCTATTTAAGCAAGATTATTTAATTCCCAGATATTTTAACTGTAAAACTTTGTACAGTAAACAGAAACCTTCATTTTCCTTTACAGCATTTGACAAAGAATAATTCTAAAAAGATCAGATGTTGGGATTTGAGAAGGCTTAAATCAAAAGTCTTTTAGAAGTAAATAATGCATGTTATTTTATAAGTATTTATAGAGGTCACCTTTTTGTAAGAGACCTAACTGTAATAAATCCACACACAGAAAGGGACATTGTAATCATTTACATTTTGGTATTAGAAAACATAGCTTGTTTTGCTTGTTTCTTGCCTCATACAGAAATTTTCCCTCCACTTAGGTTTTTCTCTTAGTTCTTGGTTATTGGGTGTTCACATCATTAAGCTAATTCTTAAGGACTGAAATGTCTAAAAACATTTTCAGAAATGTTTCAAGGTTTAGAGGAGCATTGCATCTCCTCCACCCCCAGCAAACTCATGGTGCTATAGGAAATGTTCAGATATTTTTCAGTGTATTATATATTCTTTAACATTTCCTTTCATGTAGGGGGTTGGTTGTGTAAAATAAGTTACTGAATATTCTGTGATTTTCTTTGTAATGGTAATTTAAAATGGATAAAGTAGGCTAGAGTTTCTTTTCATTTTCATGCAATTTATTTTGCATATGTAAATCAAACTCTGTTAAACACTGTCTGAATGAATTACCACAATAGTCCTAAGAAGTTATTTCCCCTATTTTATATAGATGAGACACTGAAGCCCAGATTAAATAATCTGTCCAAGGTCACACAAGTATTACGTGGAGGGACCAACATTTGTACCTGATCTTTTTTTATTTCAAAGCCCATATTTTTCTACACTACACTGCCTCCCTCTATTAAATGTATTAAATTCATTTCAACAGTATAGAACTTTTTTAAAGATTCTTATGTTATTAGCAATTTCAAGTTCCGTGGTGTCATCTGGGTAAGAGAGAGTTCTGAATTCTTCTCAGTGTAGAATAACGTCAAATGAAAATAACATCCACAGAAAATAAGTAAATGGTAACTTCCCTCCCCTCAAAATGATCTCTAAATGAAACTGCTATCATGATTTGTTAAATCCTAGATTGTTATATATTATATGACCAGCAACCAAGATAGAGAAATTTCTCCTGGTCTCACAGTTCCCTAGGTTTAGAAGAGGCTTATAGCTCCATCATGAACTTAACTGGGGGAAGAGGGGAAGGGAAAGAGAAGAGAGAGTATCACAGGTAGGTTAGAGCAGATCTTGTGTTTTTCTTTAAATAGGATAGCTAATATTGGTAGATCAAAAGGACTGTTTTTATAAACCCTTAAGTTGGTAATCACTTTATATCATGGCAGGAAAAAAATTAAAATGGTTTGCATTGCCTCAGCAAAGTTCAGAAAACTATGGCTCCTTTAAAATCATGTACTATATTGATAGAGAAAAGTTTCCTTATCTAGCAGAGGAAGGTAGCATTTGTTTGAGTGCATCTCAAGTTATGAATGGATAAAAGGAGAGACTCAATTCCACCTTTAAATGCTACTTGATATATTGAAGGTAGATCACGGTCTACTGTGTTATGTAAATGATTCTTATTTCTAACTAATTGACATGTCATTTTGTTCTTAGGGTTGTCATCATAGCACTTCTAAATATTAAGGAATATAGCTTTATTTTCCTTAGGGCGTTTTCAGTATGATGGCAAATACCATTTACATCTCCAAATTATTTGGAGTTTTCTTTTGCAATATATAGGTTTCTATATAGGGATAAGGCATTGAGTAGCTCAAACTTCCTTTAATAACTGTAGGAAACCTTTCTGTCAGATCTTTCTTTTTCTTCATATTCCCCCCTCCCCCCCACCTTTAAAGCACAGCTACATAATAGGTGTTGGTTTATTTTTTTCCTCATGGAATCATGGGTAGTTTCATTGCAGCTCATGTCTTTCTGTTTGTTTCGTATAGGGCTGATAGTTCAGGACCATTCAGACCCCATGTTCAGTTCATATGCCTATAAGTCCCACTACCTACTGAATGAATCAAATCGTGCTGAGTTGATGAAATTACCTATGATTCCTTCTTCGTCAGCTTCCAAAAAGAAATGTGAGAAAGGTAATAATCAAAATAGTTTATCTCTTGCTTTCATTTTTTCATTTCCTTTTTTTTTCTCTTTAAATGAAGGGGGGAAATGTCTGCCTGTCAAACACCATCTGTTACTTTTGGTAAATTCTACCTTGGTGGTTGTGACTGTGTCTTCATATGGCTGCACAATTATTTAAAAGGGCTTAAAATAATTCCATTATTACAAATTTTTACTTACTCTTCACCTTGAATAAATTTTCACACATTACATATATGTAAGTTATTAAAATAGAAAGAGTAGGATTTTGTTCAATATAGAATAATGTCCTAAACACTTTCTCTTTTGTCTGGTGTTAGAACTATCATTCATGTTAGAATAGAACAGACAGTATAATTTGTTACTAACTTTCAACTAAATAACAAGATAGGTTATTAAAAGAAGGAAACCTAAGATATTGATAGTTAAAAGTTTGACATTAGAATGCATTCTATCATTTTGTTTCTTAAATGTTTTGTTAAGATGCTATGAAAACTAGTTGCCCTTCCCTTAGAAGTTGGTGGGAAACCCCAAATACTGGATGTTGGAAGGCAGCTCAGCTGAATTGCTGATTGATAATTTATCCACAGAGAACCAAGAGCTAAATGTATATTATATTCTCCCAATTAGTTTAATCTACGGAAGAAAACTTTATTGTGTTTACTTTTCCACAGCCTACTTGTAATAAAGGAAAGAAGTGATTTAACAATAATAATGTTATTTGGGGAGTTATTAACCCAAAGGGAAAAATAAATGAGCTTGAAAGGTTGAAAGCCTTTTCTTGTATACATTCCCATTATGATCTGGGGGCCAGGTTCAGAATCTTTAAAGACAACTTTATTTGTAGCTAATATACCATGTATGTACACTAGGTATATTTGAAATGGCCTTTTTTTCATCCTTTGTGTTGCCTGTTTGATGTACCTTTGCTCTTTGTCAGACATCTGAAATGGCAACTCATGACTAAAAGAAAGAATAACTCAGCAAGTTGATTAGAAGCTATTAGAAGTATTGGAGGTAGTGTTGGCTTGTTTGTTTGTTTTCCATTGAAGTCAGATTATATCACCTTATTGATGATACTGCCTACTTCTAAAACAAAGATGAACATAGGTTTGACTTACTCCATAATTGGTCTACCCAAGGCATTTTAGGAAATGCTTTATTTTCCTGCTGGTACCTTTACAAAATTAGAGTAATTCAATTGTTGCTTGCTTTGTTTTCAGTACTAAGTATTAACCTTGATGTGAATTGAAATTATTTTGAGCCCTCTGTTTGCTTAGCTTGAACCATATCTTATTTCTCTTGCATCCTAAAGTAGTTTTCTTGCATAGCACCAAGGTGGATCATTCATATTTTTATTTTTTCTATTTCCCTTGTGTATTTTAAACATCTTTATCATTATTTTCACTTATGATTTCTGGCTCTGTATTTCCTCTGAAATAAGACTTAAAATTAAGGACTATTCCAAATCTTAAAAATGGCCAGCCTGACTTTTCCATGACAGCAACTAATAATCACATGTCCTCTAAAGCTGTTTGCAAAGACTGTTCTCCCTATTGGTCAGTCCTTTCTGATAGAAAAATGAATAATCTCATTTTACTTTAAATTTATAGAAGAATTCCCTACCTAGGCTTAGAGCATTCAGGCAGCTAATCTCTAGGTTGGAGAATTGAGCCAATTAATCCACATTGAGATCTGCAGTCAAAGGAAAAAAAATCCCGATAATTGAAGTAAAAGCTTTTAAGCAGAGGAAATATAGTAATTTAATTCATCACTGGTTGTATATGGATTTTCTTTTTGTTTTTATGTTAATCAGAAGTTTGAAAGTCTGCAGGAAGACAAGATTTTCTGGAAAATTGATAGCAAATCCTCAAAAGGTTGGAGCATGTGATCTGATAAAGTTGTATAGAGCGCTCTTAACCTTTTGCTTATGAGATTTTAAATCTTAGTACACTCATGGGTTATAGACTTTATTTTCCAATTAAAAGATCAATTTTTTGCAGTAAATGTCTTTATTATATTTCATCTTCAATGGCTAACAACCTTCTCTGTCACTTGTTGAAATATGTATTAAAAATACCTAATTGCCCCCCCCCAATCTCATATTTCTTTGCATTTAAAAATATTATTTTGTTTGCTACACCTGTTTTGGTCTCAATCTAGAGATCATTTCGTGTATTTAAAAGGAGAGGGTTTTGATAGGGAACTTGGAGAGATCTCCTCGTGTATGGTACTTCATTCTACACTGATAATTACTTAGTTTTATGCTATAAAGCAGTGGTTCTCAATATGAAGTCAGGAAAGACTTATGTAAACAGTTTTTGAGCTACATATAATATTTCAGAAAATCTAACAGAACTACACATTTGTGCAAAATAAGGCTGCATGAGTTCTTTTTTATTTGGCTATGGTTTTAACAAATTAATTTAATATTATAGTTTTGTTATTGGGATCAGAATCTTGGATTGGCATTTATATATTTCTTTTGTTAATAAAAATAGGAGAAATTGTTACTTTCAAAATGCAGATTTTCTGTTATTGATAAAATATTTGAAAACATGTAGGTGCATGAGGAAGGAAAAAGGGGATCCTTGGTGAGTGAAAAAGTTGCATACCACTTTATCTTCACTGAAATAATGATATTGTAACCACCAATTTGAGAATCTACGTTCCTTTTGCTTTTTTGTATTCTTTATAGAAAGAAAAAAGTACTGATAACTGATTGGCTATTTTCATTCTTGCTGATTTTATTGTAAAAGGACTTAGTTAACTGTGGCACTGGATTAAAATACAAAGATAACCATTGCTTGCTTTCTTAGCTCTGAAGGAGAAAAGAAAGTTGCTACTTACATCTTTAAAAACCTGCTGTCAAATCTACTCAGTTGAAAGATTTTATGCTTCTATTTTGTCACATGTTGAGAGTTTTAGCTGCTTTCTAAACTGATGCCTCACTAGCCCACATTTTAGAGCAGTAAAGAGTAAAATAATGCTTTTGGTACCACTCAAAAGCTCTGAGTTTCTGGCCACTGAAGCCCTGAAAAATAGCTGAATATGTTCATTTGCTATTTTAATCCATCACTACAGATATGACTCAATCCCTATGTTATTTTCCCCCAATTTGAATCCAATTTATATGCTCAAAAGGTAACTTTCTCCCTTTTCTTTCTTTTTCTCAGTTATTAAGACTGTTTATTTGTTTCAAGGTGGAAGATTGCTCTGCTGCGAGTCGTGCCCAGCTTCCTTCCACCCGGAATGCCTGAGCATAGACATGCCAGAAGGCTGCTGGAATTGTAATGACTGTAAAGCTGGCAAGAAACTACATTACAAGCAGATTGTTTGGGTCAAATTGGGAAATTACAGGCAAGTTTTTCCAAGGACAAAGAGGAAGTATTCAGTCATTGTGCAGGCCAGGCTCACAATCTGGATACAAAGCAGCTAGGAGGTGGATAGGTGGAACAGCACAGACCTACTTCCTTAAAAAAGGAAGAAAAGAAACATGTATTGAGTCTGGGTTGTTAAGGGGTTGGGAAGGTTATGTCGCTATTGAATTTTTTTCCTTTTCTCTGGGGTTGGTTGGTTGACTTTTGATTTTAAATCTGAAAGTTATTTTATACTAATGAACTATGTACTACTAGATTTTAGAATAAAAGGTTTTATGTGGACAGTGGAGGTGATATTTTCTTTGTGTCTTAATTAGATTTATATTGATTTCTGATTTCTGATAAGATCAAGAGTTTATATCCTGGCCAAAACAGCTCTTTGCCCATGAATCTAGTCCGTTTTTTTCTAGCTAGAAGCCCTAAACTGTGTGTAAAGAGAGAGCTTTTTAGAATTTAAAGAGAGATATTATTGCAATAAGAGCCTTTGGTTCTTAAGGGAATGAAAGGAAGTATGTGTGATTGCTATTATTTTAATAAAACTTTCTCCTTTAAGGCTTTTAACAAGCTTTCACTGAATGAGTATAGCAGTATATTATTAACATTCTCCAATAAAAGGATAATGCAGGTCTGTATAGTAACATGGGAAAATATCCATGATATATATTGTGTTTGTACAGTTGTTAAAAATTGTAGCTCTAAATATGGTATGTTTTTCATACCTGGAAAGAAATACATCTAATGTTAATAATCTCAGGGATGAGATCACAGGGGAGGCATTTTTACTTTTCTCTTATACATTTCGCACTGTTTTAATTTTTAAAAGATGCACATATTGCTTTTTTTTTTTTTTTTGAGACAGAGTCTCACTGTTGTCCTGGCTAGAGTGCAGTGGCATCATCCTAGCCTGCTGCAAACTCAAACTCCTGGGCTCAAGCGAGCCTCCTGCCTTAGCCTCCTGAGTAGCTGAGACCACAAGGGCGCGCCACCTCGCCTGGCTAATTTTTTTTATTTTTGGTAGCAACGGAGTCTTGCTCATGCTCAGGCTGGTCTTGAACTGACCTCAAGCGATCCTCCCGCCTCAGCCTCCCAGAGTCTTAGGATTACAGGCGTGAGCCACCACGCCTAGCCTGCTTTCATAATTTAAAAAAATATATCTTTCCAGGGTGGGGAGGAGTGTGCAGAGTGATAATTAATAAATTTAAGACATTTCTGGATAAGAAATATCTAAAACAGTGTAAGAAGCCTTCAGAGTAATTTTTTTAAGTTACAAATATGAAAATATCTTTAACTTAATTTAATTTTAATACTTAGATTTTAATCACATTACATTTCAAAGAAGCCCAAAGCAGTGCTCCAGTTAAGTTCACAGCCCAATGAGATTTTATATCTAGGTCAGATTCTTCTTGTATATTTTGGAAAGACTCCCATCCATGAACTAATTCTTAATATATTTCTTTCCAATCAGGCCCAGGGGGCCACATGAAGCTGTTTATTTTCAAGAACTAGTTACTCTAATGTGCTGCTTCCTGGGGGAAAATATGAGGACCTGGAACAACCTCTGGCAGAAAGTGTGCCTCTTCCTAACTGCCCATAGTGAATGCAGGAATTGTGTACATATTTAAGTACCCTAAAATGGTTTAGAAATAAATAGAGCCTGCTTTGAGGATAAACCAAATACCGATCACATAAAATAGTGGGTTTGTCTTGTTTTTTTTAAAGCAATTTGAGCATGCGTTCTTCCCCATGTTTTTAATTCTTAGATGGACAGCAAGGTATCTTGTGTATGATGCTTACTCAGGCTCTCCAGTGTAAATCTGGGAGTGCAACCATGTCATTGTCTGTCTTCTCAATAATACAATTATTTGTTAAATGGTTTTATTAGGCATATATAAAATAAGAGATTGAAAAAATTTAAGTTTATGTATATGTACTGTTCATATTGATGATCTTATATCCTACAGAAGCCCATGTGAGGACCTCTGAGGTTGGCCTCACTTTCTGTTGGCTTCATCCCTCAATTCTGACTTGTCCAATTGGTAGAAATGGTCAAATTTTCTTACACATGGTTTCATTTAGTGATTGCTGTAGTTTGCAATTATCATAGCATGAAACAGTTGTTTTCATTCTGTCTCCTTTCCCATACTTACTATGATATAAAATTAATTAGATTCTGAAATACAAACTCATATAAAGCCTAGTATATTTGCCCTGGTTGACTAGGGATTCAGAAAATGCTGATTTGAATGGGAGTAGCAATTGTTTACTATAGCATCAGTTTGTTCTCAAAATGATTCCCTTGACTACTAGAAATAAGTTTTTGTACCTTGAAAGATAATCTTAAAGGTATTAAGTTTGGGGAAAAACATGACTTTTCTAGGATTAAAATTGGGTTTGGAATAGCATTATAATATTCTAATTCTTGAGTTGGGTAGTGGGTTCAGTGTTAATTATTATGTTATCCTTTATAACTTAAATTTTCATGATACACTTTTATAAACGTCAAATATTAATTTTTTAAAGGAAAACTAGATCAGGTATCTTAAGGCCTAGTTTGTTTAGTCTATGTTCATTATTTCATTAATTAATTTGTTAATTAATACATTTTTAAATGATATGTGGGTAGATTAAAGGTAAGCAAGGTTTTTTGTGTTCTTAAAATGGGAATGAAAATTGCAAAATAAAAAACCATTTTTTTCCCTCCTGCAAACCTTATAAATAGTGTGATTTTTCATCTTCTTGGTCTAAAATTGCTTTTGCTTTCAGATGGTGGCCAGCAGAGATCTGCAATCCCAGGTCTGTGCCACTGAACATCCAGGGCCTTAAACATGACTTGGGGGACTTCCCTGTGTTCTTCTTTGGTTCTCATGACTACTATTGGGTGCACCAGGGCAGAGTGTTCCCTTATGTTGAAGGAGACAAAAGCTTTGCTGAGGGACAGACTAGTATTAACAAGACCTTCAAAAAAGGTAAGTTGGATGATGTTTACAGTGATTCAAATGTAAGACTCCAGTGTTGATTTCTCAACATCTCCTAACTTGCAAATGACATATTTCTAGTATTAGAGAATTTTTACCAGGTGTTGTGATCCTGTGTCCATAAGCTTCCAATCACATTAAAACCAGGTTTGAAATACATTTCAATATAGTAAAGACTGTGCCGTGTATGTGAAAGGAGTTTTTTCAATGATCTTTCTATAAATACAGATGATTCTGGGAATAGTTTTTTTAATCAAGTGAAGCTCCTTTGCTACGGAAGAGTAGTAAAGGCTTTCCATGAAGAGCATTACAACTGTTTTTGCAATGAGCTGTTAGGAATTTTGGCTTTCTGGGTAAAAGCAGAATGAATTTAAATCTAGTACAAAGTAAAACGCTGCTCTTAGGAACACTTAGAGGTCTCTCTGATCACTGAAGTGGGGCCTCTTCCCTGATGCAGCATCAAGCACAGAGTATAGTGGTCAGTGAGTTACATCCTATTTCACTGTTACCCTGCCCTCATGGAAAATGGTGATTTCCAGAATGTAATTTTAAAAAGAAAATCTAGGGCCAGATGGGAAGGTAGTGTAAAACTACTAACAGTTTTTGTTTTTGTTTTTGGTATTTTTATACTTTGTTTGGTCTTATTGGCAGCCCTGGAAGAAGCTGCAAAACGTTTCCAGGAATTGAAAGCACAAAGAGAAAGTAAAGAAGCCCTAGAGATTGAAAAAAACTCAAGAAAACCCCCTCCTTACAAACACATCAAAGTAAGTCTTTACCCATGAAAACATTGATATTTGACAGACAAGATGAAATGCATTACTCTCTTAGTAGTTAAAGGCCCTTTTGACTTACAAAAACTTTTGCTAATTATCACCCAGGCTTCTGTAAAGCAAACTGAGAGCTTTTGTTGGAAGCATCAAATGGGAGGCATAGGTGCTGGGCTGTGAGGATTAGGGCTTTGATAGGCCCTCTTCTACCTAGGAGCAACATGTCTTATATGAAATCCTGATCTTCTACCAGGTTATCCTGCAACCAAATGAAAATATAGATATTTAGCCCCTTTATTCCAGAGAGCACACAGACTTCTCTTGTTTTCAGTTATGAAATTTCCCTCAACTAGTGGAAGAAGAAATATACAGAGTCAGTAAGTGAAAATTCACATTAGGCATTGATAATTTTGTCGACTAAGGAAGAGATGGTTATTATTTTTAGCTTATTCATGGGGAAATTAAAATAAAGAGCCTTTCTGAGAGTCACACCACAAGGCAGTAGCATAGATGTTTTAGATGTTCCTATTCAAATTGCTAATCAATTACTTACCTTTTGCTTCCATCTCATTTGTGATTTTGTTTTCTAGGCTAACAAAGTAATAGGAAAGGTACAGATCCAGGTTGCTGACCTGTCAGAGATTCCCCGCTGTAACTGCAAGCCAGCTGACGAAAACCCTTGTGGTTTGGAATCAGAGTGCCTGAACAGAATGTTGCAGTATGAGTGTCACCCGCAGGTGTGCCCAGCTGGAGATCGTTGTCAGAACCAGTGCTTCACAAAGAGGCTCTACCCTGATGCAGAGATCATCAAAACGGAGCGAAGAGGGTGGGGCCTCAGGACCAAAAGGAGCATTAAGAAGGTAGCATGGGATGGGGGCTGGGGTGGAAGCAACCAGAAACTGTGCCTCTTAGGGATGTTTCAGTAGGTTATAGTTGTAGGGATAAAATAAATAGGGATTTATGGCAAAATTTTGAAACTTCCCATGTTGAGAGTTTGGCACTACTTGCACAAAGAAGAAGTGGTAAGAAGAAGATAGCAATAAAATATACGTAAACTTTGAGTGTCCTATGATCAATCATAAAGAGGAGAAGGAACATTGGTAATTTTCTATGTCAAATATTTTTTACTTGTTAAGCGAAATGATTTAAAAATCTTCATAAAGGCAAAATAGTAAAGTTAAGAATATACTGGGATAGAAACTGGCAAACCTGGGACTTTGCTCCACCATCATAATTCATTAGCCATGAAACCATGGCCAAGTCACTCAATTTCCCTGAGCCTCAGTTTCCTCATCTCTAAAATGGACATAATAATATTCCCTGCCCTACATATTTAAAGGTGGTCACAAATCTTGAATTTGATTATTATGCAAAAGCAATTGGAAAAAGTTGATATCTTTAGCACATATAAATGATTTTCATTTTTATACTTTGAGACAATTTTTCAAGGAAGTCTCTTTGTTTAACACAAGAAATGCATGCCCATTGTAGAAAATTTTTTAAATGCAAATAAAGAAAAATGAAAATCACCAGTGAATCCTACGATTTAAACAGTGGCTCTCAAATTTTAGAGTGCCTGAGAATCTCTCAGGGTCCTTGTTAAAAACAGTGTCTTAACTGAATTAGAGTGTCTGGCACAGGTCTGGAATAATCTGCATTTTAAAACAACCCCCCAATCCTACCCCAACTTGCACCCCTGCCCCTAGAGCCATCTGCTGTCCAGAACTTGAGGTGTATTCACTGAGAGAAGATGGACCTAGTGGGAATTTAAATTGCTCTTGCTATTTTTCTGCCTTTTAAAAAATCAGCTTTGTAATGAAAAAATACCATCTAATGTAGTGTCAAGAAAAGTCACACAATACAAAAAAGATAGTAGAGCGGAATTCCTCCTTCATCCCTTCAATTCCTGGTCTCACCAGAGATAACCATTGTTAATAGTTTGATATGTAGCTTTTTAGAACTTTTTCTATGTAATTATAAACATAAACATATATACACATATATATTCATATATCCTACATGTGTAGGGTTTTCTAAACATAAACATCATGGATATTCTTCTCTTCTCATTTAAACAATATATCATAAATACATTTCTGTGTCAGTTCATATAGATTTCACCTCATTCTTTTTAACAGTCTCATTTTTAACAGTCCATAGCCAAATGTACCATAATTTATTTAACCTATTCCCCAGTATATATATATATATTTTTAAATTCTATAACGAACACTCTACATCATCTATCTTTGTGCACCTATTTCTATAGGTAAGATTTCTTGAAGTGAAATTCATTCATTTAGTACATATTTATTAAGCTGCTTCTATGTGCCAGGTACCATTCTAGGCACTTGAAAAACAGTAGTGAACAAAACACTTAAAGCCCTTACCTTTGTGGATCTACTGGAGGAGACAGATGATAAGCAGATACACAGTGTTGAGTACCACTACCTGCTGTGGAGACAAAGCTGGACAAGGGGATAGCTGGTGACAGAGACTGTTCTCTTAAATTGACTGGCTGAGGAAGGCCTGAGGCGGCAACATTGGACCTGGCCATGTGAAGTAGCAGAGCCACGCAGGGACAGAAGGGAAGAGAACGTGTCAGACTGAAGGGAAGGCGAGGAAAGGCCTGGCTTGAGCGCAGGAGAGCTGGTGCGCCTGTGGAGTGACAGTGGAGGAGAGGTTGGGAGATGAGGTGACGACTTGAGGGTAGCCAGCCAGGGGCTAGATCAGGGGGCGCCTCTGGGCCATGGGGCAGGAAACTTCTGGAGGATTTTGGTGGGGAGTGACTTGATCTGGCTTGGTGTAGTAGTTTTCTATTGCTGCGTAACAATGCCACAAAGTTAGCAACACGCGTTTTATTATCTCACAGTTTATATGGGTCAGGAGTCCAGGCAATGCTTAACTGGGTCCTCTACATAGTGTCTCACAAGGCCACAGTCAAGGTGTAGAGCAAGGCTGGGTTCTCATCTTTTGACTTGACTAGGCAAGGATCCCCTTCCCTGCTTGCATGGTTGCTGGCACAACTCCGTTCTTCGTAACTGTAGGTCTGAGAGCTTCAGGTTGTTTTGGTTGTGGGGTATTTTTTTCTTGCTGTTGGCCAGGAGCTGCTCTCAGCTTCTAGAGGCCGCCCACAGTTTCTCGCCGCATGGGTTCCCAGTATGACCACTTGTTTCCTTACAGTCAACAGGGGAGACACTCCAGGAAGACAGACACTAAAGTCTTATGTAATAAACACACATAATCACATACATGCCACCACATTTGCCATATTCTGTTGGTTAGAAGCAAACCACAGGTCCCGCTCACACTCAAGGGGAGGGGACCACACAATGGCGTGGACACTGGAAGGCAAGGATCACAGGGGCCACCTTGAGAGTCTGTCTGCGCACTTGGGTTTCAAAAGGATAACTTTGGCCGTAGTATGGAGAATTTATGATAAAGGGGAAGGAGTGATACAAAGAGGAGACCACTGCAGTAGTCCAGGAGAGAGGTGGTGGTGGCGTGGGACCACTAGGGTTGTAATTGAGGCAGCAGAGAAGTGGTTGGGGCTCTGACGTTTTTGAAGGCAGAACCAACAGGATATGCTGATCATTGGCTATATGGTTGGGTTGCTTGGTCAAAGGCCAACTACATTTAAAATGTCATTGTATAATAGAAAAATTTTTATATTACTTTTTTTAAAGACAGGGTCTTGCTCTGTCTCCCAGGCTGGAGTGCAGTGCCATCATCAGAGCTCACTACAGCCTTGAATTCCTGGCCTCAAGTGATCCTCCTGCCCTAGCCTCCCAAAATGCTGGGATTACAGGTGTGAGACACTGAATCCAGACCACGCATAAAAATTTTTGCCTGTGATTTCAGGGACGTTTATGGGGCCATCCTGACATCCATCCAGTTTAATATTGTGGTGTTAACATCTTTTAATAGTAGTTGCATTTATTCTAAAATGTATTCTAAGGTAATTTTTTATGAAATTAATGATATAATCAAAAGAAAATACAATCTGGATTTTTCTGCCCTTTAGCACTTGAGGGATTGCTAATCTAAGACAATTGATCTTTTACAAAATAGCTAGAAATATACAGTCATTGAAAAGAATAATCATAAAGACATTGTAGCAACATGAAAAAGATTTTTGGTACATTAACAGGAAAGAAACCAAATACGAAATTGAATGTACATAGTCAGTCCCCTTTTCACACATAACAGATTCCTGAAAATGTGTGCCCAGAGTCAAACAAGGGACTTCTTGTTATAAGGTAGTTTCTTTCTCAGAAATTTTTTTTAGGATGGGGGCAGTGGCTCATGCCTGTAATCCCAGCACTCTGGGAGGCTGAGGCAGGAGAATCACTTGAGCTCAGGAGTGCAAGACCAGCCTGAGCAAGAGTGAGACCCCATCTCTACTAAAAATAGACAAATTAGTGGGGCATGGTGGTGAGCGCCTGTAGTCCCAGCCACTCGGGAGGCTGAGGCAGGAGGATCGCTTCAGCCCAGGAGTTGGAGGCTGCAGTGAGCTATGACAACACCACTGCACTCCACCCAGGGCAACAGAGTGAGACTCTGTTTCAAAAAAAAAAAAAAAAAGAACTTGAATCCCCCTCCACACTGCTCCCCTTCATTAAAAAAAAATAACTTTTTTTTAAAAAGTAATAAATATTGAACTACAGCCCTTTTGCTGCAGTCTTTAAGGACAGATTTGTAGCATTTTTAAAGTTCTTGAATTTGTTATTCTGTTCGCAATTGAATTCACACTTAATGGTTTTAAGTATAGTAAGCACCTCTTTGAGGCTAAAGACTCGTCACTGTTAGGGAATCTGAAGTATTTCCATCTTTTTTCACAACAGTATCACGTTTATGAGGCCTGCTCTCCTCATACCTGACACCAGCACTGTAATTTTTCTATATTCACTCATTTTTATAGAATAACAAATGTAAACCATAATAAATTGTTTTCAAGCCTTTACAATCACAGAACCGTTTCTTCGAATGAAATTTTACCTTGAATCCCAATCTGTGAAAAAAGATCAAGTGGAACTCATTCGGTTGAAATTCTGCTCTATGTGTTCTCATTAAAGAAAATTTGCCCTAAAATAGTAAAGGATAGTAACAGTAGGTGGCAGCGCAGCCAAGGTGGCCCGGCCATCTTCTGCCTTTGACGTGCTGTGGTAGTGCAGAGTGCTGTTAACCAGCTCATGTCAAAGTACCAACTGGATACGTTAAAAGCCACCTGCGGCTGAGAGTGCAAAACACACGAACGTGCACAAGTGCCCTCTGTCCTTCGTGAAAAAGCACTGGAAGGGAAAGTAAGGAGAGAAAATTAACTGTTTATGGTACTGCAGGTTATAGAGGAAATGTTTTTCTTTTTCTGACCTAATTCTTTGTCATAGCTTATACGATACTAAAAATGGGGGAGAAAAAAAGCCAGAGGTCAACTTTTGTGGTGACCCCTCTGCAGCTGAAACGAGTATGTGGCTCCTTGAAACAGACTGGTGTTTCTCACTGCCCTCGCTAACCACACTGCCGAGGGAAAGACTGGTGCAGGGAGGTTAGGTTGGTGCCTTCTTATTTAACCCACCAATTTCTTTTCTCTTATGATGGAAGTAATAATCTATTTTTATCAATAGAAAAAGATTAAATTTTTAAAGAGCATTGGCTTATGTTCTTAATAATTTACCAAAATCAGAAAATATGATCTAGTACTTCACTTTGGACTACTGATATTTACTACCAACAGTTCTGTGATACTAAGAGTTATGAGAAAGACTAATGAAAATTTGTGGAGGGGGGAGAGGAGAATGAGACAGGAATCTGGTAAAAACAAGCCCGTCCATATCTATTTCCCAAGACATTTATTTCCTCTAAAGTGTATTAATAAGACTTGTAAGTCTTTGTAGACAACATGTTGTCCTAGATGAATCAGCAATGCTTTTGAGGTGAAAAAAGTTAATGATTCTGTAATTAAAAACACAAAATGTTGAATGTATAGTGTTTACTCTTATTTTAAAAGGAGCTTATCCCTGCATACTTGTTAGAACAGCTAAAATGAAAAACAGGCCCGGTACAGTGGCTCACACCTGTAATCCCAGCACTCTGGGAGGCCGAGGTGGGAGGATCGCTTGAGGCCAGGTGTTTGAGACCAGCCTGGGCAACATAGCGAGACCTCATCTCTACAAAAAATTTTAAAAAACATATTAGCTGGGCGTGGTGGTGTGCTCCTGTAGACCTGGCTAATCAGGAGGCTGAGGCAGAAAGATTGCTTGAGTCCAGGAGTTCAAAGTTACAGTGAGCTATGAGCGCGTCACTCACTGCCTTCTAGCCTGGGCGACAGACTAAAAGCCTTTCTCTAAAAATAAGTAAATTAATTTAATTAAATTAAATGAAAAATAGTGGCAATACCTAATGCTGACAAGGAAACTGGATCTCTCATGCATTGCTGGTGGGAATGTAAAATGGTATAGCCACTCTGGACATTAGTTTGGCAGTTTCTTTAATAAGTAAACATACACTCATCATATGGTGTAGCAAATCACACTCCTGGCCATTTATCCAGAAAAATGACCACCTTTGTCCACACAAAAACTTTCACACAGCAGCTTTATTTTTAATAGGCGAAATATGGAAACAATCCAAATGTTGTTCTGTGGGTGAATGGTTAAACAAACTGCAGCACATCCATACTGTGGAATACTACTCAGAAATTTAAAAACAATGAAGTGTTGATACATGCAACAACTTTGATGGATCTGAAGGGAATTAGCCTGAGGCTTTTTTGTGTGTGTAAAAAGACGATCTCAGAAGGTTCTGTATAATGCTATTTATAGAACGTTCTTGACATACAAAATTAGAGATGGAGAACAGATTAGTGGTTGCCGGGGTTAGGATGGCATGAGGTAGAGGAGGGATGCAGGATTGATGTGATCGTAAAGGATATTACAGGGAATCTCTGTGGTGACGCAGCAGCTCTGCGTCTTGAGTGTGGTGGTGGTTACACAATCCTACAGCTGATAAAGCTGGAGGGAACTACATACACAGACAAATGAGTGCATGTAAAATTGGTGAACTCTGAATAAGGTCTGTGGATTATGCCAATGTCAGTTTTCTAGTTTTGATATTGTACTATATTTATGTAAGATGTTACCACTGGAGGAAACTGAGTGAAGGTTACCAAGATCTCCCTGTACTATTTGTGCAGCTTCCTATGAATATCCATAATTACTTCAAAATAAAAAGCTTAAAAACAAAAACAGAGCTTATTTGTTTCAAATTCAGGTCTTCTCTAGGTCTTACCCCTAAACCCCCACAACTACAAAGCAGTAAGTGTGTTATGGTAATAATACAGCTTCAAAGGCTGAAGTTAGCTTCCCCCTGATCCCAGTGGTGTCCCATATGGTGTCACTTGGACTATAGAAGTAGTATTGCCAGCAAGAAAAGGCAAGTTGATCGTCACTCTTTGAGGCACTTGTACAAGGAAAATAGTGCCTCCTGAATGTCCATGAATAAATAACCATTTATTTCTGGGGTTGAAGTTATATTTTCAGGATTCTTTTTAGTTAATTATCTTGGATTATACCTGTATTGTTAGGAAATGCTTTTTAATGTAACACAGTTACATACTGCATGTTTCTCTGCAGGGCGAATTTGTAAATGAATATGTTGGTGAATTAATTGACGAGGAAGAATGCAGACTGCGAATCAAGCGAGCCCACGAGAACAGTGTAACTAATTTTTATATGTTAACTGTTACCAAGGTAAAATTGCTTTTTTTTTGGGTAAGAAAAAGGGATTTTTTGTTTTTGTTTCATAGTCCTAGGTTGAACTCGGTCTCTCGGTCTCTTTTAATTTGATTTTTTTTTTTTCAGGCAAGTTACAATGATTTGCAGTAGCCAGTGTGCTACCTACTGTAATATGCTAATTTTACCAGAGTACAAAGTGATTACTGAAGCCTTGCACATGTCATGTGAGGCAGCACTTGAGTGCAAGTAAAACCTGGAGTAGGGCTAGCATGTCTGGGTCTTAGGCCCAGCTCTTTTTACTCACTGAAAGGCCTGGGCCTCAGTGTCTATCTCTGAAAGAGAGAGTCAGCTCTGTGATTCTAAGTTATAAACCACCAGTGAAGTTCTGATTTAGCAAAAACTCTAAATTATTCTGCATATTTAAACTTTTTTTTTTAATAAGTTAGGAAAACGAGTGCCGTCATAACAAAAATGACACTAAACCGCTAGTTTAATCCATGCAGCTGTAGGAGCTATTAGATGCCCATGACCTCCATCATCTCATTGAATTTCTCAGCAGTGCTCTGATTCACAGAGGACAAGACACTGTGTCCAGCCATGACAAGCGATTCGTTCAATATCTTGTTACAGTTTTAAGAGCCAGACTAGTACCCAAGTTTCCTATATTCCAAGCTGTCTCTAAAACTGAGATTCAGAATATTGTTAGAGTAAGCAATAGATCATTTAGAAGTATTTTAACTGATGTGTCATTGTCTGAAAGTTTTATAACTTTCATAAACATAAATTAAGATGCCATTTTTATAATTGCTGGAATCTGGCTCCTTAACTCCTGTCCTTGCTGCCAGAGGCCCCTCCAACCATCCTGACAACACTCAGAGGCTCAGCGCTCTGGAGCTCATCCAGGTTGTCAGAGTTCAAATTCAGGGGGCCTAAATGTTCAGCTTTTTGCTGCATTTTGAACTTTAATATAAATAAAAACAGAACAAATAGATTAACTACTAGAGAGTATATCCTGTACAATAACCCTTCCATCAACCGTGTCTCCAAGTCTTCATTTTGGGGGAGAAGTTTCTCATCTTTCCTTCTTCCCTCGTTACGGCCTAAACTCTCGTCTGTCTACCCCATACTAGTTTTGCTTCCTACTTAGAGCAGGAAAGGAGGGCTGAGAGCAAAACACTAGAGTAGTTATCTGAACTTTGAGCTCACTAATCAGAAAATACTGTTTCTAAACCTATGGCCCACTAATCTTCTAGGTAGTGTTATTCTATGGTCTGTCTGTTTCTAGAAGCAGAGTTAAAAAGAGACTAAATTCCACTTCATCCTAATTACTTTGACTTGAAGGTCATCAAATAAAGTAGAGAACATACTAAGTTGCCCAGGGAGCACCACGTTTCCAGAGTTGTCAGTTGTCAAACATCAGCCGGTAGCAAAGTGCTGCTGCCTTGTGGTCCTTTACTGAGTTGGATGTTTCTAAGAGAGGCTTATACTTAGTTTTATGTAAGAGGTACCTTTCTTTTCTTTCTGAAGGACCGTATAATTGATGCTGGCCCAAAAGGAAATTATTCTCGCTTTATGAACCACAGTTGTAATCCAAACTGTGAAACACAGAAGTGGACAGTGAATGGAGATGTTCGAGTTGGACTTTTTGCTCTTTGTGATATTCCTGCAGGTAAAAAAGTAACTTGTTCCTCATGGTCCCCTCCCTGGGAAGAAAGTGTGTCCTTTGGAGGCAGGACATTACTCTTCAAGGCTTGATGCCCAAGTACTTATTCCATTATGAGAAAGTGTCATGTTTAGAGTTGAGTATTATCTGCCAATAAGAGGTAAAAATCTATATCCTCAAAAAGGAACTTGGCAAGAGCCTTTATGTGAGAGAGGATATTACAGACTTCTGTGTGTATATAATCCTTCTGATTAATTCTCCAAATTATTGCTGTTTGTACAATGTAGCCAGAGGTTGTTTTCTTTTTAAAATGTGTTAAAAGTAATGAGCTTGTGTTATCATCAACTGATTTCTTGGTTTTTTGTTTTTTTTACTTTGTAAGATCATTCTGTCTCAAATTAGACATAAAAGCCTCTGAAGCCAGAGCTATTGCTTTCATTTTTTCTTACTCATCCAGCATCTTAACAGCAAAACAGTCTCTCCTGTAAGTTTGTAGAAAAATGGGTGAGAAGAAAAATATGGTACCTAAAACAGATTTAAACTATGTTTCTAGAACTCATTGTGGATTATGCAAGCCCAGCTTAAAGAAAGCGTAGGAGGCCCTGGTTTGAATCCCTGGATCTATGGTGTGTGTAGTAAGCCTTCATTTTGAACTTTCATTTGGTCATGATATAAGGCATTAATTATTGAAATAGTATTGTCACAATTCCATGGTCATACTGTTCCTTTAGAAGCCGGTGTGAATTAGCTTTAGAAAGCAGGGCTCACCTACAATCTGTCTCCTTGAGCATAGATCGCAGACTCTTAGTCCCTACTACACTGTTTTTGACCACTTCTATGAAAAGGGTAGGAATTCTTTTTAGGGTCTGTGGTGTTACTGTAGTTGTTGGTGGATGAATGTTTTCCTTCGGTTTTTCTCCCCTTTTTTCTTTTCTACCATCACTGTTTTTAATGAGGCGGAACATGGGAAAGGGAAACGTTCTCATGCTAGAATTATGTCTCTTTTTTCATTATGAAAGCGTGCCTGTGGCGGCATTTCTCTTCCCCCATGACCTGAGCATGAATAATTATTTCCCTTCTGTTTCAGGGATGGAGCTAACATTTAATTACAACCTGGACTGTCTGGGCAACGGCAGAACCGAGTGCCACTGCGGGGCAGATAACTGCAGTGGTTTTCTAGGAGTGCGGCCAAAGGTCAGTCGTACCGGCGAGGGCCCCAGACCGACGGGAGACAAGGAGGGGGGCTGTCGAGGGAGTTTGCTTGTGACCATCTCAGGAAAATGCTGGCAAATGGGCACCTGGTTTAGCATGTGGGTTATCGGTTGCCTTCACCAGAAGTTTAGGCTCTGACCGTCCTGGGAAGCCCTTTTCAGTAAGGTCTGTTAGGTTCTGAGAATGTGTTTGAATTTCAGATTGAGTTTGAAATTAGCAAAATCCAAAATTAAAACCTTTTTCAAAATCCACAACATACTAAAAACCGCTAAATTATACACTTTAAAATGGTGAATTTTATCGTATATGAATTATATCTCAATGAAAAAATTCAGCAGGCTGTCTCAGCATTCAAATGGGTCAAAGTCAGGTTTACCAGCACCCTTGCGATTAAAAAAAAAAGGAAAAGCGCCCTATTCAAAAGCCAATGAAAACAAAGCCTTTGGTTATGGTATCG